>OX387416.1:736275-1472551 GCA_947563765.1 Anarsia innoxiella
TCATTTTCATTTTCGTGATAATTATATTAAAATAGGCACTTAAATTAATTAAAAAAAAACATTCGCATTCATTGGAGAGACTTATACAAAAAAAGAAACTAAATACCTATAAAATGAATAAAAATAAATGAATAAAACAAATAAGTACTTTTTTTCGCTAGTTTTCGAATACAATTATTCAAATCCGAAACGTCAATTTTTACGTTTTAGGAAAGGATTTTGTAAATGAAAATAATACATTGGATTAGACGATCCTAGTGCAATAGCAAATCAAAGCAAGGATTTGCCAGTCTTTACAAAGTAAAAAAAATCACTATCTACTTATACCATCTTCGATTTTTTCGATGTTAAAATCGAAAAAAGTATATAAAAAAGATAGATCCACATTCACAAAACAATACCTACTGCATAAAATATTAAAATCAGTTTTTATAGCGACCCAACCAAAAAAAAAGGAAACAAAAAAAATGTGATCTTAATTTAACTTAACTTTGTTTAACAAATGACTATAATTAATTTATCTATTGTTACTAGGCTACGACGATATTTTTTTGAAGCGTGGTCCCTTTTTTGGCGAATTCATTTAAGTACAAATATCTACCGATACGCTTCACAAATCCTACTATATTGTAAATGTCAATGTTTGTGCCGATAGATTGTGAGGATGTTTGTTACACTTTCACGCAAAAACTACTGAACAGATTTTAGTGGAACTTAGATGGATGGATGGATGTTTGCTACTCTTTCGCGAAAAACCACTGAACAGATTTTAATGGAACTTTACAATATTGTAGCTTGCAAATCAGAATAAAACATGATAAAATTGATTAAGTTTTCTAAGATATGGTGATGAATGAGTACGAAATCACCGGCTACGTATCTTACCAGGTAATATTATAAATGTCAATGTTTGTGCCGATACATGAATGTGAGGAAGTTTGTTACGCTTTCACGCAAAAACTGCTGAATAGATTTTGATGCAATTTGGCAATATAGTAGCTTAAATATCAGAATAATACATAGGCTATATTATTTTGAGATATCATGTTTTTTTTTTGAAGATATGACGATGAATTCATACGAAGTTGCCGGCAGCCTATAGAGGCAAAAAACTAGTTTTTTTAAGAATAGAATAGAATAGAATAGAAAATATTTTATTCAGTACCAATCAAAACAGATTATGTAGTACATTAAAAGACTTAACACTAGATGGTCTCGATCGATACTGAAAGGGCCATCCAGCTCAGTATACTGCTGCGACTCCAGGCCACAGCAACTGATTTTCAGCTGGAACCCTAGCAAACTAAAAATAATAAAAGGAAAAAGTGAAAAGTTGTTTCAGACTTTGTGCAAATGCAAATTGACGCAACGCGATATTAATCTATGTTCCTATTCCAGTCAGATGTGCCTTTCCAAGGTGGGTCTACCTGTCGATTTTTATTATTATTAACAAAGAAAAAGAAGAGCAAAAGAGCAAAGTTTCCCCAAACAAATAAATTCTACGAAAATATATTCGTGTAAATCTAGAAGCTACATTTCAACAAGAGGTGAGGTACCAACTGCATGAATTTCCATAGAAACTGGGACGTAATTTGATTCACAAATACACTCCATTGACAAACGCAAGATTGAGTGATAGAGAGGTCTTTGGCCTGCTCACAAATATATTGATCTTATTTTTCGAAACTGTTGTATAGAATTTTTTGTCGGGCAACTGCGGCGACTGTTGAATGTGGATGAAGTGAAGGAAGTGTGTTTGTATCGTAGCAAGTGGAAGGAAGCCTCTGTCTACCTGGATAGGTAATAATCAGGGAATACAGCGTAGCTGGGGCTTTCATCAGTGTTGTTTACGAGAGCTTTGGTATAGGCACTGGGACTCAAGTCTGCTAGCCTCAGTTAATACCATTGACACTCTGCCGACAGACAACTGAGGCTATTTTAAATTAGCAGACTTGAGCCCGAACTGATGTGTAAGCATCAGGTAGTTCTGGAACTAGTGTAAGTGATCAGAATAAAAGACACGATGTTCGTATAAATGTGAATGTTTACGCCGGCGGATGGAAGGATGTGAGGAAAAAAAAAATTTTCATTTCATTTCGACGTTTGTTACTCTTTCACGCAAAAACGACTGAAAAGATTTTGATGTAAGGCATAATATTGAAGCTGTAGAATAACACATACTATATTAAGATATCATTATGGCGAAAAATGCGTACGATAAGTCGCTGGTAGTAAAAATATAAGAATAAATAAATGTAATATCGGGAACAGGAGAGACTTTTATTATTTTTATGTCTGTATAACCTATAAACTATCATTTAACTATATTAATATGAATCAACCCCACGTGTAACGAATCATATTCACCGAAAGACTATCAGTAGATAAAGTAAAGTAAACAGTCATATCAATCGCTATCTACCCTATGGTAGGGTCACCTGCTATAATATAGACGCTTTAGGCGACGCACTTATATATGTGATATAGCCCGTGCGACTTACGCTGGATAGTAAAAAGTTGAGAACCAAATACTACCAGAGTAGGTATGTAATGTAACAAATACATATAGGGCATGGTGTGTAAATGCTCTTGCTCCACACGATCATAATATATATGTTGTTCTTTTGTAAACACATGATGGTAAACAATATTTTTAAAAAGAGCAACCTCTAGAGTTTCTTGCTGGCTTCTTCTCTGGGGAATCTGCCTTCCGAAGTCAGCGTAGCTTCCCTCCTTAATGCTTTTCTCTTTTTTTTTGGTTCATTAATTTTTTTTTTATAATTTTTACTTTGTGACGAATTCAAGTGTAAGTTTAATGTTACCTACGAATAAATTATTTTTGAATTTGAATTTGAAGCATTTTGAGTATAGCTTAAAAGCTTAAAAAGTTGCACGTTGAGAACTAAATACTACGAGTAGGTATGTAAAATAACAATACATATTTATTATGGCAAATGTCACTTTTTTGTTAACTTTATTAACAAATAAATAAATAAACAAAGTTACGTCAGCGCGGGAGGTGCACAGTTAATTCGCACGGGTTATACATATCCGTCACGACAAGTCAAGAGTACCCCCGACGTGCATGTACGAGTCGACTGATGAATGTGGATGAAGCGAAGGAAGTGTGTATGTTTGGATCGTAGTAACTGAAGGGAAGGGGTATCCGCCTACGCCGATGGGAGAGAGGCTGAACTTATATCGCCGATTTTTAATTTTTCTACCGATATCGAATGAGTGAAGTGTAAGCTTAATTTGACTAATTTTATACTGGTTGTCAAGTTGGTCTAAGTTCAAATAACTTTATTTCGTAGATAAATAGGTAAATACATAGCACGTGGAACATGTATTTTTTTTAAAAAGCAAACGCTAAATTCGCAAAGTAGCAGTTTTCCCAAGAGAAGAATCGAACAAGGTCTCACCGATTTATCGATCGTTTTGATTGCGAAAAATTTCTATGTTGATTTAAGATTTATAACGGAAAATCTAGAAGCGTAAAAACCTAAAATAATGTAATCTTACATACATACATATCTGTCACTCCTCATGCCCATCAGGTTAGACAGGCAGAGATCACCTAGTTCCACTTGCTACGATACAAATTACAAACATACTTCTTTAGCTTCATCCACAATCATCAGTCTCCTCATACGTACATGTCAGTTTGGGGTACTCCTGACTTTCCCTCTCTGAATGATTTCATACTAAACTTGTAACTTCTACAATTAAATTCGGGCAAGGATTGGCATGTATTTAATGATAAAATGTTGTGTTGCCATGTTATCTCACTCCCCTGACATGTGGCTACTTTTATTATATTTAATAATAGCTGGGTATTGCAACTACCTACCCTTATAAACAGTAAATGCCACACGGCAGTTTATCGCCTTATTGCTGATGATCAAAAGTATATCTCATTGAATTAAGTATGTATGCAAAAATTTCAACTGTATAATCTATTACCCCTTTATTACAATACGAATTTTATTTATAGTTCTACAACTCGTTCGTTATCAGCCCATATATATATGTCCCCACCGAGGGGCACGAGCCTACTCTCTTACAGAGAGTGATTAGGCCGTAATCCACCACGCTGGCCAAGTTCGGGTTGGCGGATTTCACATACACCTTAGAATTTCTTCTTTGGTGTATGCAGGTTTCCTCACGATGTTTTCCTTCACCGTTAGCAAGTGGTAATTGAAGTGGAAGTGGTTCTACAACTAACTCAGATAAATAATGTTTCTGTTATAGACAAAACATCAACAAACGGCATTAGTCCTAGATTTATATTTAAAACTTGTTTTGTAATAACAGGGTTACAGTTTATGAGATATAGTCTGGTGACAGACTGAAGGATAGAAGGACAGTAAAGTCTTAATAATAATAGTGTCAGTTTCATATCTTTTACTTAAGAAAACCTTAGAACTTGCTTTTATTTTTAACATGTAGTAATTTTGAGACCCGTGTTAAACGGAAAGTCGCGGGGGAAGCCTTTGCCCAGCAGCGGGATCTTGATGGCTAACAAAAAAAAAAAGTAATTTTGGTAGAACAATGGCTGACACAATGCTTCGACATAGGAAAGAATATGAAAAGCAGTGAGCACTGTACAGTTCATAATATGATTAACTAAAATAAATTACTAGACAAGAAGATATTCTTATAAGTTTAAAAACAAAAAACTGTGTATAAACTATATCAAACGAATCACATTTTAAAAGCCAAAACCCAATACAAGTGGAAGTAAATTGCCAATTAGCTTCCAGTAGCGATAACTAACTTCCTACGCCGTAAGTCAGTACATAAAAAAAAATAGTATGGCACTAAATTAGTACTTACTCATCTTGATGTATTTTTATATGTGACTAAGCATAGAATATGCTATAAATAGGCCTTGTTTAACATGATAAGCATATTACGGACACAGGATATTGATATAACGATCCAAATACAGGATTTAAACATCATAACATGAAATACTTCATAACATAACCTCAAAACAGCTGTCAAAAACATAGGCAACAAAAATGATAAAAGAATCACATCAAACTTACCTCGAGCTCTTGGTTACGACATTTTTCCTCTAACTCCTTCCCAGGCACGTCTGTGTTTGAAGAAGCACCACTGGAATCCGGCCCTGGTCCTTCTAATAACACTTCAGATGCGAAGTTCGTAATCTGGCCCTTTAAACTGTTCAAACTCTGGTTCAAATTGAGCCACGACATTTTACCAAGTTTTAATCAACGCCACATATCACTAGTAAGGATTTTCAAAAGAAATGTTTCGAGTGAAAGGATGTAAACAATATGAAAATCGCATTATTTTGCAACAATGACAGACTTTGTCCAGTTGGCAAAACAAGAACAAATTCTCATTGATTTGACATTTCGTTTCTTTTTTCTTAGTTTTATGGCACGGCGTAGCTTTTAATTTGGGATTTATAAAGCAAGCCATTCACGCTCAACTGTTTTAATAGTAAAAAAACTGTGTATCGCCTGGTAACACTATTTAATCGGCTATTCGTTCATTCGTTACTTACTTTCATTCAATTTCATATCATTCATTCATTTCTTTCAATTTTCTGCCGACGTGCGTGTTATTATTTTATTACATTTATCTATAAATTCAAAACTAAATTGTGAAAATATTGCAACTTACTTATTCTTTCTTTAAAAACCCTCACCACATACAGAAGCTACACTTTATACTTTAATAAAAACATCAATTTAACACCAGCATAACCTAAAATGTCGGAAGAAGATACTACCAAAAAACCTATAAAAGTCTACTCAAATAAAAGGAAAACCAAGCCAATTGTAATCTTTATTAAAAGAGAACAGTTAACTACAAAAAAAGCTGTGGAATTACTATTAAATGGTACTTTAAAGTCGCGAGTGTGTCGATATTGTCTCTTCGTCACTGATGCTTTGTCAGGATTGGATCAGATTTTACAAATAGCTGGCCCAGGAGCTCTGTATAAAGTTACTGTAAGAGATGTAGTAGCTAGTGTCCATCCTTTTAAGGTAAGAACCTTTAATTTTATTATCATTTAAGTACCGTCTCAGTCTTAACAAATCTTGCTTCAGCTAGGTACTTAAATTTTTCTCTATATTTATTAGGGCCTTTGTTCACTGGTGGGACACAGACAGAGATCGAAGTGTCATGTTAAAGAGTCATTAGCCTGATATTCACTGATCAAGCATTGTGGGACTGTAATTTCTAACTTAAAGTAAAAAAACAGTTAGCCAGTTACCTCTAACTGAAAGAAAAATCTATTTTCTTATTATTTTATACCATAACTTATGTTGTAGCCAAACCCTGACACTGGGAAAATTTTCCCCGAAGACAGAAGCCATGTTATAAAATAGTACTTAATAATAAGTATAATAACAAACATACAAACCACTATTATTTACAATTTCAGGTTTCAGTAGATCCAAACTTTCCAGACAAAATCTGCGAAAAGTGTCTCAATAAAGCAATCCGATCATATTTATTTGCTCAACATTGTGACCAAGCTGAAAGAGCTCTCCGTAACTGCTTCGACGATCTATTCGACAAAGTAGAAAAACTCGACCCTTTAGAACGAGTAAAAAAACGCGGAAGACAGAAACAACATCCAAATCACAACGTATTACATACTGAGAATGAATATGTTATTAACTACGCAGAGCCCTTACAACATTTAATAAACGTTTCAGCGGTATCGCTAACCAAAGAACCGATGATGAGCGATTTAGAATGCAAACGGTGTTGGCAAGTTTTACCCAATGTAGAATCTTTAGTGAACCACGAGAAAATACATCCGAAATCAATGTGGTTTCACTGCCGATTGTGCGGCCAATCGTTTGCCAAAAAATACCAAATGTCCAGACATTTACGTGCTCATGCTAGACAGAAAAAAACTGAATTGATTGAAGAGGAAACTGGGTTTATTTGCACACAATGCGGTCATGCTTCAGAAAACTACAACGACCATCTCCAACATATAGAAAAACATAAATTTCAGACAGTCTTAGAACATTTAGTTGAAAGAAAAATGGATAAGTTGTGCACGGTGTGTTTTGAGAAAAAAGATGGAAAAATGGTTGGTTTGGATAAAGTGATTTGTTTGCATGGTGGATATCCTGAATTAACTGGAGACAGAACTCTGTACAATATTCTTGGATCTACCGTACCCGAGGTGAGTATTTTTTTATTTGTTTATTTATATAATTTATGCAATACTGGCGTTGCGAAAGAATTTCTTTTTTTTTACGCAAATTGATACCAGCCTATGAAATATTTGATGTACTTATATTTAAGTAACGTGTGAATTTGTCACTTTCCAAAGACTTCATATTATGAAATATTACAGTACCTACATTCTACATTAAAGGAAGGGAAAGATATTTTATTAGGACCTATTTTATTAAATATCATTTTGTTAAAACAGTATTATCATGTAATAAATAATAATTTTCAACTAAATACCTGGCAATGTTATAATTTTTATACAAATTGATTCAGTAGGTATAGAGATCAAAGCTCAGATGTAGTTATTAATAGAGAATGCTTGAATTTGAGGTGCTTATTTTATTTAGTTATTTGTGTGGTAGTTAGTATGTGTGTTTTGATTAGTTAATCTTGATCCATGTAAGTTATATCTATTTGTAGAAAAACTACAAATATCAAGAGTTATACCTTCACAACACACCAACGATCATGACTATCACCAAAAAAGTCAGCAAGGAGTTAAATATGAAGGAGATCGGTTATCAAAAATTCAAACTTTCGCAGCCAATTGTAATACCGTTTGATAAAGATACTTTATTAGATTCATTTGAGCATGTTTACCAATTTTCTAAACCAATAACTGATGTATTAGATGCAGTTATAGATAAAAATGCCAATCAACAAGATATTGATACATCTAATGAAGATTTAATTCAAGATGATTACTGTGTCACATTTTCTGAGTTACCAGATGACAAATGTGATGAATTGAATGATAATGATGATGAAATGAGGGAATCTACAGCAAATACCGTTGATAAAGATGATTCTAAGATTTTATTCGATTTCTCCAAGCCAGATTATAATATTGAAAAGTGTTATTTTAATGAAGAGATCAGAGAAAAGCAAAATGATGAAACATACAAAAATGATAATGAAGTTTCTTGGATTTTTGATAGATGTAATGATTTTGAAATAGGAAAAACAAATCTTAAAATGATAACTGAAGATACTAATAAAACTAAAGGATCTGTTAAAGATATTATCGAACCTAAATGTCAATATTGTTGGATATTTAAATATACGAACAAATGTGAACGTTGTAGAACAATAAATAAAACAGATGATATTGAAAATGAAACTAAACGATTTCAAAAAGATACTTTATCTTTGGACAAAGTGCCGAATTTAAACAATCTTGATGATCCAAATTCACGACAGACTCAAAACAAAGTTACTGCTTTCAAAAAGGCAGAAAAACGTAAAGAAAACACAGAAGTGATACCAGCAAAGAAAAATAAATGGGAATGTGAAATTTGTCTTATTGCAAATGACGGAAACAGAGATACTTGTATTTGCTGCGAATCTGAGAAAAAGTGTGAAGAATTAGTGAAAGTGAATTTTAATTTTAGTGAAAATTTTCAAGAGTTCATCAAAAATAATGCTCTTAAAGTCGATAATTTTGATGATAATAATAATGCTGATCCCATAGTTCAAGTTTCACAAGAAAATATGATTAATGAGGACAATTCTACTCCTGAACTAGTTAAAGACAACGAAAACCCTCAAGATGCTATCGAAGAATCTATGGGTGAAGATATCATTCAAAATACAGCACAAAATGTGTTACCAGTGTTTGAAAAAACTACCATTTCTACTGCTCCAGATAGCATTCATTATCCAGCGCAAAATGTGTTGCCAGTTTTTGAAAAAACTACCATTTGTAATCAAGATGACGAAATTATGGATATCACTGATGATTCTATAACATACAATCATACTCGTCTTTCTTTCGGATCTATAGGAAATTCTAGTATGACTGGAGACATCATCACAAGGCTGTTATAATATGCCACAGGAAAATACTTCAGTGTTGCCAAGTTCGTCCCAAACTTACCTTAATCCATTTTCTACCAAATTTACTATGCCACCAACATTGATTCAGAATCCAGATGTATTTAAATTCAATATCGGTGCTCAACCAATTCAAGATAGATCAAAAAATTATAAGAAAAATCGAAGGGCTTTTAGGAAAAATGCAGCGTTCAAGTGATTTGGCAATATAATGTAATTTATTTTACGTATAGATCTGATTGTATTTCTTTAATTTATTTAGTTTTAAGTCGTAAGAATTAAGTACCTATTTAATTTATTTAGTACCTAGTAAGTAGATAAAACACGTCAAAAATATTATGTACCTACCATCTCTATCATCTTTCACATCTATAGGTAAGATAGAGACGACAATAATGGAAATATTACCTTTGGGATACGATTGCTTAAAATCTTCGGTCTTGTATTTAGTAATCCTGTATTGGGTAGGTACTTAGGTTTTTAGCAACGCAGGCTGCCCCGCTCCAAACGTTATCTTGTTATTAGTTTCTGTCCTAAAATATTGTCCCTTATATCTATGTACTATATTTTTAAAACCTGCTTTTTTATTTTAACCCATTTCCTTTTTATGTTGCAGATGAATATACTCCACAATCATACGGGGACTAAAATATGCGAAAAGTGTTTAGACCACGCGATTATTTCGTACATATTCATAAATAGAATCCATTACATAAGGCATCGACTAGAATTATGTGTTACCAAAATGGTAGAAAGTTTAAAGGATGTAAACACTGATGAAAAAATATTTGTTGAAATCGCACAGAATAGTATAATGCCTATACAAGATACTTTTAATGAAGATTTGTTGTTAGAAGCTAATGACGTTGACGAATCAAAATTAAGGCATGAAGTTTTGGAAGACGAGTTTAGGATAAAATCTGACAGCGAGAGTGAATCTGATGATAAAACTAGTATACAGACTGCGAAAGATTATACTAAAACAGACAAAAAGAAACTAGTTAACGGTTTCAAAGAAGATAATCTAAATGAATTCTTAACATTCAAAACTAAAGGTAAAGAAAACAAGCCGAAAGTAAAACACACCTGCCCGTTATGTAGAAAAAAGTTTATCTCGCAGTATTTCTTACGTAAACACATCGCAAAACATGCATTAAAGAAAACAATTTGCAAATTGTGTAACAACAAATTCGAATCAAAGTTTCATTTACGAGAACATATCAAATCTACCCACGTTTTTAAATTCGAACTGTCAAATTCATGTGACACATGCGGGCGAACTTTTAAAACTAAAGAAAAGAAGTCAGCGCACGAAAAACAGCATTTAAAAATCACTTGCGAATTCTGTTTTAAAACTTTCGCAACGCAATGTTATTTCAACAATCACATGCGAAGACATTTTAGAAAAATAAATCGTTGTCAGAAAAGAATCCAAACTTGCAGTTTCTGCGAAAAAGAATGCTTTAACGATAATGAACTTTCGATTCACGTAAACAAAACTCATTTACAAATAAAACCTTACGCTTGCGATATGTGCGATAGGCAGTTTTACACAGAATTCGATTTAAGATGCCACAAAAGAATACACAATCAATTTTGTAAAGAGAAATGTGAATTTTGTGCGAAAGTTTTTAAATGTCGTCGCGATTTGGTAACTCATGTTAGAACACATTTAGGTGTAAAGCCTTATCAATGCCAATTGTGCCCTGAAACGTTTTATTCAGAGTTCAAAGTTAAATACCACATGCGTAAATGGCATGGCGGTAGTTTCTGCTGTAAATTGTGTAGAAAAGTTTTCGTGAATAAAAAAGGATTGAAGGATCATGTTAACGGTGCTCATAGCTTTTTTTAGAATTGCATTAAAGTATAAAGATTAAAAATCTGTGTTTAACGGACTGCCTATAATTAAAGCAATAAGCTTTTTTGTCAATATCATAAAAATTACATTTTGGTAGCTCCGATGTTTTTCCAAGACTTCTAGAGTTTCGCAGTACAAATTTTCAATGCTGCCAACATGGCGGCATAGGAACTATTTCATGAAACGCACTCAACTTAACTTCAAAAGCGATGAGGAAGGAATATGAGGAATGGCCCCATTTTTTTTCACAAATGAGTTTATGACAGCATAGTTTTCTTGGTAGATGATCTGTCAAACGATAAGTGGTACTGTAGCCATTTTGCGCCAGACCAAGCACGCAGATCCAGACGGCATGGCTCCTTATATATTCTATACTCAAAGTTCAAAAGTTAACTAACCTACTATTCTACTTCAGTTTTCCACACATCTTTTTAGCACGCTTTATAAGTATACAATACCTAACTGAAGAATTATAATACATTGTCATAATAATAACTTCAAAATAAATCAATGGACCAACCATTAAATACATTTATTGTTAAATGTGCTAGTTATATTTAATAAAATAAAGAGAACCTATGTTCTATCTATAATTTTACAAGTAAAAACTGCAAATTATTGTTTTTTGCTTACCTACGTCTTTAGTTTTAAGTTTAAATTAAGTACATTATAAGAATAAGTTACTTTTTATATAGGGAAATAAAAATATTATAAAAATTAAATTCAATGTATTTCATTTGTCATTCAATCTAAACAGCAAACATTAACATTAATGATAAAACATTTTGACAGTTTATTTTGATGACTAGTTAACACATAATGTTCATATTTTCTATTACATTTTAACTGTAAATAAATATTATCTATTTAATATTTATTTTAGGGAATTAAAAACCTATTTAACACCAAATTTTGATAGAATTCACACATTTATTAGTTGAAACAGTTAATCAGTGTTGCCAGTTTCTAAAATTTTAACTATTGTCTCTTTACCAGCACATTTCGTCATATGCCTTTTTAAATCACTTTGCGTATACATTTTCTTATGACAAATATCACACGCAATACTCGGTTCAAAGTGTTTTCTAATCATATGCTGACGTCTCCTACTCGAAGACAAAAAACTTAATTTGCATAAATCACAGGGGTACGGTGTCTCTCCTGTATGTAATCTCATGTGAAGCATCAAAGCTTTAGTGCTGATGAATTTCTTACCACACATTTCACAGAAATGCTCCTGCCTTGTATCATTATGGACTACTTGGTGACCTTTTAGAGTATATTCCGAGTAAAAAGTCTTATTGCAAACGGTACATTGAAACGGTCTAGATTTTAAATGAAATCGATTCACATGTGCCTGTAAACATGGTGAAAATCTTGTCGTATAATCACATTGTTGACATTGCTTTATTGTTCTATGTTTTTCAGAGTGCGTGTTTAAATGTTCATTGAAAAATATAACTTTAACACATTTGTGACAATACGGACACTGTTGTTCTTCTTTATGAGTTTTTGAATGTTTTATTAACCCTTTATCGCTCAGTAATAACTGTCCACAGATGTCACAAGCCTTAGGGCCTCCACCATCCTTCCAATTTTCTTTCAAATGTGTTTTCATATGTCGCTGTATAGTTTGTAACGTGTACATTTTGAAGCAAACCGGACATTCTCTATCGTATGTTTGTTTGTGGCTTTTTACATGGAGAAGGTAACTTCGTTTTGATGTACACGATGCTTTGCAAACTCTACAAATATGTTTAGAGTCCTTTGGGTGTGTTGTTATGTGTTTTAAATATTCTTTCCTCGAGTCAAAGTCTGAAGTGCACATTGAGCATTTGTAGAACATATTATTAGGGTTTTCATTCTTATGATCTTTAGCAATATGCATGTTTAATCTATTTATATTGTAGAACAGCCTTTGGCAGTATTGGCATTCGTTTTCCCCGCTCATGTGTTTCCTTCTATGAGCTCTGTAAAATTTCTCATTAAAGAAGCAATATCCACACAATTTGCACTCAAATGTTTTTAAAGGTATTGGTATATAAACCCTAGTTTTTTTAATAACAGACTCAGTTTCATGGCAACCTATATGCTTGGATAATAGTAACTGCGATGAAAAACTTTGACCGCATAATTCACAAAGGTATGAAGAATGTTGTAAATGTTCTTCATTCACGTGAGTTATTAATTCGTCTTTAGTTGTATGTTCGACATTGCAAGTTAAACATTGAAATGTAATTTTATTAGCTAATTGTTGCGCATTAAACCAGTTTAAATAGGGTTTATGTATACATTCATCTTTGCATTCCGAGCAGTCTGTATTTTCAAAATTATGCAGACTCTTTAAATGTTTCTTGTTATGATTAACCAATTCAGTTTTAGAATTGAAACTTATCTGACATAGTTCACAGATCAAACCTTTTTTATGCTCGCAATCTTCATTTAGTAAAATAATTCTACAAATATCACAAGTAGATATTCTCTCTGAATGAACCACTTTTCTGTGTCTCATTAAATCTTTAAATCCTTTAAATAGTTCTGTACAGTTTGTACATCGGTAGAATTCATCTTTATGTTTGTTGCGATGATTTATTATTGACCTGTGATATGCGAATTTCTTGTTGCAATAAGGACATTTGTATTTTAGTACATCTTGGCTATTTTTGTCCCAAACGACTATATTTTTGGTATCAACATCACATAAGAATATTTGCGTAACATTATTTGTTTCTTTCGGTATTTTTGAGACTGTTGTTGGTACGTTTAGGCTGTTAACGTTGTCTATTGTCAAAACTAACTCTTTTTCTTCTTGTGACTCAGTATTTGGACTTTGCTTCACTTGTTCTGATAGGATATTCATGTATTTTTGTATGACTATGTGGTTTGTCTTCAGTTTTAGTATCATCAAGTATGATTTTAGAATAAGTGTGATGCAGTTTTCGCAAATCAATTTTGTTGGCAGCAGATTTTGCACCTGAAATGGAAAGACAGATGTAAGTAAGTATATAAGTACCTACATAACCAAATTACAGTAGAGTCGGTGAAATAAATTGTTGGTGGATGGAAATGGATAGGTATGGACAAAAAATTTATGAGTTCATTAAAATAAACACTGGAAACTTTTATTTACGGAATATCTAAAATGGCGACAAAGCATCGGAGAAGTTACCCCACGGGTGTAGTTAAATTTGTGTGTTGTTATTGGAAGAACAGAAAATGGTAACTTAAAGAAACACGATAAATAAGACTGGTTATGTTTTAAATAAAAACATTACTTACATTACGCCCAAATGTAAACTGAATGATACTTTCTAGAGTATGATGGTCCTTTTCGTATTCTGTGTGGTATATAGTGTCCAAATGTTTCAAATATGAACTTTCCCATAAGCAAAATCCGCATACACTTTTATCGTACAGTAAATTGTGTATTATGTCTTTCCATTTACATCTAGGGGAGGATAAAGCAATAGGATCCACATTAAAATTAATTTCCATAGTTTTATTGGTAAGTATTTACTCAATTGGATAAGGAAAATTCGAAAAACTAGTGAAAATAAGTGAAGAAAAATATTGTTGTTGTTCGATAGAACGTCAAACAGAAAATATCTGACATTGACGTTGACATAACTAAATTTTTAAATTTCGAGTTGCCATCCTGAACAAAAGTAATCTACCAAAAACATTTGCAATGTAGCGAAGCTTTATATTTTCTTTTGCATGTACCGACATCTATGGGGTAGTAGCATTACTAACTATGATAACAACTATCGACACTAGATGTCGCTAGTGATGGTATTTTAAAGGTCTTTAAGTTTTAGAGTTAAAGCAACAAGTTTTATGGAAATTGAAGGAAGTTCCACAAAACACTAATAAATAATTACATAGTTTTTTATTTTAAAACAGAGATAAAAAAGGGCAATAATATCATCAATGAGTATTTACGGTAGGTAAATACTAATTTAATTACCTTGATATTTTTAACTTAATCATAGTTTAACATTTACAATTAAGTAGGTACAATTTGTTAAGAGTAGTCTAGTAGGTACCTATAATAGTAGATAACTATAAAATATCTTTATAAAGGTCTATCAACACAGATCCGGGCCGGGCCTGGGACGTGTCCGGGCCGTGGCCCGTCAGGAGGGAAAACAATACGTCGTCGTCATGACAACGTGTCCGAGACGTGTCAGGGAAAAAATATCATTCCATACATTTTGTATGGATTCGTCCACACACGTTGTCTTGACGACGTATTGTTTTCCCTCCTGACTGGCCACGACGACGGATACGTCCCGGGCAAGGCCCGGATCTGTGTAGATCACAGATAGACCTTAAGAAATATGGTTTTTCTTTCCACAGTCACTCATACACGCGTGTCAGGCACCTATCATCATAAATTTTTATTTCACACTACAATGTAGGTACCTAGCCAATAAAAAAATATTTTATTGAAATCCATATAAATAAAACATATTGGTCAATACCTCAATTCTTTCTTGCAAAATAAAGTTAGAATATTAGGATGTGGTTCCTTTAGATTTGGCTATTGTGTGTAAAATATGGAGGATAGGATATCAATTCAGTGTTATGTTATTTTTGGAATGGTGTGTTTAATTTTTTTTGCAGTTATAAGTAATTTATTTAAAAAGCGGGAATAGAATTTGTGTCGTATCAGGTGCTCAAACGGACGGCATTTAATAGAGCAAAGTGGTTAAGACTCTACTCTTAAATAATTATCTACAGGGTGTATCAGAAAGGGGGTATAAATGGTATAATGCCAAAACACGCAGCGATAGTCCTCATGGAACTAAAAAACTTTTCCCAAGGAACATAAAAAAAAAATCAGTATGGGCGATCAAAAATTTTTTTTTTCGAGTTACGACCCATGTTCCTTTCTGTTACACCCTGTATAACGATACCTATTCATCTTAGCGTCAAATAACTTTTGGGAGCGTCAAAAGACGCTAAATCTGTCATACTACGTGTACTTATTCCTATTTTTTCAGTTCATGTGCTTCCTACTACAGCAAAATGTTAAAGCATGTAAGTATATATTTTTTAACTTATTTATCTTTGGTTTTTAGAGTTCCGTACCAAAATACATCCTAGACTAGACCTAACCTATTGTTTTATGTTTATGTAATGTTTTGGCTGTATTCTGTTTTATATACCTTAAATAAATAAATAAAGTCTAAAATAATAAAAACGAAAACCTTTTACTAAGACTTCACTGACCGGTAGTCATTCTGTATAGGTTAGGTACCTATATGGACCCTAAAATGTAGAGTTATGCTATCTACACAGCAAAGCCGCCGGCATGCCACCGGGCTAGGCCAGCGGCTTTTCCTCATACGAATAGCAGCTGTCTAAATAACCGGCGGCTTTGTTGTGTAGATATCATTAGGAGGCTAGTTAGAGTTGAATACATATTTTGGGAGTAACATACAACAAGCGTATTTTATTTTATACAAAGTAGGTACTGAACTCTTCTTTGTGCCCGAGTCCGACTTACACTTGGCCGGTTTTTAAGGCCGTGGCCCCAGTAGGCAAACTGTTAGCGGCCGACTGAGTGAGCCGCAAATTTGTGGCGAACTGAAAGAGTTAGCTGCAAACTCAATTCAATGAAATCACCGGTTTTGGTGGGAGTCGGCCGCTGTCTGAGATAAGTCAGCGTGCGTAACGCTGCAATGCACTGCACAATAACGCACTGCGTACAATGAGCGAAAACTAGCTGACTGTGGACACTCCATTTCAAATATATGGAAGGTCGTACTAAATCGATACGCCGCAATCTAGTCAGACGCTAACAGTTTGCCTACTGGGGCCACGGCCTAAATAAAAAATAACTTTATGTTTTTAAATTTTGTAGCACCGATGAAAACCATTGCGTTGCCATTACCAGGTACGTACATTATATTATATTCATTTAAGTACTTATAATTTTATTCAATGTAATTGATTAGCTTGAACTTATGTTTTGCCTTGACCAGGGGAGGCAGTCAGCACTACTTATTTTGAATTTACTTATACTGGGTGTAACAGAAAGGGGGTATAAAGCCGAAAGACAGTGGTAGTCCCCATTAAACTGAACAACTTTCCCCAAGGAACATGGGTCGTAAATTCAAAACAATTTTTGGATCGCCCAACTCGATCAGCTGATCGGACATTTTGTATGGGGAGGCAAATTCAGGGGACTATCGCTGTGTTTCGGCATTATACCCCCTTTCTGTTAAACCCTGTCTAAGTGTTCTACCAGGTTACTACTGAATTACTGAAAACTTCTGAAAACCCAACTGCGTATAAAAAACGCTTTTATTTTTATTTTGATGTACTTATCCAGTGTCATTCTCACAGTAAATACGAATCTAACGACGCAAAGCTAAATTCCATCAAGTTGTTCAGGCTGTAGGGCGTGTCAAAGAATTATACATACTTACATACATACTTACTTATGTATACTATCGAAGAACATAACCCTCCTTCTGGCGCAGTCGGGTAAAAACTGCTTTCATTTCAGAAATCGGTGAAGATATAGGCGAAATTTTAAGGCAAGAAGATAGCAATTCTAAAGAACGGGAACTGAAAAACAACGACGTCACAGAAGCGCTTGGACATACTTACACTTTATTAAATAAAAACGAAGGAAACGAAACTAGCGAAATTAATAACAATGGCACTGAAACGACAAAGTTAATGATAACGAAAAAGTCTACACGATGTTCTACGAATAAACCTATTTCATGTAAGTATTATTTTTTCTTGAGGCTTACTAATTAATGGGCACCTTTGCGCTCGAAGGACATCGAGGGATTAATGTAAATAAGTAGGTTTAAGTTTGTAAATATTTTAATTTAGTTTAAATAGTAAAAAAAAATAGTAATAATAGTAGTTAAATAGTTAATGGTTAATAGTTAAATAGTTAGTTTAATTTGTAGGTATATTTATAAATTAAAATAAAATGTTAATTTACAAATTAATTTATGTACACAGATCCGGGCCGAGTCCGGGACGTGTCCGGTCCGTGACCCGTCAGGAGGGACAGCAATACATCGTCATGACAACGTGTGTGAACGAATCCATAGAAAATGTATGGAATGATATTTTTTCCCTGACACGGCCCGGACACGTTGTCATGACGATTTATTGTTTTCCCTCCTGACGGGCCACGGCCCGGACACGGCCCAGATCTTTGTGCCTACGGACATTATCTGCGCACCTGCCATAGTCATACAACATAGACGAAAATAGGGGAAGTCGAAGGGGCAGTACCTTTGAGTATAGAATAATATATAAGAAGGTGCCACATTTTTTTTTCATATACAAATGAGTCTGTTTCTGACAGCGTGCCAAGTGGCGCAAGTTCATCATAGTTTTCTTGGTAGATGACCTGTCAAACGATAAGAAATTCCGTACAAAAAGGTAGCCATTTTGCGCCAGACCAGGCACGCAGATCTAGACGGTATGGCACCTCCTTATATATTCTATACTCAAAGGGCAGTACATTCCAGTGAGGTGTGCTAGACATTTCCAACGGGTTTTTACATAATATTCATGATTTAGAAAAAATGAGTGACGTTATGTTTCTTTTACTTTTTCAGTGGGACCGAATTTCGTTCTGAGTAAGATTTTCTATTTAATTTTACGAGAAAAAACATCATATTAATTGACGAAGGCTACTTAATCTACCTACTCAGTCATATCTTTGAATAACTAATTTAAAAATTATTTTTTACAGCGAGTAGTGGTAAGTCATTGATTTTTTAAACTTTACTTACTTTACTTATTATTTAGTTTTTTGACTTACTTACTTACTTCAGTTTCGACATAGATTATTTCGCTTAACAAAACTTTAAAAAATAATGTAAGTAGGCAGGTATTTGATTACCTAATCTTAATATACCTATCTATCTATTTACTACTTACAAAAGTAAAGTGTTAATTTTTGTTATTTACATTATCATTGCATATTTCAGAGGAAGCGGCAGATGACGGAAATGGTAGTAAGTATTAAAACTTGTAACTGAATAGATACCTACTTACCTGTAGGTATGTATGTAGGTATATAGATAGATTAAAACATCTTTTCTTTATTTTCTTCTTTTATACTCTAGCGATGGCTAGATAAGATAAGATAAGATAATATAAGATTGGAAAATTCTCGTTATAGCTCCGCCATCATGTTATTGTTATCCCGTTGCTAAGTAACGCATAAAATCACTCACTCCTTAGCATGCATCCCTTTCCGTTTCGGTTTCCCACAAATGTGCATATTTTATATAATTTGTCTGACGACCGTATGTTACATAGACCGATGTACTTATATTCTTGTGTATTTATTACCTAAATAATTTTCTTTTCCAACAGCCCTGTCGACATTGTCAGATGACGGAGCTTCAACTTACATCGGTCCTTTCACAGGAAAGAGCCCCGCACATTTCATTGACGATGCTTGATTTATTTAACGTAAAACGTATTTATTAATAAAATTTAATAACAAGTGTCTTTATGATTTTTATCTTGTGCTAATTATGTAAAATGAAGGGCGTTTTCGACAAAAAACGGGTCATTTATAGTAAATACCATAAAAGAGACAATTTTCACATATGAAAAGTTTTCGTTCTACGGTTTTTCGTTGTATTATATTCAATTATATTTTTAAATATCTTTCCATTTCTGAAACTACTTATCTCTTTTTTGATATTTACAAATAATGCCCTATATAAAATACTCTATTTGTTTTTGGACACTGTGTCTAACAACTTTTGTCGAGGTTTTAAAAAAAATACTTTATATAATGATAATCTTTATTTTTAAAAATAAGTACAAAAGGACAATAGTTATCTATTAAATTATCGGCAGTGATATTGAGTATTAGAATTTGAAGTTAATTTTCACATTAAAATTTAATAAAAACACATACAAGTAAAAAAAAACACAATTTTAGTTGAATTATTAAAAAAAAAACTGCGTAAATAACATGGTAACTTTATCTTGGTAACCAAAAAATATCTTGATTATATAAAAAAGGGTTTTTCAGTCAAATTATTTGAGGTACCTACCCACTCATATGAACAAAACATCAATTATAATAAAAACTGGGATAGGTATTATAATTTACGAATTAAACAAATTAAATACCATAATAATATTTTATGTATAACATAAAGAGAGCAATATTAGAGCAATGACGGTAAGTAAGTAGGGCACTTACCAACAAAAAAAAAATTGAAAATACAAAAGGTGGCAGTATAAATAAAAAAAAAGTTACACTAAAAAAAATTTGTACACTCCAATCGATTTTAAAATTAACAGTAACTATAAACTGACCAATATTTTGTGATTAAGGCCTTTACTCATTTGCGGTTCGCGTTTACATCAAACCGACAAAAGTCGTTAATGTGTAAAAGCCAAATTACAATAATTTCAACACTCAAGTAAAAACAAAATCACAAAACTATAATCAGAGTTTAAAGTAACTTAAATCCAGGTTGCAGAGAAGATAATTACGACTAACGCTCCATTAAAATAATACGGTTATTGTCGAAATTTTCAAAAGATCAATTTTAATGGATACAGGTACATTTAGCGTTAACAGCCTTTCTCGCAACTCGGGGTTAACTTAAAATTATCACTTTCACATTCAAAGTCCGTTTGCTTTGTCTAGTATTGGTAGCCTCCCCCGCTGCTGGGGGGGACGTATTGCTGGCCAGGTCTGGATGCAGGACCGCTGCCATAGCCTCCGTTTGGCTGGTCGGGGTATTTTGCTTCACCTTCGTAGGTTACCTGGCAAAAAGGGGTCATTTAAGTTAAAAAAGTCAAAGTGAAATCCAGTTGGGAAAAGTGACTGTAGATCAACATCGATTCAAAAGTGATGAGTTGATGATACTTTCTAAATGCCTAATACAAGTTAAAACTGAAAAAAGATCCTGAGTAAGGTATAGAATTGAACGCCACATTATGATGTCAATTGACGATTCCTTCACGTGTAGTGGTTTTCTGAACGGAAGAGTACAGTAAGGAATGGCACATGACGTTAATACACGATTCTTTCGCACACACGACGTCTATTGACGTTGGCAGAACAAAACACTACACAGCAGTAGCGTTGCAGCTTCAATTAATAAAATAAAGTTTCGATTATCAAATAATCATACCTCAGCATTGAAGCCGTTCTTCCAATCAGCAGTATACTTGACAATCTGCGTGCGTCCGTCAGGTAAAGCCACGCGGTATTCGCCACGGGTGACGTCCCCGTCAGAAATGGCGTTATGGCTGTAGTTGTTGTCATCTTCGTTCACGGCGTAGGCGAAGTCGAACGGCATACCCGGTTCGTGGTGGCTATGATCATGATCGTGCTGTAAAAGGATGAAAGTTGTTGGATAAAAATAGTCGTTTCAATGTATCAAGATTAGTTGTAAAAATCGTTGCAGTGTATAACGAAAATAATTGATAGTCGTTAAAGTTGTTTCAATGTATCTTGAAATAGTTATATGAGCCTATATTGAGAAAGTCGTGTCGGTAAATATGTAGAGTGTTTACGTATAGTTGAAAAGTAACTGAATTTAATAAGGCTATCGCTTTAAACGAAAAATTAAGAATAAAATAGAGCCCACACTGTACATATTCAAATATTAGGTACAGTAAATAAACGGTTACTGATTTTTCTTTCCAAAGTCACTCGATAAAAGCAAATATTGCAACTACAAACATAAATTTTTATTACACACTAGGTACCTATAATGTAGCCCGTAAAAATATTATTTTATTGAAATCAATTCAATAAAAATTCTTTCTCAATACCTCAAGCGTAGTTACTTTCAATATTCGAGTAATATTTTATACTAGGACGTAGATTTGGCTATTTTGTATAAAAGTATGGAAGATAGGATACTATTTCAATATGTTATACTTGGAATGGTATTTTTTATTTAATTTTACAATGATACCGTTTTGTTTACGTTACTTGACGCGAAGTATCAATCAGAGCGTCAATTGACGTTTAATTTATGTTAGTGCAGGTGTAGTCATGTAACGTTTTTTATTTTTTCAGTTCACGTACTTTCTACTGCATCAAAATGTAAAAGCATGTAAATATTATATTTATTTAAATGTTAACCTTTTGTATAGCTTTTTATTTTAAATTAGGTATATTTTCGAAATTTATAGCACCATTGAATAATGTGGTGGAATCAGGTAAATATTTTATTTTATATTCATTTGTATAATTTTATCTAAGCTTCGATTGAGTTCAGCTAATTGCAAGAAAGCTAAATTAACAACGTTTTATTACATCTATTCATCACCTACTATAGCTGTCACTGTCATTGTCAAAACATTAAAATAAGACGGCATCAGCATGCAACTCACAGCTGCAACTAGATAGCATAAAATATTACGTAAATTACTACATGAGCGCAAATAAAAAATAAACAGAGATAAAAATAAGTACTTAAAATAGTTGTACAGTGAAATAGAGCAAAGAAGAAGAAGAATCTCATTTTAGTTTTAAGTTCGTAGCTTTGCTACACAAATTGCCGTGCCCTAATCAGGGTCCACATTTGGTTCTTTAAGTAGTTTATAAGATCTGTAAAAACCTGTGGAGTGCAATAAATGATTGTTTAGTAAATGTATTGAAGGAGAAGAAGTGAAAATAATTTAAACAAAATACCTATTTATTGTTTCAGAAAACGTTATAGATGAAAATAGTGAGATTTCAATAAAAGGGGAAACTAGAAAGAAATTAATTGGAAAAGGCGACGGTTCCGATTTAATCGAAGCTGATTTTTTCCTTTCGGACGCCAGCACAACTCCTACAATGGAGAGTGAAGTTGGCGTAAATATTACAATTAACAATAACAATACTAATAATACTAATGAGACGTCAACATTAATACAAAAGATAAAGTCTACTCGATGTTCGACGGATAAACCTATACCTACTCGTAAGTATTTTTTGTTTTATATTTATTTCTTATCCTTTTTTTTTTCTTATATTTTTATATTTTTTCTTATTCTTTTTTTTTGTGCTTTTTTTTAATAAATAATTATATTTATTCCTGTTATTGCGAGCAGCAAATAATAGGAGTCTTTGGAAAAGCATGGGAGAGACTTTTGCCCAACAGTAGGAGAAAATAGGCTAATAAAAAAAATCTTTGGGACAGGTATCAATTACATTATCATTTCTTAGATCATTTAAAATTTTAAATGATCATATTGGCTCAAGATTCATTTGTAGTTGACTATGAGAAAATGTATTGATCAATGTTATTTAATACATTATCCAGTAACATTGACCTCATATGTCCCTTTGTACTACTGCATGTTTTAATATTCGTCCATGCAGGACAAGTACAGATCAGAGACTATACGAGTACAGCCTATCTCTGCATTCATTCCGATTTTGTAAAATCTATTTTACTTAACATTGGCGGAATCCTGATAGTGGCCATTTAAATAAATCTAGTGGCGTATTTGTTAAAAATAATAAAGTATCCAACGCAAATGAAATAAGGAAATATAGTCCATTAATTTTGAAGAAATAAACAATCAAGGAATGTTTCTTTTTCAGTGGGGCCAGATTTTATACTGAGTAAGAATTTTTGAATTATTATAAAATAATTCATGTACCTACTTAAAAATATTATATTAGGATTAATCATTGAGATATTAATTATTAAAATTAATAATTTTACAGCGAGTAGTGGTAAGTCGCAGAATAAAGTTATTTATTTTCTTTTTCAAAACATTTGACTTTAAAAAAAAACACATAATATAAATATAAATATTGGGGGACATTTCACACACGGTCACCTGACCCCAAACTAGGCAAATCCTGTACTATGGGTATCAGGGACTAATAAACATACATAGATAAATATATAACACCCAGACACGGAACAAACATTTATGCTCATCACACAAATGTTTGTTAACCGGCGGGGATCGAACCCGCGACCCGTGTGTATGAGGTATGAGGCAGACTCACTACCGACTACGCTAACTGGCCTGTCATTATTGTTATACCTATAAAAAATTATTACCTTGGTATTTGTATATTTCATCACAAAACTGATTGAACATATCATATTTAAATATTTTTTATATTTTAGAGGAGGTTGAAGATGATGGTAAGTATTAAAACTTGAAACCTTTTTTCTTTTCTTTTCGAAGCCCTAAAATATAGTACAGAGCTACCAAGTTATCCGTGAAACCGTTATTGGAACTACGGCCATTAATACGGAAATGTCTAATGGAGATGATGATTACATTCGAAAATTCAAAAACTAATTAGTCCGTCTTTTAGGCTATTAAAAATATTTGAAACACGTTTTTTACCTAATCAAATACATAAATAAATACAAAGATACAAAGCATTAAAGTTACGGAGTGGGGGGTATTGACGTTACTCCTAGGTAAAAATCGTACTAAGGAGTGATCTCATGAGCAACTTTAACCCAGTGTATCTGTGTAATTTTTAGTTTAAAAGAAAAAAGAAAAAATACGTGTCGAATATTTTAAAATAATCTATGTGATGGACTAAAAAAATTTTAGTCATCATGCCCATTCCAGAACTGCTGCGATTGGTAGAAAATTAGAAATACAATTTTGTATTACTGCCTAGAGCCGCCGTTTTCAGTTCACAGACAAGTTGGTCTGTCTGTACTTTAAGCTTTGCTTCACTTCAAATTGGCACATTGGTAGTTGCCATTAAAAAAGAAAAATTTTAAAATGTACTTTTCCAACAGCCCTGGCGATGACGACGGCAGATAGCGGAGCATCAACGTACGTCGGTGCTTTCACAGGAAAGAGTCCCGCACATTTCATTGACGATGCTTGAGTTATTTAACTTAAAACGTACTTATTAATAAAATATTTTAAAACACCTATTAAGTAATTTATTGTTGTACTTTTGGTTAATGAAGTAAACCAAAGTTACCTAACGAAATAATGTAAAAAATATTCCTATTTTGAAATTTTCTAAAATGCCCCGTTTTTTGCCGAAACGCCCCCAAATCTACGTTCAATTATTTTAAGTGAATTTCTTACAATTTATTAGTAGGTACTTATCTGCCCATTTTAATAGTTAACAAAGTTGTTTCAATGTATTTTAAAATAGTCGTTTGGCTGTAAAAGTTGTTTGAATGTACAATTAAAGAGATAGTTGTGATGTAAGTAATAATTCTCGCGTAGAGTTACAAAGTAATAGAATTTAATAAGGTGATACCTTTACGTTAAAATATAGTCTATAGGCTGAGATGATTATGACGTGATGACAATGACGATAGATGATGATAATAGGTTGAGATAGTGGGAGGAAGTGGTCTCTGTCTACCCCAATGGGAGAGAGAGAGAGAGGCGTGACGGATATGTATGTATGTATTACTTACTTGATCATTATTATCAGGGGGAAGGTAAGGGCGCGAGGGCGGCGTAGAGGGCGGCCTGTATAGGCCTGGTGGGGCTGGTTGCTGAAACACAAAATGTTTAATATAAATACTTATTAGGTATAGCAAGTTGTAGAAAAGCTCATTAAGATAATGGTCTGTTAAATCTATAGCTGGATTTCCCGATGTCAAGAATCAGAAGTCGACAACCGATAACTTTTTAATGGATGATTAACGTAAAATCCGTTGAAAATATCTGTGCTCGCTGAAACGTTGACGCCTATGCAGTGGTCCCGTAAGAGATCTTGTAGAAGTCCGTTTCTTTATCGGATGGACAATAGTCCGTTGTCCGTTACGCAGTAGTGTATAATTTATAATTGATCTGAGTATACGCACCGGACATCTGACAAAAAATATATGAGAGCCGTTTTTTTTCCAGGTGGATGTCTAGTGCGTGTACACACGTCCTAACATGTAAACCACCACATGAGATACAGCCTGGAGACAGACGGACAGCCGAGTCTTAGTAATAAAGTGCCGTTTTCACCCTTTCGGTACGAAACCCTAAAAAGCACTTGACATTTTAAATGAACACCTGTCAAATACATTTTATATTATCGACATTCATTTGTTTTAAGTCGTGTTATACATTACAGTGATCAAATAGCTAGCAGAGGAATGAAAAAGATGGCGTTTACTCCACCGAAAAGAGCCTGGCTCTTAAATTTATTTATTTATTTAACAGTTTATTGTAAGATGATAGTACATAGAGACAGAAACAAGAGAAGTTATACAAAAGGTACCGCATATTTCAAAAGTTTTTTTTCCTGCAGACCCCACAGAGAGAGAAATGAAAGCAAGAAGGCAGGATAGTCACTTAACCTACAATAAATATATAAGTATTAACCTACAGTGTAGGTATGTAGGTATGTATGTAGGTCCTACACATAAATATTCTTATATATTATATTTAATTAAATGAATGAATCGACAGTAAAGTGGATTTGTCAGTGATTTCCAAGGTAGTTTACGAGAGAAATCGGCCACGCAGTAAACTAATGTGGAACTAATCTTCAACACAAATAGAGAAGCAGTAAAAACCTACAAAATACTAATAAAATACTTCCTAAAATCAAATATAATAATAATAACAATAGAAATTAAATTAAATAGTAACCTTAATAAATTCACGGTTAAATTGTGAACATTAATTTTAAACTATTATGTTTTTTGGCATTTCAATGTTTATTTCTATGCTCGCAAGGTTAATAGTGCATTGTGCAGTTGATTTGCAGGTTTGTGACTCTATTACAAGTAGTTTTTTAGTATAAAGTTATAAAAAAAACAAATAACATTTATTTATAAAGGTCTATCTACACAGATCCGGGCCGTTTCCCGGGACGTGTCAGGGAAAAAATATAATTTCATACATTTTCTATGGATTCGTTCACACACGTAACGTTGTCATGACGACGTATTGTTTGATGTGATACCGGGTAATATGACAGATGTCAAACACTTTGTGATATTTTGGTGCTTTGAGTATAGAATATATAAGGAGATGCCAAGCAATGAGGAAGGAATATAAGGAGTGGCCCCATTTTTTTCTTAAACAAATTACTTTATAACAGCGTGCCAAGGTTGGCGCAGATCCAGACGGTATGGCATAAATATTATCAAACAGAATCCATCATACATGACAGCATCTCGAATATGAAAGCGCCAAACTGACTACCAGTCAGAAACAAGCCAGTTCTTGCATTTTAGCAGTAAAGAGTTTGCAAATGGTTCCAAAATAGCCTTCATGAACGTAATCTCAGATGTTCTCCGACATACTGTTGTTGTACCTACCTTATTAGAGGCATTATCAGTCGGGAAGGGTACAGAAGGTGGAGGGTAGTTGTAACCCTTATTAGGTGGTAGGTACTCGTTGGCTGCCGTCGCCATTGCAACCACAGACGACAGGACTAAGCAGGACAGCAACATCTGGAAGAAAGAAATGGAGATATGTTAAATCTATGTGTCAAATGTTATTATTTTTTGATCATAGACTTTTTTTTTTTTAAAGTCGGCCAAGTGAGAGTCGAATTCACGCGCGAAGGGTTCTGTGCCCTAAAAAGGCAAAAAAATCACGTTTGTTGTATGGAAACCCCTCTTAATTATTATTATTATTATTATTCTATTTCTAGTATTTGTTGTTATAGCGGTAATGGTAATACAACATTTGTGAAGATTTCAACGCTCTAGTTATAACGGTTCGTGAGATACAGCCTGGTGACAGACGGACGAACAGCCGAGTCTCAGTAATAGGGTCCCGTTTTCACCCTTTGTGTACGGAACCTCTTAAAAACTACTTTCCAATAGTGACATTAACTAAAGCAGTTTACTGTGTAGTTAGAGTTAAGTTATAGTTAAGCCAGTCACACAAAACGTTAGTGAATCTGTGAGTGCATTGAATGCGTTTCGCCACTGCAACAATGCAGTCTCGATAGAGCAAGGCCGATGCCTCTCGCTTGTATGTACTATCGACAGTTTTGGGTTCGATTCTCGACAAGGTAAAGGTTTGTTTAAGCGACGTAAAGTGTGTGTTGGTACCCTATTCAATCCTATTCATATCAGTAGGAAGAGTCTACCTAGTAATATTATAAATGAGATATTGCTACCTAGCAATAAGGCCGCCTGTTGCTTCTTATATTCTTGTTTGTGTCTGTACCTTATATCTTTTGTGCAATAAAGAATATTTGGATGGATGTTTGTAACTCTTTTACGCAAAAACTATTGAATAGATTTTGATGAAACTTGGCAATATTGTAGCTTAGAAATTAGAATACCACATAGGCTATATTGTTTTAGGATATCTTAATTGTTTTCCTAGATAACTATGATGATAAATGCGAACGAAGTCGCGGGCCGCCTCTAGTATTATCTACAAATATTATAAATGTCAATGTTTGTGCCAAGATGTATAGATGTTTGTTACTCTTTCACGCAAAAACTACTGAATAGATTTTGATGAAACTTGGCAATATTGTAGCTTAGAAATCAGAATAACACATAGGCTATATTATTTTAAGATATTATGTGTTTTTCCAAGAAATAACGATAAAAACCAACGAAGCTGGTAATTCTAAAGTCACTTAAAAAAGACAAAAGTTTGAGTAGGTACTTAGATAATAATGAGGCATCTACAATTTGTATAAAACCTATAAACCTATATGAAATTAATTAAATAAGCCTACCTACATATAATAAATTTAATGCATTACTAAGTATCTACTTACTTACTTATACAGGGTGTAACAGAAATGGGGTGTAAAGCCGAAACATAGCGATAGTCCCCATGAAACTAAACAACTTTCCCCCAAGGAACATGGGTCTAAATTCGAAAAAAAAAAATTCGCCTTCCCCTACAAAAAGTTGTTCAGTTAGTTCCTTGGTGAAAGTTGTTCAGTTTTACGTGGACTATCGCTGTGTTTCGGCTTTGTATCCTCTCTCTGTTACACCCTGTATTTTTTATCAAAACTTTTATACTAAATGCGTAATGCCTATGATCCCCGCGCCGGGTCTTTTCTGCTGCAGCGGTTGTCTATCGCTATCCAGCGTGGAAACGCAGCTAGGGTGATGGGCACGTTTGCACCAGGAGAGACCAGGGGCGGATTATTCCTGGATTAGTGTTAGTTAGGTTAAGTTTAGTTTAGTTTAGTTTAGTGGTTATATTTTATTTATTAGAGTGTAGTATTTTTAATAACATATTCACATGTACGTATAGTATTTCTTAAGATTTTAATCGCCTTTATTAAAAGTAGACAAATATTAGAAAATAAAATATTAATAAATGCATAATTAAGTAAGTAGGTACCAATGTGTAATTAATTTCTCAACGCAATAAAAGTCAAAACAAATGAGTCTTCACGCATCACAACTTGTAACAATTTTGACATAAAATCACGATAACCCCGAACTGTGTCAAACTCTGACAATTTGCTAGACAATAGAGTTACGCAACTGTCCCGCTCGCACATTTACTGAGCTCCTCATTAGACTGTCTGAGGTGTGGTCTCTGTGCTAGCGATTTACCATAGACAATTAAAATGTAACATTTTTTTTAATTTGCTTTTTTTTGTTTTTTTTTTTCTCGAATGGGGGTAGGCTCGTGCCTCTGTAGTGGGGACCTTAAGGGGCTGATAAGGTTTTTTTAAATGGCTTTAATCATTTATTGATTCTGCCAATGCTATGATGTTTGAGGTTAGGTTAGTTGTCAGTTACAATATTTGTCATTTGCTATGCCAAAAAAAAGCGAATTAGCGTTATTAATTACAAATCTCGATTTGTTAAATATAAGTATTAGTTCTAGAACTAATTCAGGTAAATTTTATGTCTATGACGTGAAATGACAAGTTTTATGTCTAGGCATTTTAACGTCATTGTTTAACAATAAAGATTTGGCTTAAAGATCATAGCTACCAGGCCATAAAGTAAAAAAAAACATAAAACTTAGTTCTAAGTAGAACTAACTTGTTTAAAGCTCGTTTTGGAATAACGACGAAAATGACATATTATTAACCTCTCACATCCCACTGACCCATTATAAACCCAGACACAATAGATTTTCTAATGTTATTTTTTTTCTGGGATGTAAAAGATTATGGTATCTACACACCAAAGCCGCCGGCTTTTTGGACAGCTGCCATTCGAATGACGTAAAGCCATGCCGGTGGCTTTGGTGTGTAGATAGCATTAGGTAAGCAAAACCGCTCAAATCGTGACCATACCTCGTTACATCTTTCAATTAGTTGACATCAAAGTTCCGACATAGAGCCTAGACCATTGTGAACTGTGGGAAACAAAACTATTTCACTCCACTTTGAACTGAAGATAATATTTTGAATAAGTCATATTTAAAAGATGCGTACTCATTGGCGAGTTGTAACTGGAAGCGCCAAAACACACGGTGAAACGCAACTGCAACTGCTAGTTACTTTTGAGTTGCATCGCAGTTTCTGCTATTAGACTTCGTTACAAAACCACACACGACGCAACTAGTTCGAAACGTTTCAAACTAGTTGCGTCGTTTCAGTTGCGTTGCATTTGCGTTTCACCGTGTGTTCTGTGTCTAACCGAACAAGAGCCCAAGTCTGCTAATAAATTTACATTATTCTCAGTGTGTCGGCAGAGTGTCAATGGCATTTTTGACACATTTGGTCACAAACAGCATTGAGTATAGAAAATATTAGGAGATGCCCTACCGTCTGGATCTGCATGCCTGGTCTGGCGCAAAATGGCTTCCTTTTTGCATGGAATTTCTTATCGTTTGACAGGTCATCTACCGAGAAAACTATGAAAAACTTGCGCCAACCTTGGCACGCTGTCTTAAACTCATTTGTATATGAAAAAAAAAATGTGGCACCTCCTGCAAACAGTGTCAAGCCATTGTTTAGCAGAATACCAAAAATGACAACAAATGCCATTGACACTCTGCCGACACACAACTGAGGCTATTTTAAATTAGACTTGGGCCCCAGATACAGTAACGAGGTTCTAGCGTGTACGCGTGTTACAGTTACCCTTTGATACGCGGCAATAACCGACAATCGTCGTCTCGATGCGAGCCGCTCGTGTCGCGTTCGTCGCAGGCTCGCGAACCACGTACACACTATGTTTTTTGGTTACAGTGCTGCAAAGGTTACAGTTAGAGCTCGCCAATGTATACGCACCTTTAGACCTCATCTAGATCCTTTTACAACTTTTTGATCCCACGGGAACATTAAAACTGGGTTACAGTATTCTGTGTTACAATAAATATAAGTACCTAGTAATAAATAAGTCTATCTTTGTGAGAAATCTCATCTCTATCTGTCCAGTAGTTTATGAGTGTGACATTTGTGACTAATTAATTGGTGGCAAAAGTGCCTTTTCATGCTGTTTTTGTATTTTGTACCAAAATTGAAACTCGCTGTTGTTGACGTCACTGAGTGACATCTACACAGTGACTAGTGTCATCAACAACTTACTACCATGTCAGCTAAAAGTTCTAAATTCAAACCTTATGACAGTAATAACTTTTTTAAGTTGATGTTTGCTTTTAAATATTCTCAAAATTATAGTCTCCGATTCTAATAACTTAGGTATCGTATTCATAAAAATCACACAAAAAATAAACTTTTTCCAAGAAAAAATGGCGAAAAAAAGATATCTCACTATATTTTTAAATTTAAATAATTAAATTCTAATCAACTAAAATGAGATAGTAGAAAATATTCCTATTGTATGTCGGTTAAACTGACTAGATGTGTTGAAACATTATTATAGTATGTACTTTAACATCTACTTACATGTACCGCATCTATGACTATTCTTTATCTTTATTTTATCTTTTTCCTCATCATCATCATGTCAGCTTATGGACGTCCACTGCTGGACAAAGGATCTCCACAACGACCGGTCCTGCGCTGCCCACATCCAACGGTTTCCAGCGACTTTAAGCAAGTCGTCAGTCCATCCCTCACTCATATCTAAATTCCAATCTACATCGAAAAAGTTATCCATTTTATGTACAATAACTTCGAGGTTAAAATCACCTTAAGTATAAAATTTTATGTTACAATGGCGTCTTGGTAACGTTTAAATGTTAAGTTTTACGTTTTACGATTAGGTTAAAGTACTTAACTTAATGAATTCTCGGAGTTAATTTTAGTTGAAAAAAAAAATACTAACGATTCGAAGATTTAATGACTTTTTAAAGACTTCGTTGAAGAGTCGTTTTGTTTGATACTCACAAAGCGAATTGCATTTTAAAATGAGTACCTAAATACAAAGATTTTAATTCCAAAATGCAATTTGATGAAGAACTTGAGTACCTAGTATGTCTAGATCAATAATGGGCATGATGACTAAACAAAATTTTTAGTCCATCACATTTATTTTAAAATATTCGACACGTATTTTTTTTCTTTTTTCTCTTAAACTAAAAATGACAGATACACTGGGTTGAAGTTGCTCGTGACGTCACGCCTCAGTACGATTTTAACCGAGGAGTGACGTCAATACACCCCACTCCGTAACTTTGATGCTCTGTATCTTTGTATTTATTTATGTATTTGATCTTGTAAAAAATGTGTATCAAATATTTTTTAATAGCCTAAAAGACGGACTAATTATTTTTTGAATGATGCACTGTAACCAAAAAACTAAGGGTGTACAGTCGAAGCTGGTTCGCGAACAATTAGCAAACTAACACACTATTGTTTTCTGGTTACAATGCACGCAAACGGTTACAGCTAGCTAAAGAGTACACGCCTTAACAGCTAGAGCTCTAATTTGACAATTGGCAAACAACCAAACATGCTAAGGTTTCAAAATGCTAGAATTGAAATGCGGCTGCAATTGCACCGTCACGATGCACCGCGATGCAACTGAAGGCGGGGTGCAACACGAAAAGCTTTGCAAATGTCTCAGGGTATACTTTTTGCACGTTTCTATCTTAATTGCTAACCGTTTATACTTTTATTTATTTATTTAACAGTTTATTGTAAGATGATAATACATAGATACAGAAAAAAAGAGATGTGAGAGAGAAGGAGAAAAGAGAAGAGAAGACTTTTCTTTGACTTTATCCTACAAATATCAATATTTGTGCCGATGGATGTGAGGATGTTTGTTACTCTTTCCCGCAAAAACTGCTGAACAGATTTTGATGAAATTTGGCAATAATGTAGCTTATACAAGGTGAATTTAAATTAGTGAACGATAGAAAAGGATATGCATGTACTCGTGATAACAAACAACTTTTACTATGGGACTAAGGTGGAAATCATTCAAAAATTTTTGAACTCCCCATACAAAATGTACCAGCTGATAGTATGGGGGAACAATTATTTTTTTATGATTTCAAACTTGGTCCCATAGTAAAAGTTGTTTGTTATCACGAGTATATGCATATCGTTTTCTATCGTTCACTAATTTAAAGTCACCCTGTATATCAGAATAACACATGTTATTTTGAGATAACCTACAATCCTACTAATCATAATATAATTATAAATGTCAATGTTTGTGCCGATGGATGGATGTGAGAATGTTTGTTACTCTTTCACGCAAAAACTACTGAATAGATTTTGATGAAATTTGGCAATAATGTAGCTTATATATCAGAATAACACATATTATTTTGAGATAACCTACAATCCTACTAATCATATAATTATAAATGTCCATGTTTGTGCCGATGGATGGATGTGATTATGTTTGTTGATCTTTCCCGCAAAAACTACTGAATAGATTTTGATGTTTGGCAATATTGTAGCTTAATTATCAGAATAACGCATAGGCTATATTATTTTGAGATAACATGATTTTTTTCCAAGATATGACTATAAATGCGAACGAAGTCGCGGGCAGCCTCTAATAGAAGAAAGAAGTGTGTTTGTATCGTAGCCTTAAGTGGAGGGAAGTGGTCTCTGCCTACCCCGATGGGAAAGAGGTGACTCTACTTCACTTTTTAGCCAGACTGTAGATAGCATTTCATTTCATTTCATTTCATTTCATTTCATAGCACTTCAAATATGACAACGTTTTTTTTGACAGTAAAAGTTGTCGATGTTTCACTTTAATCTTCTTCTTTATCAGCCCATATATGTCCCCACCGAGTGGCACGAGCCTACTCTCACTTTAATCATCAACTAATAATTTTCGCCACATCATAAGTAACTATCGAAGAAGCCGTTAACGTACTTTTCTTTTTAATTAATTGAATATTAATCGCTCTCTGATACAAAAACCAATAAAAAGTGGTTCTTTTTTCAAAAAATACTAAAACGGTTCTAAGTCAACACTCATAACACATTTCTATGGGCGTGTTAGGCTTATTTGATGCACCTTAAGTCCATCTACCTCCGGTGTCAGTTTGTCGGCCTATTTATGGGACAACCTGTATAACTACGGGAGAGGTAGCGTACTTAAGCCTTATGTACCACAACACCAAATCTTTGTAACACACTCTAGTTACATTACCCAGTCTCACGTCAATTGTGCAATTGTATGTAGTTTGAAATGCATTGCGTTGCACATTACTCCATTATTGGTATCTACACACCAAAGCCGCCGGCTTTTTTGACAGCTACCATTCGTATGACATTAAGCCGCTGACCTAGCTCGGCGGCATGCCGGCGGCTTTGGTGTGTAGATAGCATAAAGATGCTTAAGAACTATTTGTTAAATGTATGTGGACAGGCTGCCCGCGACATCTAGCAAGAAACTCTTTTGGGTTGCTCTTTTTGAGTAAAGCTGGGGCCCTAGTCTGCTAAATTTAAGATAGCCTCTGTTTTGTGTCGGCAGAGTGTCAACGGCATTTTTTGACACATTTGGTATTCTACTAAACAATGACTTACACTGATTGCGAACAATGTGTCTAAAATGACGTTCTCACTCTCATTGACACTCTGCCGACACACAACTGAAATATTGTAAATTAGCAGACTTGGGCCCCTTTCCCAAGAGAAGAATCTAGCAAGAAACTCTGTTGGGTTAGCGCTAAAACACACGGCGAAACGCAACTGCAACGAAACTGAAACTTTTTTTTTTTCTGTTATAGACTTCTTTAGAAAACCACACACGACGCAACTGAAACGAAACGTTTCAAATTAGTTGCGTCGTGTGTTGTTTTCTAAGGAAGTCTATAGCAGAAACTTCGATGCAACTCAAAAGTAACTAGCAGTTTCAGTTGCGTTGCAGTTGCGTTTCACCGTGTGTTCTGGGTCTTACTCTTTTCAAATAAAGGTGATAGTCAAATAAATCGATATCGTAAGCGCTCACGCATGATAAATAAATACGATGTTACTATATAGGTAACGTTACTGCAAATTACATTACCCGACCCCGACGGTAACAAGTTCGTGAGTTACACAAATCAAAATTGCCTTTTACATAACTAAGCACATTGTTTCGTGTATCATTAAGTATTATTTAATCTATGGCGCTTGACCCCTGAACATTAATTGGTATGCTCTCTCTATCTGACAGATAAATTGTTTAACAAACAGACAGACGGGTAATTGTATTACAAGTTCCTGTATTAGATGATTAGTCCAGTGGTTTTTAGAGTTGGTTATTTTTACTTTTCGAATGTGGGATTCGATTTTTAAACGTATTCTGTATTAATAGAGCGCTTTGTAGAAAGAATTACACTTGTTGGATTCGCAAATCGTTCTTTTTCACGCAAAAACTACTAAACAGATTTTAATTAAATTTTATTAGTAGTAAAGCAGGGTTATTTTAAGATATTGTGTTTCCAAGAAATGGCGATAAACGGGTACGAAGTTGCGAACACCTTCAGCTATAAAAAGCTTATTTATTATCATTATACCCTCAGTCACAATAACGCTGTACCTAATGGTTTCCACACACAAAAGCCGCCGCGCCTGCCCGGTGGCTTTTGACAGCTGTCATTCTAATGCTATCTACACACCAAAGCCGGCGGCTTTTCGTCATACGAATGGCAGCTGTCAAAAAAGCCGGCGGCTTTGGTGTGTAGATAGCATAACACAAACATGATAGAATAAAGTGTTTAATAAAATGTTTACATAAAAATTTAACAATCTTCCGATGATTATCGCAATTTGGCAATGATTTAAATAGCTATAATTAAGTTTGACCTTATGCGATCGGACATTGGCGTTATGACACACTGTTGCTTGCTTCTCACGATAAAAAACAATAGTAAGTTCTGTTTACTATAATTAGGTCAGAGTTTGTGTAATAGTTTTGTTTTTAAGATACGAATATAAAAATCTGTTGTTTCTTTCTATCTTGATTTATGTTATGAACGAGTTAGTTGGGCGTGTATTGAAAAAATTGATTGTAATGTGAATTATCTTAATTTTTTTTTGACTAGAGACTGCTCTTTGTCTTGTCGTCTTGTCGCGCCTGGAAAGAGACTATTTGGCCTAGGTAGATATACTCGTGGACATATTCCATTCTTCCGCCATCAACGGTGACCTGTCGTTGGGTGCTATTGGTCATTAACTTGGTCTTTGACTTATTCATCTCCAGTCCAACCTCAAGGCTTGCATTGCTGAGTTCTTGAATCATTTGCTCCAGTTCGATTGCTGAGGATGAAAACAAGACAATATCGTCGGCAAAGCGTAGATTGGTTAGCCTGCTTCCACCCAAGTCCACACCCCGGTCCTGCCATTTGGTTGAAAGTTTACGGAAAATTTCTTCGAGGGTACTGGTGAAAAGTTTAGGGGACAAAGGGTCACCCTGTTTGACGCCTTTATGTATCTGGAATAGTGGACCAGAGGACTCTAATTTTATTGCGGCGGTACTATTAGCGTAAATGGTTTTTAAAATATTTATGTAAAGTTTATTTATATCTTGATTATGTAAACCGTCAAACATGGAGATGTGTTTTAAAGAATCAAAAGCTTTGGAATAGTCAATGAATGCCAGATATAATGGAATGTGAAATTCTTGATGCTTTTCTATGAGCTGATTTAAAGTGTGGAGGTGATCGGTGGTGGAAAGACCAGGTCGGAAGCCTGCCTGTTCGGGTAGTTGATGTTTGTCGAGCTGTTTGGATATGCGGTGTTCAATTACTTTTATGAATAGTTTGTATGCATGTGATAATAAGCTTATTGGTCTATAATTGTTTATATCGGACTTATCTCCTTTTTTATGAAGTAGAATAATATTTGCATGACAAAAGTTGTTTGGGATTTGACCTGTTATTAAAATACTATTAAAAAGTTTGGTAATATGTGGGAGTAAAGTGGGTTCACCTATCTTTAGCACCTCGGTGGTTATGCCGTCTTCGCCCGGTGATCTGCTGTACTTCATTTTGCTAAGTGCAAGATGAACCTCCAATTCGGTTATTAACGGGATTGAATTATCATACTGATAAAAGTCTATAGGTTCTTGAGTATGGTTAGGATTAGAATAAAGTGTTTTATAAAAATCTGTACTAATTTTGATAATTTTATGTCGGTTGCTATGTTTGACACCTTCTGTATCTTTAAGGCAAGTAATCCAAGATCTTCCTGATTTAATACCTCGCTTTGCTATTCGGAGAGATCGGTTTATTTCTAGTGCATTTTTGATTTGCGTTGTGTTGTGGTCTCTTAGGTCTTTTCTTATATTTCTCTTGACTTGTTTATCAACTGTTCTGAATTCTATACTTGCTATATTGTTTCTGTATTTCTCTCGTTCATCTATTAATCTTAATGTTTGTGCTGAAAGTTTCCTAGTATTACTCTTTGTGTTTTTAATTTTACTGCTAGCCATCTTTATAACATTTTCCAATACTTTGAATTGACTTTGGACGTCATTCTCTTTTTGCATTTCTGCCTCTGTATTAAGTGATTCAAATGAATTTTTAAGTTCTAAGTTGAATTGGTCGCTGTGTGATATTAATTTATATTTGTTTAATCTTTTAATGTTGATTTTAAAAAGTTTCTGTCGAAGCAATTTTTTGTTTAGTTCGATTTTAATTCTTATTGGTCGATGATCCGAGCTAAAACGGATTTTGTTAAGAGTTTCTATATTTTTCACAATCTGTATATTTGAGCATAAGGCAAAATCGATTTCGTTTTTAGTATTTCCATTAGGAGATATCCAGGTCCAACGTCTGTGCGCTTTTTTTAAAGAAGAAACTATTGATCAGGCAAAGCTGTTGTCCGAAGGCGAATTGGAGCAGACGAGTCCCTCTTTCGTTCCGGCTTCCTAAGCCATGGGGACCCATTATGTGAGTATCATCCAGATCTTGCCTTGGTCCAACTTTGGCGTTAAAATCACCTAGAACTATGTTCCAAGTACCACGGTGTAGGTCTAATGCTTTATTTAACTGATCATAGAACTCTTCTGTTTCATCGTCGGTGTGGTTTGATGTTGGCGCGTAAACCTGAGCGATCGTCATTATATCCTTTTCTGTGACCCGAAACTTGAGCAAGGCTATTCTCTCGGAGTATGAAATGAATTCCTCGATATTGCTCTTCCATTTCTTAGCAACCAAGAAACCAACTCCGTGGAGACTACCTGCTTGACCACAATAATAGAATATGTTATTTTCTCGCTCGATGGTATCTTCGCCCTCTCGGCGTACTTCTGCCAGACCTATGATATCGTACTTAATATGTTGTAGAGCGTTTTCTAATTCTAACATTCGTTCCTCTGTTCTTAATGTTTCAAGACAAAGAAGTTGCACGACGCACCGAAAACGCCTGGAAGAGCTATTGGTCTATGAAGGACTACTTAAAAGGCGACCTTCCCTTAGCGCTAAAGCGCAAACTCGTGGACATGTGCATTCTTCCAACCTTGACATATGGTGCACAAACTTGGTCTTTGACTGAAGCTCAAAAGTCCAAACTCAAGGTTTGCCAACGGGCTATGGAGCGCAGTATGCTTGGTGTAAAACTTACTGACAAGGTAAGAAACACCGTACTGCGCTCTAAAACGCGTATTGCTGATGTGGCAAAAACAGCTGCCAGGCTGAAGTGGGATTGGGCCGGCCACGTCTGCCGCATGACAGAAGACTTATGGGCAAAAACAGCTACCCAATGGCTACTAACTGCCAAACGGCGTCGCGGCAGACCACGGAAAAGGTGGCGGGACGAGCTGGATACCTTCTTGGGTGCCTGGGCGGAGGAAGCTCGAGACAGAGGGTCTTGGCGTATGAGGAGAGGGGCCTTTGCCCAGCAGTGGGACACGAGTGGCTAAATAAGATAAGATAGAGACTGCTCGCGACTTCGTACGCATTTATCAACATATCTACCGACGTGCATGTATGAGGCGACTGATGACTGTGTGAAGCGAAAGAGGTGTGTTTGGATCGTAGCAAGTGGAGGAAAGTGGTCTCTGCTTACCCCGATTGGAGAGAGGGAGGCGTGACAGATAATATGTAGATGTGTTGTATGTATGCATGTTATTCGCCTTCTCAATGATTCGAAAGCGAAATTTAAAAATTTACATTATTAATTGACTCCGTAAAAAAGACAGCACGTACAACAAAGTTAGAGAAGGTAGTCTATTTCAAAGCACCAAACGCCACCGCGTTTCAGAGTACACGCAGCGACATCTAACAATCTTTTTTGGAATCAACGATAGTATAGATGTCGCGTATTCTATGCCGAAAAACAAAAAACGTATTTTAACTGAAAAAGTTTTCGAATTATGAAACTTTTTCTAATATTTTATGAACAAAAAAGTTACTTAAGAAAAAAATGTTGAAAAAATTGTTTTATATGAAACAATTTTCATAAAATGGTAAAAGAAATAAGAATCTCAAAGAAAGATCATAGTAACAATTGTGCAACCTAAATTAATGGAATAAGTACTTTAACTATCTAATCTCTAGGTTCTAAATCAAGTTACCGCATTCAGACCAATTTGGAGTAATTTCTTAGTTCCCTGAAGATTTGCCCTCGTAATAGATTTCACAAACAATAGTCTAAAACTAGGTACTTAAAAGCTTCCTAGATTTAAGACCTAGATTTGTTTCTAGAGTTCCGTAAACAAATAATTAGGTAATACGACTTTTTAGGTTTCAGACTAATATTTTTGAAAGAGTTTTTGTTGTTGTTCAAAATTGCATTTTTTTTGCGAAATGTGTTTTGATCGTAGCAAGTGGAGGGAAGTGGTCTTTGCCTACCTCGGTGGGAAAAAGGAATGACAGATATGTATGTAGAGAAAGTTTTTAGTTTCTTTATCAGATTAAGACGTGTAGTCTTTAGCGAGCTGTAACCTGTAACCGAAACCGTTGCAGGCATTGTAACCAAAAGACTTTTTTGTAACCATTGTAACAAAAAAAAAACATAAAAAATCAAATGATTTTGTTTTAATTTTGGTATGTCGATCAGAAGAAATAATTCTAGACAAAGATTATAACGCTGTCAACGTGTAACCAAAAAAAAAACATTGTAACCAAAAAAAAAAGAATGTAGTAGGTTCGCGAACTTCCATAATTAGCGAACAACGTACAGTACACACTATGTTTTTTTGGTTACAGGGCAAGCAACGGTTACGGTTACAGCTCGCTAATGTATACTCGCCTTAACGTCACTTGATCTTCAGCCTAAAGTGAAACAAATATAATATTTTCTTTGAAAACTCATACATGCATACATATCCATCACGCCTCTCTCCCATGGGCATGGTGTCTAAAAAATTTTTTTTAGTCCATCACATAGATTAAACTAAAAATGACAAAGATAAAGATTAAAGTTGCTCGTGACGTCACGCCTCAGTACGATTTTAACCGAGGAGTGACGTCAATACCCCCACTCCGTAACTTTGATGATCTTTGTATTTATTTATGTATTTGATCAGGTAAAAATGTGTTTCAAATATTTTTTAATAGCCTAAAAGACGGACTAATTATTATTTGAATTTTTGAATGTAGTCATCATCCCTATTGAGGTAGGCAGAGACGACTTGAAAACTCGCTTCTTCTAAATAGCTGTCAATAATATTGACAAGCAAGAAATCATTTATAATAGAAAATAACATCTCTTTATTTATCATGTATTGTTAAGAATATTACAACAATACTAAACATAACATAATACTTACATCATTGTTATCTATTTGACAGTAAGCAAATATGTGTGTACTAGAGGCTGCCCGCGACTTCGTATGCATTTAGGTCTACCTACACAGATCCGGGCCGTGCCCGGGACGTGTCCGGGCCGTGGCCCGTCAGGAGGAAAAACAATACGTCGTCATGACAACGGACACGGCCTGGACGCTTTGTCTTGACGACGTCTTGTTGTTCCTCTTGACGGGCCACGGCCCAGACACGTTCCGGGCACGGCCCGGATCTGTGTAGATAGGCCTTTATCGTCATAGCTTGGAAAAAAATCATGATATCTTAAAGTAATGTAGCCTATGTATTGTCACAGATAACTAAATAGTTAACCTATGTGTTATTCTGATCTATAATAAGCTACATAATTGCCAAGTTTTGTCATATCTCAAAAAAAAGATATCTTAATCTTATATAGCCTAAATGTTACTCTGATGTTGACAAGTTTCAATTTTCTGATGATAATAAGTTTCAATATTGTAAAGTTTCACCTAAATCTGTTCAGTAGTTTTAGCGTGAAAGAGTTAACAAACATCCTCACATTAATCGGCACAAACATTGACATTTATAATATTAGTAGGAAGTAGGATGAATGAGGTATAAAATACTATAATACAGCGTGTAACATAAAACCAATAAAAGAAAACGAGTCCATTAAATATAGTTAAGATGTATTGTTAACATATCAAAAGATTTTTTATTTGCTTCACTGAGAGCCGTAACAAATTCGACCGCAGGCGAAAAACTTTCATTTTCACCGCGTATTAATAATGTATTATTATTATGTCTATTGTCAAAATAACGACACAAAAATGTTGCTTTAAGGTCTATCTACACAGATCCGGGCTGTGCCCGGGACGTGTTCGGGCCGTGGCCTGTCAGCAGGGAAAAGAATACGTCGTCATGACAACGTGTCCGGGACGTGTCAGGGAAAAAATATCAATCCATCCATTTTCTATGGATTCGTTCACACACATTGTCATGACGAAGTATTGTTTTCCCTCCTGATGGGCCACGGCCCAGACACGTCCCGGGCACGGCCCGGATCTGTGTAGATAGACATTAAAAGTCCGTTAAATTAATCATCTATTAAAGGAACATCGCGGCAGTCTTCTTTTTTTTAACTTAACCTTAATGGTGAGTTAATAAATAAAAGAATATTTATGCATTCTGTATCTAATATGCAAGCATTTTTTCATTTTTTCTAGCATTTTTTCGCACACAGTGTTTATTTGTACTGTTTTTGAAAATAAATGTCTTATGTCTTATGTCTTATGGATGTAGGGATGTTTGTTACTTTTGTACGGAAAAACTACTAAACAAATTTCGATGAAACTTTACAATACTGCGGCTTGACATCAGGATGTTTGTCGGCAGAGTGTCAATGTGATTTTTTGACACATTGTGTCGCGATCAGTGTAAGCCATTGTTTAGCGGAATACCAAATGGTATTTGTCAAATGCCATTTGTGACACATTTGTGTCAAAAAATGCCATTGACACTCTGCTGACACACAACTGAGAATATTGTAAATTTAAATTAAAAAACCCAACATTTAAATTTCTAAAGCTTTACTCAGTAATGACATTAATTAGAGTTAAATACCGATAAAGTTATCGATATCGATCTTTGCTGCAATAAAGTGATTTTATCGATCTTCGAATCGATATTCGATACTTAAAAGTGAAACTTAGTAAAAAAACAATGAATATTTGCTGTAACCGCTTTTTGTCTCAGTGTTAAAAATGTAATAAAAAAATTCTTATATCCGTAAAGGTCTATCTACACAGATCCGGACCGCGCCCGGGCCGTGACGTTGTCATGACGACGTACTGTTATCCCTCCAAACGGGCCAAGGCCCGGACACGTCCCGGGCACGGCCCGCATCTGTGTACCTTAACAATTAGGTTCGATGTTAAAGCAGTGTAAGTGCTAAAATGCGAAATTTGTATATTTTTGTGTTAAGTTTTTAGGCTCAAGAATGTAAATTTGTGTTTTTTAATTTAATTGCATTTTAAATTTGAAAAAGGATGTAAAAAATATGAATAAAAATGTTTATTTTGGTTTCTACATTTTGTACCGTTTGGACATTTGTACATTTTCATTATTTTTTGTGCAGGTATCTAATAGATAAAATATTTTTATTAATTAATTAGCAACCTTTTTAATTATGTTTGCTAGTACCGTCGTTCTAAAAAAAAATTTTTAGAAAATAAAAATTTCAGTCTATCATTTTCATCATTTTCAAACAATTTTTATTTTCCTAACTTCGCTCAAACAAACATACATCTTTCACAATTTATTATAGTTTTTGCGGTTACTTCCATGGCTGGTTTCCCATAGCTCGTAGATCATGTACCGCAGAGGTCGGGACGAGTGATGACACCAAATTGCTGCGTCTGCGCATATTATATACGAGGGCTAGTGTGGAGATTGCTTCTTTGCTCTGGTTTTTTTTTCATAGATTAATGTTGAATTTAAAGTTTTTTTTAAATGTGTGACTTAGGCATTGTTAACTATTTAAATATCGAATTATTTGTAAATGACGTTTAAAAAACTGTTCATAAAAAAACTTTTTTATTCTTTCTAAGTCGTGAAAAAGTTACTGTACCAAAACTTTACCCTTTCTTAAATTTTGGTAAATTTTTAAATAAAAAATTTCGCCATTTTTTTGTTACTTTTCAACAAATTGGGATTATATTTTAATTAGTTTAGGAGTTAAATTATAGAGTATAGTATTTTTAATAACATATTCACATGTATAGTATTATTTAATAATTTAGAGTATTATATTATAATAGCTGGATTAATTTTGAATCAATAAACATATTTTCATTACATTTTATTTTATACATTTATATTATTTTTTTCAGACTATAAACATAAATGTAGTAGTTCAAAGTCTGTCTCCATAATATCTGTGCGTCGCAAAACCCGAGTAAAGTCCGTAACGACATAGCGTTGAGAAAATAACTGAAGTGGTACTACAAATTGTACTATGTACACTTACCACGCATTTTTCATAACATTTTTTAATAAAAAACAAATAATAAATAAAAAAATGTTTTCTTTTTATTTTCTTTTGAAAACAATTTTTATTGTACCTAGCTGCAATGTTTTAAGAATTATTTAAATAAAGCCTGACCTTTATGCGTTTACTATTTTGTAAATAATTTTTTTATAGAAACTTCAATTTGTTAGTCATAAATTGCAAAATCATATCTGAAAATTTATAGAAAATGAGAAACTAAAATACGAAATCATTGATAAATGATTATATTGATTTATTGTAACATTTTCTAGATTTATCATTTGAAACAACATGTCATAAAAAGGCAAGAAAAGTCACAGAAAACATCTATAGTCTTGTAAAAATACCCGTGACTATACTAAAACAGAGTTGGCAACGTATGTAAGAGTAATCTAGCAAATTGTAGTCAAAGTAACAGATGTAAGAGAGATTTATACCACATAATCATTTGTAAGTAGGTTTCTGTCATTTACGTCTGTCTGTTTGTTTAACAGTAAAAAAAAAACACGAAAAAAAAAGCGATGCCAAGAGAAGTTTAATAAAAAAAAATGTAGTGTAGAAATTGGGTAAAAAAATGTAAATTTTTTAAAATAAAATGTAAAAGTTCGGTAAAAAATTTAATTATAAATTACGTAAATTATACTGTCAATTTGTGTGTCATTTTATTAACTCCATATAGGTACTCTCTTTTTAAACATTACTCATCCCAAAAATTGAGACTTATGTTATTCTTTGTTCATCCTCGTAATTTTATAGTAAGCTTAAGTTAGTTAGCTTGGCATTAGCAGAATACATAAATTGAAAAAAAAAAAAAAAAACATTTAATAAATACCATGGAGTATTTAACAAAATATTCAAATACTTACAAGAATAGACAAAAAAAAAATCACTCTATAACCGCAAACTATCTAAAAGCTAACCAATAAATCCTAGGTTTTTCCATCGACCTTTTTAAAACAATAGTGTTGCCGTGTGAAAACATTGTGCCGTTATATTGTCATGTATAATGAATCAATTAACTAAACGTACTTTTAGTAAAGTGTTTAATCTCACGGATAATGATTAAGAAATTTTATGTTTTGTAGCTGTTTTGTCTATGGTTTGGGTTTGAAAAACTCGGTTAATGTAATCAGAGAACTAGGGCCATCATAACTATTAGCTTTGCCTACTCTCTGGCCAAAGATCATGTGTATATGTTTACAAAAAAAAACGCAATTTTATCATAAATAACAATTAACTTATGAAAAGCAATAATTATTTTCCTAATTATCAATTTTTATTCGAAATTGGCAAAAACGTCATTTTGTAATACCTAGCCTTTTCACTTAACATTGACAGAATCTTAACTTGTAAGTAGTAGAAAAAAAAAATCGTTTTAATATTTTTTTTAACTTGTGGACTTTTTATTTTGTGACATGGATTCTTCCAATTTCAAGTGAATTTTGATTTAACAAAAAAGTTACTTAAATTGAAAAATCTTTGATGGTTTGAATATTTTTTTTTTTTTATATTCTGTTTCGTAAAAGTGCGGTTTTGGCACAACACACTATGCCAATACTGTGTAATTTAATTAACATATAAAAAAATAAAAATCTTACCTTTCTTAATGATGAGTTCATTATGATATTTATTATCTGTAAATAAAAAATGTATATTAAATTTTTATCATGACATTTTATGCGCATATAAAATTTTAATTAATTCTTATGTGCTAGAAATGTGTAGGTATCAATTATTTATTAATTATCATTTATAGAGATAATTATTCAATTATATATTTTATAGCGAGTTTTATGTTGGTTTTAGTTTAGGTTATAAATTGATTACTTCGATTAAAACGCTTTCTTTGAAAGAATTGGGAAGTAAACTGTAAGTATCGCATATTTATTACTTTTTTTAACTTGAAATTTTTTTAAGTACTTGAAGACTATTTTCTATTTAAATAAAATCTTTTTTTTAAGAATTTTACAATTGCATGTTTGCTCCAGGGACCTGAAAAACAATAACAAAAAGAAAAGATTTTTTTACAATACAGGGAAAAATAAGTAACATAGTTAGGAAACTGCCATTAAATAGTAAGTATAAAATTAAGAAATTAGTTAAATATTCTTCAATTTTAAAACCCCTCTGTGCAACAAAATTTAACCATAACATTAAATATTTTACTACTCTTTTAAAACTCTCAAAGAAATCAATCTTCATTTTAAAATAATAACGGCGAGCTTATTATAATAAATACGACCATAAGTTGTTGTTGTTAACCTAAGCATTTGCTTCAAGCTCAAATAACAGTACCCCAACCATAAGTGGCATATGTAAGGTCTATCTACACAGATCCAGGCCATGCCCGGGACGTGTCCGGGTGTGGGCCTTGGCCCGTCAGGAGGGAAAACAATACGTCGTTATGACCACGTGTGATCAAATTCATAGAACATATTGTATGGAATGATATTTTTTTTTATTTTTATATTCCAAAATCGAGCGGACAGTTTGGTTACTGCTATTCTCTTTCATTTCTTTTTTTTTATATAAAATTATTAAATTCCATATTATTCCTTGCATTTCTATATCTCTTTCTCGTAAAAAAAATGTAAGGGCTTTTTTAAATTTACGCTTATCCATTTATTTTTTAATCAGTTTTTTAATTCTCTCTTTTTAATTAATGGGCATATAATTTATCTTATTTATACATTTTTTAATACACCCTTTTTAAACGACTTCAAAAAAAAGGAGGAGTTTCTCAATTCGACCGTATATATTTTTTTTTTTTTTTTTTATGTATGTCCACGCAAAACTTCGTCGTTTATGAACCGATTTTGATGATTCTTTTTTTGTTGGAAAGGGGGTATCCCGAGGGTGGTCCTATGGTAAGGAAACCAGGATCTGATGATGGAATCCTGGAGAAATCGAGGGAAACTCTCGAAAAAATTGTATTTTCGACTAGTCTGTTTCTTATGTTTCTTCACACAACTTCGTCGTCCATGAACCGATTTTGATGATTCTTTTTTTGTTAGAAAGGGGGTATCCCAAGGGTGGTCCCATGGTAAGGAAACCAGGACCTGATGGTGGAAACCTGGAGTATCGAGGGAAACACTCGAAAAAATTGCATAGCGACTAGTGTGTTTCTTAATATTATGCAATAATAAGAATTTTAAAGCCCTAATGTTTAATGAGGGTCTGACGTTGACCTGATGATGGAGCGGAAATGCAGTCGACGGAACTCGACAACGGTTTACAGCAAGTACTTTGTGTTTGGGCTTGATTAACTTATATTATTGAGACCTTTCATCTAAGCGGGTTGTGACTGTTATTAGGGGTCTGATAATGAAAATGAAGGACAGTCAAGGGAAACTAAAAAGTGTGAAATAAATTTTTTTTGCCAAAAAAGAAACAACTTCAAAACGGAATCTAAAAAGTATGAAATAAATTAGTGATGGGCCGAGTACCAGTTTTACCGAGTAACCGAGTACCGAGTATTACTCGGTTTAAAGTTTACCGAGCCGAGTAATCGGCCGAGTTACTCGGTATACTTGAAGTAGTTAGAATTGGGCGCTAACAAATGTGGGTTCAAACGGTGTTACGACCCTCCCTCCGCACCTCGCTAATTATTCGAATGAAACCAATAAACCGCAAGGTCAAGAGAGGAAAAAATTAGATAAAACATTGTTCATGAAATTTTTTCCTAAATAATTATGGTTTTAGCAGCTTATAACATTGCTCTAGCTGGGCAAAGGCCTAAATATGTACCATTAGAATGAATGTGACTATGATCTACCAAGCAGATCCAATGCGCAAGGTAGATTTATTTGTACCGAGTACTCGGCATTTTAACCGAGTTATTCGGCCGATTACGAGTAGTGAAAAAAGTGCCGAGTACGCCGAGTACCGAGTATTAACCGAGTACTCGGCCCACCTCTAAAATAAATTAACTTGTACAACAAATTTCGAGTTTATAAGTGATTAAAAGTAACATAAACAAATACATAATTATGTCTTTAAAATTTTTGAAGACGGTGCCACCTGTTTCCTTGAGATGTGAAAAAGATTGATTATAAGTACCTATATTACCTATATCTAGTTATTGTTTTACTTGGCACCGTCTTCAAAAATTTTAAAGACATAATTATGTATTTGTTTATGTTACTTTTAATCACTTATAAACTCGAAATTTGTTGTACAAGTTAATTTATTTCATACTTTTTAGTTTCCGTTTTGAAGTTGTTTCTTTTTTGGCAAAAAATTTTTACATTCATTATATTTACATTCATCAGGGATGATGACTACATTCAAAAATTTAAAAATAGGTAATTAGTCCGTCTTTTAGGCTATTAAAAATATTTGAAACACATTTTATACCTAATCAAATACATAAATAAATACAAAGATACAGATCATCAAAACTACGGAGTATTGACGTCACTCCTAGGTAAAAATCTTACTTAGGCGTAACGTCATGAGCAACTATAACCCAGTGTATCTTTGTCATTTTTAATTTAAGAGGAAAAGAAAAAATACGTGTCGAATATTTTAAAATAATCTATGTGATGGACTAAATTTTCTTTTTGTCATTATGCCTATTGTAGACTTCGTCATTTTACCCAATTCCACAATTATTTAACGAAACGCATCCATAGTAAAGGTGCTCAACCGACCTTCTCGCAGCAAGTTATCACCGGCACGATTTTGGCATATCAACAGAGATTAGTTTATTATACACACTGTATCGTTAAATCTTATACTATCTTGTTGAGTACAAACATATATTTCTTACTGATTTGGTTGTGTGAGAAAAACACGAATAATTTTACAGAATATTACAGAATAGTGTGTTTGTTAAAAAAATTGTCTGCTAACAAAAATTGTTGGTAAAAATATTTAACCATTAAAAAATGTATTTATAGTGAAAAATATTTTTTTGATTAAAAAATATATTTACTATACTTTTGTGCACACTGTATTGTTTAAATTGTTTTAAAATTATTTTTATGTGTTTTGATGCGAAAAAAGTGTGGTCTTTATACCTACTACAAATTTAAAAAAAAACTTTATTGAAGTCTATCAAAGTATTATATATATTAATAAGTGAATATACTTATTAAAAAAATATATTTTTCACTTGACATGGGCAGAATCCAAAATGGTCGTAGTCATTGAAAAAAATATTATCATTTTTGAAATTTACATTAAAACGTCATTTAAAGCCAATACTCAAATAAACATTTTAAAACCCTATAAAATACTTTGTCACAGTTAATTTATACTAGTTACCCTTTCACTGCTTTAATTATGTGTTAGATAATTTTCCTGCACTTTACTTATTTATTACTTATTAAATCACTTGTAATTCATTCAAGTTTGAATTATGTCGTATAAGGAATCTTGATGCAATTTAGCAATTTATATTTATATGATTTTCCATAAGTTATATGATGATACTAACTTTTAATAAAAATGTGATTTATAATACAGATAATTATATATTTTTTTATTAGCCTGTTATTTAAATTTATTTAAAAGTGTTAAATGGAAAGTCGCGGGGTAGGCCTTTTCCCAGCAGTGGGATCTTAATGGCAAACAAAAAAAAAGCCTGTTATTTCTCACTGCTGGGGAAAGACCTCTCCCAGCATTGTGTAAATTAATATTTTAAAAATAATAATTTCAAATTACTATGATTTTATTAAACTGAACTAGAAATTGCAAAAGAAATGCACTTGGTTCAAGATCCTCAAATTTTTTTCCGAAAAATGAACTATATTCAAAACTACTTTAAAGTATAAGAAAAGTCTACGAAAATATTAATTTTTGCAATCCATCGCTGTATATTTCGCAATAATCAGAAATAAATACTCATAATCAACTTTTAAACTCTGCAAAAAATTGCCGAACATTGTACTTTCAATAAGAATCATTGATCACTTAACTTAATAAAATATTCTGTCTTTTCCTTTCTTTTGATAATTTATAAAAATATAAATACAAAACCTGATAAAACAAAATAAAAAGCTAAATAATACTACACTCGCGACAAGATACCTCACATCCCTAACAAAAAAAAACTTTTTCAAAAATCCTCCATCTTTTTTTTCTGCAAAAATAAAAAAAAACCTTTTAAAAGAGTCCCACCTTAGCACTTGCAAACCACAGCACTGACACACACTGAACACACGAACGTAACTGTTTAAGTTACGTTTGTAACGTAAACGTAAGTTGCACGCGGCTAGACACCGACTGATGTGCAAAAGATGCGCTTGCGTTTATATACTTGATCTTATTCTAACTTGAGGGGGGGCCTTCCGGGGTATTTTTTTTTGCAAAGGAGTTTTGCTTCGTCCTTTGTTTTTTCGATTTGTATTCGATCTTTTTGGTTGTTTTTTTTGTGATTTTTGTAATTTTTGAAGTGAATGTATGGAAAAAAAATGTATGAGATGATATGAAATTAATTTTAATATTTTTTTATATTTTTTTTTTTTATTAATTTAAATGATAGTACTTAAGTATGTAAATTATGGTAACTCCTAAAAAAACGCGAATCCCAAAAATTCGAACTTTATGTACAAAGTGCCGGATCAGATGGACATAAGTACCTATAGAAAGATCTTTTTTTGTCATAGTAGATCTATGTTTCTCGAGAAAAGTTGTTTTTAGACAAATCACGTCCTTTTTATATTTACATAATTATTAATAGTTTATTGTAAGTAGATAGTACACAGAGACAGAAAAGAAAAGAGAAAGAGAGAGTCCCTTCTTTGTCATCATGGAGTAAAACAACATTGTTTATACAAATATCTTGTTAATTATTATTTTGTTTTTTTAGCCTATTTTATCCCACTGCTGGGCAAAAGCCTCTCCCAAGCTTCTTCACACATTTCTGTTGGTGGCGGTTTCCCACCAATCTTCCTAATTCTTTTTAATTATTAATTATTATATGAAAAAAAAATCTATAAAAAAAAAGTGTGTACATAACACTTTGTACCAATTGTCTTGTATAATGTATGGTATTTAGTAGCTGGAATGTATGTATTTATAACAATTGTATGGAAGTATGTATGAATGTATGGAAGCTGGAAAAAATTATCTCTCGACTTATGAATGTGGTCGAATATGTTCACATTTGAATTACTCCACTGTGACTTAAGACTTAGGGCCAGTTTCAGAACTTACAGATAAAATGTTTTTTTTTAGCCTATGTTGTCCCACTGCTGGGCAATAGCCTCTCCCATGTTTCTCCACACATTTCTGATATTGAGATAAAATTTATTCCTAGGGATATTTTATATTTGTGACACTGACTAGGTTTATCTGTCAGTTAAATTTTATCTAAAAGTGGTGAAACGCTTTTGTGGATTTTAGACGGATTTTTGTCGAGTTATCTGTGGTAGAGCATTTTGTATGAAGGTGTTTATACTTGTCGGGAGACGGGGCTTTTATGAAAATTGTCGTACGATAAAAAATTGAACTGACATGTGAATTTAGTAATATCATCGAAAATGGGGGGATCGAAAATATAAATCGAAAATAATTTTTTATTTATAGGTTTATATAGGTACCTAACTAGATGATCGAACATGTTCGAAAGAAGGTAAGTTTAAAATGAAAAAAAAAAACGTTTTTTTTATTCCATTCTGTTTATAATTTTTAATGAAATTTAAAAAAAATGTAAATGAAAAATCTTAGGGTAAGTTATTGCAAAAAAAAAACGATTATAAACTTAAATAATTTGTAACCATATAAATAATTATATTATTGAAGTTCACAACAAAATCATTGCGAAAAGTTAACAAAAGAAAAAAAAAACATGTCACCAATAGGTATTTGCCCAATAGGACAAATTGACAATTTCATTTTGTCATAACAATTATTTGACATAAAACGTCATTAAAACTCAAAAAGACAAAGGAATAATTACTTTAACTCGTAAGACGTAAGAAACAAAAATCGTTTTGAAATTTTTAAGAACTTATGACATTTTTTAATTGTACGGTTAGATTTGACAACAATTATAGATATCACGGCTTCTAAATGTTTTAACACAAAAAATCATAATTGATACTTGCTATAGATCTTTCGCCATCTTTTTTAGGGTTCCGTGCGTAACTTAGAAATAAAAAATATATATTTTTTACTAACAATTGAAAGTTGGACTCTAATTGCTTTTTTTATGAACCATTTAGGAACATGAAACAAATTTTTCTTGATTGTTTTTGTAAAAAAATATATATTTATTTTATACAAAAAAGAAAAATACTTGAGACTACATTTCTGTCTGAAATAAATAACGACGTGTTCTGTGGAAAGGTTCATTAAATCAAAAGAAATGTGAGTGAAAAAAAAAAATTCGGAACCATGCTCTTAACCGACGATACACACTTACCATTTGACAGATAGATTAACCACGCTTGTTCGACAGGGCCTGGTTACATCAAAAGGGAGTCTTGTGTTTGACTATTTCACGTCATACTTGTAATTGCTCGCGACTTCGTACGTCTTAAACGTATCTAGAGAACTTACAATTTATTTTTTTTGCTAGCCGTTAAGATCCCACTGCTGGGTAGGCCTCCCCGCGATCTTCCATTTAGCTCGGTTTCATTTGGAGTCACACAATATCTTCAAATAATATAACTTAGGTTATTCTGATAAGTAAACTCAAAAAAGATTTTAAAAAATGGGATTGGGGAAGATTTAAAACTTTACCCTTGCTAGATTCTTTTCTGGGGAAAACTGCACCTTGCGAATCTAGCATTAAGTTAAAAAATGAGAGGTCCTGGCGCACAGCAGAACAGGGGCCCAAGTCTGCTAATTTAAAATAGGTACCTAGCCTCAGTTGCGTATCGGCAGGGTCAATGGCATTTTTTGACACATTTGGTATTCTGCTAAACAATGGCTTATACTGATTGCGACTAAATGTGTCAAAAATACCATTGGCACTCTGCTGACACACAACTGTTATGCTATCTGCACACCAAAGCCGCCGGCATGCCGCCGGGCTAGGCCGGTGGCTTTACGTCATACGAATGGCAGCTGTCAAAAAAGCCGGCGGCTTTGGTGTGTAGATACCATTAATAATGTAAATTAGCAGACTTGGGCCCATGGAGAGCAAGGAGCAAGGTCTTTGCCCAGCAGTGGGACATGATAGACAGACTGCATCTGTATACAGGGTGACTTTAAATTAGTGAACGATAGAAAAGGATATGCATGTACTCGTATTAACAAACAACTTTTACTAAGGAAACAAGGTCGAAATCATTCAAAAAATTTTGAACTCTCCATACAAAATGCATCAGCTGATAGTACTATGGAGGAACATTTTTTTATGATTTTATACTTAATCCCATAGTAAAAGTTGTTTGTTATCACGAGTACATACTTATCCTTTTCTATCGTTCACTAATTTAAAGTCAGCCTATATAAAAAACAACTTTACTTAAGTCCAAAGTTTAAGCATCTAAAGTACATTTCCTTAGGAACAATGTCCGACCACATCATACAATGGGACTGCAACAAATGCTTACGAAACATTCTATAGAGAATTCGTTAATTAACATGCGTTGCATTAACGGCTTATTAAGTTAATGGCTCATTAAACTCCGTGCTGTCTTATTCTGATATTTTGGTAATGATAGAGACAGGTAGTGTAATAGAGAGTTTAATTACAAGTAGGCGCCATATTGAAGGATTTATCTTTCTGTTTAATTTTGTTTGATGACTCAGTTGGTGTAATGGTTATTATGCAGGCAGCCATTTTGGAGGTCTTGGGTTCGAATCCCAGTTCAGATGGGGCCAAGTCTGCTAATTATTAAAGTCGCAAAATTTTACCATTTTGGTATTTTACTAACGGTTTTTATGCAACTGCGATTCTACGCATACGCATCCGGTGTGTTTTGGCCTTAATAGTAAGCTTTAAGATCTATCTACACACATCCGGGCCGTTTCCGGGACGTGTCAGGGAAAAAATATCATTCCATACATTTTCTATGGATTCGTTCACACACGTTATCATGACGACGTATTGTTTTCCCTCCTGACGGGCCACGGCCTGGACACGTCCCCGGCACGGCCCAGATAGACCTTTACTTTATTTGACATTGGCAGAATCCACAGCGATAGGCTTTGAGTATAGAATATAAGGAGTGGCCCCATTTTTTTTTTTCATATACAAATGAGTTTATGACAGCGTGCCAAGGTTGGCGCAAGTTTTTTATAGTTTTCTTGGTAGATGACCTATCAAACGATAAGAAATTCCATACAAAAAGGTAGCCATTTTGCGATAGACCAGGCACGCAGATCCAGACAGTATGGCCCCTCCTTATATATTCTGTACTCAAAGCTTTTTGTAAAAAAAGCGTAATCATGTTAAATTGCAGGTATTTAACCCCTTTACATGCAAGATTGATCTAATAGTTATATCTATGGTGACCATTTACCGGCAATCATGTGCAATAGGTCGAAGTATAGATTTTATGTATAAACTATAGTGTTTAGACGATTATAGTGACTCTAGTACAGGTTTTTACACAAACATTTAAAGTAAATATAATTCAGGAGGAAACAGTTGCTCAGTCGGGTACAGTGACTCACCATCGGTTTGTAAAAAAGGAAAAGAGATACGTTTATCTCTTTTCGGAACCGTTCGTTCATCTTTTTTCCTTCTTCTTCTTCTTTTCACTGTACCCGACTGAGCAACTGTTTTCTCCTTAACCCTATACACTGGCAAAAAAACTGAAGAAATTAAATAGTGGCAACACTATATTGTCCTCCCGTTTTTCTAAGATTGATTTGAAAGGGACGACGCTAGGTTGTTGCCACTTTTTTATTTCTTCTCTTTTTTGCCAGACAGTATAGATATATCTACAACGAAAAGGCCAAGTCAGGAGTACCGTAAACCGACGTGCATGTATGAGGCGACTGATGAATGTGGATGAAGCGAAAGAAGTGTGTTTGGATTGTAATGGAGGGAAGTGGTCTGTGTCTACCTCGATGGGAGAGTTAGCGCCAAAACACACGGTGAAACGCAGCTGCAACGCAACTGATACTTTTGAGTTGTATCGAAGTTTCTGCTACTCAAAAGTAACTAGCAGTTTCAGTTGCGTTTTACCGTGTGTTCTGGGTCTTATAGTTGAGTGATTTTCACAGTGATTTTATTTGAGTTGCAACGTAAAGTAGAGCTACGATCATTATGTGTAGATGCATTTGCTATGCTGTCAGGTGTACTTTAGTACATCATTTTAAATCTACTAGGTTTTGAATAGATGAAAGAATTCGTATTGGAGCGAGGATTGGTACTGCTTTGGTGTTTTTTGTCGTCGTTTGGTGCAATTTGACGTTTGGTAAATCAAGTCAATAGTACCCTAAACCGACGTGCATATATGAGACTATTGATGAATGTGGATGAAGCGAAAGAAGTGTGGTTGGATCGTAGCAAGTGGAGGGAAGTGGTCTCTGTCTACCCCGATGGGAAAGATTCGTGACAAATATTTGGTAACGATGTATGTATTACTCGTAATAATAAATCGTGCCGAAATACCTAGTCAGTTTTAATTGATATTAGTTAATCACTGAATAAAGTTTTGTGGCGTAATATCGTTTTTAATTTTATTTTTTTAAAGAGTAGTATGTTATTAACAGTGACAACATTGTAGTGTCGTCCCATTCTTCTTAGATATTGCAATTATATTTACATTTTTTACTTTGTACTCCTGTTTGTCACACTGTTTAGGTACAGAAAGAAAAAAAGGAACAAAAATCGTTTGCTCTTACTATTGCGACAAAATACAGACTAAGCTATAAGTACAAAATACAGACTAAGCTATAAGTACAAAATACAGACTAAGCTATAACTACTTTAGACCACATTTTATTACAGATACCCAAAGCTCACTCCAAAAACCCTTTCCCAATCCAATTTCCTTCCACACTAATGATGATTTTGACAAATAGCAACACTGCGTTAACAATGGCTGCGATGAGTAATCGACAGTTCAATATTGGAGGTCGCGGATTCTCTTCCCAGACGAAACATTTTTGGCATTCCAATTTTGAAGGGCGCAAAGGCGCGAAGGTATGGGAAGCGAACGTGATTTTGACATTTTACTTTTTAAAATTGATTTTCGAATTGGCAATTGGGTGTTCTATTGTTAGGTTTAAATGTAGCCTTATTTGACAGGTCGGGTTATACAGGGTGACAAATGTCAATTAAATTTATGGTATTAATGTTTTATGGTAGGTATATTTTTGGTTAAATAAAAATTACACAATTGTATTTTTTTTTTGTTAAAGTTAAATTTATTTATTTAATATTAAGACGATTATTATTGAATTTGTTTAGTACCTACCTACCTAAAAATGCAAGTGAAACAAATTGATAGATACCGGACCTGTAAAAAATATAAATAAATAATATTTAAAAATATATGTTTATGACTTTCCGGAAGTGCAATGAATAAATAATTAAATAAATATAGTAAACAATTATTTAAAAGCTTCAAGTACATAACAATAAAACTTGCACATTTTAAATATATTATCAATTAATAATAGATTTTATTGCTATACTACTGTGTTTATAGATACTTAAATTAATTATTTAATTACATTTATAAATAACGTAGGTATTTATGAATAAATATATATTTCAAAATATAATTGCAAAATTACCTAACTTTTATGTTTAATGCAGCTGTTAGCGTCCTGGATCTGTTTAAGTTATTTGTCGTATGTATTTCTTTTTGATGACTTTCTCACCCTATTACAAAACGAGGTTTAAAGATAGTCCGACGTTAGTTCGTTCCTTTTGACGTTTCGGTTATGGACAAAACGTCAAACTAAACGAACTAACGTCAGACTATCTTTAAACCTCGTTTTGTAATAAGGGGGTCTAACTTTAAATTTTATTTTTAGTGTGAGATAATGCAACATATACAATAAAAATAAATAAAAACACACAATGTACATCATAATTCGAGGCTCATTATGAAATATGAAAATGAAAAATAATTTAATCCTGTGTGTTAAAAAAAATATACCCTGTATATGTACTGTTAGTTAAAAAACTGCTTGTTAAAATTAATATAGTTCATTTACAAATTGCATGATTATAGTTATTTAGTGTTTCATTATAATGATTTTACTTATTAATAAGATCATTATTTTCATAGTTAGATCATTACGATCGATGTGCGCTCAATTATTTAGAAGGTTACCAATTAATTAAATAAATTCTACCAAAATTATAAACGTAGGTATGTTTGTGCCAACTGCTGAACTACTGAACAGATTTTAATGAAACTTTACAATATTGTAGATGATAAGTTAGAATAACATGTAAGCTATATCCATTTAAGATATTCCCTAAGTTTTCTAATATATAACGATAAATACGAATAAAGTCAGAGGTGGACACTATAGTAACAAATAAGGGCCCTTACGCACTTACAGTTGCGACGCGGTTGCGAATCCACCGCGTATATCATACAAACATCTCTAATCCACTGTAAATATTTTACATACATACATACCTACATATCCTTCACGCCTCTCTCCCATCGGGATAGGCATAGACCACTAACATTTTAATGGCAATATTTTTTTTTATTTATTTAGTGGTCTCTGCCTACCCCAATGGGAGAGAGGCGTGACGGATATATATGTATGTATGTAATTATAATAAATAGTAATAAAATAATCTAAACAAATAAACAAAATTCATGTCTACGTTTACTCTCACGAAAAGCGTAGGCTACCTCCCACAAGTAATTACAGTAACCTACACGTATTCATAACGGAGGTCAAGGACACATCCGGTGCAACTTGCGCGATGAGCTGTACCGCTGCAGGCAATTTAAAAGAACTTTTTGTTAAAACTAGTTTTTCGCCCGCGCGGAAGCTGTTTTTAAATTATGTAATTTAATTTAAAATGGAAGGAAGTGGTCTCTGCCTACCCCGATGGGAGAGAGGCGTGGTTAAATTAATTTAATTTAAAGTGGAAGGAAGTGGTCTCTGCCTACCTCAATGGGAGAGAGACGTGATGGATAGGTATGTATGTATGTATGTACCTGAAGGAAAGGACTGTAAGAGCACTTGTAGATGTCCATTTTTTCGCCGGACAACGGAACGTTTTCCGTTGTCCGTCACGCGGTGTATAAGTAGTTTATAATGGACGTGTGTACTCGCATCGGACATTCATCCGGCAAAAAAGTATAAGGCAGCCGTTTTTTGCCGGATGGATGTCCGGTGCGTCTATAAGCTCATAAAAGTACGATAAAGAATGCACATCGGCAATCATCGCATTTCCGAATACAAACGAATGCTAATCTCCGTGTTCATCAATTATTAAGATTAAGCGTTCTTCAGAATTTGAATTTAGAACAAAGTTCTTTATTGTTATGTTTTGATTTGAACAAACGTCATGACGTGTGCGACACAGATATCGCTATACGAAGTCGGAATTAGCCGATTGCCTGTTTCCAAAGATCGATGTGCATTCTTTATCGCCCTTTACTGTAAATGAATTTCTTAGACGTCTGGGTAGAGGCCAGAGGCAGCTCAGGATAGAGAATCGCGGTGAAAGAGGAGAGGGCTGATTCTCAAAAAAGTGGCACCGCTGAATTAAATTTGCATTTTTTTTTTAAGTTTGCGATTTTAAGTTTCTGACTTCAGTTATCGCTAGATATATAGACCAGTATTCGATATCAAGTGGAGGGAAGTAAATTATTCAAATAGTTTAGGAAATATAAACATTTAAAAATACTAGGCGTCCAGGTTAATGACTGTGATGACAGGTGAACGAATATCAGGATCCAGGTTATTGATAAGAAGTGCAGGATACCGACAATCCAATACAAAATTAGTTGAAACTATCAGCGGGTTAACGACAATGTGCGCAGGTTCATAGTTTAGACAAATAAAATACAGTTCATTTAGAATAATCAATCACATTTATTTTAATTATCTTTAATATTAGCCTTTTCAAAGTACCTCTTAGGCTATAACGAAAAATAAACAAAGCATAATTCTAAACTTTTTCCAAATAATTATTAACGAAATCAAAATTTTTGTAAAAAAAAATTGATTTCAAATGCCTAACAATCCGTAAATATATCGCAAGTACTTTAGAAGAAGGGTAAACAACCCGATTGGTTAGTCTTTTGTTTAACACTAGCAGGCTAACGACTTACAGGTGACCGACAATTTAACGGTTTTTTTACAATTACAAGGAAAGTATTTGGTTTATGCCCGTAATATGTTTTGACAAGAAAATAAACACCAATTTACATAATGCAAACGAATTTGATCACATCAACTAGTACATAATTTTCGACTTTTGAATGGCAGAACAAAGACAACATACCTGTTACAAACTCCCGCTCGCCGAATATTTTTATTTTCCACGTCGCCTACAATAGCTATAAACACGTGAACTTGTAACAGGAGCTGGCCGACATCTGGACGCGTCGATTCATGCAAGAGGGGGCACGGGGGGTAACATAGTGCTTACTCTATAGGAGTGTTCGTGCAGTGGCAGAACAACGACAAAAACTACCTCGGACAAACTTAAACTGCATTTATCTACAAAAATTTGTATTAAGAGCAGTTGTAAGATACTAAAATTATAAATATGGAAGGTATAAGTAAGCTACGTAAAGCACTCAATATTTTTTTGGTTAATGTTTTCTATTTTATTTTTAACCTCAAAGTTCGGTATCTGGCGTTGGGACACGTCAAGTGAGCGACAAAACGTAGTTACAAACTAAAGTTAATATAATATTATACATTTTATTTACTTTTAATTACTAGGCCTCGATGTAGAAAGTGTCTTTAAATAATAATTGATAATTTAAATACGATTAGGACGTACTGTAAAAAAAAAGTTCTAACATTAATTGACTGACAGGTTGCGGTGCCACTTTTTTGAGAATTAGCCAGAGAGGCTTTTGTCCACTATTGGGACACAATTGAAAATACAGATATATTTCTGTTATTCTGTCATGTCCCACTACTGGGCAAAGGCCTCCATGCTTTCCATAAATTTCTACTACAAAAAAAGTATTTTTCTATTGTTTTTAATTTAATCTTATTTGGCTTCTAATTTATGCAACTTATAATTGTAGCTATAAAAAAACAATGGCTTAAATTGATATATGCAAATCGTTGCAGCCTCTGCCTAGAAATAATTGTTCAAATTAAATAATTAATAAACAAAAAGGAAATATACTTTTTGGACAATAATGAGTTTAGATGGTTTTGGCAATGGACGTTCCTTTTTTAAATTTTTATGTGAATGGAAATTGAATATGGCGGAGTGATCGTGTTTCTTTTGTTTTATTCGGGCATTTTAATTAAACTTCAATAATTTTGTGATTTTGTGCTATAATATGTACTAAGAATGTATTTATCGAAAATTATGTAGGTTTATACTTATATACTTATTGTTTATTGTAGGTTTTAAGTGACTATCCTGCCTTCTTGTTTTCATTTCTCTCTCTGTGGGGTCTGCAGGAAGAAATTTCTTTTAGAAATATGCTGTACCTTTTGTATAACTTCTCTTTTTTTCAGTCTCTATGTACATCTTACAATATACTGTTAAATAAATAAATAAGAGGTCGACCTAAGAGGAGATGGCGCGACGATCTGGATGCATACATGGCCAGAGGTTCCCGGAGATAGGTAGGCATGGAAGAATGCGGGGGAGGCCTTTGCCCAACAGTGGGACACATTAGGCAACTAAAAAAAAGTGCTATAATTCGTTTTTAAGTTTCAGAATGTAACATTATTTGTATTGTATCAATAACAAATCAGTCTGTTTCTTTTAGATTTTTATAATTTCATATTGTAGGTTAGTATTTTTTATATAGTTTACTATATAAATACATACACAAACTTCAAGACAAACATCTCTGCACATCACAGTAGATAATGTTTATCTCTCGTGAGAATCGAACACATGACCTGCGGCATGAGAAACAGAGTCACCAACAACCATGCTAACTGGCCAGCACAAATGAGTTATATTGAATGAAAGGATATGAGTAACATATGACAAAGTTAATGTCATTATATTCACATCAAGAAAAACGGTCAAGTGTATAGTTACGTAATAAAATTACTTAGTAATAAGTACTTTTGTACTTTTAACCGACTACAATCTAAAAACCTAACCTTTTTATTTGAAAAAAAAAACCCGACTGCGTTTAAAAAACGTATTTTTTTAATGTATCCAGTGTCATTTTCACTGTTATACGAATCTAACGACACATCTCAACCAAAAATCAGAGTATGCCAGGGCATATCTCAGGAGATGATGCCCTAAGAATCAGGGATGTTAGGGAGCTCCGTAACCGTAACCGAAACTATCGGATATCCGATATAAAAAATCATCCGTAACCGTAACCGAATCCGAAATAAAAGTTTCGCATAGTATTGGATAGGGGCGGAGCCTAATTGAGACACGTTATTTGTATTTTACTTTTGAAATTCCCTAAAAAATTAATATCCGTAACCGAAACTAACGGATAATCCGAAATAATTTATTATTCGTATCCGTAACCGTATCCGGTATAATAATCATTCCTAAATCCGTATCCAATCCGTATCCGAAATTTCATATCCATAACATCCCTACTAAGAATAATACATGAAAACATACATACATAATACATGAAAACATACATACATACGCTCGAAAAACATAACCCTTCCTCCGGCGCAGTCGGGTAAAAATTATCCCATCAAAAACAAAAATGTAAAATTGCAAGTCTCGCTGTGTTTTCCTTCCACAGTAAAAAGTTATGAGATCAAATGTCGAACCAAGTCGTATGTATAGCGGTGGTTTTGATATACGCCATCTTTATTTTTCTATAATAAATACCTAAAATGACTTGGCAATCGCATGACTTACCGATTACATGGCTAATCAACTGTCTCTATGCTATTTGTTGCAGTCTACCTATTTGCTGAACCTACATCAGCAACTGATTTTTTTAAAGCCCACTCCTATCTTTTTGCCCTTTCGTAGAGGCTTTGTTATTATGAACTTTGGCAAGTCCGGACGGTAAATATTTCTGAGGCGATTATCAGACCCTGATTACTATCTAGTATTAATGTACTTGTCAAGACGAATGAAATGAGCCCAAACTCCATAGGGTTGTGCCGTTTAATTACGGAGTTCCTATGGCCACCTTCCAGCTCCATCATCAGATCCTGGTTACCATCAAGCATGAAAGTACTCGTCAAGACAAATCAAACAAGCCCAAAATCGATAGGGTTTCGTCATTTCATTACGGAGTTCCTACGGCCACCTTCCAGCTCCATCATCAGACCTTGGTTACCATCAAGTATGAATATACTTCTCAAGACAAATCAAACTAGTCCAAACACGATAGGGTTGCATCATTTAATTACGGAGTTCCTATGGCGTCCTTCCAGCTCCATCATCACATCAGCTCCATGTTACCATAATATTGCATTGTCACGCGATATACATAAGCATGCAAAATTTCAGCTCAATTGGAAACTGCGAAGTGTGTCTTTAACTTGCAAGATTTGCTTACAGACAACGCGACAGGGGAAACTAAATAAAAGCTTGTAATCACGCGCCTTAGTAACCTCGCTTGTATTAACAAATTATTTTTTGCGGCTATGAAAATGACTTTCAGTGAAGTTTTGTATAAAGATTTAGTTTACCATCCACAAATAACCTCAGTCGATTTAACAAACTTAAACAATGAGATAATGATATTAAATATAAAACTAAACATATACATAAGTAACCAAAGTTTCTTGTTTTTAGTTCAAGTTTCGATTTTCGATCCTTTTTAAAAGTGACTTCATTTACAAACTTATATTTTGCGGCTCTGTAAATTACTTTCAGTACAGTTTAATATGGAGATTTTGTTTACCAACCGCAAATAAAAAGTAGCGAGTAACTTATTATTTCAGTTTAAAATTAATATTTTTTAAGTTTTTCCTGAATTTACTCAGTATAAAAACGCTACTCTCCAAATCTCAAGTTTATGGGTTTGCTAGAAGTACCTTAGAATTTTGATGATCGGTCAGTGAGTCAGTGAGTCAGTGAGTGTCAAAAGTAGTGAACTTTAACTGGCGGTAACTTTTAAACTATTCTTAATAATAGTACGAAATTTGGTACAATAGCTAGTTATAGTATGTACTTTCGATTGATAAAAAAAATTGGCTTCTAGCTTTATCCACTAGTAAGCTACAGGGGGGTCAAAAGTGCCTTGAATTGCTTCGAGAAAAGGATGGTACGGCCGTTTTGTTTGGGCTCGACTTGGCGGGGGCACGGCCGTGCCCCCAGATGTTCAAATTGGGCATTCGAAAATTGGTGGTTCTCATTTTGAATGTTTTTTTTTTGCTATGTCAGCGTTATGAGGTGATTGTTGAATATGGATGAAGCGAAAGAAGTGTGTTTGGATCGTAGCAAGTAAAGGGAAGTGGTCTCTGCCTACCACGATGGGAAAGAGGCGTAACGGATATGTATGTCTGTACATAAATATGTATGTTAGCATTATCGTATAGAAATTACCAATCGCGAAACTCTATCAAAATCAGCCGTTTCGTTTGTAACGAGTGAACTGTCAAAAGTTGTCAAAATGAATGTTTGATTAAAGTATTAAAGTGCGGTTGAGGATAATGACGGTTGCGGGACAATTTGTGGGTAATGACTACAAGTATAAACGGAGAAGTAAGTTAGTGTTGAAAAAGTTGCAATTTGAACAAAATATGAAGTGTTTAATTTGTTATGCTTATTGTACACTCTCGGACACACAAACCTTCACCTATTATAACTTTAACTATGCTACAGTACATAAAACTTGTAGCATGTTCATAGATGCTTGAGTTTTTTGGCGGTTATAAATTCACGGATTTTTGTTGTTTTTTTTTGACTTCGCGTCGTAAATATAAAATTTTTGAATATTTTATAAGAGTAAATTGTGAAATGAATTTGTATTAGGTGATGTGATATTTTTGTAAGGCAAGCCCGGCTTTTGGGCTTGTATGGACGTACCGCCACTGCCTCTAACAGTTCAAAATAAAATGTTGATGTGTCCGTACACTTTAAAATAAGTTTAAAAAAAAATTTGGAACTTTGTATTTAGGCAAAAACTAATAGAATATTAGCACAAGATAGAACGCGTATTTACAGTTAGAATCCATATACTTAGTAAAAAAGAAAAAAAGGTTATCTTTCGCACAACTTAATATAATAATAATAATAATAAAAGAACTTTATTCATCAAAAAATGTACAGTGCAAATCAGATTCGGATACCTATAGTATTAACTTACTTGTAAAAGTGTTCTTTCTTCACCAACTATACACCAAAGTTGATTAAGATTTCGTCACGCCAACTTCTCACTTCTCACGCGAAACTCGAAACTAAACGCAATTTTTAATTTAATTTTGTAACCATGTCTTTTGACCTACAACATCATCTGTATGATTGCCCACTGCTGGACATCCTATCCTCCTTAAGGCCCGTTTCCCCACTTACATTACAGATAAAATTTAACTGACGGATAAACCTATATCTATTTCATAAAACATGACATTTTTGACAGTGACAGCTTTATACCCCCTTTCTGTTACACCCTGTATAACGTATAGTATAGGGACGTAAAGAAAGAGGATAAGATGCAATTATGTCCAATAAAAATAAACTATGAATGAAACAGTTAAAAATAATGACTTCTGCATTCTTTCCTATCTTTAAGCAGGTACATAATATTAATTAATATTGTATTTTTAATTGTTAAAATTAAAACAATCTTTATCATAAACAAAATCTCATATTCTATAGTTCATTGCCCTCTACTCAATTCATACAATAACCCTTTTCAGGTCAATACCATTCAAACAGCCAACAATTCTTAACTTGACACCATATTGTAAGAACACTCAATATAAATAACGATCCAACTTAACTCTTGCAGACTGATAAAATATTCGATCACCCGCAATAATTAAATCGGTTCTTCATTGTATGAACGCGCATACAAATAAGGTGTCAAGTTAATTCGTGCTGTTGATAAAATATTCGATCACTCGAAAGAATTAAATCGGTTCTTCAATGTATGAACTCGCATACAAATAAGGTGTCGACTTAATTCATGTTGTTTATAAAATATTCGTTCGAAAAAGACAGGAAGCTATTACTGGCTGCATTTTTTAAAATTTAAAAAGCGAGTTCGGTCGGAATTCCTTTTTTAAAAATGCAGGAAGGACTCCATACTTGCGAAGGTTAAAAGTTGAACCAATATATTTTGGTTCATTGCACTATTGATTTTGCGGGTAATTTATAAACATTGACAGGTAATTTATTTAACAGTCGTAGATAAGCCCTTTAAGTTAATTGCCCGTTAAATAGTGGGCAGTTTCTTCTTATTACTCAATTGGTTGTACGTAGTACATAACATACATAAGTAGGTACATAGTACCTACATACATATCCGTCACGCCTCTCTCCCATTGGGGTAGGAAGAGATCAATTTCCTGTACTTGCCACGATCCAAACACACTTCTTTCGCTTCATCCACATCCATCAGTTGCTTCGTATCTAATTTTTTGTAACAAGATTTAATAGGCCGAGCGTTCGATTCACACCACAGACAAACCACAGATAAATATTGCTATGACATCTACCCCCTTATTACAAAACGAGGTTTAAAGATAGTCCGACTTTATTACGTTTCTTTTGACGTTTCGGCAATGGACAAAACGTCAAACTAAACGAACTAACGTCGGACTATCTTTAAACCTCGTTTTGTAATAAGGGGGATTTGTTTGTTTAGGCTATATGTTTGTAAGTATGTATAATACTTATGTATCAATAGTAAACTATATAATTATAATAACTATACAATATTTACTTCATTCGACATTGGCAGAATCTGCAATGCTAGTTGCCTTAATAAAAACAACGTAACATTAAACCAAAACTATATTTTGATGAGCAATAGACAAGTAAATAGCAAATAAATAATGATTTAGTATGACTAAGTGAGAAGGATCTATGGGAATGCGAATGCGCCGTTTATGGTAGCATAAATGCGTAGGGACTGTGATTTAAGGCTTGTATTATACAGAAATGTACAATGTTTATGTAATACATACATACATATCCGTCACGCCTCTCTCCCATCGGGGTGGGTAGAAACCACTTCCCTCCACTTACTACGATCCAAACACACTTCTCTCGCTTCATCGACATATATCGATCTATCATTCTTTTATGCAATATCTTAAAACAATACAACCTATTTGATATTTTACAACTATAGGTATTGTAAAGTTTTATTAAAATCTATTCAGTGGTTTTTGCGTGAGAGAGTAACAAATACCCTCGTATCCACCCATCGGCACGAACATTGACATTTAGGTCCACGCTACGCGAACTGAGCATGAGCGGTGCACGAGACGAGCACGAACAGAGCGGCTCTGGTTCGTCGTTAGCGGTGTCAAGCAGTCATAGTCGCAGTTTATACTGAAATGGCATGACGGAGGCGCTCAGCGAAGCGTCCTGTCAAGAAAACTCTTAAAAGTATTAGAATAGAGTCGTATTTGCTGTAATTTTGCGTGCTCCGAGGAGCGCGGATGAAATTACGGTAAATTAGACTCTATTCCTAATACTCATAAGAGTTTTCTTCACAAGACGCTTCCGCCGCGCTCCTGCGCCACGCTTCTTTGGTTAAAACAGCGCCTTAGGAGAGTGATCGTCAAAAAACAGACAACTGGCGGAAACCAACGAGCACGAGCGAATCGCTCGGAGCGCGCTCGTTCGAGGCTCGTAAGTCGGTCCACATAGCATAGTGTAGTATTAACATAGCATAGCATAACATAGCATAGCATTTACTACACCACAATCCAGACACAACACTAATAAGTTTACCACCTACGGTAAATTCCAAGTGCATTCAACCGCATAGAACTGCATCCTACTGACACTCGAGTGCATCCTGTAACTGACATGTAGGAGATTCCACTCGTAAACTATGATCTAAGTATAGTATAGTTAAACTAGTATCTAGTTATAGTTATTTATGGTCATACTAACTAGCGATGTGTCGTTGTCAGTTTTTCAAATAACGCAACGGTAACGTTATTCCTCAGCAAATATCGTTGTCAAAACCATCTATTTTCAACAACTATCTATTTCCACAAAAACCGTTATGAAATACATTTTATGTTGTATCACATTGTATTGGCTATTAATATTGAGTCTTAAAGTTTTCGTGTACTTAACATACTTAACGTTTCCTTTTAACATTTCCTTATAATAAACTGTTTTGGGTCTCTTTCTTACTTTATAAAACCATAAAAAAACTCGCCAACCATATAGAAGGCGCCAAAGAACCAAAGACAACGAACGAAAGAGCGAGAACGGAACGAACACGCGAACGAATCACTATTCACTAGCTGTCAACGTCATCAACGGCCCAACGGCGGCAACGTCACAACGGCGGGCAACGTCACAACGGCGCGGCAACGTCACAACGGCGCCAACGTCACAACGGCGGCAACGTCACAACTGTCAAAACGATGTGTGAAGTGCCAACGTCAGGTTATGTCCAATAGACGGATAGATGGTTGTTGGATAGCTAGATAGCAGGTTTTAGTTGTCAGAACAAATAGCAGTTTTCAAAAGCGTCTATCGCTAATAACGCCCACCGCTAATACTAACGGCTGCCTGCGACTTCGTACATATTTATTGTCATAACTTATAGACCCAGATCCGGGAAGTGTCTAACCTAACTTAAAGTAAATTGGATAAAACCTTATGGTATCTACACACCAAAGCCGCCGGCTTTTTTGACAGCTGCCATTTGTATGACGAAAAGCCGCTGGCCTAGCCCGGCGGCATGCCGGCGGCTTTGGTGTGTAGATAGCATTAGGTTCTCCATAGCTTCTCATGTGCCTTGTACACCTGCGAATTTGTGTAACTGTAACTGGGGACGTTTGGCAGGTATCGGATGACGAAGGTTACCAAAAGCTAGAGTAACTTCACTTAACTTGTTAAGTTACACAATTAACGTATAATAATATAGCCTATGTGTTATTCTGATGTGCAAGCTGCAATATTGGAAAGTTTCATCAAACTCTGTTCAGTGGTTTTTGCGTAAAAGAGTAACAAACATCCTCACATCGATCGGCACAAACATTGACATTTTTAATACTAGGGGCTGCCCGCGACTCCGTACACATTAATCATCATATCTTTGTTTTTACAAAATATCTCAAAACAATATAGCCTACCTACTTATGCTACGATATTGGAAAGTTTCATTAAAATCTGTTCAGTAGTAAATATTAGTAGGATAAAGAATTGAATTAAGTAATTTCTTTTCAAACTCACGATCATTACTTCACTGTCGAAATGGAATACTTATTGAATATATTTGAACCTAATTACCTATAGATGTATAGATATATGCGTTAACCTTGAACCGAATAGCGCAATGAGGAGCTAAATCAATTGTTCCCTTCGAATTCTTCATGACGACATGCGCGAGCGCAGATCCGAGGTATCTTTCACTTCACTTAATGCACTAGTTGCGAAATTGTAGCATTATACGCGAGAAGTAAATAACATCTTTGAATAGATTATATCAAAGTAGAGTGGGTTATGAATTAACCCACTCTTATAATAGGCATGATGAATAAAAAAAATTTTTTAGTCCATCACATAGATTATTTTAAAATATTCGACACGTATTTTCTTATTTTTCTCTTAAACTAAAAATGACAAAGATACACTGAGTTAAAGTTGCTCGTGACGTCACGCCTAGATACGATTTTTACCTAGGAGTGACGTCAATACTCTGTAACTTTGATGCTCTGTATCTTTGTAATTATTTAAGTATTTGATCAGGTAAAAAATGCGTTTCAAATATTTTTTAATAGCCCAAAAGACAGACTCATTATTTTTTGAATTTTTGAATGTAGACACACAACTGAGGCTATTGTTATTTGCAGATTTTGGCCATTAAGTAAGTAAATAGTTTTCAACTAGGTAAGCTTGATATATGACTAAATATATAGCTTAGTAATCGATAATTGTATTAATTTATGACAAATACTTTGTATAAACGACGATGTTTTATATCAGTTGAATGCTATGACATTATAAATATTAATGGATTAGAATTAAGTACCTTTCAAGACAGGATGCGCTTGAGCTATGCGCATAGTGGATTTATAGGCAGAATATATTTGAAGCTAGAATTATGCTGTGTAAAAAAATGGCTTTAAAAAAAACCTACCCAATACATATACACCCAATACATATACCTAGGCTTGTTTTTTTTTTAAACGGGAACTACCATATAAGGAGGTCAAGGAGGTGCCATACCGTCTGGATCTGCGTGCCTGGTCTGGCGCAAAATGGCTACCTTTTTGTATGAAATTTCTTATCGTCTGACAGGTCCTCTACCAAGAAAACTATGAAAAACTTGTGCTAACTTTGGCACGCTGTCATAAACTCATTTGTATATGAAAAAAAAATGTGGCACCTCTTAAGGTTCCTATTAAAAAATAGAGATTGTTTTTTTTTTCAAGCCATTTTTAGGCAGAGTATATAGGTATCTGGGTTTGAAATATAATTTTTTTTTGAGTCAAATCGAGCTTTATTTTCAACCAATTAGAAACGAGATGTAATGTGTGCACGCCTTTACTAAAACAAACTACAAGAGGAATTTTATAATAGTGACATTTCTGCAAAGTACAACCTTGGGGATCCTATATATAAAGTTAACTTATTAACATTTATAGTTTTATGTACTTTTTTAATTAAAAAACGGTTGTTTAGTTAAGTAATTGCCATTTAGTGTAAAATACTGTTATTTAATTTAATAACAAAATGTCAAATCGTAATTACGAGACCATAACTTAAGTATTATTTTGAAAAATTCCCAACAGAGTGTCTTGCTTGCTAGATTCTTCTAATATAGCATTAGATTAAAAAAAACGACACATTTCAAGTTCCTAAGAAAAAGGCATTTGAATTAATGGAGTCTTCCTTAATGAGGATGGAGATTTATTAATTTATATTTATTTAACAGTTTATTGTAAGATGATAGTACATAAAGACAGAATAAAAGAGAAGTTATACAAAAGGTACAGCATATTTCTAAAAGAAATTTCTTCCTGCAGACCCCACAGAGGGAGAAGTGATAGCGTAAAGGCAGGATAGTCACTACAATAAACAATAACTATATAAGTATAAACCTACACATATATATTCGATAAATACACATACATAAATATTATAATTTAAATATAAATATATATTGTATTCTCTATGATAAGGAAAGATAGTGCTCTTTAACTTTTTCTTTCTTTAGGTATTTAATTACCATTTCTGTAACAATCTGTAACAGGTTTTAACTAACCAAGGCAGTCAAGGGTAGCTATATCGTGGCAAGATTAAATTGAACTATCAAACGGCTATCAATCAGTGACTACATTTGAAAGTGATGATCAATCACCTATTGAAGTTGTTAGCAGTTATATTCTTTATTCAATGTTTAATTTTGATTGAATAAATTGGATTGGTTGCGAATTTAATGGAATCTACACACTTGGCCAGCGTGGTGGATTACGGCCTTATCACTCTCTGTATGAGAGTAGGTTCGTGCCCCTCGGTGGGGACATATATGGGCTGATAACGAACGAACGAACACACCAAAGCCGCCGGCTTTTTTGACAGCTGCCATTCTTATGACGTGAAGCCACTGGCCTAGCCCGGCGGCATGCCGGCGGCTTTGGTGTGTAGACAGCATAAGAGATAAGGATGGGCCAGGGGCCCAAGTCTGCTAATGGGGATGATGACTACATTCAAAAATTCAAAAAATAATTAGTCCGTCTTTTAGGCTATCCCTTTCAGACCGATGACGAAACTACATTAATTTCAGACAAAAAGACTATTGGGTTTACCTAAAAACGGTCTGGAGAAGTCAAATCTGGGGTCAGTTTTCCATTTTCCGGCCGCCATCTTGGAAAATTTTAGTACCAACAATTGTATTGAATCGGGCCTAAAGATTTAAGTTTACAGAAAAGTAAAACAATATAGGATACAATTTAAAATCTTTTATTGACACAAAATTGTATTTTTTTTTTAACATTTCATCAACATCAGTGTCAAACATAAAAAATCTAGTGTGTTAAGCTCCGTTTTTTTTTTGTCAGGCAGATTGGTAGTCTCATTGTTGCTCATGGTTTGGTTTTGGAGAGACTTGCACCGGCATTTCTTTAGGATTTAACTTCTTTTTTTTCCATTGCATTCGACTTAACCGTAAGCTATCATCTGAATCATCCTCAGAGTCTTCACCTATCGCGGAGGTCTCAGAACTGTTTGCTTCTTGTGCTCCTGAGGGCCCCAGAGATGGTTTTAGGAGCTCTTCATCGTCACAACCCTCGGTCTCCAGATCCATTTAGCTAAGGCTCAATCTCGGCTTCCGTCAAACCACGCGGCATTTGTAAATTTCTGTAAAAACTGATAAATAACGCACAGCATCAAAAGCTATTAATTGACTATACGGCCCTGTATGATACAATTGTCTCATCAAAATTCATCAACGGCTGGCCGCAACACTAAAAGCTTTTTCAATGCAGTTTTCTATTAAATACATAGATAATCTATTAAATATTATAATTTTAATACTTAAATCCCGAAATACAAACCAAAAATCAATAATTTACTACTCACATTGGTGAAAGGTGGTGCCGCAAAAATTTACTGAAGTCGATAGGTTGACACTTGCTCTGCGACTAACTTACGCGCGAATTTCGTGGACAGGGTCAAAGTTCGGTTCACGCGCAATCGTGCGACGCCGGGCCCGTCCAGAAAATACGTTTAGTTTTTGAAATAAATTGAACTTTAAAAACCGCACAATTGTATTGATCGGTTCTGAAAGGGCTATTAAAAAATATTTGAAACACATTCATTACATGATCAAATACATCAATAAATACAAAGATACAGAGCATCAAAGTTACGGAGTGAGGGGTATTGACGTCACTCCTCGGTTAAAATCGTACTGAGGCGTGACCGTGACGTCACGAGCAACTTTAACCCAGTGTATCTTTGTCATTTTTAGTTTAAGAGAAAAAAGAAAAATACGTGTTGAATATTTTAAAATAATCTATGTGATGGACGAAAAAATTTTTTTAAGTCTGACATGTCTATTTACAATATTTTCAGTTGTTAATTAAGAGCGTGTTAATTAACAATAACACCTTTTAAGCACCTAAATGTGTAACTAATAAAGATGAGAATAGGTACATAAAATTAATCAGTAACAAAAAAAGAAACACAATTAGATTACAAAACATGATTCAAAACAACGGAAATTCGAACGTGGTTTTTGTCAAATTCTTACGTAAAAGTTATAGAGTAATGAGTTTATGTGGCTTAATGTACTTGTTAGTTAATGTACGGGTCAAGAGGTCATGCGTTAATTTGGTTCACTGTACTTTTAGGTCAGGGGTTTCGAATTCGTGCCTCGATTTAGATTAGACTAGAGGCTGCCTGCGACGTCGTACGCATTTCTCGTTATTTCTTGGTAAATCAAAATCGGTTCAGTAGTTTTTGCGTGAAAGAGTAAGAAACGTCCATCCATCGGCACAAATATTGATATTTATAAAATTAGTAGGATAAGCTTTCAAAAAGATTTTTTGGCCTGCAGAATTAAATGAAATACTAAGGGGATGGGGATGATGACTACATTCAAAAATTCAAAAAATAATTAGTCCGTCTATTAGGCTATTAAAATATTTGAAACACATTTTTTACCCGATCAAATACATAAATATATACAAAGATAAAGAGCATCAAAGTTACGGTTAAAATCGTACTGAGGCGTGCAACTTCAACCCAGTGTATCTTTGTCATTTTTAGTTCAAGAGAAAAAAGAAAAAATACATTTTGAATATTGTAAAATAATCTATGTGATGGACTAAAAAAAAATTTAGTCATCATGCCCATTAACTGATAGATCTTCTATTTCATAAAACATGACGTTTTAGATAGTGATAGATAGTTATAAAATATCTGTCAGTTAAAAGACAATGCAAGTCAGCATAGACTTCTGTTCTATAGGTACTTTCTCTCTCATTGGCCAATAGGCATGATGACTAAAAATTTTTAAAGTCCATCACATAGATTATTTTAAAATATTCGACACGTATTTTTTCTTTTTTCTCTTAAACTAAAAATGACAAAGATACACTGTGTTAAAGTTACTCGTGACGTCACTCCTCATTAGGATTTTTACGTAGGGGTGACGTCAATACCCCCCACTCCGTATCTTTGATGCTCTCTATCTTTGTATTTATTTATGTATTTGATCAGGTAAAAAATGTGTTTCAAATATTTTTTAATAGCCTAAAAGACGGACTAATTATTTTTTGAATTTTTGAATGTAGTCATCATCTCCATTCCCTACCTAAAATCATAGCAATAACCATAAATATGGCAAATCTATGAACTTATAAAGTATTTATACTAAATTCTCTGTCGCGTGATCATCTAAGTATTCCACAAAGGTGCGTAAACTGCATTCTGAACTGCATACGTCATGTGCACATGAATGCAACGCGAATCAAAGTGCAGGGATGCATTCGCGTTATTTATAATGCCATTGACACTCTGCCGACACACAACTGGGGCTATTTTAAATTAGCACACTTGAGCCAAAGGAGACAGCTGCTAAAAAAAGAAAAAGTCTAGGATATGATCTGGAGACTTATTATTTAAATAATTCTCCAGATAATTATTTAAATAATTTAATTTAAATTTTAAATAATTTAATAATTTTATTTTAAATAATTTTAAATAATTTTATTTTAAATAATTTAATAATTTTATTTTAAATAATTTAATAATTTTATTTTAAATAATTTTAAATAATTTTATTTTAGATAATTTTATTTTAAATACTTATAAGAACTTATAAGTAATTTAGATTTTAGCTAAAAAGGTCTGCCCTGTGACTTTATATCTTGCATCAGGTTGTCTCCAGATTGTATCCTAGTCTTTTTTTTTTGCAGCGGTCTCTTGTGGTTTAAGTCTGTTAATTTAAAATACGTATAGCCTCAGTTGTGTGTCGGTAGAGTGTCAATGGCATTTTTGACACATTTGGTATTCTGCTAAACAATGGCTAAGCGCCAAAACACACGGTGAGACCCAAATGAAACGCAACTGAAACTGCTAGTTACTTTTGAGTTGCATCGCACTTTCTGCTATAGACTTCCTTGGAAAACCACATACGACGCAACTGAAGCGAAACGTTTCAAACTAGTTGCGTCGTGTGTGGTTTTCTAGCTGAAATCATAGCAGAAACTGCGATGCAACCCAAATGTAACTAGCAGTTTCAGTTGCGTTGCAGTTGCATTTCACCGTATGTTGTGGGTCTTACACTGATTGCGACCAATTAATATGTAAAAAAAATGCCATTGACGCTCTGCCGAGTAACAACTGAGAAAATTTTAAATTAGCAGACTGGGTCCAGTAAGATATTTTATTGAACAAATATTGATTCTGAATCCATCTCTGAGCAATGTGGGCACAAAGATTTATAGTGTGATAGTTTGTCATTATACTATACAGATAAATAACATATTTCCTTGTAAGGGTACGTTTAATTCGCTTTTATAGAGTATAGTGGGCTTTTAGGACGTTGCAAGGTTCGTTTTAATGTCCAATTTTAGATTTGGTTATGATAGTGACCAATGACCATTTTGAATTACGAGTATTTTGTAATTTTGTACGTGGATGATAAATAATGAAAACGTTTTGTGAAGGAAAGTCTCATAATAAAGGTCTTTTTACGCAGATCCGGGCCGTGCCCGGGACGTGTCCGGGCCGTGGCCAGGGTAGGTGGTAGGAGGGAAAACAATTCGTCATCATGACAACGTGTGTGAACGAATCCATAGAAAATGTATGGAATGATATTTTTGCCCTGACACGTCCCGGACACGGCCCGGACACGTTGTCATGACGACGTATTGTTTTACCTCCTGACGGGCCACGGCCCGGACACGTCCCGGGCACGACCCGGATCTGAGTAGATAGACCTTAATCTGTTTAGTAGTTTTCCGTGAAAGAGTAAAAAAACACACAAAATAAACTTTTTCTCACACATTTCTATCTTTATCAAATGCAGTTTAAAGACAAGGACAAAAATACTAGAAATTGACAATATTAGGCTTGATGAAGAAAATGTATTGTATTCAATAGGTACCCTAAATCGACATGCAAGTATGAGGCCAGTGATTAATGAGTGATTAATAGATGTAGCGAAAAACGGGTGTTTTGGTTTTAGCAAGTGGAGGGAAGTCTCTGCCTATCCTAATTGGAGAGAGGCGCGACAGATATGTAGATATGTATGTATATTCGAGTGTGTTTTTTTTCCCACACTAACTAGACAGAATCAAAGCCGTGACCTATCCGAAGATACTACTTACGGCCTTAAGTAAAGCAAATTACATAGTAGCTTGGTATACCAATTACACCAACTAATTGCACGGTCCAAGGTTCGATTCTCGGCCTAAAACTGATGCGCAATGGCTTATTTATTAAAAATAACATACAAGGTCTCGCTTAAGGGCTTTTACGCATTAGCGTTTGTGGTTTGACGTTTAATAACGCTTAATTAATAACGTGACATACGTAATGCATTACGACATCTGCTACATAGAAATATGAAATGAAAAGAAATGAAAATTTATTTAATCTCGTAGGATGTGTTTGACATCACATAAGACGGGTCATTTTTTAAAGTTAATGCTAGATTCGCAAGAGTGCAGTTTTCCCCAGATATCCCCAAATAATATGATTAGAAGCACACAAGTCCCAATTTCTAGTTCCTTCGTAATGTCACTAGTATTTTTTTGCATAAAATCCGGCTCGAAGGACCAAATGTAACGGTCTTAGTTCGATCTTGCTTATTTATGCTGTCTACACACCAAAGCCGCCGGCTTTTTTGACAGCTGTCATTCGTATGACGTAAAGCCGCCGGCCTAGCCCGGCAGCATGCCGGCGGCTTTGGTGTATAGATAGCATTAGGTGGACTGTAGATTTAAAATAAAAATGCGGGAACTTTTGCTCGACTGTGCTTCATTGAAGCACATACCAAAGAGAAAAAGAACAATAGTAAAAATCAGTATTGCCACATTTAAAGTGTTTACAAACACTAAAATAATTAATGTCCCAGACAGTTCCTATAAACATACTTAATGGGGATGATGACTACATTCAAAAAATCAAATTAGTCCGTCTTTTAGGCTATTAAAAAATATTTGAAGCACATTTTTTTTTGCAAGCCTTTGAAATGTGGTGTTGGAGGAGGATGGAACGGATTAGCTGGAAGGAAAAGAAAACTAATGAAGAGGTTCTGGAATTAGTGGACGAGAGGAGAGGCATTTTAAAGACCATTGCTGAAAGGAGAGGAAAGATGCTGGGTCACCTGATACGACACGACGACTTTATAAAAAACATCTTGGAAGGAAAAGTAGAAGGAAAACGGAAGAGAGGGAGACCACGAAGAACTTACATAGATCAAATGAAAGAGGGGATAGAAGTTGTGTCGTACCAGGTGCTCAAAAGGACAGCAGAAAATAGAACAGAGTGGCGTAGACTCCACCGACAAGAGCGAAGCTCTTAAGTTTAATGATTATGATGATGATGATTTTTTACCTGACCAAATACATAAATAAATACAAAGATACCTACAGAGCATCAAAGTTACGGAGTGGGGGGTATTGACGTCACTCCTACGTAAAAATCCTAATGAGGAGTGACGTCACGAGCAACTTCAACCCAGTGTATCTTAGTCATCTTTAGCTTAAGAGAAAACAGAAAAAATACGTGTCAAATATTTTAAAATAACCTATCGACGGTGGAAATCTCAACTGGCGTAAGGGACAAAACACGATTTTTCAGGACGAGCAAAACAAAATTTTGACACTTAAACCCTTGTAACTCTTGCTGTTTTAAACGTATTAAAATGTTGTAAAGACCATTATTCTTAAAAATTTGAGGCGCGTCTTTTACAACAATCAGTATTTTTATAACTAGCTTAGTTACAGACTTTATGTCCTTTACGACCATGAATTTTGATATGTATGTCCTTTACACCCTAATTTTTAGGTCGTAAGGGCCATGTTGTCCCTTACGACCAGGTAAAAAGACCTATTTTGTATATAATTTCAAGTATTTGTTAAAAAAGCTGTATCTCATGAACCGTTATAGCTAGAGCGTTGAAATTCTCTCAAAAGATGTATTACCATTGCCGCTATAACAAAAAATACTAAAAATAGAATAATAATTACAATTAAGGGGGGCTCCCATACAAAAAAAACGTGTTTTTTTGCCTTTTTTGCTCGATATTGATAATGGCTACTGGTAGACAATATTATTAGGCTATTATAAGCCTAGTGATTGGTACGGAACCCTTCGCGCACGAGTCCGACTCACACTTGGCCGGTTTTTTTTATTTTCTAATAAAATATAGTCGTAACGGACCATTACGACTATATTTAATATATGGCAAAATAAATTAATTTTCCGTTACATGTCCGTTACGCAAAATTAAAAAAAGTTTTTATAAAAATATGTCAGTTACGCCATTTATTGCGAAAATGTTTAAAAAATTAAAGGCTTATAAAATCAAAACTAAAAGGAGTATCAAAAAGTTAAAAATACTGTCCGATAGAGAACAAAAAGCTTTATCCGTTTATGTAAAAAAGTGAGTTTAGGTATTTTGTCCCTTACGCCAGTTGAGATTTCCACCGTCGCTATGTGATGGACTAAAAAATTTTTTTTAGTCATCGATCATTATCATCTGTCATGCCTCTTTCCCATCGGGGTAGACAGAGACCATTTACCTCTACTTGCTACGACACAAACGCACATTCATCAATCGCAAACAATCAAGTTGTTGATTACCTACATCAAATTATGGGATAGTTTTTAACTAGAAGCTGCCCGTGACTTCGTACGCATTTAAAATCCGCTAAATAGGTATTTTAAAATTTCCTTGCCAAGTTATTTAACCGGTCAACTGCGAGTCGTACTCGCGCAGGAAGGGTTCCGTAACATTCATTATTGATATCGAGCAAAAAAAAAATATTACGTTTGTTATATGGGAGCCCCCCTTAACTATTATTATTATTCTACTTTTAGTATTTGTTGTTATAGCGGCAATGGTAGTACATCATCTGTGAAAATTTCAACGCTCTAGCTATAACGGTTCATGAGATACAGCCTGGTGACAGACGGACGGAAGGACAGTCAGACAGGCAGACGGACAGCCAAGTCTCAGTAATAGGGTCCGGTTTACACCCTTTGGGTACGGAACCCTAAAAATCATTAAACTAAGTACATTAGATCTTCACTGACAGTTGTAAGGCATTCTACAATCTAAGTCCTTGACTACTTATACGGAGATGTTTAGCATCTAGATTCTTAGACAAGTCTAGGTATCCTAACATTAATCTATCTAGGAATTAATTTATAATCTTTGGTATTTAAAGTTTTCCCATGCTGTCAGCATGTAGCAAGGAGGTCTTAGTGCTTAAATGTAGTTTCTACATCGTAGGTACTCTCTGTAGAGCAAAAGCCTGCCTATTTCCTACTAATTTTATAAATAAGTTAATGTTTGTCAAGATCGAAAAATTGATAGAACCTCACATGTTTTTTACTCTTTACAGAAAAACTGCTGATCAGATTTTGATGAAACTTGGCAATATTGTACCTTATAGATCAGAATACCACATAGGATATATCATTTTAAGATATCATGTATTTTTTTGAAGATATGTCGATAATTACATACAAATTCACGGACAGTCTTTAGCTATTTCATAATAGAGTCAGTCAGTTTCATAAGGTTGTCTGGAAGATATTGCTACCTAGTAACAAGGCCGCCTGTTGCTTCTTATATTCTTGTTTGTGCCTGTACTTACCTAATATCTTTGTGTGCGATAAAGAATATTTGTATTGTATACCTAGAGTCTAACCTCTTTAAATTCATATCGGTATTATCTACTCTATATAAATCAGTCTACAACCTTGACTCCTTAACCTAACATATGTCATCTTACAAAACATCTCGAATTAAAACAATAGCCTAACAGAAACAAATGTCTACCATTGTCTTTATCACTCGTTCACAAAAACAATGACCCTTTCTCTTTCTGGCCTTGACTTCAATTTTTCGGTGATTTTTTAAAAAAGGAATTAGATTAACAATGTGTTGTTTACATGTTTTGATTTGTTTGTACAATACGAAGTTTTTTTTTTTTAATCACTTGGTCCCAAGTCTTTTAATTTACAATATTTTCGGTAAAGGTCGGCAGTGTTAATGAAAGTGCTCATTCACATCATCTTCTGACACATTGGGGATGATAACTACATTCAACAATTCAAAAAATTGTTAGTCCGTCTTTTAGGCTATTAAAAAATATTTGAAACACATTTTTTACCTGATCAAATACATAAATAAATACAAAGATACAGAGCAACAAAGTTACGGAGTGGGGTATTGACGTCACTCCTCGGTTAAAATCGTACTGAGGCGTGACGGTACGAGCAACTTTAACCCAGTGTATCTCTGTTATTTTTAGTTTACGAGAAAAAAGAAAAAATACGTGTCGAATATTTTAAAATAATCTATGTGATGGACTAAAAAAAAATTTTTAGTCATCATGCCCTTTGGACGTAATCGGTGGCTTAGTTTAGCCGAATACCAAATGTGTCAATAAAAAAGCCATTGACACTCTGCTGACACACAACTGCGGCTATTTTAAATTAGCAGACTTGGGCCCCTCATGATGAATAATTAACATTGCTGTCACCCTATTTCCAAGGAAAATATGGAAAATTAGGATGAATGGATGGGTGGACAGCGACTGAAGAATGTAGATGAAAGGAAAGTGTGTTTGAATCGTAGCAAGTGGAGGGAAGTGGTCTCTGTCTACCTCGATGGGAGAGAGGCGTGACGGATATGTATATAAAAAATGAGTATATAGGATGACTTTAAATTAGTGAACGATAGAAAAGGATATGCGATAGAAAAGGTTTCGAACTTGGTCCCATAGTACTTAAAAATTGTTTGTTATCATGAGTACATGCATATCCTTTTCTATCGTTCACTAATTTAAAGTCACCTTGTATATTGCGTCTTCTTTAATAACTGTGATACATAAGTAATTAGATAAGTTTAATATTAAAGTGCGTATAAAATACATTTCCTGTTTTTTTTTTTATTTTTTTATTCTTTTTTTTTTTTTTTTCTGATTAATTAAAGTCCTACCTATATTATAAATGTCAAAGTTTATGCTGATAGAGGTAGATGGATAGATGTGAGTATATTTGTTACTCTTTCACGCAAAAACCACTGAACAGATTTCAATGAAACTTTACAACATTGTAGCTTAGGGCTTTTTCAGACTAGCGTTTAAAGGTGCGTACAGACCATGTAACATAACATGTTATTTAACATTGTTATATAACATGTTTTACAAAATGTGGACACTGAATGTTATAAAACAATGTTATTGATATGTACAACAATGTTATATAACTTTGATCGCGTGGAGGTGCGTACAGACCATGTAACATGTTATTTAACTTGTGTTTTTTAACACGTCCACACTATGACCTTGTGATTCAACATTGCAACATAAAAATATAACAATGTTATATAAAATTGTTCTATTGCATTTTGGACGTGTTATATAACACAAGTTATATAACATGTTACATGGTCTGTACGCACCGTTATACGCACGTATACGCGTGCGTGTACGCGCGTATGCTGAAAACGACCTTATACGCGCGTATGAAACGCTAGGTCTGATAACGCCCTACATTAGAATAACACATATCTATAAAAGTAAATTGCTGAAACACTTTGATACAAATTCTAAACAAACTCCAAATAATTAATTAACATATTGATCTCATTTATGTTTGTAGTTATAGTATTTTATGTTTGAAAAACTTTTATTATTAACATAGTTATTAAACAGTTTATAATAATGTTGTGTATGCTTGTAATTGGCAGAGATATATAGCCAATAGTCACTAAATGTTTTTTAAGTTAAAGTTTATCATATGTATTTGCTGTTAGCGGACCATAAATAACACATAGGCTATATGTATATTATTTTAAGACTTTGCTTAAGTTTTCTCAGATAAGTCGATAAATGCGTACGAAATCACAAGCAATAGTTATAACAGAATCTATTTATAAACGGACGTTCCCAATATTTTATCTATCTCTGGTTTTGCCGTACTGGAGATAGAAAAGTTATGTCTTAGCATTTTTCGTCCCTCTAAACCTACCGCTGTCAAAAAGTCTATGGGATTCTTCTGAAGGATAGATTAGAAGTGACAGCTACGGGACATCCGTGATATGCCAATCTCAGATAGTTGTCTGTCTTTGAATATAGGGAACAGCCGTTAGATCGTTTGAACGTAAAGTGCGTATACATTTCCTGGTTAATAAAGGTAGGTACTTTATAAATCTAAATAATGATCGCGAAGGTTAGTGTAACCACGAAGATGTTTTATTTTATAGTCTTTTGATGGGCGTTGCATCATTTTATGTAATTGAATGTGTGTGAACTACTTAAACATTCATAAAGTTATTGTAATTCTTTTTTTAATATATATTTTTTTGGAAAAGGTAGCTAGACCTGGGCGATGAAAGCTCGATCTCGAGTCGTGGCGGATGAGGAGAGAGACCTTTGCCCAGCAGTGGGACACAAGTGGCTAGATTACATTAGTTTTTTTAAATATTTTTTTTATAATAGCGTTTATGGAAATGGCAATCTGGGACCCAAGTCTGCTAATTTAAAATAGCCTCAGTTGTGTGTCGGCAGTGTGTCAATGGCATTTTTGACACATTTGGTATTCTGCTAAACAATGGCTTATACTGAATGCGACCAAATGTGTCAAAAAATGACATTGACACTCTCATTGAAACTCTACCGGCACGCAACTGAGTATATTGTAAGTAAATTAGCAAACTTGGCCCCAAGATATCCAGGCCACAATATTGTAAAGTTTCTTCAAAATCTGTATAGTAGTTTTTACGTGGAAGAGTAATAAACATTCTTACTTTCATCCATCAATTGCCAAACATAAAGGCCAAAACACACCGGATGCGTATGCGTTGCGTATGCGTAATGTATGGAACTGTCACCGCTTGCGTAACGTAGACGTAGATACAAGCGGTGACAGTTCCATACATTACAACTCAGAGGTACGCATACGTCTACGCATACGCATCCGGTGTATTTTGGCCTTTAACATCTATGCTTAATAGGATTTAAAACTGTATCACAATACGAAATAAAAATAAATTAAAAACATGTTGAAATATATAAATTCCAATGCTGCAACAAAACAAAACTATACTGTGTACGTAATAAGCATCAAAATGTTTAAATTGAAGAGTAGGATTGTGAAATGTAGTGCACTATAACGATCGAGCGTGACCTATAGCGTACGGAGTATTCGGTTACATTCCGCCTGTCAGCGGATATGTACCATTCCTGCTAATGTTATAAATGTCAATGTTTGTGCTGATAGATGGATGAATGGATCGATGGATAGTTGATAGATGGATGGATAGATGGATCGATGATTAGATGGATAGATGGATGGGTGGATATAGATATATAGATAGATGGATGGGTAGATGGATGGATAGATAGATGGATAGATGGATGGATGGATAGATAGATGGATGGTTAGGTGGACAGATGGACGGATGTGAGGATGTTTCTCGATAAAACCATTATTTTAGTTAAATAACTACACAAGTAACTAACTAAACACTACGCAAGTAAGTTTTCCAAAATATGGCGATAAAATGCGAGCGATTTTATCCACAGCCTTTAGTATTAATCTTATAAAATAACAACTCTGAACTAAGATAATATTCTAAAGTTTCATTAAAAACAGTTCAGTGGTTTACACGTTAATAATTAAAGTAGACTTTCAAAAACAATCGCATATCTAATACAAAATCATCTCATAAACAATTAATACTTAGATGTAGGTAGATCATCAGTATGATTGGACAGTATGATTAATGATCTATATGATCTAAGTATAATATGCGTAGCGTAACACACTGTAGCTATAATTTAGCTGAACGCAGTTAATCATTTTGATTTACAAGATGTAGGTAGTTAGTATAGGCTCTTACACACTAGCGGTTGAAACGCTTCTGCGGTTTGTCATTTTTGTTGTGTGAGCTTATGGACGTCCACTGCTGGACAAAAGCCTCCCCCAATGATCTTCACAACGACTAGTCATGCGCTCCCCACATCCAATGGCTTCCCGCGACTTTCGATCGTCGGTACACCTCGTGAAATTTAAAGTAAAAAGTGTTTTATTGAAAAATAGGCAAATTCGATGGCACTTTTTTTATCTAAAACTACTGCCGGCTCACTACTTGTATAGCCGAGAGGAAGAAAACGGCAAGAAACCAACAACCGTGCAACCTTTAGTCTTAATATAAAACTACTTCATCATCATCTCAGCTTATGGACGTCCACTGCTGGATAAAAACCTCCCCCAAGGATCTCCACAACGACCGGTCTTGCGCTGCCCACATCCAACGGCTTCTAGCGACTTTAACCAAGTCGTCAGTCCACCTTGTTGGAGGCCTTCTCACACTGCGTAAAACTAATTACCTAGTTATATTTTTCAGTTGATGTATTGTCAGAAGTGGAAATGTGTAGATAAATGATACGCACTGATAAACTGAATCACTAAAACACTTTTATTAATAGATATTCGATCACACACAAGTATGCAGCTAACTGCGATGTTACTCCAACGACAGTCCAATCACGACTGAGGCAAACTAATTCTGTTAACTAAAACCAAGCTTGAAAAGAGGGTACTACTACATTTGTAAAAATAAAATAACTACTTCCGTTTAAAAACCTGACAGTACTTTCTGTGTTTAACATTATTTTTAATAAAGGTGGCGCCACCGGGTTTCCTTTGACATTATAACAATAAAAATGCTAACAGCTCGGCCATCTGATAGAAATAGGTACGCCCTCGTACTCAAGCTTAGTTCGGTATTTACAATTCATAAAATAAAAAAGTTTAAATCATTAATCAAAATTTAAAAAAACAAATAGAACTGACAAAAAGAGAGTTCATCATTCTATCAAATACATTAATCCTATTTTTATTTCTCGAATGTTTACAATCATAATAATTTGTTTTGACATAACATAAACTTATAAAAATATGAGGTATACACAATACCTAAATTAATAAACATATTAATTTTAATAATAGACTTCTACAGATCACTATCTTTCACCTATAAATCCTTATTATTATAGTTACTCCAATTAATTTGGTAGAGTTCACATCAAACTTATTTTTATCTATTTATTACAAACAAATACATAACATTCCTACGTTAACATTTCGTCTGCTTTTATTTATATTTATTTTTCAAAACTCTACCTAAGTACTTAATTATATTATGAATCTAATAATTGCATTATTTAAACACTTTAAAGGGCATCCTATCAATTAACATAATAATATTGTATTTATATCTATATTTAACATGCATTTACAATGAGGCCTTGGTAAATCATAGTAAGAAAATGAGTAACTTTCCAAATCATTTGATCAAATATCTACATAAAAGTAATTGTTAAATATTCTTTAGTATTTCAAGTAAATTTATAGTTTCACCCATCTTGACTGACCTCTAACCAAATCTCAATCCTACAAAATCATATACCGTATTTATTTAGCATATACCTATCTACGTATATAGGCAGTTAATTGTCCTCATCATTAGTACTTTTATTTTCATCTTCCTCATCCGACGAACTTGCTAAATCCGTAGTCAAGTTTAACCAGGGTCGTAGTTTGTCCACAGCTACTATGGCTTCGTATTTTTGATTCCGTTTCCTCGTGATGGGTGTGTCTTCTATGACACATCTATCATTTGGGAGAATCTTACTGATACGATACGGGCCCTGATACTTAGCGACAAGTTTTTTAGATTTTCCTTCATTAGAGCACACTTCTCTTTCCACACGCACTAGGTCTCCTTCGTTGTAAGTGCATGGAGCTTTTCTTTTCTTGTTAAATCTATTTCTGTCCTTTTCCTGTTGTTCCTTAATGCGCTCTCCAGTTTCTTCTCTCATCTCAGACATCTTTTCTGCTGGGACCACGTTAAGGGTATCTTCGATTACTTCATTCATGATGGATTCTGAAGTATTAGTCATCTTAAAACCAAACAACAGTTCGGAAGGGCTCTTTTGTAAAGTCTTGTGCACCGTAGTATTTAGACCAAGTTGTATTTCAGGTATGTATTCATCCCATGTCCTATCGTCTTTTCCGTGCGTCTTTGTAGAAAGAGCGTCCAAGATGGTACGGTTGAAGCGCTCTACCTGGCCATTGGCTCTAGGTGTTGCTACGGCGTTCATGATGTGCTTAATACCAGTACCTTTGATGAATTTTTGGAAAGCATGACTGGTAAAACAAGATCCTCGATCCGTGATTAGCCTGTTTGGGGTGCCGAAGTAGCTCATGTGATCACGAACAATTTTTATCGTGGTTAACGCTTTTGTATTTCGGACGGGATTAATATTCACAAATTTAGTGAATCCGTCGACGATTACCAAGATGTAGCAATTACCACGTTTGCTACGTACAAAGGGTCCGAGGTGGTCCGCGTGAATAGTATGGAAAGGTCTGTCTACTTTCGGTATTGGATGGAGAAATCCTTCCTTTGGACCACCTGACGCCTTGTGATGTGCACATTCGAGGCACGCTTTTACGTACTTCTTGACGAATCGGCGCATTTTGGGGAACCAATAAGTATCTTTAATGCGCGATAGCGTCTTATCAAACCCAAAATGTCCGACATCGTCATGATTACGTTTAAGAATTTGCCAACGCATGACCTTCGGCACTACCCAACGAAGACCTTCGTTAGTTTCTCGATACACTCGACCATTCTTAAGTTTGAAGTTTTGATATGCATCGGCTGTTTTTTCAGTATCCGGATTGCTCAGTATGGTTTTGATGCCTGATATCTCATCATCCACCATTTGCGCTGTACTAAGCCAGTTATCAGTCTCGATGTCAAGAACATCCAATACATGTGATTCCGGTATTGCCGCCTCAACTGGGTTCCGGCTGAGTGCGTCAGCATGAGACATCTTACTACCAGAGCGATACTCAATAGAGCAGTCATATTCTTGCAGCTGGATCCACCAGCGTGCTATTCGAGGAACCAAATCTCGTTTTGTCATAGTTGTTCGTAAAGCATTGCAGTCTGTATATATTTTGAATGGAATTCCCACTAAATACACTCGAAAACGACTAAGAGAAGCTATCACAGCTAGCGTTTCCAGTTCAAATGAGTGCAATTTTTGCTCATCGTTCGTCGTTTTTCTGCTGTAAAAGGAGACTGGTTGAAGTAATCCTCCTTTATTTCTTTGCATTAGGATTCCAGCTACTCCGTATTTACATGCGTCTGTATGTATCTCGGTTTCAGCATGTGGATCGTATAAAGCGATTACTGGCCTTTCGACAAGAGCCTTTTTGAGTGTTTCAAAAGCTGTGGTCTGCGAAGATCCCCAGTTCCAATCGCAATTCTTCCGTAAGAGATCAGTCAGGGGTCTCGCTAAGAGAGCAAAGTTTTTAATAAATCTCCGAAAGAAACTAGCGAGACCTAGGAACTGCCTGATCTCATGCTGGTTTTTGGGTGTGGGGAACTTTGCGACTGCATCGGTTTTGCGACGTCCTGGTCTTATACCATCAGCTCCGACTTCAAATCCCAGAAAATCGATCTTGTCATAAAAGAAATAACATTTGCTCATTTTAAGTGTCAATCCGCCCTTCCTCAGTAGTTCCAAAACTTCTCGAAGACGACTAATACCTTCATCAAAGTCGTGCGCTGGGATAAGTATATCGTCCATATAAACGATTGCAGACCTTCCCTTTGCATCAGCCAGTATTTTATTAACTGTCCTTTGAAACACCGATGGTGCATTAACTAGTCCGAATGGCATGCGCAAATATTCATATTGTCCATTCGGTGTAACAAAGGCAGTTTTCGGTCTGGATTCCTCTTTGATTGGTATCTGGTAATACCCGGACGCCAAATCCAATGTGATAAAGAATTTGTGTCCGGCTAATTGATCGAGCTGATCCTCCACGCGAGGCAAAGGGTAGTGATCCTTCACTGTTTTGCGATTGAGGGCCCTGTAGTCCACGCAAAGTCGTTTCTCTCCAGTTTTCTTTTTCACAAGGACTATAGGGCTGGCGTACGGCGAGGACGACTCTTGCACGATATTAGCGTCTATCATCTCTTGTACCATATCTTGTACGAGTGTTTGCTCTGTGTGAGAGAGGCGATATGGGCGATACACCACAGGATCCGAATCTGATAATTTAATTTCCATCTCTCCTGCGGTCGTGAAGCCTAGATCGTTCAAATTATTGGAAAAACAATCTTTGTATTCATCAAGTAAACACTTCAACTGAGATACTTGTCCTTCATCAAGTTGGTCGCCGTGATTAATTGCATCTGTTTCGTCCGACATCATGCTAGAAGGTTCTAATATCAATTTAAGAACATTTTGAATGTTCTCATTAGGTAGAGCTCTAGTTAAAAGGCTGTTTCCAATAAAAGTAATGCCTTTATCAGATATATTTTGAACTAAGAGGTCCCCTTCACCTCTATTTAGTTCATATTCACCAGGGAGGAGATAAAATTCACTCCCAGGCTTGCCTCTGATGGTTCCATCGACATAAACTCTACCCGTATAATTTCGATCACAATTAACAGGTATGGGTTTAATCTCATTGCACTCAATTTTGATATCGTGACGAACTGTTAAAAACAGTTTGGTGTCCTCATTGATTCTCTCGAATATTAGAGCAGAGGGAGTCTTCGATATAAGCACCCCCGGTCGCTCAGTAAAAGTATGGCCAAGAAGGATAGAGCTCTTCAATACAGTATCATGTACTACAAGCAACTCGACAGTCTCTACAACGTCTTGAATTTCGATTGTGGCAGTTGCCCTTGCGATTGGGTGCACCAGGTTGCCACCTAATCCTCTCATCAATGGTAAATTATCATTTAAAAGTTTCAGTCCTAAAGTCATAGCATCAGTATAGCGAATAATAGTACATTCGCTACCTAGATCGACATAGCAAGAGAGGGGTTTTCCGTTTACATTAGCGGTAACTAAATACTTGTCCTTAACATTTGCTCTCTCTATATCTAAATCAAGCTTTAATACTTGTTTGTCGCCACTCTTTTCGTTCTCAGTCTCTATCGGTTTTAAGGTTGACATATTGGGGCAAGATGTTGTACGATGACCTAATTTGTGACAGCTAGTACATTTCTCCAGTGGTTTAGGGCATTTAAAAGAAGGGTGTCCTTCCATTCCACAGTTGAAGCAACGTATTGGTGGCTTTGTACTAGGGTTATTGCTGGTACCAGCAGTTCTATTATTGGAAGTACCCTGTATATTTTGTACTTTTCGATCCGATCTATTCCTAGAATTCCCTAAACCTTCCTTCAATTGGCCAACCTTCACTGTCCTTAAGTATTCCAAAACCTTCTCAGGTTTATCGAATGAAGCAGCTTGAGCTCCTAACTTTATTGCTCTATCCTCTATACCGTACAGGATGCAATCGACAGCGTCCTTACCTGTGATTCTGCATCTATTCAATAGGTTCAGCTTGTTATAATAGTACTGTTCCAAAGCCTCACCATATTTCACCTTCAGATTTAACATTTCAGTTAAAACCTCCGCATAGTTCTCCCTGTATGGAAATGACTCGAGAAGTTTACCTTTCCATTCCGACCACGTATATTTCACCGTGGGGAGGCTTTGGTACCAAGACTTGGCCATGCCCGTGAGCTTGGGCATAGAATAATGGATGGTCTCCCGTTCATCCCAATCGTAGATTTCTGCACACTCTTCTACTTTCGTGATCCAGTCTTTAACGGTCTGAGTTCTGGTCAGAGGGTCAAATTCGGGCACTACATTTGCTAATGACGCTGACGTTAAGTTATGACTACTTGATTTACCAACAGTTTTAAGAGCCTCAATAAATTTCTTCAAAATATTATCAGAATCTCTAGACTTACTTCTAACATTCGATATACGCGAACGCGACCGATCGCATGTCTGTCGACTATTACTCGGACGAGTCGAGGACATGGCGGGTCGCTCACGCTCACGCGAACGGGATCTGCTAACACTATGTCTATCGTCATATTCGTCATATCTAGATCGGCGGGTAGTAGTCGGACGTCGCTCATGCTCACCGTGCCGACTACTACAAGCACGGTATTGGTCCGCATAACGAGAGCGTCGCTCATGCTCACCGCTTTGGTTACGCAGACCTCTACTACGCAAATCCGTTAGACGTCGCTCAAGCTCATCGTCTAAGGGATTCCTATCTCTACGAGATGGGCGATGCTCAAGCTCCTCGCCAGAATCTCGTCCTAAAATTCTGTTCAGTGATGCTTTATTCTTATTTCTTGTCTGATTAGTAATAATGATTGGGCTCTTACTCCTCGTTGCGCCTCGTTCATTACTGTGACTGCGAGATCGGCTTGGCGTCCGCAGTTGACGTAGTCGTCGGCGTGCGTGCACACTGCTCCTGCTCCTGTGCCGCGACTCTCTTTGCCACGACTCTTGCTGCCTCGACCCGGCTCGGACATGATGCGATGGTGAACCTTCATCCATCTGAAACTTACCCATTTCGTTGTATAAGTTTTATTTTATTGTTAAACTATGAACATCCATCAAACAAAGGAAAATAAACTTAAATAATTATTCCCTGCCTGATTCGTTTTAATCACATTATGATCTCCTTTTAAAGGTACACATAGGAAAAAGAAAAGAATATCAAAATGTTTTTCTTTAAAATTCACTCTTCTACAGTAAATTCATCATCAATTTATAGTTACCGAAGAAGAGTAAAAACTAAAGTTCCAAAATACTTAGTTATAAATCAAGGATAGTAATAGAAAAACTACAACTGTAATATCTGTCCAATGTGGGTATGGCTCCAATATGTGAACATTAAATAATGTTATAAAATGTAGGGTAAATTTTACAAAAAAAAAACACAAAAAAAAATATACAAATATTTTACGCAAAATCAACTCAAAAGGTAAAACTGTATTTCACTAAGCTTAAAGTTACTATCTGCTAAAGTTATTAGTTAATTTCCAAATTGTCTATTACTTTTGAAAGAAAGAAAAGAAAATAATGACGAGTGAACTCAATTTTTTTAAAAGCGATGCGTATCAAATCGTTGTACTTATCCAGACATCTTTCTTTCTTGTTCGTTATGACTTTATAATTATTATCATTAATTTTTATGGTACCTATCAACATGCTCAACAATTAAAGAAAAATACTTACGTTTTTATTCCTTGGGCGTGGCGAGAGATTGTCAATTCTCGTTCATCCCACTTCTGAACTATTGTCAGAAGTGGAAATGTGTAGATAAATGATACGCACTGATAAACTGAATCACTAAAACACTTTTATTAATAGATATTCGATCACACACAAGTATGCAGCTAACTGCGATGTTACTCCAACGACAGTCCAATCACGACTGAGGCAAACTAATTCTGTTAACTAAAACCAAGCTTGAAAAGAGGGTACTACTACATTTGTAAAAATAAAATAACTACTTCCGTTTAAAAACCTGACAGTACTTTCTGTGTTTAACATTATTTTTAATAAAGGTGGCGCCACCGGGTTTCCTTTGACATTATAACAATAAAAATGCTAACAGATGGATGAAGCGAAAGTAGTGTGTTTGTATCGTAGCAAGTGGAGGGAAGTTTCTGCCTACACCGATGGGAGAGAGACGTGACAGATATATATGTATGTATATTAAACAAAAAAATCCCCGTATATTAAAAATGGAGTTATTAACTATTTACTAAATACCCTTTATAATTAATTATAGAAACGCAATTAAAATCAAACTTTGCATCGATAATCGTTTAACTAAAATGAATATTGTCAAAGTAATGCATATTATTAATGCGTTTTAGTATTTTATATGCAAATATATGTAACTCTATAATTACAGTCTGCAAATTAATAAGATTGCCATCTTGACCTGTACGTCCAACGTAAGTGGTATTTACAAAAGTAGTTATTCCAAGTTCAATACATACATACATACATACATACATACATACATACAAACACACACACACACACACATACATACATATCTGTAACGCCTCTTTCCTATTGGGGTAAACATAAACTAGATACCTACTTCCTTTAACTTGCGACGACCCAAACACATTGTTTACAATTTTGTATCTTTACCGTAGCGTACTTATTACCGAGCTGTAACCGTTACCGTTACATGCACTTTAACCAATGATATTATATATATATATATATATATATACTAGGTGCAGATATGTTATATGCGCGCACATTTTGAAGACTGTAAATAGACCTATTTAAGACAACTTGTAGCTAGTCTCAGTTAGTCTGAAGACATTTGGAATATAATTTGAAGTGCTGTCATTAATGTCATTGTAATCATTGTTCGGCACAGATTTAAAACGCCAATCTTTATAAAGGTAACATATCTGTACCTATAAAAAATCATTGACTGTAACCAAGTAACCTTATCTTTAAAAGAAGCCCGACTACGTTTAAATAATGCATTTTTTTATTTTGATGTATCCAGTGTCATTCTCACTGTAAATACGAATCTAACGACACCTCTCAAGCTAAAATCCATCAAGCCGTTTAGGCTGTAGGGCGTGCCAAACGTACACACATACATACATAGGTAGGTACTCTCGAAACATAACCCTCGTTCTGGAGCAGTCAGGTCAAAACATAGGGTGTACGCTCGCAGCAGGTTGGCAAACCATTAACGAACAATGTACATCCTAGTTACAGTTAATTTCATTAAAATCTATGATAAAGGTACTAAAAGTTGGTTTAAAATGTTAAATACGTTGGTATTTTATGGAATTAATAGAATAACTTGACATGAAGGCTGCTGATAATTTGCTATAAAAGCTTTAAGTAGTTTATATCATACTAGTGGCTGCCCGCGACTTCGTACGCATCATACTATTATTATCTTGCGCGGCGCTCGCGTCGCGTTTGCTTAACCTGCGCTATTGAAATCAAAAGTAGCCTATGTCCTTTCTCAGGCTATAGCCTATCTGTGTGCCAAATTTCGTTTTAATCGGTTCAGCCGTTTTAGCGTGAAAGCGAGACAGAAAGACAGAGTTACTTTCGCATTTATAACACTGGTCTGGAAAAAAAAAAATTTTTTTATCCTTCTTGTTTTTATGCATGAATCCATCTTATTTTATGCTCTAAACACGGAATCTGATGTACAAATGAGTACCACACGTAGATTTTAAATATCATATAAAAAACAATATTAACAAAGTATAAATTATTATAAAGCAAAGAAAAAATATGGCAGTCTGAGTTTTACAGCAAAAAATCCTGCATTATAGTCACAAAACTAATAAATATTAGTCAGTTATGTTATTATATAGGGGTGATTATTTTTTAAAATGACCATTTGGATGAAAAAAATTGTCCATACGCGATATTTTTTATTAAATATACCTTTAAGTATCAAAAAAGTACCTATTATTGTACAATGTTGTATTTTCTAGTAGAATTAAACAGTTTTTTGTATTAAATATTACAATTAAAAAAATAATACTTATTTTTTCTCAGTGGGTTCGGATGGTCCCTATACAAAATTATTTGTCCTCTTCACGAGATACGTTACAAAATTTGACCTAAAAAAGTTACTGGAACCTTTATTTAATTATGAGTGAATATATCGCCTAAACAACAGTGAAAGTGTATTTCTTCAGTATACATTATTTAATTTAAATAATTTTAAATAGGTATATATTTTTTACTTACAAAACATCGTCCGAAATTTTGTTCATTTTTGTTTATCATTTTTGTAACAAATAAATCTGGTAATAATTGAAAACTAGAAAAAGAAACACTTAGCAGTTCAACGAGTCAATGGCACGCCAGAAACGAATTTGAATCGGTCATTTCGTTTACTGTGTGAAAAAGTGCACGACGCGTGTTTTTTTGTCGACCGGAAAAATTCCAGTTTTAATTTATCCATTTTGTGTTGTTTGTCAAAATACACAGGTAAGCGGCTCCTTTTTCATTAATTGTTTATTGGAATAGTTTATTATGTATCTTTATAAAAATGCACTGTGATTTCACTCATTGAGATTTCTGTTGGCATAAACTATTTGAGATTATTTTCAAACAATGTTGCTTCTTCATTTTTGTAACAATTTTTGATGACGTTACAAATATGACGTTACAAAAATGAAGTAAAGCTGTAATCACATCGGTGACTATAATGTGGACCACTAATTTAAACATTATAATCGGAGCGTGATTGTGCATGCGCACCCAAATGCAGTAAAAAAAGCCTTAGCCACATATAATTTTTACTAATTCTATTTTATTATGTCAATGAAATATTTTGTTTAATTATGTTTTCTTATATTTTAAGTTAAAGAGAATAATCTTTTATGTTGTTATTATATAAAGTGACTTCATTGATTTCATTATTGATAAAAAAAATACAATTTGTGTTGATTATTGGTATTGTGTTTCATTTCATTGCATGACATTTAATACATGAGTAAAAGAAAATAGTAAAAGATAAAGTGTGCATTGTGAGTAAGCCCTAATATTTTATTTTTGTTATTTTTTGTAACAAGTTTAATTTTTGTAACACTTTCATTTTTGTTTCATTTTTGTCACAATGGTCATTTTAAAAAATAATTACCCATAGATAAAATTTAAGTTATTTAGTAGTTTTTTTCCTTTTCATAGTTTCCATTGGAGTTTCTCGGCGAATTGACCAACAGAAATCAGCAAGCATTGCTTTTGCTGCTGACCATTTTCCATTGAAGCGTTTTTCAATTTGCATTATATCCTGATGAAACCTTTCACCATGTCCATCTGATACAGCTCCAAGATTGTCAGGAAAGAAATCTAAATGCGAATGCAAAAAATGAATCTTGAGTGACATATTGCATCCCAATTATACAATTAAACGACAAATTTTCACTCAACTGCTGTCACGTCATAATGAATACTGCGCATGCGCGTATTTACTACCATAAAAAACACCTTCGGCACTTCCTTTCTTCCTCTTACAACTCGTTCAAATTTATTTTGTACGTGTATTTACTGTTTGTAACGTTGATAAATAAAAATTTTTTAAAAAAAATCCAAATTTTTGAAATATAAAAAAAAATTCATATCGAAAAATCTAGACGTGATGAAAAAAAATTACCAACGGGGCTATCCCCGTAATCTATATTCGTGTAATCTATATTAAGAACATTTGGATCGTCATATTTTTGACAATTTTTTTTAAAGGAGGATTTCATTGCAGACCAGTGAATACTTATTAGTATGGATTAGAACTTTGAGTATTAGAATATATAAGGTGGTGCCACATTTTTTTTTCATATACAAATGAGTTTATGACAGCGTGACAAGGTTAGCGCAAGTTCTTCATAGTTTTCTTGGTAGATGACCTGTCAAACGATAAGAAATTCCATATAAAAAGGTAGCCATTTTGCGCCAGGCCAGGCACGCAGATCCAGACGGTATGGCACCTCCTTATATATTGTATACTCAAAGTATTAGAAGGGTGTTTCTTCGATTTGGGATTCTTTAGTTGATTCCACTGGTAAAATTTAAATATTAATTTATTTTTAAATTGAGAATAAAATTACAAATTAGAGAGGTCAATAAACAAATATTTTGAATAGGCACTCATTTCTTATGTATGGATCCAAAGATATTTGATGTTAAAAATTTACGCCCAGGGGAATCAATAATAATGCAATATAAAGTATAAAAAAGTTTCAATTTTGTTAAATAAAATTAAAAACAGTTAACGTACCTTCGAATTTAGGCTTTAAAATGTTATTGGGTATTAATACAAGTTGCTGTGAAGTTGCTAATTCAAAATCTTTAAATAGGTGACCGAGCTTTGAAACGTCCTCCCTTAATGTGGAAAACTGTTTTTTTAATAATATCAAACATTATTACACATAACGCTATTTTTAGAAATCAATATAAACCGTTATTTAAGCAAACTGTATGATTTTATTAGTATGGTCTGGTCATTAAACCAGTGGAATCAAGCCAGTAGTGGAAGCAAGAAATATCGGTTTTTTGTCGTTTTACATAAATTGGATTTAACTAGCGTAATGATGTTTCCAGGCTAGATAATGGGCACCCATGCGCTTATTCATAGCTATATCAAGCTAGTCTTGTAGTACAAAATTAATAAGAAAACATGAACATAGTAATCAATGATCGTACAGAACAAAGCCAGGGGAATCAGATACTTATCTTTGTATTTCGTGAATGGTACAACTTCACGCATAATCTACCCCCTCGATACATAAAATGCATCTCACAGTTCGCGTGAAAATAGGCAGCGCCTATCCAAATGGCTCGACTAGGGTCGTATGCGCGATTTAGTGACGTGCCAAGGTAATCACACTTTAGTGCCGGACAAAATTAAAATGACTCGAGAAATTCAGTTAATTGTAAAATACGTGTAAAATTTATTATGATGCGTAATAATTAACTATTCTATAATAAAATAAAAACATGTATGAATCTTTAAGTATATATGATAAAAAGATTTTTAAGGTTTTCTGAATAAATCGGGAGAGCGGACACGTCAGTGGAATCAATTTTTAGGGCTTTGAACTATTTTTTAAATACCTTTCGATTTGAATTCATGTATTATTTTTATTTTCCCAAGTAGATAACACCTTAATCTATAGTTTAAAACATATTTTATTGACTTTATAATTTGAAACGTAGGATTTAAGCCCCCGGACATCAAAATTCTCGATTCTGAAGATTCACCCAGAAGCTACTTTGTATCGCATTTATAGCCTTTTCTTAGATTAAGTATTTAGTTAGATAGTAAGTACCAATAACTTTTAAAGAGGTACATTGAACTTCAATAATGGTACCTACATATAGGGTTACCATATAGTCGAAAAGTCCGGTAATCTCAGGACAAATCCTGAGATTACCGGACTTTTCGACTTTTCTCAGGAGTGCGGCCGGACTTTGTCAATCTTGTGAAATCTCAGGAATTTCAAAATACAGCTTACATTTCTCTTTAATTAAAAGTTAAATCAACTAACATAAACTAAAAAAATTCTTTTTTTATAAATAATTGCAGTTTAAATCTATACCTACTTAATTATCCTAGTAAAACGTAACCGAAATAATCTTCTTTTGATAACAGATTGCAGTTAAAATGTATACTTTTTTTTACAGGTGCCTACTGTACATAACGATATTACATTTTTAAGATGAAATTCTCGAACTGTATAAAATTAAAATCTCAGGACTTTTATATGAGAATTAGGACTTTTCTCCGGACTTTCGTTTATTTCATCTTGTAACCCTACCTACATACTTACTTTCCTATAAAAAAATAGGCATGATGACTAAAAAAATTTTTTTAGTCCATCACATAGATTATTTTAAAATATTCGACACATATTTTTTCTTTTTTCTCTTAAACTAAAAATGACAAAGATACACTGGGTTGAAGTTGCTCGTGACGTCACTCCTCAGTACGATTTTTACCTAGGAGTGACGTCAATACCCCCCACTCCGTAACTTTGATGCTCTGTATCTTTTTATTTATTTATGTATTTGATCAGGTAAAAAACGTGTTTCAAATATTTTTTAATAGCCTAAAAGACGGACTAATTATTTTTTGAATTTTTGAATGTAGTCATCATCCCAATTGCAGGTACATTTATGTGAGATAAGAGATATTCATATACCCACCATTTTGACCCACACGCTAAAACCGCTAAACAGATTTTAATGAAACTTTACAATATTGTAGTTTAAACATCAGAATAACACATAGGCTATATTTTTCAACAAATTAAGTAAAATTTCTAAGATACGAAAATAAATGCGTACGAAGTTCCAGGCAGCCTCTAGTAGGTTAGGTTAAGGTTGCCTAGAAGATATTGCTACCTAGCAATAAGGCCGCCTGTTGCTTCTTATATTCTTGTTTGTGTCTGTACCTTATATCTTTTGTGCAATAAAGAATATTTGTATTGTATTGTATTGTAGTTCTAAAGTAATATTAAAAGTATCAAAACTTATCGAGTTACGTCACCGATACACTTTACAACAAAGAGGTGTACTTGACCTATCATACTTGATACTTGAAAGATGATTGAATTGTATACTCGCTAGGTTAGAGTGTAATTATTGATTATTTCTATTTTGTAAAGGAATTTGGTTAATATATTGCATTTTTAATAAAATTATAAAAATTGCTTCTGAGTATGTTTTACTGGTCCTCCGGGCCGTGCCCGGGACGTGTCCGGGCCGTGGCCAGTCAGGAGGGAAAACATTACGTCGTCATGACAACGTGTGTGAACAAATCCATAGAAAATGTATGAAATGATATTTTTTCCCTGACGCGTCCCGGACACGTTGTCATTTTGTTGTTATGTTCTTGTATATTTTATTGGATGGAAATAAATATTTACTTACTTAGTAAAGTCAACGCTATGCGCTAGATTGTAGAAGAATCTAGCAAGAAACTTTTCTAATAAGTTTTACAATTTTTATGAGAATAAGCTCGTGTCCCTGTAGTGGGGACGTGAAAAGGGCTGATAAATTATAATTCTTATAAACAAACAGAAACATTAAAATCGCACTATAATTTAGCGTACACAAATGAATGCAGTGAGTAAATTTGACAGTTGAAGTCTCGGTCAAGGTTTGACATATCACGAGCGAAGTGGGGTGACGGGCTAGTGTAATCACTATGAATTAGTGACTCAGTGTGATTGAGCTTTTATTTGGGAGAGTTAGGCGGTGTAACTTTTAACTTTACATAAGTATGTACTTACCTATAATAAATAATATACCTACTTAATATAATGATTACACGGGGGTGAAGTAGTTCTTATTTTGACCTATATTAAATACTCCAAGCTATTTGAATTTCAGAAAACGAAATACGTGAACTGTCAATTTGTTTTTGACGTTTATTTTTTTTAATTGGCGTCACGCGGTTTGCGAATTCTTTTTGTTTCGATCTGTCTTTTGTATTGACTTGGGAAAATTTAAAAACATTTTATTCGGAATCTTTTTCGCTCTTTCTCCTTCATATATCATCCCCATACCTATAATTATATACTTAGTGCTGCAAAGTTGCAAAGTTAAGAAGTTTTGTTTTTAACACGCATTCAAAATTCGAATAGTAGTTTAGACCACTACTTTAATTTAACGAAAAAAACAGTTTTTATACAACTTTTACGTTTCTGTATAGGTAGTCCTTAAAATAATATGTCAATAAGAAATTACGATTTTGAATAAAATAATATTTTTGAATTTTGTATTCACGAATTCGTAAAATTGTTTTTTTTTTACATCCAGCTGTATACAATCACCCTGTATAACACAGTGTGGATCTCCGCGAACATTTCCAAGTCGTCGCCTCTAACAGACGTGATATGTCAAACCTTGTACATAACAATGCTCAATATCAGATCTATATTATTTTGTGTTATCTTTGTTTACTATCGTATTTTTAACTTATATTAATTCAATTTTGGTATTTCCTTTGTAGTTATAGATTTTTTGAGTATGTTCTACAGTATATTTTCTACACTGTAGAGCATCCTTAAAAAAATTATACTAAAAAGATGTACTTATAGATTCTTAAAAGAACACTTCTTCTTAAAAAGAATCATTCTATAGAATCTACAGAATGTTTTTCCTACTTATATTATAAATGTCAATGTTTGTGCCGATGGATGGATGAGACGATGTTTGTTACTCTTTCACGCAAAAACTACTGTACAGATTTTGATGAAACTTTACAATAACTTAGCTAAGGAGTATATTCATCATCATGTCAGCTCGTTGAAGTCCACTGTTGGACAAAAGCCTCCCCCAAGAATCTCAACAACCTGTCCTGCGGTAACCGCATACAACGGCTTCCCGCGACTTTCACTAACATAATAATTAACTTAATTACAACTTACACTTGCGTCTACGTCTACGTTACGCAAGCGGTGACAGTTCCATACATTACAACTCAGAGGTACGCATACGTCTACGCATACGTCTACGCATACGCAACGCATACGTCTACGCATACGTCTACGCATACGCAACGCATACGTCTACGCATACGTCTACGCATACGCAACGCATACGTCTACGCATACGTCTACGCATACGTCTACGCATACGTCTACGCATACGTCTACGCATACGTCTACGCATACGTCTACGCATACGTCTACGCATACGTCTACGCATACGTCTACGCATACGTCTACGCATACGCAACGCATACGCATCCAGTGTGTTTTGACCTTTAACCATCTTCTTTAAAAACTAAAAAATAATTTAAACACTGAACTTGAAAAATGGCTATAATAATCGTTATCAGCCCATATATGTCCCCACCGAGGGGCACGAGCCTACTCTCATACAGAGAGTGATTAGGCCGTAATCCACCACGCTGGCCAAGTGCGGGTTGGCGGATTTCACATATACCTTCGAATTTCTTCTCTGGTGTATGCAGGTTTCCTCACGATGTTTTCCTTCACCGTAAGCAAGTGGTAATCGAATAAATTGATCCGTACATGAGAAATAAACTCAGAGGTACGGGCCCCCGCCAGGATTCGAACTCACGCCCTCAGAATTCGAGGCAAGCGTTCTACCAACTGGGCTACCACCGCTGATGGCTATAATAATAAAACAATTAATTTTAGAATACTTATATTAAAGCCTTTTTATTCAAAACGGAAAAGTATCAATACCAATATTAATTACTAAACCGTTTTTGATCAAATTCGAGGTTATATTAAATTGAATTGCACGTAAGTAATTGATGATATAAGTATCAAGATTATTCGGTTAGGTGTACTTGTTCAATTATAACGGCCGTTCCCTATAGTCTATCCATCTCTGGTTTTGCCCTACTGGAGGTAGAAATATCATAGAATTTTTCGTCCCTATAAACCTACGGGTGTCAAAAAATGGCATCGAAAATATTTGTATGCAGCCTGGGGCCGTATTCTTCTAATTACCAAATGAAAAATGGTGTCTCTCTAGAATGTGAATTGTATGAATTGACACATTTTGGTATTCTCTTAACAGATAAGTTGACAGTGGACAGCGATCGGCCGTACATTTTATTACTTTACGCTATAATCGGTATTCTACTCCGCAATGTCACATGAGTGGCAGTTCCAAACGGTATTCTCTTCGCTATTTGACAGTAGACAAAACCCTCTAGAGACTACTAATCGACTACTAATCGATTATTAATCGACTATTAATCGTGGCACTTAAGAGAATACCAAATTTGTGACATATTGCTGTCGAATGTTTATCTGTTGGCTATAGTTTGGTCGCTTAACTTAATTTAGCGGAATTGCTACCCTGGTATAGTAAAAATTTCGGTATCAATTACACTAAATACCACCTATTTGGTAGGTACTAGCTCGAATAGGGGATGTGTAGTGTAATTGATACCGATTTTTTTTACTATACCAATTAGATTGGATGCTCTTTATAGGATTCTTCTGAAAGATAGATCAGAAGTGACAGCTACGTGACAGTTAAGTGCTACCGATCTCGGATAGGTATCTGTCTTTGAATATTGGGAACGGTAATTGTACTTGTACAATTAGTAGCGTAATGTCTAAAGAAACATGTAATTAACTAGTATTTTTAATGAAAGAACATTTTAATCAATTTGCTGTATCAATGAAATACGCATAAGGTCAAGTTTTAATTGATGAGTATTTAAAGGCCTATGTATCTATTCACATTTGTAGGGAAAAGCATCACCAAAAAGGTCTATCTACACAGATCCGGGCCGTGCCAGGGACGTGTCCGGGCCGTAGCCCGTCAGGCGGGAAAACAATACGTTGTCATGACAACATGTGTGAACGAATGCATAGAAAATGTATGGAATGATATTTTTTCTCTGACAGGTCCCGGACACGGGCCGGACACGTTGTCATGACGACTTATTGTTTTCCCACCTGACGGGCCACGGCCCGGACACGTCCCTGGCACGGCCCGGATCTGTGTATATAGAGCTAAAATTTTCCGTCCGATAAAATATCGGATCGACACTACGACAAGTGGGATGTATAATACCCGGGGCCATAGTCTGCTAATTTAAAATAGCCTCAGTTGTATGTCGGCAGAGTGTCAATGGCATTCTTTTACACGTTTTGTATTCTGCTAGACAGTGGCTTACACTGATTGTGACCAAATGTGTCAAAAGATGTCATTGACACTGCCGACACACATCTGAGAATATAAATTAGCAGATTTGGGCCCCAGGTGTCTGTTCATTAAGCCTTTAACATAGGTATAAAGAATACCCTATTTTAATTTCCCAGATGATAAGTCTAGATGTATATCTGTGTAGTTAGACCATAAAATAATACTTAAAGATTATTAAAAATTAAGTGTTCATCTTCAGAGCCTTACAATAAATTCCATATGCCACTGACATAAACAAACACTCAAATATTGATGACTACATTCAAAAAATCAAAAAATATTTAGTCCGTCTTTTAGGCTATTAAAAAATATTAGAAACACATTTTTCAAATATTAATGAAATACATAAATAAATACAAAGATACAGAGCATCAAAAGTTACGGAGTATATAACCCCCGTAATGACGTCACTCCTAGGTAAAAATCAAACTTAGGCGTGACGTCACGAGCAACTTTAACCCAGTGTTAGTTTGACATTTTTAGTTTAAGAGAAAAAAGAAAAAATACGTGTCGAATATTTTAAAATAATCTATGTGATGGAGTAAAAACAATTTTTAGTCATCATGCCTGTTGCCAAAATGTAGATATCAAAATTATTTAGCATCCGCAATATTAAAAAATAACATCGCCAATGCTAGGTTACCACTACAAACGAAACAAGTGAAGCTTAAAAAAACAACAACACAATTCATTAACACTTATATTATTATCCAATATAATATAGAGGTTAAATTTAACAATAGCGTGATTAAACCGAAGTTAAGTGTAAGTCGTGCTACCTTGCCGTTTCTTGATGGACAGGTTACACGTGTTGTGTTTATGATATTATTAAGTATTTTATTATGTGAAGTGTTAATTTTGTAAAGTGTATAACTACATGATTTAATTATTTTTTATGATTTTTTTTTTTTATTATTGTACTCATCGTGGCATATTGGGTCATACAGACACAAAAAACAAAAAATGTCTCTCCTGTTCCCGAAAGTTAAGGACACTGGGAGCTAATTTCTCAACTTAATGCATATCCGCATAATCTGTGCCCGATGTAGTTTTGGCCTATAGATATAAACATTTTGAGGATTAGATGCTCCAGTATCCTTAGTCATCAGGAACAGGAAAGACAATTTTGAACCTAATTCTGTGTGTGACTCTATTATACTCGTACGTGACGAAATGGGCAACTACTAGAGGCTGCGCGTGACATTGTACACATTAATCATCATATCCTAAATCTATATCTATCTATCTATCTATATATATATAAATGAAACCCGTTTTCCGTTGTCACGGCATCACGCCTGAACGGCTGGACCGATTTCGCTAATTCTTTTCAAAAAATGTTCATTGAAGTCCAAGGATGGTTCTTACGGTGAGAAAAATTCGAATAATTGCCGGGAAAGCCCTAAAACAGACCTTTTCTTTTTCCCATACAAATGTTTTCTTACTAAAATGTAGAGTCAATTTGAACTTTATTCCTACACAATAAAGTTAATTCTAAGGCGGGTCGAAGTTCGCCGGGACAGCTAGTCCTACATAATTAATATCATATCTGAAGATAATATAGCTTTCAGTCGTATTTTGATGTATAAAGAAATCTAATCTATCTATACATATCCGTGGCCTGTCAGGAGGGAAAATAATACGTCGTCATGACAACGCGTCCGGTTGCCATGACAACGAATTGTTTACTCTCCTGATAGAGGATATGAGGATATCTGTAGACAGACCATTAGGCTACAATATTGTAAAGTTTCATTCAAATCTGTTCAGTAGTATTTACGTGAAAGAGTGAAACATCCTCTTAACCATCCGTCCATCAATCCATCGGCGCTTTTTAACATTTTTTAATATGAAAAGTTCACCGCACATTTTGGCATGCTGACAACCCTACTGACAGCTTAGTAAAAATATGTGACCTTTTAAAATGTATACGTTGTGAACTATTTTTCTCGATAAGTTATAGAAAAAAAGCCCTACGTATAAAGGTGTGTACAGACTGGTGAAACGTTACGTGAAATATAACATGAACACCTTTCATTGCATGCTCGCTGCAAGCCTGGATACAAGAAATTGTTACAAAATGTGTTACATTATATGATACGTTGCAGTAATGTAAACGACTTTATTCTTTCATTGCATAGTACATAGCATGATACGTTTCACCAGTCTGTACACACCGTAACAGTATAGTAGAGTAAAGGTCTATCTACAAAGATCCGGGCCGTGCCCGGGACGTGTCCTCGCCGTGGCCCGCCAGGATGGAAAACAATACGTCGTCATGACAACGTGTGTGAACGAATCCATAGAAAATGTATGGAATGATATTTTTCCCTGACACGTCCCGTACACGGCCCGGATACGTTGTCATGACGACGTATTGTTTTCCCTCCTGACGGGCCACGGCTCGGACACGTCCCGGGCACGGCCCGGATCTGTGTAGATTTTTATCGTCATATCTAGAAAACATTGTAACTTTTCAAAAGCTACTTTGCAAATTACTTTGCTCGAAGAAAGAACAAAACTCCTATCGTAAACTTACCTGTAACCACTGTAACATTAAAGTAGAGTTAACAAGCCGGTAACAATACGAGGGCAGACGTTAAAGTAATTTCACGCTACATCCGCGATGATCCTCATTGGCTGCATTCTTGCTGAATGTCAAGGATTTGGGAAAACTCACTGACGATCTTTGAGTATAGAATATATAATGAGATGCCATACCGTCTGGACCTGCGTGCCTGGTCTGGCGCAAAATGGCTACCTTTTTGTATGGAATTTCTTATCGTTTGACAGGTCATCTACCAAGAAGACTATGTAAAACTTGCGCCAACCTTGGCACGCTGTCATAAACTCATTTGTATATGAAAAAGAAAGGTGGCACCTCCTTATATATTCTATACTTAAAGCTAACGATATCGTGACGGGACATGTGGAATAGGTCAAAATATAAAACTGAAAAGGTTTTCATTTAAAATTGTATCATACAATGTGTAGCCGAGAGGAAGAAATGGCAAGAAACCTTACTACATCGCTCTATGTTCACATTATGTATACAAGGTGACTTTAAATTAGTGAACAATAGAAAGGACATGCATGTACTTGTGATAACAAACAACTTTTACTATGGGACCAAGTGCGAAATCATTTGAAAAACTTTTGAACTCCCCAACAAAAAATACAAAAATTTTGAATTTTGAAGCTCCTAAAAAGACCTAGGTATAAAAGTCTAGCTAGGACACCTAACTATGTCATATCGGATCTAAATCAAATGCCTGCGTCGGGTGTTTCCAGCACCTATCACGACTGTTTAAATTGTTCGGCTTATATTGCACCAATGCTTGATACCTATTTAACAATAGATACTGGGATTTGCATCTAGATCTGTAGGTCATTGACTATTTGGTTATACCTTGATGACTTGGTTAAAGTCGCTGGAAACCGTTGGATGTGGGCAGCGCAAGACCGGTCGTTGTGGAGATCCTTGGGGGAGGCTTTTGTCCAGCAGTGGACGTCCATAAGCTGACATGATGATGATACCTTGGTAGGACTACGTAGGGCTCTCTTAGGCCCAGAACACACGGTGAAACGCAACTAAAACTGCTAGTTACTTTTGAGTTGCATAGAAGTTTCTGCTATAGACTTCCTTAGAAAACCAAACATGACGCAACTGAAACGAAACGTTTCAAACTAGTTGTTTATTTTCTAGTCTAGTAGGTGCATATCTGTCACGCCTCTTTCCCATAGGTAGGCAGAGACCACTTCCCTTTTGCGCTTTAACTTACTCCTGTTCTCTATTTTTAAATTAATCATCAAACTAATCTATTTATATGTATTTTTACCCGACTACGGTAAAGCCAACATGGTAATGTTTTCTTTTGGCAGTTATAGATGGCAGTTTTCCGTAGGCGGGTGCCTGTATCCGATCTTGGTAGGCAGAGACCACTTCCGTCCACTTGCTATCCAAACACATTTCTTTCACTTCATTCAGAATCATCAGTCGCTTCACACATCCACGTCGGTTAAGAGTACTCTCATGTCCTGTTTCACTACACAGAGATAAAATTTATCTGACAGATATTTTATACCTGTCACTGTCTAAAACTTCATGTTTTATAAAATAGACATAAGGTTTATCTTTCAGTTTTTTTTCTGTAAATAGTGAAACCAGCCCTTAGCCTTTCCTTAGTTAATCTGATTCGATTTACTATAATAAATAAAATATAGAGCATCTTCACAACCTCGTGCAAGTATAGAATAAGAAGACATCCTACAGATCGGAAGACAGGCGCGGCTTCAAGGCCTCACATACCAGATGTAGCTTGGAACAGTGACATGTATGGAGCTGGTTTTATTTAAAGCGACTTCGCTACAACATTGCCAAGTTTCATTAAAATCTTTAGTAGTTTTAACGTGTAAGAGTAACAAACGTCCTCATATCCATCTTTAAATTCATCCATACATCCATCCATACATTGACACAAATACTGACATATATGACATTAGTAGGACAAGAGGCTCCTCGCGACTTCGTATGCATTTATTGTCATATCTTGGAAACTTTACATGATATCTTAAAATAATATAGCCTATGTATTATTCTGATGTGTAAACTACAATATTGTGAAGTTTTGTTAATATCTGTTCAGTAGTTGTTTCGAGTATCCATTGGCACAAACATTTACGTATATAAATAAGTAGAAAGTAATATAATAAATCACGAAATCTTGTCCTGTTTATTCAACAATTTTATTGCATCAGCTGTTAGGTTCATGATTACATTTAATTGCTGTTAATGCAAGTGGCTGGAACTGCAACGACATAGCGGCATCTATTTATGTTATTATATTATACAATGTTACATACCCAAATACATTTATATAACTGTCAAACCTCTTTCCCAAAAATAATAAAAGACAGTTTCTTATCCAAACAATATCGACTCCACAGATTCCCTGTTCACAAACCACGCAGCATGACCGGATAACATTTTGTCAAAGGTTAAGTTTAACCAAAGCGGTTAAACTTACAAGTTAACAGCAATAAATGCGCTAATTTGATATCCTATACATCTGATAGTTAACTTTAACTGCGGTTCACATTTTATAATTATGTTTATTTTATTAGTGTGTTTGGATCGTAGCAAGTGAAGGGAAGTCTTTGCTTACCCCGACGGGAAGGAGGCGTGACAGATATGTATCTTTGTGTACCTATTTATCTATTACCTATTTAATTTGTTTTTATACATTTATTAGTTTTTGTCACAAGTAAAGAAACAATATTAATATTTTCTGAAATCGTATGTACATACCTAAAATAAAAGTAAATTTTACACGTCCTAGAAATAGAGCTTTTAGGGCTCCTATACATTGGAGGTACAATTGCCTAAAATATAGTACCTATAACATATATATCCGTCACGCCTTTCTCCCATCGGGGCAGACAGAGACTAATTCCCTCCACCTGCTACGATCCAAACACATCCACATTCATCAGTCGCCTCATACATAGTCGTAAATATTTAATGAAATGCTCTTTATGTCCTACTCTACAACTGTAATAAACTAAAATGTAGTAATAGTTCACATTCGTAGCTTGCTTTTGCTCTTTATAGCATATAATTCTATTTCGATTCAACTAAGTGTAGATTAAGTAAAGATGTCTAAATGTGTGATAAATGTGCGGTAAGTGCTACTTAGGTTCCAATCGTGAGGTCGCATGTTCGATCCCGACCTTTGCATTTTTCGAAATCCACGCTTTTGAACTGTTTCGTTTGAAATATCTTTGGAATCGTGAGATATTGAATCCTTGTATTGGAGACATGAGATAAAGTTAAATTAGAATAGCGACTTCGTACGCATTAGGTCTGGACACGTTCCGGGCACGGCCCGGATCTGTGTAGATAGACCTCGTCTTATCCCTACACAATATCTTAGGAATAATAACTTATCTTGGAAAAAGAATTTGAATTTGATTTTTGTAGACTATGTGTTTTTTTGAAGTGAAAGCTACATTATTAGAATGTACATTCCCTTCATTCATCTATCGGAACTAACATTGAGATTTATAATAAAACAAGATATTTTTATTACAAAGGCTATAATATTATTTTATGATAGGTCTGTAGTGTTGTTTTCCAAAATATAACGAATGCGTACGAAGTTCAGTAATCACAAGTTTAACAAACATACATACATATCCGTCACGCCTCTCTCCCATTGGATAGGCAGAGACCACTTCCTTAAACTTGCTACGATCTAAACACACCTCTTTCGCTTCAAGTTTAAGAAGTACTTAATCTTCAATACATACATTTAATTGAATTACATTCCTATATACATACAATACAAATATTCTTTATTGCACACAAATATATAAGTTACAGACACAATCAAGAATCAGATCTGTCACGCCTCTTTCCCATCCAGGTAGGCAGAGACCACTTCCACATACATTGTAGTTAAATTGCGCTAGATATTTATTAAGTTATGCTAAAAGATGTTTATTTCGTAGTAAATGTCGTCGGAACCTTTCAACTTAGTAGTGGAAGCATTGAAAATTTAAATACCTCCGTGGGAACTGGAGTGTGACATAGAGTATAGAGTAGGGCTACTTGGTGGATGTCCTACCTAATTTTATAAACGTCAAGATAAGATAAAGAGCTACAAGGATCTATTTGGGATCTATTGCCATTTGAATGCCGTTGTCAGGAGGGCGTTGGTGGTGAATCTTTGAGTAGGTATAGAATATATAAGGAGGTGCCATACCTTCTGGATCTGCGTGCCTGGTCTGGCGCAAAATGGCTTCCTTTTTGTACGGAATTTCTTGAGTTAAGATATTGGTACTGTGGCTACTTCCCTCCTCTTGTTACAATCCAATTATACCTACCTACCACTTCTTTCGCTTCATCTATAGTCACAAGTCACGCGACACAAGCACGTCGGTTTATGGTGTCTACACACCAAAGCCGCCGGCCCTGCGGCTTGAACCTGGGTTGATGTTGCTAAAACTGTCATGCTGGCGGCTTTAAGTCATAAAAATGATACCTGATAGAAGCCGCCACCGCCTTGCCCTGCAGGATATACTCGTATATGCCGCCGCTGAGCCGGCGGCATTGGTATGTGGATACCTTTCGGGTACCTACACTTGACTTAGCCATTCTTTAGTACCTACATGATACATTTACCCGAACTGATTACAATTATTCTTTTTGTGAAGTGTTTTTTAAAAATTATCAGAAGAAGGTTGCTATGAAAGAAAAAAATAAGAAAGTTGTGCTCAATATTAAACTACAATACAAATTACACAATATTCATGGATTATTACCGTAGTATAGGTCGCGCCACGTAAAATGAACCCTAGCTGACAGATGCGCATTAGACGATTTTTGAGTCTGACGTTTAACATTTGTTTCAAAATACCATTGCGCACAAAAGTGTTTAATTACAGTCATGGTTTTGCGCACAAAAGAAAGAAAAATACTATTAGTAGTATTAGTAAGGTGGAATATAAATAAAAAAAATACATAACTACACGCGGACGAAGTCGTGGGGAACCCAGTTCCTGATAAAATCAAGAGCTTTCCTCGACTAAAGCTCGTTCACGCCATGTAAGCCTTCTCTAATCAAAATCCACAGTTTCGTAAGGTCCCAATTTCGTGGCTTCGAATCAAGAACTAACTGCAAAGGTCTCGCTACACTACATCGCTTAGAATGTAACCTTACTATTAAAATGTATTTAATTTTGACTTAGAACAGCAGCGATAAGGCGACTTATGAATGAGGATGAAGCGAAAGAAGTGGTTTTGGATCGAAGCAAGTGCCTACCTTGATAGGAGAGAGGCGTTACAACCATCATAGGTAACTTACAAATAAATTTTTTTTTAGTATATGTTGTCCTACTGCTGGGCAAAAGCCTCTCCCATGCTTCTTCACACATTTCTGTTTGTGGCGGCTTCCCACCAATTCTCCCTAAATATGTTCAGGTCGTCGCACCATCGTTTCTTGGGCCTACCTCGGCTGCGCTGGCCGACTTCAACAAATAACATAGGTAGGCATATTTGGTTAATAGGAAATAAAATATCATTTTTTTTATATAATAAAACATTTAATGATTTCAAATCACAGTAGACAATAATTAATTAACATTTATACATTTACTTAATATTAGGCTCACGTTTTATAAAATTAAATTAATCAATAAAAAAGAGATATTTGAAACTAAAGTAAATAAAAAAATAACAACAGTAGGTTTTTTTTTTTTAATACAGTCAAGTTTTTAAATTCCATTCCGATTTCATTGTCAGTTTAATTTAATAAAAACATTTCATTTTGTAAACAAGGAAATGCTATAATAAAGAATTTTTTAGCTTTCCGAAAAAGCTCTTTTAAGCACATAAAGCTGCGTTCAAAGAGCTACGCTACAGACATTAAAAAAAAAAGATTTTTTTTTTTTAATTTTAATTGAAATGAAATGAAATGAAAATCATTTAATCCTGTAGGTTTTGACAACACTTAAGACGGGTCATTTTTTAAAGTTAATGCTAGATTCGCAAGAGTGCAGTTTTCCCCAGAGAAGAACCTAGCAAGAAACTCTGTAGGGTTGCTCTTTTTAATTTAAGTTTTACAAATTTAAAAGAAGAAGACAAGATAAATTAAAAAATAACGGTAACACAAATAACTAGTTTTTAAAACACCTGTTAAAATTAACTATCATTATATCTTTACGTTAACAATTATAGTTTCCGAAATAGGTTTAACAGAGCGTTAATTTAATTAAGATTTCTACAACAGGTGGATAGTTAAATTAGGTAAAAATAATAATAATTCGATCACTTAAAAAATAAAATAAAAATTCGAAGTAAGTACGAAATTATAGTCGTGACGTGAGCGATCTGTAGGATTACTATGAGTTTTATGATAATTGGGACAAGTACAGGGTGTTTATTTAAGTACGTATTCAATATTCATATAATCTGCTTTATACAGGTGACTTTAATTTAGTGAACGATATAAAAGGATATGCATGTACTCGTGATAACAAACAACTTTTATTATGGGACCAAGGTCGAAATCATCAAAAATTTTTTGAACTCCCCATACAAAATGCACTAGCTGATAGTATGGGGAACCAATTATTTTTTTAAGATTTCGACCTTGGCCCCATAGTAAAAGTTGTTTGTTATCACGAGTACATACATATCCTTTTCTATCGTTCACTAATTAAAAATCACCCTGTATAATATACTTGAATAATGCGATTAGTCCTTTAAAAAAATATCAGTAAGAATGCAATATATACACGAGTTTACAAAATTAAATATCTTCCCGAAGAAATTAATTAAATTAGGATAAAAAAAAACATTTTAAACGACTTCAAAAACAGGGGTTTCTCAATTCTATTATTTGTATATGATTGTACGCGAATATCTCGCGTTTGGCTGAAGCGATTTCGATTCGGTTTTCAGTAAAAGTATTTTTTCTATTTTGTTGGTAAGTTAAAATGTTTTGGGAAATTTTTCTGTGTCATGTTTTTACGTGCATTAATGGGTACATAAACAAACATCCTGTATATGACTTAGTTTAAGAAAAACTCATACTAGTCTTACAGCAATTTTTATCATATAAATCATGGTATGGCAATACTGAAAGAAACATCGCAGTATTTTTGTTTTTAACATGCATATCTGTGACGTCATTCCCATCGGGGTAGGCAGAGACCACCTCCCTCCATTTTTGTTTAATAGACATGTAATTTACAAATGCCCTTCAAGATGGACTAGTTGAGCTCGACTCATTGGATGGAGAGCAGAAGCCTTTGCCCAGCAGTGGGAAGACGGGCTGACTGTAACTATAACTTTTTAATTTATCCCATACCATGTTAATATGATCGTTTACGTTAAGCGCCAGAACACACGGTGAAACGCAAATGCAACGCAACTGAAACTGCTAGTTACTTTTGAGTTGCATCGCAGTTACAACGTTGTTTTCAACGAGTTGCAACGCAACTGAAACGAAACGTTTCAAACTAGTTGAAACGAAACGTTTCAAACTAGTTGCGTCGTGTGTGGTTTTTATGGAAGTCTATAGCATAAACTGCGATGCAACTTAAAAGTAACTAGCAGTTTCAGTTGCGTTGCAGTTGCGTTTCACCGTGTGTTCTGGGTCTAACAGTTGAAAAAAAGGCCCTCAAATTAATTATTCGTTAAACATCATGCCGTCTTCTTCTGATTTGTGACGAAGAAAGAGTCAGAGCGAGGAGTGTTTAATTTAAAGACTTTCTCTACATCTAAAGACCAGAATAACTCTGTAAAAACAATCGTATTAGTTTTTTTTAAAATAATTATGGTATCACTTAAAAATTGACACTACAGTGTTGCCACTTTTTAATTTTACTCTTTTTTTACCCGACTGCGCCAGAGGGAGGGTATGTTTTTCGAGAGTATGTATGTATAATTCTTTGGCACGCTCTACAGCCTAAACAGCTTGATGAATTTTAGCTCGAAAGGTGTCGTTAGATTCGTATTTACAGAGAGGTATATAAAAATAAAAATAAAGTATTTTTTAAACGCAGTCGGGTTTTCTAAATAAAAAGGGTTATGTTATTTATCCCAGACTTAGGACCTGTTTCGCTATCTACAGATAAAATTTATCTGACAGATAATATTTTATATCTCTCTGTCTAAAACATTACGTTTTATGATATAGACATGGGTAAATCTGTTATTAATCTGTTGGTGAAACGAGCACCAAACAATGATACCATAGTTATAAAAAATTTACAACCCATGGTTGTTTCGACCGAGTTCTAATGGTCTAAGGACGCGAATTCATTAATAGCAAACTGTAACCGTAACTTTTGCAATGAAATGTAACCAAAAAACAAATGAAGAACAATCAGCATCATAAGTCGATGAACACATTCAAATTTTCAAAAGTAATATACAAAATTATTAGACGTAAAACCTTACTTAATTTCTTTATTTTGAACCTTATAAGATGATTATTAAACCCAAGAGTATCTTTTGCTAAGCTATTTCGTCTAATAACAGTCTATTTTACTTTTGAAAATCTGAATGTGTTCATCGACTTATGATGCTGACCGTACGCTCGCAGTAGGTTCGTGAACTATTAGGGGGCCTTTCCACCAGAGATGTGCTATGCCACGTTGCTATGGATGCGTTTGATATCCACCAATCATATTCATTGAATATGAGGGCATCCCGAATATGATTGGTGGATATAAAACGCATCCATAGCAACGTAGCATAGCACATCTCTGGTGGAAAGGCACACTTAGACCCAGAACACACGGTGAAACGCAACTGAAACTGCTAGTTACTTTTGAGTTGCGTCTAAGTTTCTGCTGCTGCAAAAGAAACGTTTCAAACTAGTTGCGTCGTGTGTGGTTTTCTAAAGAAGTCTATAGCAGAAAATTCGATGCAACTCAAAAGTAACTAGCAGTTTCAGTTGCGTTGCAGTTGCGTTTCATCGTGTGTTCTGGGCCTTAGCGAACAACGTACACGGTTACAGCTCGCTAATGAGTACGCGCCTTAATACCCTTTTCACCACCTTCAGATAAAATTAAACCAACAGATAAACCTATGTCTATTTCATAAAACATGACGTTTTAGACAGAGACAGGTATACAATTGTGCGGACCTCGAGTACGTGATAGATAAGACAAATCAGCGAGCGTGAAAATATTCCTGCATCGATACGGTTCCGCTGCATCAGCAATCACGTAGCCTATCACGTCCGCACATATCATCGCGCGGCCAGCATCTTAGTATATAAGCGTAGCTCTAAGTCATTGCTATTGTCCAGAGCCTACTGTTGTCCAGAGTCTACTGTTCAGTCCAGAGCGTCCACTCCAGTTGCATTGTCCAGTACATTTACTGTATAATCATGTAACAACAAATATAGTTTTGCAACTACGCTGCGCCGTCTTTTTGTCACCTACATTTGCGGGCCGGAACACAATATCTGTCAGATAAATTTTATCTGTAAGTGGTGATACGGGTCCTTAAGGTAACTAAGTCCTATATCTAATTAATGCTAAATTAAGTGAATACAGATAAATTTAGGAACATCAAGTTTTCAGTTAAAGTCGGCGGGTAAATTGGCGGTGTCCTTTTAAGTTTTATCTGAAACAAATAAAAAATACTTACATTAGATATTAATATTATAAAAAATAAATTAATTTACTTACAGCTGTGACTTACAGGCTGTAACAGTCACTAAAAAAAGAACCTATAAATAAAAGAGGAGAGAAGAAAAGGAGAGATTAAGAGGCGTCACGGTAAAAAAAGAGTAAAAAGTTTCTATTCAAACAATAAAACCTTTTTGGAAAACATTTTACTTTTTATATCAAATCTATTAGATGATTCTGTGACAGAATTTTGCTTTATTATAAAATTGTCAGTCGGACAAATTTGTACAAAATCTTTCTTGAAAATGTGAATTTATTTATTTACCATTCAAACGTAATGTGAAATTTAACTGTGCTACCTAAATTAACGGTTAAATATTTAACCTTATTCAAATTACAAGTGAGCACAAAATCGTAAAATGGAGTCCCCAAGGACACAGCACCTTCGGGTGCTGTTCACCCGAAAAATGGAAGAACGGAAGCTATTTATGGAAGAGCTGCATGAAAGTCGCATGCAAAACTACAAAGAGAATTTCCGAGCTATAAAACGGAGTATAGGACCTCTATGGTATCAAGTACTGAACGAGAGACAGCAGAAGGCACTACAAACCCTTAAATTAAGTGTCTATGAAGATTTGCTTGAAGGCCTACCGAATAAAACAACCAAAATTCTCAAAGCCTTAGGTAACGCCTTTCAAATTTTGTGGCGATAGATCGTAAAAATGAATGTGATTATCATCATCATCATCAACTCTTGTATGTCCCCACTACTGGGGCACGAGCCTCTCATACCAGAGTGATTAGGTCGTAATACACGCTGGCCTAATGCGGGTTAGCGGATTTCACATACACCTTTGAATTTCTTTTCTAGTGTATGCAGGTTTCCTCACAATCACCCTTATTATGTTTTATTCAAATCTGTTCAGTAGTTTTTCGCGTGAAAGAATAACATTTATCAAATTTACGATCCATCGGCATAAACCTTGAAAATTATATTAGTAGAACGTATAATATCAGTCTTCAGCTGCCCATTGCTGAGCATATACCTCTCCAATCATTTTCCAGTGCAACGGGCTCATTTACAACTGCGTCCATAAACTAACAACAGCACTTAAAATAGGATGTAACACTCTTCCTAATATTATAAAATGTCAATGCCGTAACCGGATAATCATTCGTTTAACTTAAGAGTTAGACTCTTGTAGGTGGAGCATTCGCCATTTAGGCCTATCCTTTGCCAGTGCCTTGACTTCTTGATACGACATGACGTTAACTTTCTCTTTCACTTGAGTGAAGAAGGTACGTCGCGGTCTTCCTCTGCCTCTCTTCCCCTCAACCTTTCCTTCAATGATGTTTCTCAAGAAACCGTCATGTCGCATCAAGTGCCCTATCATTTTCCCTCTTCTATTTTCTATAGTTCTTAACAAACAGCACTTCTCGTTGACTATATTTAACACTTCTTCATTGCTTTTCCTCTCACCAACAACCGGATAATAATAAACTTATTTTTTGTCTTTTCTAGCTATATATCCGATGCCAAACCCAATGGATTTGATGGCGTGCATGGTTTTAGCAAAAGATGATCCGAAACAAGTCTTCGCTCAACTGTTTTACTTATACTACCATCATGACTTTAGTCAGAAACGTTGCTATCCCTACCCTTACAATGGACGGATGTTTCTAACAAGTATATACTATTTAGGTATGAACGATTTGATCGCGTCACTTGAAGAGAAATTTGCTCCCCCCGTTGTCACTCCTGAGACACAACCAAAAACGAAGCCTAAGCGAAAGGGCAGCGCAAGACGGCGACCAGAATCTCCGTACCTTCAATACTTTACTGCTGTTCTATATGAACCTAAACAACCAAAACCTAAGGTTCCAGATCCGTTACCAGATTTATCATCATTAAATGCGCCATTTCAAGTAGAACAGCCCCCTTTAATAAAACCTGCACCAATTCCTCCCCCTCCACCGCCCCCTAAAAAACGAATATCGCAAGCAGCCTGCGAAAGAATGGCTGGTTACATACAAATTGGACCAGCTGTGATATTAACTCCTCCACCATCGCATAGGAAATCTTATATGATCAAAAGACTCACAACAGAGTCTCAATTGAATATGCCTGAAACTAAAAAGGTATACGGACTTTCTGCAGAAATTACCAGAAGGAGACGTAAACCACGAAAACCTCGTATTGTTCCAATGCCAAATGTGAGTAACAATAGGTACCTGATAAGTGGCATTCATATTTATGGAAATAAACCATATTTTCTCATTAGCAATATCAGTACGTTGCGTACGATGGGTGATACGATTCACGGAGGTTACAGGTTGCTGGATGGCCAATATGTTAGAATCACTAGTGGTATTGTTGATAGGCCCCCGTCGTATCAGCCGGGACCTTGCGACTGTCTCACTAAATGGGCTGATAAAGCTATCAGCTATCTAACTTCAAGCAAATGTCGCTGTGGGCATTATTACGATTATTACAACGAAGGAGTTTTCCCCCAAACCCAACCGTGTTACTTCAAAAAACCCACTAGATCAACGAAACCAACTATTGATCTCAACGCTGTTTTAGAAATGGAACCGAAAGTTGCGCACGTACAAAATGAATGTCAAAAGCATTGGGACGAAGAAAGTCTGTTTCAAGATGATGACGATTGTTCAGAAGTTAAAAAAAGGAGAGCAGCTAGGAAAAAAAAAGAGGTAGTCAAAATTCAATCGAACTGTTTAGGGGATCGGCCGAAGATAGAAGATTATTTACGTTGTGCTTTAAGATTCTTTGTATTCATAAACATTGCAGCTAGACTCCCAGAGATACATAGGGCACCAGAACTAAGAGAATGGATGCACAAAAGAATCTACGGAGAATACACGAAGGAACAGAAACGTAGATATTTGAAGAAAAGTCGAGATTATTGGACGTACTTGAAGGCTTTCCAGGAGATGGGATTGGGTAAATACTGGCCGGAGAAAAACAAATTCTACGAAGCAATACGAGAGCCCAGCACTTGGAAATGCAAAATGTCATTGCAGGCACAGTTTAGGAAATACATAGCAGATTACAAAGCTAAGTTATTTCAAACGCATGCGTATTTCAACAATTTGCTTTGGGCGACTATGTATCACCCGAAGTTTCCGGACGAACGGTTTAGAGACATATTCTTTTGTTACCTCGTTACAAGTGTATCGGATCTGACTTTGATTCGTCCTTATAACACTATGGAGTCAGAGAAGCGTAAAAGAGAGATCATGGATAAAAGACTGATTTGTTTACCAAAAGGTGCAGAGGATATTGATCCCGAATTATGAATGGTTGATACCATAAGGTCTTTTGCTGATAGAATTTCTTACATCCGGGGTAACATTGATTTTAGTACCTACTTTAACTAAGAAGTTTCTTTGAGTTTAGTACTTCTTAATACTCAAAAAGTTTTTGCATCATGAAATGATGAAATTGCAACATCATCATACAGAGTCTTCACCACTCTGCTCTATTCTCTGCCGTCTGTCTGAGTATCTGATACGACATACATTCTCGTATTTGATCTACTAGACATTGCCCGCGACTCCGTACGTATTTATCATCATATCTTTGAAAAAACACAAAATATCTACAAATAATATAACCTATGTGTTATTCTGATCTCCAAGCTGAGTTATTGTAAAGTTTCATTAAAATCTATTCAGTGGTTTTTGCGTGAAAGAGTAACAAACATCTATCCATCCATCCTTATGAAGAACATTGGAGGATGTCCAAGGTCCTTGCAAACTCTACTTGCAAAATTCAATCGTAAAGAGTTAAAACGTTAAGCTAAATCAGTGTTGCCCCAACTTGAATCGATTTGGACAAGTTATTGAAAACTTTTTCAATGTTTACAGCTTGTTATATTTATTTTTTGTTGTATATATTTATTTTTTATTTGGTGGTGTAATAAAATTGTTTTTTTTTTTTTGAGAGTCCTGTTGTAAAAATTGTCTTTGTTTTCTCGTTTTAGTGTAATTGTATTTTTTGAATCGTTCCCTTCGTATTGTAACTAATTGTGGTAACTAATGAAAAGTCTGAATAAATAATTGTTTTACATAATATATGTATTTTATTCCATTTTTAGTAGGTACTTGTTGTCACAACGGCAACGGTAAATACATCATTTGTGAAAAACGCTCTCTAGCTATATCCTGGTGACAGACGGACACACAGAAATATAGACAGACGGACAGCCAAGTCTTAATGATAAATTTAACCCTATGCATACGGAACCTTAAGAAAAAGGTATTATATAGATAAAGTAAAACTGGATTTCAAATCTTATCGTTTTAGGGTTCCGAAAAAGGTCAACTCATTAAAGATTATATTTGGAATTGCTACTCAAAAATTAAGCATTCGAAATTATTTCAATGGACCTCATTGAATGCACGTTAAAAGCTAGCTACTTTCAAATAGAAAAAAATAGTTATATAATTGAAATAAATAGTTTATTAGATTTTTAAAAAAACTATGCTACAGCATAGGTAAAAGTAAACAAAATCATAAATCAATAAAAAAATACAAGACGTCTCTTTACTTGCTCAAATGTAGGATTGTGTTTGACTAAAATCAGCAAAAATATTAAACCTCAATTCTGAATATCTAGATACCTTATAAAGCAGCATAAAGAACATTCTTAAACCACCAAAACGGACTTCCAACGGTTAAATCCAAAATCAATGTGAAGGAAAAGCAACATCTTTTACCCCGTCTGGTAAGCACTTATATGGTCTTTTAAAGCACGTCAGCATTCGATAATTTGACTCAAATTTATCATAAGGATGTATATAATACACATCAGACGCTTTCGAAATAAGGTAACAGAAGAAAATGTCTCTGAACCGTTTATCAGGGTATTGAGCTTGTCCCATCGTCGACCAGAACAAATTGTTAAAGAACAAATGAGCCCGGAATATTTTAAGTCGATACTCCGCTCGGAGTTTAGCAAATTTCTTCTGCAATTCGTATTTGTTCTTCCAAGTATTTCGCAAAGTAAATATTTCTTTCCTTTCTGGATATACTTTGCCTAAACCCATTTTTTGTAAAGCTTTCAGGTATACCCAACAGTCTAAGCTTCGTTTTAACGATTTTCGTTTTCTAGTTTTACCATAGGTGCCATAAATCCGTCTTCTCATCCAATCTTTTAACTCAACAGCTAGATGTATATCTGGGAGTCTTGCCGCTAGATTCACCTTTCGTTGCAACCTTAAAGCACATCGTAAATAGTCTTCCACTTTAGGGTTACCACTTAAACAGTGAGACGAAGGTACCTGTACAAGGTCTTTCTTCTTTATAGTCTTTTTAACGAGAGAGGAAACAGGAACTTCACATTTGCATTCTTCGTCTTGCAAAACGCTTTCAGTTTCCCAAATTTTCTGCGTCTCCCTTTTGATGTGATACATTTTCTGATCCATTTCGTAAATTGTGTCGTGGTTTATTTTGTAGGTCCTAGTCGCTGTAGGTTTTTCGAAGTATGGAGGATCGTCAGAGTAGAAATTTCCATCATTGTTATAATCGTAATAGTGTCCACAGCGACATTTAGTTTCGTTTACATACGTTCTTACTTTTTGTTTATACTTTTCTAAACAATGGCAAGATCTTTCCGGTTTAATAGGATTGTTAATTACAACTCCATCATGGATTCTAAAACAGTCACCTTCAATATACGTATGCCCACCATGCTTCAATTCACCTTCCCCAGGAAGAATGCTAACTCCACTAAGTATATAATATAGCTTGTCTCCAATTACACGAACCCCATTGATGGCGTATTGCATATTCGGCAAATCAGGTATAACAGGGATTTTTGGTTTTTTCTGCACCTTTTTCTTTTGCGTTAACCCTTTGATGCCGTATTCCTTCTTTTTGATGTCAAATAGGCATAGTTTTGAAGGCATGGAGCCTCTAGATAAGGGAGTAGGTTTTTTAGGAGCTTTGGTAGTTGTTGCTTTTACTTTCGGTGGTGAGGGTTTGATTTTAAAGTATCCAGCTGCTTTGTCGCAAAGGTCCGGGTCTACGAGACGTTTCTTAGGAGGGGGGGGCGGGGGCGCCGGGGGAGGCGGCTTCTGAACCTTCATAGTATCGTCCTCAATCTTCTCGTTCAAGAAATCCAGATTCGGCAGAGGCTTAGGCCTTCGAGGTTTAGGAGGCGGACAACGCACTTTAATAGTCTCCAGATCTTGCAAATATGGAGATTTTAAAGGAATCTGCGTCTTTGGCGGCTTCTTCCAACGCTTCACTGGCTTCTTCTCCTCCGGCTTAAACTTCTCTTCAAGGAACTCAATCAGTTGGGGTTTACCCAAATAATATATCGCTGACAATATAATCCTTCCATTGGAGGGGTAACCAAAGTCTCTGATGTAACTGAAATCATGGCCAAACATAAACTCGAAGAGGTAAGCGAGGAATGCTTTCGGATCGTCTCTGCCTATGTACATACATTTAAGAACGTTTAATTTTCTTGGGCGCGGCACTATGCCTAAGGCCTTCAAAATTCTCATTACTCTTTTAGATACACCTTCAAGTAAATCATAGTAAATGGCCGACTCTAGACAATCTAAAGCTGCTTGTTGAACAACACTGAAGACTTGATACCATTCAGGGCCAACTGCTTTACGCATCTTTGCGTAATTTTCTTTATAAACTCTTAATCTCATTTCATTTAACTCTTCCATAAATATTCTCCGTTCTTCAGTCTTTCTTCGGAAAATAACTTGCAAACGGCGTCGCCTGTGAGGAACCTGCTCTGGGTGGGACGACATGATTGAACGGTAGTAATCGGACCTTATTGTTGGACAAAATGATTTCACAGTTGATCGTCCTGTGGTTGACCTTATAAATGATGGAGCTAAGGCAGGCCTCATCGAGTTGTCTATTCTTTTAGAAGCCATTTTTCGTGAATTTATCGAAAAACTAAAATTAACCCTATAATTTCGGGTGGATAATTAAAAAATCACATCGATACGACAATTTTTTGTAAAAATCAACATAAGAAGCGTTAATTAAATAAATAAAATTACATTTGGTGAAACTCAATGCTTATTCAAATTGTTTGAATACGACAAATTGACAAATCTTATGACACAGTGAAAGAAACAAAGGAAAGAATATAAGGAGTGGCCCAATTTTTTTTTTCATATACAAATGAGTTTATGACAGCGTGCCAAGGTTGGCGCAAGTTTTTCATAGTTTTCTAAGTTTTCTTGGTAGATGACCTGTCAAACGATAAGAAATTCCATACAAAAAGGTAGCCATTTTGCGCCAGACCAGGCAAGCAGATCCAAGACTTATATATTCTATACTCAAATCACAGAAAACTTGATGATGTGCCCGAATTTTTACTTATTATTTTTTTCTGTACAAAAAAGAATGGACTTTTGAAATAAAGGAGATTCTATTATTCTAGGAAAATAAAAGCATCCAAGAGGTACTACCATGGGTACTACAATAAATATTTTGCTTAAACAAACATGATTTTTTTGCTTGATATCAACGGAACCCTTCCTGCGCGAGTCTGACTCGCACTTCACCGGTTTTTCATTTTCATTCATTCGTTTTCATAAAAAAATACATGATATGTAGGGTAAATTAGCCGGTTTACCGGCCTTCTCTGGTTTTCGGCCATTACGAGTATTTACGCTTATAATAAGAAAGTGATAATACGCTTATTAAAAAAATCTATGCCTCCAACATAATTGCCATGTCTTCTCTAACTCTTTAAATTGGGAGCATAATAACATGCCAATTGTCTCGTCAGTGATCCCGCAAAGGTTGACAGGTCAAAACGTGTCGCAAAATTAACGAAAAAAATAGTGCGCGCGATTTCTTTGCAAGGTATGTCTTGCTCACATTTATAGTTTTTTGAACGCAGGTTTCATTACTATAAGATAGATATGATATTAATTTAATGTTATTCTATTTAAAAATGATGATTTCTTTTATTTAAAATATAATTTTGAGGTGGTCGGATAACCAAAATATCAAATGACGGATTTTTTGGTTCTCGGCCGGCCGGCCGGAAACTAGATCTTATCCTATTATCTTTGACTATACATTCTACACTTATTGGATACTTTTTTCAAAACAAAGTTATTATAAACAAAATATTTTTACGAGCTGAATAATTTTGTTAACAGCCGGCCACATCTTTAGAAAGAAGTATTGGACAAATTATGCTAATGAATTATCTATTATTTGGCGGCCGATAACGGAAGTTCTAATTACTGTTTATCGGCCTAGCTAACATAAAGGTGGCCGAGAAACAAGAAATCCTTTGTTGATTATCGGACACTTAAAATTTTATAAAATAATAATAATACATTTTAACAAATTTAAAATATAAATGATTTTGATTATAGGTACCTATCAGCAACTCTAGTACAATCATTTTTAGGAACTGTTCAATCGATTTTTTTTTTAAGCAAGTAGTTTAAAAGCGGCCGAAAGATAACTTTTTCACGTTTAGTTTTTGGCCATTGGCCGAGAGTTAGTGTTTTTATTTGCAATTCTCGGCCCTTTAATTTAGAAACGGCCGGAAAAATGGTTGTTAATTAGTTTAGTTTTCGGCCCTATGGTAAAAAAGTGGCCGAAAAATAGCTGGCACTAATTTAGTTTTTCGGCCGTGTTCTGATGGCCGAAAATGTGTACCAGAAACATACCAACATACCAGAAAATAATAATACTGGGTGTAACAGAAAGGGGGTATAACGCCGAAACACAGCGATAGTCCTCATGAAACTGAAAAACTTTCCCCAAGAACATGGGTCAAAAAAAAATAATCTTTGCATAAGATTCATTTTTGGTCTGCGCAAGTTTGACCATGTCTCTGGTTTTCGTGCCCAACTCAAGTGGCTTCCGATCCGTCTCAGAAGGAATGCTCATATCCTTAACTTCTTATTTTAAACCCTTCATAATCCTGCTGCTCCTTCCTACCTCCGCGAGCGTTTCAGGTTCACCTATCAACCTGATAGGCCCTGTCGCTCTCACCTAAGATCCCTTCTTGATTTCCCGTCTCACTCTTTTGATTCTTACTCTTATTCCTTTTCCGTTCATGCAGTCCGGCTGTGGAATTCATTGCCACACACTATACGTGACACTCACTCTCTCCACATTTTCAAACGGAAAGTTAAAGAGCACTATCTTTCCTTATCATAGAGAATACAATATATATATTTATATAAATTATAATATTTATGTATGTGTATTTATCGAATATATATGTGTAGGTTTATACTTATATATTTATTGTAGTGACTATCCTGCCTTCATGCTATCACTTCTCTCTTTGTGGGGTCTGCAGGAAGAAATTTCTTTTAGAAATATGCTGTACCTTTTGTATAACTTCTCTTTTTTTCTGTCTCTATGTACTATCATCTTACAATAAACTGTTAAATAAATAAATAAATAAATGGGTCGTAACTCAAAAAAACAAATTTTTGGATCGCCCATACTTACTCGATCAGCTGATCGGACATTTTGTATGGGGAGGCGAATTTTTTTTTTCGAGTTACGACCTATATTCCTTGGGGAAAATTGTTCAGTTTCATGGGGACTGTCGCTGTGTTTCGGCTTTATACCCCCTTTCTGTTACACCCAGTATATTGCCTGATCCATTTACAAAGCATTTAAAATTTCGGACCGATACAACAAATACCAAAAATAAAAAGAAGAATATTGTTAATAAATTACCTAGTGCTATATCTGCAAAAATGTGAAGAGATTATTATGAATCAAAAGAGAAGGAAAAGCAAAACAAGATCGACGCGATAAATAAAAGAAAGATCGAAAGGGAACAAAAAAAAATCAAAGCTGCTTCAAAAAAAGATAGAGTTGCTCAGCAGAAGAAGCTTAAAATTAAAACAAATGAAACCAAACCAAAGAATAATAAATTAAAAGTAAATAAAGAAGCAGAAATCGAAAAGATTGTTGAAGTTAGTAAAGCGGCTAAAGAAAAAATAAAGACTGCTAAAAAGTACGAAAACCCTAGTCAAGAGAAAAATGAATGTAAAGAGATCGTAAATGAAGAAACTGAAAATGGTGAAGATACAAATAGAACTGTTGAGGAAATAAAAACAAATAAGCCCGATGATGAACGCAATTTACAGGTAATTTTGTAACTTTGTTTAAAGTTTCTAATAAGTAATAAATTAGTACTTACCTACCTATTCAAAAATATTTCTACTACCTACAGGTCATGGACAGTGAGAAAAAAACGAAAGAAGAAACAAGAGAAGAAAGAGAATATATAAAAGAAACTGATAAAGAAAATGAATGCGAGATAGAAGAAGCAATATGCGAAAAGACAGTTGAAATAAATAAAGATTACAATGAAGATTTTGACAAGGAAACTATTTTCTAGATTTATTTTTCTTAAATATTTAGTTTTTAAGTAAACTTTCATTTCGAAAGCTGATTTTGCAACCAAATATTCCTACTTTTTGGTAAGTAATTGCTATTTTGAAATAAATAAAGATAAAGAAGATTATGAAGAAGAAAAGATTTCGTACACTTATAGTTCTTAAATATTTAGTTTTTAAGTATAATTACACTTCGAAGGCTGATTATCCAACCGAATGTTCCTACATTTTATGATAAGTAATCGTTATTTTCTGTGATTAATAGTCTAATTTGTATTGAGTTCCTTTTTAATTAAAAATATACCTTGATATAGAGTAAATAAAAGCTAATTTATAAATTGAAAACGGTGGCCGAAAACTAATTAAATTAATGGCCGAAAACTAAGACATGTGGCCGAAAATGGGCTAAATCGCTCACTTTTCAAGTTTTGTGTTTTATCATTTATGTAGACTTATTTAAAAAAAAAAGAGTTGCCTATTTAAAAACTGCATTGTCTATTGAGTACAATACCATTTCATTTATCAGTGTAAGCATATTCTTACATTAAAATAAATCGACCCGAAGTCATAAAATTGCTTAACTGGCCGAAAACCGGCAATTTTACCCTAATTAATAATAATAATATCTCTTTATTGCAGGCTACATGGACCTACATGGATTTAGTTTATACTTACCAATTTACGAGGAACTTTTACCGCGAGAAGGGCCAGTGGGGTACACGAAAGTGGAGATGGCGTCCTCTCCTGATTCGTTCTCTGCGACACAGGTGTAGCTGCCCATGTCTGACTCCCACGCCAGGTTAGAAATCAACAGGTCACCTGACGGCAGGATCTAGGGATGTGGAAAGAATTAGCTTATTTATTTATTTAATAGTTTACTGTAACAAGAAACAGAAAAGAAAAGAGAAGTAACTAAGTATAGGTATGTATTTTCTTTCATATAAAGCTGCTATTTCGTATGAACGACGTTATAACTTCAGTAGGCTATAGGTATCTATATTTTTTTTTCGGAAGCCGATTTTTTGACTCCTTATAATAAAATGTCAGGGTAGTCTAGGTGTATACTCTGATTTAATATGTATAGTTTCTGGGCATTGAGTATTTTAGGCCCAGTAAGTTGCATTAACGTTCGGAGAGAGTAATCAATTTTTAAATGAGATTATAGATTTATTTGTGTTTTAGAAATATTTTGTCTTTGGTTTCATGTTTTTGTGGCAAATTATTAGGATATAGGCATTTTTATGTTCTTTTTAACTGCCAAAGATTAAATGTGTCCATCAGAATGGCGGGTGTAATTTTTTTTTTGTCTCCGAATATTAAAGTGACTTATCTTAAAAAATAGTACCTAAATAGTACTAAATTGTACCTTGCATTAGATAAATATTACCCCAAGGATTTAAGGAAGAAGCACATGGTCTATCAATATATCAATTTTAGTTATGTCATTGTACCAACCTGCTTTCTAGAATTCGCATCAATAACATTATTGTAGTTGTCACGCCAAACAACCTGAGCGTTACCATTCGCCCGACAAGGTAACACAATGTTAGATCCCGGCTCTAGGAACGCGCTTTTTAGGAAATATGTTATCACAGGTTTCCGTGGGGTTAACAGGTTTTCTAGTAACAATGCTGGGTCGCTTTCACCTGAAACAAAATGTTTATAGCATTAAGTTTATGTAGATGTTTTCAAATTCAATAAAGATTTATTCGATTTATTCATAGATAACCCAAAATTACACTTGAATGCGTCAGAAATATAAAACAAAAAATATAACAAATTAACAAAAGTAAAAACAAGTTAACTGACTGAAGCTAACGCTGACTTCAGAAGGCAGATTCCCCAGAGAAGAAGCCAGCAAGAAACACTAGAGGTGCTCTTTTTTAAAAAATTTTTTTTACAATTATGTGTTTACAAAAGAACAACTTAAATACATCGTGTGGAGCTAGAGTATTTACACACCATGCCCTATGTTTTCATTCATTCGTATATTTAAGAGCCAGGCTCTTGTCGGTGGAGTAATCGCCATCATTGCAATAAAGTAGTAGTAGGTAGATAAAATATAGAAAAAAGGATAACATGTCAAAATACGTAATTTTCTTTTTATTAATGATTATTGTATTAATACATATAGGTAATAAATACCGTATAAAACTGAGTCAGTGTTATACTGTATTTGGTGTTGAGACAATATCACGTTAAGGAAAATCTTCTCTAAATATTTTGCCAGGCGCTAAGGCATATTTCATGAGTTACTCCGTGTGTGAGTGGTCTCTGCCTACCCCAATGGGAGAGAAGCGTGCTACAGATTCATGCGACACAACTTCGATTCCCTCTTTTATTTTACTATGTAAATCCTATAATAAATAATTAAGTCCTATATTTCATCATCATGTCAGCTTATGGATATCCACTGCTGGGCAAAAGCCTCCCCCAAGGATCTCCACAACCCGGTCTTATTTAAGTAATTCCTTTATTTGAGTAATACAATTTGTTTCAGTAAGAAAATACTACGAAATTTCAGTATGAAAACACCTAAGTATAACAGAAAAACTCACTGAAAGCCGCCTACGCTGGTTCGGTAATGTCATGAGACGCCCCGAAGACCATGTTGTGAAACGGGCCATATCACTGCCGATTGATAAAAGAAGGAGAGGACGCCCACAGGCTACTTGGTGGTCCACGGTAGCTAAGGACTTAGAGCGTGCCCAAATGTGTTGACAACCCAAGATAGATTAACCTGGCGCCGTAGAGGCCGCCGGAGAGCCGACCCCAATTAATGGGAAATGGCTAGGACAAAGAAAAAGAAGAAAATACTTCTTCTTCTTTCTTCTTTATCAGCCCATATATGTCCCCACCGAGGGGCACGAGCCTACTCTCATACAGAGAGTGATTAGGCCGTAATCCACCACGCTGGCCAAGTGCGGGTTGGCGGATTTCACATACACCTTCGAATTTCTTCTCTGGTGTATGCAGGTTTCCTCACGAAAAAAATACTACCAAAATAAAAAGGTACCTTACCTTCAACAAAGACAGTAGTAGAAGTAGTGTTTTGTTTAGTCGGGGTAGTAGCTAAACAAGTATACACATCTCCGTTTACAGGGTTATCTATGACAACCCGTGCTATAGTCACACCAAACGCCTCGGGGTCCGTCGATACGATCTCGTTTGATTCCTCTTCGAACTGGAAATCAAAAGGGACTTTATGTATACTGGGTGTAATAAAAAGGGAGTAGGTATAATGCCTAAATACAGCGATAGTTCTCATGAAACTGAACAACTTTCTCCAAGGAACATGGGTTGTAACTCGAAAAAAAAATTTCGCCTCCCTATGCCAAATGTCAGATCAGCTGATCGAGTAAGTATGGGCGTTCCAAAAATTATTTTCGAGTTACGACCCCATGTTCCTTGGGGAAAGTTATTCAGTTTCAAGAGGACTGTCGCTGTGTTTCGGCGTTATACCCCCTTTCTGTTACACCTAGTGGTCCTAAGGCGAACGCTACACGCAAGATCCATATTGTGATCCGTGTGAGATTACGATATTTATTGACATGTAGGATGCTGTATTGATATCAATATTAATCACAGGATTTCTGGAAACAAGCAAGAGCAACAAGTCCCTGAAAGTGCCTGATGTTTAATTGTTAGCAATTAAGTACTTTCAATATAACAACATCCGTGAAAGGCGTTTTCAGATACTTTATTGGTACTACGTTAGAAATCGTCATTTTCCTATGAAAATTACAATTGATAATAATAATAAAGATTTTATTTAACAAAAAAAAAACTACAACACATAAATTAAAACTAAGTTACAATTATTTTGTAGATAGGTACCTATTTAATTTTAGATAGAGTTGAAATAAAGCTCTATTCATGTAAAAAAAGTGGAAGAAAGTGTTCACTGCTTACCCCAATGCGACAGAGGCGTGACAGATATGTAGGTACCTATGTATGTATGTAAAAAAGTCGTCACTTACATCCAAAATTTGCTCTCCTCCATTTTTAATCCAAGATACTTGAGCTAAAGGCGCCCCGGCCACCTTACATTCTAACACGGTCCTTTGTCCTGGGGCTACTTTGATCATCTGTGGAGGCGGTCTGCGGATCCTCACGAAGTTCCAACCACGACTACGGGTAGGAGTTGGCACTACTGTAATGGGATATTGCGAATAAGAATTAGATAATTAGTTATAATCAGTTATTATATCCAGAGGGAGAATTTTTATTAGCCTATTTTGTCCCACTGCTGGGGAAAAGGCTCTCCCAAGCTTGTTCAATTCCTGTTGTGTTCCTGTTAGTGGCTGCTTCCCACCTTCCCTAAATCGTTTCTTGAGCCTTTATTAATATTATTTAGACACAACGTCGCCGAGGTTAAGTGATATCACTTCACTACGCGGCGGTACCTACGTCAAGTCAGGATAATATTCACGCTCCCTTTAGGGGGACCTAGGCCATTTTCTATAGGTGTCTCTATCTCACTATCACTGTACGTGACAAAGAGATAGATAGTTATAGAATTATCGAGACCGAACAATAGATCTAGATAGATAGATAGATAGATAGAAATTCTTTATATAATATTATTTATTCTTTAATTCTTTTATTTTTTCTTTATTCTTTATATTTCTTTTTTATTCTTTTTCTTTATTCTTCTTCTGCGAACAATTTCGTATAGGTAAGTCGTAAAAAATTATTAATAGTTATTCTTATAGGTACTTCATTTTACGAGTTTATTTCCCAAATCTTATTCAAATAGGTATCTAATCTACCTAAATACTAAAGTACTTACATTCTTTACCAAAGGTCGAAATTCCAAGAATATTTCAAACGTATGAGAAACGATTTAAATAAAACAAAAACTCCGATCCCCTTTTAGAAAAACGTTTCATTTAACTTTCAAATCGATTCTCGTATGATCACAGAGTAGTTTTGCAATTCAATCCATCACCCAGCTGTGTAGACCTACCCTTATTTAAATTTTTAATTTTTCCGTCATGAAAAATTGATACCATGAAGATTTTATTTGAATTTCTATTGCGGTTAAACACAATTGGTATATAAAGACTGACGTACCTCGATCAAATCGGGGCTTGCTAAAGAAAGGCCAAGTCAAGAGTACCCCAAACCGACGAGCATGTATGAGGCGACTGATGAGTGTGGATGAAGCGAAAGAGGTGTGTTTGGATTGTAGCAAGTGGAAGGAAGTGGTCTCTGCCTACCCCAATGGGAGAGAGGCGTGTCGGATATGTATGTACGTTTGTATATAAAGAAACTGTTTATACCTAATTTATTGCTTAAAACGAAGCGAAGGATGCGTGCTTAGATCGTTGCAAATAGTACATCTTTTAGCTATCTCAAAAGGGAAGAGTCGTGATAGATGTAAATAAATGCACTCGTATTTAAAATCAACAGGAACGTAAAAAAACTAAAGAATTTTATAAAAATTTCCTTAACCCAACAAGGAAATCATGAAAGTCAATACAAGTAATAAAAATTCAATCAGCAAACGATTATTTTCCGAATAAAGTCCATGTTAAAGATTTCTGTGTGAGTTTCGTACGGAAATAGCAATGATATCAACTTTGGCATACATTTGAGTACGAAATCGCAGATTTGGGAGCGCGGTATTTTGAAATTCATAACTTTTGTACGAGATTTAAAGATATATTGATTTTAGTTTTTGGGCTATCACGTGAGGTAGGTATCTACCTACTGATTTAGTAAAGGTTGGATATTATCACTTTAATCCTACTTCTCCTTCATCTCAGCTTATAGCTGCCCACTGCTGATCATAGGCCTCTCCAGTTTATCCTACTAATTTTTAAATGTTAATGTTTGTGCCGATGCATGTTTGTTACTCTTTCACGCAAAAACTACTGAACGGATTTTGATAAAACTTGGCAATATTGTAGCTTATATATCAGAATAACAGATAGGCTATATTATTTTGAGATATCACGATTTTTTTCTAAGATATGACGATAAATGCGTACGAAGTCATGGGCAGCCTCTAGTATGTCATAAGACGGCTCTACACGTTACCCAATAGTGTGGTCAACGTGTGGACATACATACATACATATCCGTCACGCCTCTCTCCCATTAGAGTAGGCAGAGACCACTTCCTTCAACTTGCTACGATCCGAACACACCTCTTTCGCTTCATCCACACTCATCAGTCGCCTCATACGTGCCCGTCGGTTTAGGGTACTATTGACTTGGCCTGTGGACATTGTGGCCACAAATGGCACTTCATTTGATTACTATCCAATCCGAGATATGGATACAAAAATATGGATACAAAGTTTCTTGCTAGATTCTTCTATGAGGAAAACCTTGCGAATCTAATCTAGCTTTAAAAATTAACATAATGTTTTAGGTGATTGTAAAAATCAATACAATACAATACAAATATTCTTTATTGCACACAAAGATATAAATTACAGACACAAACAAGAATATAAGAAGCAACAGGCGGCCTTATTGCTAGGTAGCAATATCTTCCAGGCAACCTTAGGGTAAGAAATAGTGAGAAATAAGTAATAATGGTTGCCGGGTTGTGCAAACAATACAGAATACATATATAACTACATATACTTACCAAAAATACGTAGTACCTATAATAAAAATAAACTAATAGATGTATATCTTATAGATAATATAAAAAAGCGGTGGTAGCCCAGTTGGTAGAACGTTTGCCTCGCACTCCAAGGGCGTGAGTTCGAATCCTGGCGCGGGCACGTACCTCTGAGTTTTTTTCTCATGTACGGATCAATTTATTCGATAACCATTTGCTAACGGTGAAGGAAAACATCGTAAGGAAACCTGCATACACCAGAGAAGAAATCCGAAGGTGTATGTGAAATTCGCCAACCCGCACTTAGCCAGCGTGGTGGATTACGGCCTAATCACTCTCTGTATGAGAGTAGGCTCGTGCCCCTCGGTAGGGACATATATGGGCTGATAACAACAGATAATATAATAAAATCCTACGAAATAAAAAACATTTGACTATTGACCAGATAAATACGAGAACTATGTATTTCTATACTAAATATCTCGGACCGTATTAACAATCGGATGTAATGCGTTGCGTAAAGTTGCGTAAGCTCTCACGCCATAAACAGTTTTTTTAACCATTATTTTCATATCCAGGAAAAATATCACCTGAGTAGTTATACCTACACGTGGCGTATTCAGGTGTGCCTATAAATCTAGACATCTTATCAATATTTAGTGTTATTTCATTTTGTTTTATAAAAAAGGCGACGCCATTTTTTTTTTGGAACCTACGAAGTTTTTTGTCTGTTGTGTTTTTTGAAATAAATGCGTAATTTAAAAATATAATCTCGTAGATAGGTACCAATTTTCCGTTTTCCTTTTATCATGGAAAAATCTGTTGATTTTTAGGCAAAAAATACATAGAAGAATATGGGGAAGGCCTGCGCCCAGTAGTGGGATACAACAGGCTATTGAAAGAAAAAAATATGTATTTATGTGGATGAAGCGAAAGAAGCGTGGATATCGTAGCAATTAAGAAAGTGATCATTGCCTAACTTGCGTATGTATGTAACTATGTATTACGTATATGTATGTATGTATGTATGTATGTATGTAGGTAGGTATGTATTAAAAAAAGAAACTTACCATTAGGTTCCAAGTTATTATCCACTTCCCGAGTTTTAGTTAAAGTTCTAAATGCAGAAGCTTGAAAGTCCGAATGGTACGACACTAGCGCCGCGGCGGCCAGTAGGAATACTAAGTTGAACATTGTTGCTACTCGACGCTAGATGGCGTTAGAAGTAGGCTAATCTGAAACAATTTTCTTTCTTTAAAAGTGGTCGCTGCGAAATTATTACATTTATAACTTCTTTAGGTACATTTTTATAATGTAAAATACTATTTTTTAGTATTCTCTAATATCTTCTAGTGGCATATATGGTATAACTTACGCGACTTTAATCTTATAGCCTAGATTAAGTATTATTATTACTTAGTTTAAAATTGAATTTAAAGATCTACTTTTAAAGATAAGAATTAAGTAGGTAAGATATAAGTAAAATATACTAAAATACTAACCCTATATTATTATAAATGTCAATATTTGTGGATGGATGGATGTCAGGATGTTTGTTAACTCTTTCCCAAAGAAACTACTAAACTGATTTTAAGGAAACTGTAACATTGTAGCTTGCCATGTGTTATCCAAAAGTACTATCTAAAGACTAAAGGTACCTACTACATAATATTTTTTCCATTTTCTTTACGCGACAACACTCACATCAAAAGTCAAAAAACTGAAAAGCGTGGAATTAAGTCTAGGTTTCAGTCACTTGGGATTTCAAACCCTATGTTACTTAGATTAAGTCTACTGTTAAATATAGGTACCTAAAATCTATTTACGTTTTTGCCACACCTATTCATATCTAAATTCATCATCATCATGTCAGCTTTTAGACGTCCACTGCTGGACAAAAGCCTCCCCCAAGGAACTTTACAACGACCGGTCTTGCGCTGCCCAGATCCAACGGTTTCCAGCGACTTTAACTAAGTCGTCAGTCCACCTTGTTGGAGGCCTCCCCACACTGCGTCGCATATCTAAATTATGAAATCAATATACCTACCTACTTTATAAAGATGACGTACCTACTTAATTATATAATATGTTCTACATAAGTATGATTTTTTCTCTTATACACTCTACATACAGGGTGTAACAGAAAGGGGGTATAAGCCGAAACATAGCGAATTTTGCTTAGAAAATATAAATTTACCTCCCCATACAAAATGGCCGATCAGCTGATCGAGTAAGTATGGGCGATCCAAAAATTATTTTCGAGTTACGACCAATGTTCCCTGAGGAAAGTTGTTCAGTTTCATGAGGACTACTTATCGCTGTGTTTCGGCTTTATACCCCCTTTCTGTTACACCCTGTATACTTTCCCTTTCCCAATATTAATTACTAATAATATTTGTGCCTATGGATGGATGTATGAATTTCACGCAAAAACTACTGAACAGTTTTTGATGAAACTTTAGTATAGGTTATTCTAAATTATTCTAAAGACATATTAATTGAATAGGTATGTAGAAAACATGTAGTAGATCGAACAAATCAAGTATCGATATATTGACCATCGGTCATTTAGGGACGATCAAAGGTAACATCAAATTGAAAAGTGTTTATTAAAAAATAGGCAAAATTCATTACACTTTTTTGATCTAAAACGCCTGCCGGTTCACTACCTATACAGACGAATAGGTAATATTACCGATTGCTTGTAAGCTTTTCATTTTGGCTTTCGACATTAAAATCGTTCGATGTTTTTAATTTCGACGTTTTGAGCATTGACTATTTAAGCGTTTTTTTTTTAAGCGTAGATATTATAAGTTATAACGAATCAAGAATTTAAGGCACTGGCAGAGGATAGGCCTAAATGGCGAACACTGAGTGAAAACAGTAACAACACTAAGTAACACTGAGTAACAATGAGTTAGAACTCTTAAATTAAATGATGATGATTATAAATTTCGATCTTGTTATATTATTATGTAACCATATTAACACATTCGCTTATGTTACGATAGTAATGAAATGAAAATTTATTTAATCTTGTAGGACGAGTTTGACATCACATACATAATCATTTTTTAAAGTTAATGCTAGAATCGCAAGAGTGCAGTTTTCCCCAGAGAAGAATCTAGCAAGAAACTCGGTTGGGTTGCTCTTTTCAAATTTGGTATTACAAATTCTTAGACAAAAACACTTAGATACATACATTAAAATTAACATTTCAATAATTATGCCAAATAGAGACAGCTTGACAGAAGAGCAGGTCAATCCCATGGATTTGAGTCATCTAGATAATCGTAAGTTTTCCCGGATATAACGATGATGCGTAAGAAGACGCGGGCAGCCTCTATCTTAGGTAAATCTGATTGATTAGGAAAATTACATTTTATTGATTACCGGATGGAAATAGATATTTACCTTTGCCTGCAGATAACGGATAACCGGTAAACAAACACGGGTGTTAAATAAAATAAAATAAAATAAAATAAAAAGCCTTTTTATTCCTCAATTACTTAGATAACTTACAAATGGATTTTTGAATATTAATAATTGAATTTTACTGGAAAATTAATAAGCCAACACGGGTGTTACTATCCGGTTAAATGCTGAATAAATATATCAATATCCGGAAATCTATACCTACTATAGTTCTACTTTGGCTAAAAGACTTTAGTGCCCAATTTCACCATCAACTGATAAAATTTAACTGACAGATAAACCTATGTCTATTTCATAAAATATGACATTTTAGATAGATACAGGTATAAAATATCTGTCAGATAAATTAATATATTAATTAATATATAAATAATTTAACTCACAGATAAACCTATGCCTATTTAATAAAATATGACATTTTAGATAGATACAGGTATAAAATATCTGTCAGATAAATTAATATATTAATTAATATATAAATAATTTAACTCACAGATAAACCTATGCCTATTTAATAAAATATGACATTTTAGATAGATACAGGTATAAAATATCTGTCAGATAAATTAATATATTATAAATAATTTAACTCACAGATAAACCTATGCCTATTTAATAAAATATGACATTTTAGATAGATGCAGGTATAAAATATCTGTCAGATAAATTAATATATAATAAATAATTTAACTCACAGATAAACCTATGCCTATTTCATAAAATATGACATTTTAGATAGATACAGGTATAAAATATCTGTCAGATAAATTAATATATTAATTAATATATAAATAATTTAACTCACAGATAAACCTATGCCTATTTAATAAAATATGACATTTTAGATAGATACAGGTATAAAATATCTGTCAGATAAATTAATATATTAATTAATATATAAATAATTTAACTCACAGATAAACCTATGCCTATTTCATAAAATATGACATTTTAGATAGATACAGGTATAAAATATCTGTCAGATAAATTAATATTTAATAAATAATTTAACTCACAGATAAACCTATGCCTATTCCATAAAATATGACATTTTAGATAGATACAGGTATAAAATATCTGTCAGATAAATTAATATATTATCTAATATAATAAATAATTTAACTCACAGATAAACCTATGCCTATTCCATAAAATATGACATTTTAGATAGATACAGGTATAAAATATCTGTCAGATAAATTAATATATAATAAATAATTTAACTCACAGATAAACCTATGTTATTTCATAAAATATGACATTTTAGATAGATACAGGTATAAAATATCTGTCAGATAAATTAATATATTATCTAATATAATAAATAATTTAACTCACAGATAAACCTATGCCTATTCCATAAAATATGACATTTTAGATAGATACAGGTATAAAATATCTGTCAGATAAATTAATATATAATAAATAATTTAACTCACAGATAAACCTGTGTCTATTTCATAAAATATGACATTTCAGATAGATACAGGTATAAAATATCTGTCAGATAAATTAATATATAATAAATAATTTAACTCACAGATAAACCTATGTTATTTCATAAAATATGACATTTTAGATAGATACAGGTATAAAATATCTGTCAGATAAATTAATATATAATAAATAATTTAACTCACAGATAAACCTATGTTATTTCATAAAATATGACATTTTAGATAGATACAGGTATAAAATATCTGTCAGATAAATTTTATCTGGAATTGGTGAAACCGGTCTTAAAAATTGTTTAATGAGTCTATTATGTGCTTCATATAGGTAGTTCTGGTTTTTTTATTTAATTAATGTAATGGGCTATCTACACAGATCCGGACAATACGGAAAACAATACGCCGTCATGACAAAGTAACCGGGCCGTGTCCGGGACGTGTCAGGGAAAAAATATCATCCGGTCTATGAAAAAATATCATAGACCTTAATGAAACTATTCCCTTTTTAAAGTAGGTATGTATATATGTATATATTTAATTAGAAAACATAGTTTTTTTTTAGATAAAGTAATCACATTATTTATCAAGGTATTATAACCTAATATGAACATTTTTATCGTAATTCGACTAAAGATTTTTTATCGTATTTTTCATAACGAAATTGTTTACTTTCACAACACGACATCCCTTAATTTTCATAAGGAAGTAGGTACATATCCACCCCATATTTATAAAAAAAAGTAAAGAAAATCACTTGCCGTAAAAAAAAGAGTTAAGAAGTAAATTAGAGAGAAAACACTACACTTAAGAGTATAGAACTAAAAATGTGAAAGAAGTGCACAGGAGAATTGTCATTTATAGAATAAGATGACTAAACAGAATCTACCCTTAATTAACAGTTTTTTTTTCTAGTTTATAAAAAAAAACCGCGACAACGTTTAAAAACCATTTTTTTTATTCTGATGTACCCAGTGTCACTCTCACTGTAAATACGAATCTAACGACACCTCTCAAGCTAAAATCCATCAAGCCGTTTAGGCTGTAGGGAATACCAAAGAATTATACATACATACATACTCTCTGTATGAGAGTAGGCTCGTGCCCCTCGGTGGACATTATGGGCTGATAACAAGACACACATACTTTTGAAAAGCTTAACCCTCCTTCTGGTGCAGTCGGGTAAAAAATCACTTACCGTTAAAATAGAGTTATGAAGTAAATTAGACAGCACACACTACACTTATGAGTTTAGAACTAAAAATGTGGTAGAAGTGAACTGTGGAATTGTCATTTATAGAATAAGATGTCTAAACAGAATCCACCCTTATATACCGGAGCGGGTCGGGTCACACTATGCGAATTTTCACGCGGAATTATCCTCAAGGTTTGATCGGCAGATCAAGATTTGATATTATTAACAAATTTATAATATTAATACGATAAATATAAGTATATTTAAATTATTTTCATTTTTTTTTAATTTTAGTTGAGTTTTTTTTAATAACAGTTTTTTTTTACTTTTGCAATGTAAACTTTAAAAATAAAATATAATATTTTTTATCTTTCATAAAGATTATTAAATTATGTATATTAATTCTACTACCAATAATTTGAGTAACTACTTATGTACGAGTAGGCATCATTTCGCAATATTTTTTTTTATCTGTGAATTAGATAGGTACCTATGGGTTTTCCAGTATAATTCAAATTATATTATTGTCTTTGATCTGTGGAAATATTAATCTTTGATTATATTAATTTTTATATTATGTATCTATTAAAATTTTCTTTGCAACATATTAATCTACCATCATTTTTGTTTTTTTTTCTTCATAAATTTTTGTAGAAATAATTTGTCTTAATATTTACAAAAACGTATGTAATAATAGTACCTACCTATCTTAAAATAAAATAATAGTAAAATTTATTTTATAGTAAATCCGGTTAACAGGTTTAATGACTTGTTAACATTAATAAACTTTTCTACAACGTCTGATTATCTATAAAATATTTTGTCTATGATAAAAAAATCAAATCCGATAAATCTTGCATCAGAATTTAAATCGGCAGCTGCGTTGAATCATGATTCATATTTATAACATTTTCTTAAACAAAACCATAAAAATCCTGGATTCATATAGCTTCTAAGAATTTACACAAAAAAATATACCTACTTCCTTTGAAAAATCCTATATTTTCAACACATGACTCTTAAATCAAAGGAGTAAGGTTTGTTACTGTTTGTGATTTGATAAACTAGTGATAAATATAAGTGTGTTATTGTTACAAAGTTAACATTTGATATCGTATTACAATTAATTAAAATACAAATTAACAAGTAGGTATAGATTAGTGGGATATTGCGTCTTTTTAATAGATGCTAATGCATACAGGGTAGCAATTCCGCTAAATTAAGTTAAGCGACCAAACTATAGCCAACAGATAAACATTCGACAGCAATATGTCACAAATTTGGTATTCTCTTAAGTGCCACGATTAATAGTCGATTAGTAGTCTCTAGAGGGTTTTATCTACTGTCAAATAGCGAAGAGAATACCGTTTGGAACTGCCACTCATGTGACATTGCGGAGTAGAATACCGATTATAGCGTAAAGTAATAAAATGTACGGCCGATCGCTGTCCACAGTCAACTTATCTGTTAAGAGAATACCAAAATGTGTCAATTCATACAATTCACATTCTAGAGAGACACCATTTTTCATTTGGTAATTAGAAGAATACGGCCCCTGGGTAGAAGATAAATATATTACAGTGAGCTGTTTCAACATCTACACATATTTATCTAACAGATATTTTATACATCATCATCATATCACTTATGGACGTCCACTGCTGGACAAAAGCCTCCCCCAAGGATCTCCACAACGACCGGTCTTGCGCTGCCCACATCCCACGGTTTCCAGCGACTTTAACCAAGTCGTCAGTCCACCTTGTTGGAGGCCTTCCCACACTGCGTCGTCCGGTGTGATTTTATACATGTCTCTGTCTAAAACGTTATGTTTTAAGAAATAGACATAGGTGTATCTGTCAGTAAAATTTTATTTTTAGATCGTGAAATGAACACTAAGTAAGTATACTGTATGATGATTAAAGTTTTAAAATTGTGTATTTCAGTTTAAAAAATAATTTACTTTTATGTATCACTGTACAGACTGGAAAATAAGAGTAGAAATTAAAAAGTGGCAACACTTTAGTGTCTTACCTTCCAAATCAATTTAAGAAAAAAGAGATTCTAAATTCAAATTTAAATTCAGTAATGTTTCATTCAAAATGGTTAGGTAAGGACACTCATTAGCACATTTTTTGACCTTTCTCTGCTATCTGTTACACCCTGTATAGTTGAATGAATGAAATACAATGTACTAGTAAATGCCCGCGACGACGCCGCAAAATAGTTTATTTTTTGAAGTTTAAGTTGCATTTATTTTTAACATTTTATGATTAATTTATTCCCAGCTGAATATTAAAACAATACATAAACATATGAAATAAAATATAAAAATCTGTTCAGTGATTTTCGCGTTAAAAAGTAGCAAACATCCTCACTTACATCCATTCATCGACACAAACATTGACATTTATAATATTAGTTAAATTTACTACGACTTACTATTTACGTATGTTTAACGGACGATACTTTCAAATAGCTGACAAAGTCGTAACATTTGTGTCATTTTAATTTATTCTATATTATAATACTTATATATAATATTATTTATATTTTATGAATGGTATCTTATTAATCGGGCAAAGACCTTTTTCAAGGCTAGGTAACAACTTGTCAGCATTTACTTATAGTTTAACTAAGCAATTTTGATTTTGTACCTACTTATACAAACTTAGACTCTACTCTAGTTAGACTCTTAAGTTTAAATATTTATTAAATATTTAAAAAAAAAACTAAGTCAAAGTCAAAAATATATTTATATCATAGGCACAAAAAAGGCTCTTGAAACCGTTACATTAATATAATATAATTTTTTTTGAAGCGAATGCTAGTTTTGCAAGAGTGCAGTTTCCCCCAGAGAAAAACCGAGCAAGAAACTCTGTGGGCTTGTGGGGTTGCTCTTTGACTAGAAAGCGCATTTCATAAAACTAATATGTAATAATAATAATAAAAGGTTTATGTTTTTTGGGAAATATGAGTAACTAAGTAGGTACTTCCCTATGTATTGTTAGATATTCTTTCAGCAATAAATAAGAGTAGTTATTAGTTTATTTATAATTTATATAAATGTCGGTAGCTTAAGATTGATCTCTCTGTTCTGACGTACCAGTTGTCAGTCTGCCATTACATGTATAGCGATCTACTTGTGTGTTTTACTGCTTACTTCCTACATATTTAACAGTTACCTTTGTAAAAAGTAACGTTGCGTTTTTCAAAATGAATTCGATAGCAACTGATAGGTTTTTGAGTTTTATCATAAAAAAAAATAATTATTAAAAATATATGTTAAAGTTTCCAAATGAAAATCACCCCGTGTGTCTCGATCCCTCATATACCAGTCCACTAGTAATATAATATTGAGTTCTCTGAAATCAATGGACATTAAAAAGGTAGTAAATGACGCAGCCGTTTGTGGAGTTACGTCATTTTGAGAATGGGTTTCATTATCATTTCAGGATGTGAAGGATAGTAGGTATTAAAGGGGGTTTGAAAAATGAAAATGAAAAATCATTTAATCCTGTAGGTTTTGACAACACTTAGGACACGTTATTTTCACGGGTCAGAAGATTTGGGGATACAATTTTTTTTTTTAGTATTGGCTATTGTATTTAAGGGAAATGTCGATTTTTGGAGACGTTTATTTTATGGCCGTCATTATATAAAAAAAAAAAGATAAGAAAGCCGGGGCCCAAGTCTGCTAATTTACAATAATGTCAGTTGTGTGTCGGCAGAGTGTCAATGTTATTTATGACATATTTGGTCGCAATCAGTGTGAAATATTTGGATGTGTCAAAAAATGCCATTAACAAGAGTGTCGGTAGAGACAGACTTGGGCCCCTTCATACAAACATTTTCAAACCCTATTTTGTACATACAACCTATTTTATTTTGTATTCTGTTCTGATGTGCAAGCTACAATATTGTAAACTTGTAAAGTTTCATTAAAATCTGTTTAGTGTTTTTTGCGTGAAAGAGTAACAGACATCCTTACATCTAATGCTATCTACACACCAAAGCCGCCGGCACCTTTCCGTCATACGAATGACAGCTGTCAAAAAAGCCGGCGGGTTTGGTGTGTAGATACCATTACATCCGTCCATCGACACAAATTAACATTTATAATATTATTAGGCTTAAGTAGGTCATTAATACTGTGACATCTTTAAATGAGTTTGGATTGTACTGGACCCATTTAACGTGCATCCAGATTTGATGCAATTGTCACCATTGGCCCAACCTTGGCCCAACAGTTAATTCAATTTAAAATACTGTCAAAAACTAGTTTTAATTTGTCCAAGATACAATGCCCAACTAGTTTGACAATTGGTATTAAATAAATGAATACAGAAACTCAAATTAAAAGTACTTAATAAGCCTGTTGCTGATTTATTTTTGTTGTTTTTTAGGTTTATTTTGACGAAGCAGCGGATTGTCACTTATGTAAGTACTTTTAATTTGGTATAAAATTAGGCATTATTATCGACTGTTTAAGATCTCTTTCCCATCGGAGTAGGCAGAGATCACTTCCCTTAACTTGCTACGATCCAAACACACTTCTTTCGCTTCATCCACATTCATCAGTCGCCTCATAGCACGTCGGTTTAGGGTACTCTTGACTTAGCCTCTTATTATTCTAAAAATAACCAAAAACAAACCGCTAAAGTAAGGAAATTTCCACAAAATAAGACCATAAGCTTATTAAGACATAATTGATATTGTCATTGTAAGCAATTAGTTATTAACACCCCGCTGTGACCATTTGAAGCCTCATTGGGGGGTAAATATAGGGGATGTGGCCTTTATAAGGCAATTTGCGGCTTAATTAATAAATTGGGGCGATTAATTGGCAACATTGTGGGTCAAGGATAGACTTAAAAGTCAGTAGGGTCAGTTATATATAAAGCAGTGGTAGCCTAGTCGGTAAAACGCCCGCCTCCAATCTTGGAGACGCGGCGTCTCAGATGCAGGTAGGGTTACCAGTTGAAATAAACGAAAGTCCGGAGAAAAGTCCTAATTCTCATATAAAAGTCCTGAGATTTTATACAGTTCGAGAATTTCATCTTAAAAACGTAATATCGTTATGTACAGTAGGTGTACCTGTAAAAAAGTATACATTTTAACTGCAATCTGTTATCAAAAGAAGATTATTTCGGTTACGTTTTACTAGGATAACTAAGTAGGTATAGATTTAAACTGCAATTATTTATAAAAAAAAGATAATATTTAGTTTATGTGAGTTGATTTAACTTTTAATTAAAGAGATCTTTGAAAAATGTAAGCTGTATTTTGAAATTCCTGAGATTTCACAAGATTGGCAAAGTCCGGCCGCACTCCTGAGAAAAGTCAAAAAGTCTGGTAATCATAGGACAAATTGTGAAATATGGTAATCCTAGATGCAGGTGGCAAAGAACCGGTAGCGTTGGTGTGCTATTGGAGAGGCCTATGCTCAGCAGTGGGCAGCTATAGGCTGAAATGATAACGATGCTTTTCTTTTGTGCTATTTTTGAAGCTTTCTCCTTGCTTGATTTCTTCTGAATAGCAGTTGGGGATACGTTGAAGGATGCATGAGATTGCCTTTTTTTTTTTTTACGTGGGGAAATCCATCGTGGATACCCTTCGTCGCGGAGAAAGACGAAGGGTTATGCCGGACTCCTACCGGCTAAAACCCCACGGTGTTTCTTCTCGCCGCCAAGTGACGGGGACACGGGAACGCTTCCGCACACATCCGCGAACCCCGTCGGCGGTGTCCGCCAAAGCAGACCCCTCTCGGGCAAATGCCCACCCTCTCTCCGCGGCTAACGTGTCGAAACACCAAACACGTCAGCCGCACCTCCTCGAAGACCAACCAGTGGTGAGTGACGGACTCTCCGATTCCGCCACTCACGGTCTCCCCGCAGCGAGCCAGATTTGTGGCCCCGCTACATGCCACACGGTCGCAGAGGATAGGGAGAGCGGCCTCCGGAATACCGACACTCCTCTTCCCCTGCGACCCCACCGCGTCCGCCATCAAAAAACGGTGGCGACCCCGTTTAGGCCGCGGGAGGTAGGGAAAGCGGCGCACCGTGATACCGGCAGTCCTCTCCCACCGCGGCCTCCACCTCTCAGCAGCTGGACTGCCCATACAGCCCAGCCACCCGCCTCAGCTGCGGAACCCCCCATAAGGCCCGCAGCCTACGCACCGTCTCAACAGCCTGTGCCGCCCATACAACACAGGCTGTCCGCCTCAGTAGCGCCACCCAAAAGGTTCGCCACCTACAAAGTACCGCTCAACCCAAGCCCAACCGGAAGGCATCGGGGAGCGGTCCTCCTCGGGTTCCTCTTTGCTTCCCAGCAGATGACCAGTCCGCCGGTACTGAGCCCCCCCGCCACTACAAGGCGAGAACCCACCGGGGGGGATGCATGAGATTGCCTAATCTAGCCACTCGTGTCCCACTGCTGGACAAAGGCCTCTTTCCTCATCCGCCATGACTTTCTGTCTTGAGCTTCCTGAAATCAAATAGGAAAAATAAAATAATAGAATATTTAAACCTTGAATAATAAACCTAAAAAAATTAAAAATAAAAATAAGTAAGTTTATGAAAAATAAATTAAAATCCTTGCGAACATACTCAGAAGACTTCAGACAAACACTTCAATCAAACGGGGGGGGGGGGGATTAAAAAAGTGCCTTTTTGTTCGATAAAGAGCCAAGCCCTCTTTTCCTTTATCTACGTGACCCCTATTTATTGTATAATTTCTGCATAATCAATATTACGTCAAACAAATGTAAACAAACGTCAAATTGTAAGAAGTGACGACAGTTTGTTTAAACAATTCGATTATTAAGTAAATTATTGATTACGATAGGATGCCTCTAACTTCGTACGCACATTATAATCGTCATATCTTTGAATACGAGATCCCGGAAGGATCTGACCTAACTTACAGTTAGATGGATAAAAACTTAGCTTCTCAATAGCTTCTCATGTGCTTTGAACACCTGCGTGTTTGTGTAACTGTCACAAGGGACGTTTGGCAGGTATCGAATGAGGAAGTTTCCCAAAAACTGGAGTAACTTTACTTATTTTGAAACTTGTAAAAATTAATGGCAGAGGATCGTCAAGAAAAGAATCATACTAAGGTACCTACCTACATTATCAAACTTTTTAATTTTATCCGAATACAGCGTAATGAAAATTATTTAAATGGCTGATTTTTAGATAGAACATGTATTCTAGAACATATGTTATTCTGAAGTTCAAGCTACAATATCGTATTTCGTTAAAATCAATATTGCCAACACACCACAGAGAATATTGATTTTAAGAACACAGATTAAAAAAAGTGACATCAAAAAAGTGTAATGAATTTTGCCTATTTTTGAATAAAACACTTTTCATTTTCATTTCATTTTTCATTTTCATTTTCATTTTCATTTAATTTCATTGTAAATTAGCTTTGGACTGTTCATATGGTTTTTGCGTGAAACAGTAACAACATCCTCTCATCTAACGGCACAAACATTAACATTAATAATAGTCACGTCACATACATAATCCTATTTGATCATTATTATACCCAATTCTGTTATAATGAGAATATGGTGTTTGATGTAGGTTGTTGTTGTTGTTGTTAGCCCATATAATTATGTCCCCACCGAGGGGCACGAGCCTACTCTCATACAGAGAGTGATTAGGCCTTAATCCACCACGCTGGCCAAGTGCGGGTTGGCGGATTTCACATACACCTTAGAATTTCTTCTTTGGTGTATGCAGGTTTCCTCACGATGTTTTCCTTCACCGTTAGCAAGTGGTAATCGAATAAATTGATCCGTACATGAGAAATAAACTCAGAGGTACGTGCCCGTGCCAGGTTTCGAACCCGCGCCCTTAGAATTCGAAGCAAGCGTTCTACCAACTGGGCTGTATGTAGGTACTTATCTGAAACTTTACTCTGAGGGAGCCCAAGCCTGCTTATTTACAATATTCTAAGTTGTGTGTCGGCAGAGTGTCAATGAGAATGTCAATGACATTTTTTGACACATTTGGTCGGAGCCAGTATAAGCCTGAGTATAGAATATTATATAAAAAGGGGCCATACCGTTTGGATCTGCTTGCCTGGTCTGGCGCAAAATGGCTACCTTTTAGTACCTATGGTATTTCTAATCGTTTGACAGGTCATCTACCAAGAAAACTATGAAAAACTTGGCGCAACTTGGCACGCTGTCATAAATTCTTTTGTATATGAAAAAAAAAAAGGAACCACTAATTATATTCCTTCCTCATTGGTGTAAGCCATTGTTTAGCAGAATACCAAATGTGTCAAGAAATGCCATTGACACTCTGCCGACACACAACTGAGGCTATTTTGAATTAAAAGACTTGGGCCCCTAGTTTACTACAAACATACATATCTGTCACGCCTCTCCCGTCGAGGTAGAAAGAGACCACTTCCTTCCACTACGATTCAAACACTCCTCTTTCGCTTCATCCACATTCATCAGTCGTTTTATACTTAGGGTACTTTTGACTTAGCCGGATACAAACATATACATGTCGGAGACATCTAAGATTACGTTCATGAAGGCTATTTTGAAACCATTTGCAAACTCTTTACTGCTAAAATGCAAGAACTGGCTGGTTTCTGACTGGTTGTCACTTTGGCGCTTTCATATCTGAGTTGTTGTCATGTTTGATGGATTCTGTTTGATTATTGATTTGATATCGAGGAAGACAAGACATCGGAAGACATCACATACGTCTTATTATTTTATAACGTGATTGGAAAAGACGCAATAAAGCCAGTTTGTTCAGTACACGCCCACTGTCTTATTTTAACTAAAAGCTTAAACGCCACTTCTGATGACTCGTCTCGTCGACATACATATCCGTCACACCTCTTTCCCATCGGAGTAGGCAGATACCACTTCCCTTTGACGTGACCAATATTTTCTTTCTATATTTTACGAATGTTTTTTTTTACTAAACGAACTATTTTGCATCCAGGGAGCTTAGCACGGCGTGCCGCGACAATTATCTCACGTCATGCTGTCCTTATCACATTTAAAACTGTAGACAGAGACGTAAGCGTGACAAACGCATGACAACGTCTTGTCACGGAGTGCATGCTAAGCTAGCAGGCTTGGCAGACAGAAGATAGGCCTAAATGGCAGATGCTCCTCCGACAAGAGTCTGACTCTTAAATAAAAAAATTATTATGCTTGTAGATAAAATTCTCTGAGATAATTTTGAGCTCAGAGTAGAGGTACCAAGCTGATTAATTCTCTCTAAATATAGCCTTAGAAATCAGTATTATTGTTTGAATACAAATTGAGTAGATACTTAGCTAAGTTAAGGTATCTTAGTACTAAGTTAAGACTAAATAATTGAATTTCAGGTTTCAATCAACCTCATAGTTACTAAAATGTCTAATTTTAGCACTAAGATTTACACACTGGCGTTTTTTGAAGCTGTTGCGATTTCGTTTTTTTTATGAAATCGCGCCAAAATCGTGGGTATAGCATGTGCATGTATTTTTTATTATAGCAGCAACGGTAATACATAATTTGTGAAAATTTCAACGCTCTAGCTATAACGGTTCATGAGATACAACCTGGTGACAGACGGACGGACAGTCGAGTCTTAGTGCCTGTTTTACCATCATTACAGATAAAATTTAACTGACAGATAGACCTATGTCTAATTCATAAAACATGATGTTTTAGACAGAGACAGGTATAAAATAGCTACAGTTAAAATTAAACTGACAGATAGACCTATGTCTATTTCATAAAACATGATGTTTTAGACAGAGACAGATATAAAATATCTGTCAGATAAATTTTATCTGTAGATGGCGAGACGGGCACTTAGGTATCTAATAGGGTTCCGTTTTCACCCTTTGTGTACGAAACCCTAAAAAGGTATTTACTTGCCCAGCTGAGGGACTTAGCCCACAAAAATGGGGAACCCCATGACAAAAATGTGTTAAATAATAACACACACCGGATCTTGTTACTTTTTAACAAGCCGCTAATTGTATGTAGCAACACTAACGCTACAATAGTGATGTGCGTTGTTTCAATTTATCGATATCGATAAAATTAAAAAGTTAATATTGGAAGTGATAAAATATTCAGTCAACTTCTAAGGAAGTTCACGGGCATTCATTATTCGAAGTAATTATTATATGATAATTTAGATGCAATGAAAAATCATTTAATCCTGTAGGTTTTGACAGCACTTAGGGCAGGTCATTTTTTAAAGTTAATGCTACATTCGCAAGAGTGCAGTTTTCGTCAGAGAAGAACCTAGCAAGAAACTCTGTAGGGTTGCTCTTTTCAATATAAGTTAAAAAAAAGATATTTTAGAGTAATAATTATTACCATTACTACCTCTTTATTTTGATAGATTAATTTAAGTTATATGAAATACGAGTAGTACGATGTACAAAAATGTCCTTATAATAAAATATAATAAAATATAGGTATAGAGAGTAAAAGTCACGCCATCTATGTTTTTTCCTGAATACTAAACCTTCATAGAATGGGCATGATGACTAAAAAAAATTTTTAATCCATCCCATAAATTATTTTAAAATATTCGACATGTATTTTTTCTTTTTTCTCTTCAACTAAAAATGACAAAGATACACTGGGTTGAAGTTGCTGGTGACGTCATCCCTCAGTACGATTTTAACCGAGGAGCGACGTCAATACCCCCTACTCTGTAACTTTGATGCTCTGTATCTTTGTATTTATTTATGTATTTGATCAGGTAAAAAATGAGTTTCAAATATTTTTTAATAGCCTAAAAGACGGACTAATTATTTTTTGAATTTTTGAATGTAGTCATCATCCCCATTTGCACTATGCATCAAATTGAAAATGAGCCACATTATGTAACAAAATACTATCTACTATTATGAATGTAAGTTACCTACAATGTATTAACATTGTTATTTTAATTTTTATAGTTTCCTCGTATAAGTAAGTAAATAAGTTATTATTTTGAACTCTTTCTTCTTCGAATAAATAATAAAATAAATGACTACTTATTTGTCATATGAAACATTGTATTTTATAAATATATTGGAAAACTGTGAGTGGAAAATCTTTGACGTAGTATATTGATTTAAATTAGGCAATACTATAGGTACAGGTCAATTCTACTAGTTTAAAAACACTGCTAAAGTGTTAATTTCAGACATAGACATTTACAATAACCGGCTAAATGCTAGTCGGACTCACGCGGGAAGGGTTCCGTTCCATTAACTACTTGAACAATAGCCCAATAAAGAAAGTTTGCGGGTAGCCATTATCGATATCGAGCAAAAAAAGCAAAAAAAACACATTTGTTGTATGGGAGCCCACCTTAATTATTATTCTATAATTTTAGTATTTGTTGTTATAGCGGCAATGGTAATACATCATCCGGAAATGTTAATAGTCTAGCTATAACGGTTCATGAGATTCAGCCTGGTGACAGACTGAGAGCCAAGTCTCAGTAATAAGGTCCCGTTTTCACCCTTTGTGTACGGAACCCTAAAAAATCACTAAATAATGACTATAACAGCATCATCAAACAGACAGACATAATTCCAGTATTTCCGAGTCCCATTGGTAGAATATCACTAGATGACAGACAGACAGACGCAAAAACTGATTGCTTTGCTTTGTTAATGGTTTCTGAGAGTGTGACTTTGTATATGTTCAATCTGTTGGTTTGTTTGTTTGTGAAAGGATTAGGAAATAGGTATGTGTTTTTTACGATGATTTTTTTTAGGTTTTGCTTATCTTGGATTGTTAATTTAAAAATAAACGGGATTATACACTTATTCAGTTCAATTTTATGAAAATTGTATAAAAAATATTTTCTTATAAGTATAGGTAGTTTTTAATTAAAAATAAAGTATTTGCTCAATTATTTATTTTTCAACATTTTTTAAAAATAAATCATCATCGAAGCCAACTTAAAATTCTTTTTAAAAATAATATAATAAATAAAAAATAATAATAATATATTTTAAATGCAGTTTTTTTTAATTAAAAAAAAGAACCTAAAATAGGTATATATTGCCATGCAGCGTTAAAAATAAACCAATAATCAAAACTTAAACAAAAACCAAACAAACCCGAGTAGCCAACTAGTATATTCCATCAGCACAAAGCTCCGTTTAAATTGTCTTTTTCTAACTTGGGAAAGCTAGAAAATAATTATACCTAATGCAATGGTTTCTTGGATTCCAACATCATACTATAATTTAATACTATTCACTATAACTGCGCTTACGCATCTGCGGTTTTTTTTTTACTACAATTGTGGATTCTGCCACTGTCAAGTAAAGCTGTAGGTAATTAATTATTATACTATATTGTACTATAGCTATAAAAGCGAAAAAAAGAAGAAAAAGGCGAAAGAAGTGTATTTGGATTGTAGCAAGTGGAGGGAAGTGGTCTCTGCCTACCCCAATGGGAGAGAGGCGTGACGGTTATGTATGTATGTATAGTTATATGTATACAGGGTGTAACAGAAAGGGTATATAAAGCCGAAACACAGCGATAGTCCTCATGAAACTGAACAACTTTCCCCAAGGAACATGAGTCGTAACTCGAAAAAAATTTTTGGATCGCCCATACTTACTCGATCAGCTGATCGGGCATTTTGTATGGGGAGGCGAAATTTTTTTTTCGAGTTACGTCCCATGTTCCTTGGGGAAAGTTGTTCAGTTTCATGAGGACTATCGCGGTGTTTTGGCTTTATACCCCCTTTCTGTTACACCCAGTATATTTTTTAACCCCCGACGCCAAAAGAGGGGTGTTATAAGTTTGACGTCGATGTCTGTCTGTGTATCTGTGTGTCTGTGTGTCTGTCTGTCTGTCTGTCTGTCTGTGGCACTGTAGCTCCTAAACGCGTGGACGGATTTGGATGCGGTTTTTTTTTAATTAAAGCTGGTGTTCCTGGGAGTGTTCTTAGGTATATAATATGCAAATCGGTTCAGCCATTTCAAGGTCATCAGCTCTTTTCTCAGCTGTGGTAGGGTTATAGATCCAATATAACAGCAGATATGCCGTGTTTGGATTCATTTTGATCAGTGTTTAATTCCTAATATAATGCAATGGTGACAACAGATGAGGAGCTGATGATGGAGTCAGAATTTCCAGCACTCCATCCATTCTTGAAAAATGTAACAGCAGATATGTCGTGTTTGGATTCGTTTTGATCAGTGTTTAATTCTTAATATAATGCAATAGTAACAACAGGCGAGGAGCTGATGATGGAGCCCGAATTTCCAGCTCTCCATCCATTCTTGAAAAATGTAACAGCAAATATGTCGTGTTTGGATTCGTTTTGATCAGTGTTTAATTCTTAATATAATGCAATGTCGACAAAAGGAGGAGCTTATAATAATAATTATAAATTTTTATAATAAAGGTTTAAAAACTTTGAAATAAAAATTAAATTAAAAATTTTAAAAACCCCCGACCATAAAAAGTAACAAATAAAATAAGTAGTATTTTGTCAACTGAACATCGCTTAATATTTCATACAAATTGACAACTTTCATACAAACTTCATTTTGTCGGGGGACCGCTAAGTACCTAGGTAGGTACGCAAAAAAAACCTAACCATAAGTAATCATAATGAGATATCAAAATTTAAAAAATGCCTGTGAACGAAATGTTTTAATTGAATCGGTTAGTATAAATTTAAAATAGGTATTCGTAAGGAAAATAGAATGCGGTCCCCCGACGAAATGAAATTTGTATGAAAGTTGTCAATTTGTATGAAATATTAAGCGATGTTCAGTTGACAAAATACTACTTATTTTATTTGTTACTTTTTATGGTCGGGGGTTTTTTATACTATAAATACTTACATATTATACACAAACATCCAGACTTAAGACAAATGTCTCTGTACATCATAGTAATGTTTGTCTCAAGTGGAAATCGAAAGGGCCCGTTTAACCAGTCACAGATAAAAAAAACTATCAGATAAACCTATATCTATTACTTAGACAAGACAGTGACAAATATAAAAATATCTGTCAGATAAATTTTATCTGAAATTGGTGAAACTTGCGTTTATCCGCTAATACTAAAGGTCTATCTACACATATCCGGGACGTGTCCGGGACGTGTCCGGGTAAAACATTCGTCTCATTGGCAACCAGACGCGTTGTCATGACGGCATATTGTTTTCCCTAATGACGGGCCCCGGCCCAGACACGTCCCGGGCACGGCCTGGATATGTATAGACAGACCATAACCCAACTACCACCCATCTTATCTATAATACCCAGACATACATATCCGTCACGCCTCTCTCCCATCGGGTGTTACGATCCAAACACACTTCTTTCGCTTCATCCACATTCACCAGTCTCCTCATACATGCACTTAAGGGTACTCTTGACTTGGCCTGTCTTTAACAAGTCCCGGATTTGATCGAAATACGATAATATTCAAGTCTGACTTTAAATCAAACAATATACAAATAAGAAGTATTGACGTCAAATATTTGATAAGTGTAAATGAAACTATAAGTACCGGCGCACACCTGACGGAGCGCAGCGCAGAGCATTTTGATTGTCATATTATTATCGACATTGTTCTCATTAGAATAATAAATGAAATAAAAAATCATTTAATCCTCTAAGTTTTGACAACACTTAATGGTATCTACACACCAAAGACGCCGGCTTTTTTGACAGCCGTCATTCGTATGACGTAGACAGTATTAGACCGGTCATTTTTTAAAGTTAATGCTAGATTCGCAAGAGTGTAGTTTTCCCCAGAAAAGAACCTAGCAAGAAACTCTGTAGGGTTGCTCTTTTCAATTTAAGTTGTACAAATCTCAGGCATAAACACAGAAAAATACAATAAAATTAATATTTCAAAAGAGCTATCCATAAATAAATAATAAAAATTTGACCCTGCAATATCCAGAATATTCAAAATCAGTTGACACAATATTCGCATGTAGTCGCTTCAATGCTCCGATGCTCATTTGTTGTATCAACTGATTTTGAATATTATTCTAATGACAACAATGTCGATAATGATATGACAATCAAAAATGCTCTGCGCTGCGCTCCGTCAGGTGTGCGCCGGCCCTAAGTACTTACCAATTAGATATATGTTGTCAATGGTTTTATTTGAAACAAAACGAGGTGTTTTAAAAACCGCTCTTGCGTGGTGGAACTATTTGTTGATTCCTTTAAAATAACTGTCAAAATCCAGAATTGTATAACTGTAATATACCTACTCAATATTACCCGACTAAATAAAAATGAAAGCCTACTAATATTAAAAATGTCAATGCTTGGGCCGATGGATGGATGTATGTTTGTTGCTCTTTCATCCAAAAATCACTGAACAGATTTTAATGAATCTTTATAATAGGCTTAGGTACATATCAGCCAACGGGCCTAATGACACATCAGAATAACACATTTAATTTTAATACCTGCATTGTGTAAGTTTTTTAAGATATGACAATAAATTCTTACAAAGTCGCAGGCAGCCAGTCCAGTCTAGTCCAGTCTTTCCCAACGTGGGCGATAACGCCCCCTTGTGGGCGCTGCAGGCCTAAATGGGGGCTAATGTTTGTTTTATTTTCAATAAAAGATACTCTGTCCGAATACTATAAAGTGGCGTTTCAATAATCAGTTATAAGTACTTAGCGGTTTTTAAGTATGTTTAAAAAGGGGGGCGTTAAAAAATTATTGATTCTTAAAGTGGGCAATAGACAAAAAAAGGTTGGGAACCCCTGCTAGTCTAACAAAACTTCCTGTACATTCGTAATAAACTATTTTTTATCGTATTTCCGTTTCGCTTATCTTCGTACTTGCTGTTAAATCAGTCTGTTTGTTAGCTTATCTACAGTAAATACGATCACACCACTTTTATCAGTGGGTGTGTCTGATTGAAAGATGGGTACACATTATACTGTAACCGTAACGTTTATATGGACTGTAACCAAAGCACGTTTGTGCGATTTTAGCGTAAACTAATAATAATATACTTACATGCTTAAGCGGGTGTGTGAGAGAGTGTTTAGAGACTTACCTATACAGGTGTAACAGAAAGGGGGTATAATGCCGAAACACAGCGATAGTCCTCATGAAACTGAACAACTTTCCTCAAGGAACATGGGTCGTACGTAACTCGAAAAAAAAAGTTCGCCTCCCCATACAAAATGTCCAATCAGCTGATCGAGTAAGTATGGGCGATCAAAAATTTATTTTCGCGTTACGACCCATGTTCCTTGGGGAAACTTGTTCAGTTTCATGAGGACTATCGCTGTGTTTCGGCTTTATACCCCCTTTCTGTTACACCCTGTATAATATTGTTTTGTAAAATATCGGAAGATGGATGATGGCAGAGGAAGGGAGAAGAGAGGAAGAATATGGAGGTGGCGAGAGTTCGTTGTGATTGTTGTGTGATTAATTATTAATATTAATAATTATTGTTACGGTGGCTGATGATAAAATACACTAAAGTGAATATGTATCGGTGTTTCTTGTTAGAATCGTTCTTTAATTTCTTAATAAATGAAATTAAATTAGTAGGTAAAAAAATTGCGTTAGGTGTTTTGTTATAATATAGGAATTTCCGTTAGTAAAATAGGTAAGTATTTATCAATATTATCCGAGACGTAGCCTAAGGTTATATTAAAAATAATCAAAACAATTTCATTATCTTACTAAAATTACTTTATCCTCCGGCTTTTATTACTTAATACTAAAATATTCATCTTCTTCTTCTAATTTAAGAACTTACCTCTTGTCGGTGGAGCCTCTTCCATCCCTCCCTATTTTCTGCCTTCTTTTTAACATCTTGACCCAGACGGACGTTCCTAGAACAGGTGAAGGGAAAGGCGGGTGTCATGTCGTATCAAGATGTTAAAAAATATTCATAAAAAAGCTAAATTCTTTGTACACTCGTGTACCAAGTTCTTATTTATCTTTTGTGGAATATATTTTTTATTTTTATAAGAAACTGGATCCACCCATAATTTTAAAAAAGTTTTTTCTTAATGAAGAAGATAAAATTATATATTTACCTGCAATTTTATTAAAAGAAACAACGTATATATCTACATAAATTAAAAAAAAACAATACCCATTAGGTACTAGTATTTGGGTTAAAAGTCAATGCCACAAAAATACGCAAAATACTAAAATACGCAAAATACAACTTAAAATATAGGGTGTCTTCAAATTAGTGAACGATAGAAAAGGATATGCATGTACTCGTGATAACAAACAACTTTTACTATGGGACCAAGGTCGAAATCGTTCAAAAAATTTTGAACCCCCCCATACAAAATGCACCAGCTGATAGTATGGGGGAACTAATTTTTTTTTTGTGATTTCGAACTTGATCCCATAGTAAAAATTGTTTGTTATCACGAGTACATGCATATGCTTTTCTATCGTTCACTAATTTAAAGTTACCTTGTATATAGAAAATTGTAGAAATACATAATTGGCGTTTGTCTTATTATTCTTATATGTCGGCGAGACGAGTCATCAGAAGTGGCGTTTAAGCTTTTAGTTAAAATAAGACAGTGGGCGTGTAACGAACAAACTGGCTTTATTGCGTAATTTCCAATCACGTTATAAGATAACAGGATATACGTGATGTCTTCCGATATCTCTTCAAATCAATAATCAAACAGAATCAAACAGAATCCATCATACATGACAGCGACTCAAATATGAAAGCGCCAAAGTGACAACCAGTCCGAAACATGCCAGTTCTTGCATTTTAGCAGTAAAGAGTTTGCAAATGGTTCCAAAATAGCCTTCATGAACGTAATCTCCGACATATATATATTCTATCTAATGTCTATGTTCTTGCAATAAACTAAATAAATATGTACCTACTATATACTTATAAAATGAAAAAAACTATATCAAAGATCTTTCTCGAAAAAAATATATAGTTAATATAAATTATATTAGATATTTCTAGAAAAATAAGTACCTATATTTTTTTAATTAAAGATTTCTTTTTTTAATTTATTAGAATTAAATTCTAAAAAACTAGGTAGCTTCTGATTAAAATAAATTATATACTTACAAATTATTTGAATTTTAAATGAAGCCACTCAAAGACCGCGTGGTCACGATTCTTAGATTGCATATTCATTGGTAATCTATATCTTCTACGTCGTAACAATAGATAACAAGTAATTGCAGGTAATTACATTACCACTAACTCTCCATTAAATTAACTATCATTTTAAATTAATTTCTAGAGTCCGTTTCACTAATGACAAATTAAAAAATTCCAGATATACCTATGTCTATTCCATAAAACATGACGTTGTAGATCAGACCGGTATAAAATATCTGTCAGATAAATTTTATCTATAAATGGTAAGACGGGCCCTTAGATTAATAAAATAATCGTCGTACCTACAACGAAAGGTAAGTCTTATCGATAAAGTACGGTATCTATCGCAGAAAACGTCACTCGCTACTGCGCAAGCGTGTAGAAACGTCGCGTGACATTCAATTTAAGAAAAAAAATAGTTTATTTTTTGTTTCGGTTTATCGATAACTTTCTTTCAGTGATTCCCGTCACTAGTTTCAGGAACGCGCGAGTCCGTTGTATTCTAAATTCAAATTGACCAATCGAATGCAATTTCGTGCCACGTGTGCGTTTTCTTGATATTCCTTTTTTGAAAAATGTTAAATGTGTTCCACAGTATACAATACTTCTTGTATTTCGCTATAAAGTAACTGGTATTTGGAACTGTGACTGTTTGTGTATTAGGTGGTATTAGTAACTTTTTAGTGATATTACATCATCCTTAGTTGTGCAAGGTAAGTGTTCATAACTTTCTTATATTGCAACCCGTTGGAAATATCTTCGCACCTGAGGCCCATGTCTGCTAAATTACAATATTTTCAGTTGTGTGTCGGCAGAGTGTCAATTAGAGTGTCAATGAGAGTGTCAGTGAAACATTCGGTCACAAATCCACAATCAGTGTAAGCCATTGTTTATCAGAATACCAAATGTGTCCAAAAATGCCAATAACACTCTGCCGACATACAACGGAGGCTATTTTAAATCCCCGACGCGAAAAGAGGGGTGTTATAAATTAGCAGACTTGGGCCCCTGGCTTACCGATGTCATGCAACTCGTACGTACTCGTCACGATACTGGATAGGCGAAAACGATGGGAAGCGCATTTCAGCGAGGTGCGCAAATATTTCCGACGGGTTATTCTGGCTTACAAACTTAAAATTTCTAAATAACTTTAGCAATTAGGTTATCTACCTAATCTAATTGACTATAAGCATAATGGGGATGATGACTACATTCAGAAATTCAAAATATAATTAGTCTGTCTTTTAGGCTATTAAAAATATTTGAAACACGTTTTTTACCTGATCAAATACATAAATAAATACAAAGATACAGAGCATCAAAGTCACGAACTGGGGGTATTGACGTCACTCCTCGGTTAAAATCGTACTCAGGCGTGATGTTACGAGCAACTTTAACCCAGTGTATCTTTGTTATTTTTAGTTTAAGAAAAAAAAAGAAAAAATACGTGTCGAATATTTTAAAATAATCTATGAGATGGATTTAAAAAAAATTTTTAGTCATCATGCCCATTATGTTGCTTGACTGGCCAGTAGTGACCCTGCCTGCCATGCCGTAGGTTGTGGATTCTATCCACATCCATACTTCCATACTAATATTATAAATGCGAAAGTAACTCTGTCTGTCTGTCTGTCTCGCTTTCACGCTAAAACGGCTGAACCGATTAAAACGAAATTTGGCACACAGATAGGCTATAGCCTGAGAAAGGACATAGGCTACTTTTGATTTCAATAGCGCAGGTTAAGCAAACGCGACGCGAGCGCCGCGCAAGATAATAATAGGTAGTATAATGCGTACGAACTCGCGGGCAGCCACTAGTTCTCAATAAAGACAAACATTACTGTGATGTACCTTTTTTTAAGCGGGGAAATCCATTATGGATAACCTCCGTCGCGGAGAAGGACGGAGGGTTATGCCGGACTCCCACCGGCTAATGCTATCTACACACCAAAGCCGCCGGCATTTCGTCATACGAATGGCAGCTGTAAAAAAAGCCGGCGGCTTTGGTGTGTAAATACCATAAAACCCCACAGTGTTCCAACTGACCAATTTTGACGAGAGCACGGGGAAACACGCGCCTACTTCCGCGAACTCGTCTGTGGTGTAAAAAAGTACCTAGGAAATAGGTATTTGTACCTACTTATAGTTATCTATGTAGCTATAGTATAATTATAGGTAGTAAGGGCCAAAACATAAATTCACGACACGACGCGACACGACGGGACGCGACGGGACACGACGGGACGCGACACGACGCGAAACGACACGACACGACGCGACGCGAAATGACGGGACGCGACACGACGCGACACGACGCGACACGACGCGACACGACACGACGTCGTACGTGTCGTGTCGCGTCGTGTCGTGAATTTATGTTTTAGCCCCACTTTCCTCAACATTGGCAGAAATCAGAATCCACAGTAGTAGTGGCCAATAAAAAAAAAATCTGGGGCCCCGTTTCGCCACTTACAGACACTAGTATTTATCTGACAGATATTTTATACCTGTCACTGTCTCAAACTACATGTTTTATGAAATAGACATAGGTTTATCTGTCAGTTAAATTTTATCTCTAATGGTGAAACGGCCCACTTGCGCAGCCCAGAGTTAACTCAATAAACCCGGAATTGCTAACACTGGGTTGAATCAAGATAAATCAATACAAATTATTTATTTAACTCTGTATTAGCACCTAACTCTTAGTTTATTGGGCTGCGCAAGTGGGCCAAAAAGTTAAAACAGGCCTTAAGTAGGGTTATTTTAACCCAGTATTGTAAACGTCGTAAAGGTTAAACATGCGGGTAAAACCACAAAGAGTCAATGATCCGAGTAACAGTTAAAAGTTATTTTTAACTTTAAGTTGTTTTTGTAACAATGGATGTTACTAAACTTTATCTATATATATAAAAATGAAACCTGTTTTCCGTTGTCACGGCATCACGCCTGAACGGCTGGACCGATATCGCTAATTCTTTTTTTAAAATGTTCATTGAAGTCCAAGGATGGTTCCTACGGTGAGAAAAAATCGAATAATTGTCGGGAAAGCCCTAAAACAGACATTTTCTTTTTCCCATACAAATGTTTTCTTACTAAAATGTAGAGTCAATTTGAACTTTATTCCTACACAATAAAGTTCATTCTAAGGCGGGACGAAGTTCGCCGGGACAGCTAGTTTAAGTATAAATTATTTCGGTTGACTTGTTTATAGTTTACTAGTGGCTGCCCGCGACTTCGTACGCATCATACTATTATTATCTTGCACGGCGCTCGCGTCGCTTTTGCTTAATCTGCGCTATTGAAATCAAAAGTAGCCTATGTCCTTTCTCAGGCTATAGCCTATCTGTGTGCCAAATTTCGTTTTAATCGGTTCAGCCGTTTTAGCGTGGTTGCGAGACAGACAGACAGAGTTACTTTCGCATTTATAATATTAGTATGGATAAGTATGGAAGTATGGATTGCATGAAGATAGCACAGACAGAAAAGAAAAGAGAAGTTAGACAAAAGTACAGTTAAGTATACTTTTGTTAAGTACTTATAGTTTGTTTTAGTTTTGGAAATTAAAAGTAAGGACGACTTTTTTCTAATTAAAAGAACAATATAGCATGTAAGAGACTGTCCACATGACGCGTTTCACGCGCGTAACCTTACGCACGTAAGCACTCGCGCGTACTCGAGATACTTGAGCTACATAATATGTCGCGTCCACATGCCTATCGCGCGTAAAACGCGTGACTGTCGACTTACAGTCGTAACTAAAAACCAGTCAAAATTACTTTTGACTGACTAAACAACCAAAATCTGAGGACACCAGTCTAAACCACTTTTGAGAGATTTTAGCAGTCAAAAATGGGTTTGACTGGTTGTGAATAGTAAGCTTTACTTCTCTTGACATTGACAGAATCCAAAATGGTAATAGGCATGATGACTAAAAATTTTTTTTAATCACATAGATTATTTTAAAATATTCGACACGTATTTTTAATTTTTTCTCTTAAACTAAAAGTGACAAAGATACACTGGGTTGAAGTTGCTCGTGACATCACGCCTCAGTACGATTTTAACCGAGGAGTGACGTCAATACCCCCCACTCCGTAACTTTGATGCTCTGTATCTTTGTATTTATTTATGTATTTGATCTGGTAAAAAATGTGTTTCAAATATTTTTTAATAGCCTAAAAGGCAGACTAATTATTTTTTAAATTTTAGAATGTAGTCATCCCCGTTGTCATTAAAAAATGCACATTTGGCATAAACACATACGTACATATCCGTCCTCTTTCCCATCGGGGTAGGCAGAGACCACTTCCTTCCACTTGCAACGATCCAAACATACTTGTTTCGCGTCATCCTTTGCTTCTTTTTGGCATACCTACCTCAAGCCTTGGAAAGAACTTATCAAAAATTGATCATTGTAAACTATTTTGCTATAACGTTAATGGCACACAGATGTTAAACCCAAATATTTGCATTAAAAATGCCTTCCTTTTTATAAATTAAATTGTATCAATATTACATAGGTGCTACATAATTATTTACCTTTTTATTACTCATACTACTTACATCTGTGATAATGACAATAAGTTATTTATTTATTTATTTATTTAATTTTTATGTGAAACAAACAGTTACTTACATATCCATTTCAAAACAACTTAAATATTTAACTCTTGAACCTACAGTTTCCACTAATAGTTAACATTATATAAATAGTTGCAAACTGCTTAAGTAGTTACTTAAAAGGCGTACATACTTCACCTTGCGAAAATTAGAGAAAACAGAGTACTTACTTTACATTACAAATTACAACTGAATAATACTAGGGACGGTATCAAATCCTAACAAATTCTTAATCTATGTTTCTAATGTTAAAGGCAAGAAAGTATTAATATCAATTATTATTCCTACTTTTATTATATTTTCAATAATAGGCGAACTGTACGCACTTTAATTACTCGTTATATCATTAAATATAGATTTACACATATATACATACATATCTGTCACGCCTCTCTCCCATCGAGGTAGACAGATACCTCCCTCCACTTGCTACGATACAAACACACCTCTTTCGCTTCATCCACATTCATCAGTCGTCTCCTACATGCACGTTGGTTTAGGGTCCTCCTGACTTGGCTTGGATAGATTTGAAAACGTATGTTTTGTCTTTGTATGGTACCTGTCTATATATATAGTTACTAGCTTTTACCCGCGACTTCGTCCGCATAAGTTTTTTTGTTTTCTCCCGGCTGTAAGTCCCCCTGCAACAATGTCCCTCTATCGTGTTCTGGTCCTCAACTTCACATCAAAATTTGTTCAAAAGCAACCTAAGCACATAATGGATAGCTCCGAATGTTTCCTTAGTAAATATAAAAAGTAAATAATGTACAAATCGGTTTAAAATACTACTAACTATACCTACCTGCCAACCCCCGATGTATACAAATCAGATCAATAGTTTTGGCGTAATGTGATTCTAGACAGAGTTTTAATGTTGTAGATAGGTAGCTATGTATACGTTCCTGTGGGAATGAGATATTTTCCCGAAGTAAGAAGTAGTCTGAATTTTGGTACCTTCCTACCCTATAAGTTAAGTAGTGTGATGGAATGTCGCTAAGTTTCGATCCAAGTAAAACTGTTAAATAAAGACAGTTGCATCAAAATTTTATCATAAATTCCATAAATTATGGCGCCTACCTACCCTCTAAGTTAGAAAAGTGATTAAATACTAACTTGAAGTCTTAGTAACACTCAGTTTAAAAAAAAATCAAAATCATTTCAGTAGCTATGGCGTCATGCGCTTCTTAACACGATCACGCTAGATTTCCGCGGGAATGAGGTATTTTCCCGCCGTAAAAAGTAGCCTGTGTCCGTGCCTAGGATTCTATCTTTAAATTAACCAAGTCTTATAAAAATCCGTTCAGACGTTAAGGCGTGAATGAGGTAAACTTTTAAAACAAACGATTAAAAATCACTAACTCAATTCAGTTTTCTGCCTACTTCCTACCCCCTAAGTACGATGACGTGATCATTTTGATCTTATATCCGTTTTTAGGTAACCATCTATTACCTTACTAAATTTCATCAAAATCCGTTCAGCCGTTTAGGCATGATAGAGCAAAACTCCCAGCAAAAACCATAAAAAAATCACTAACTCAATTCATTTTTCTGCCTACTTCCTACCCCCTAAGTACGATGACGTGATCATTTTGATCTTATATCCGTTTTTAGGTAACCATCTATTACCTTACTAAATTTCATCAAAATCCGTTCAGCCGTTTAGACGTGAAAGAGCAAAAGTCCCAACAAAAACGACTAAAAATCACTAACTCAATTTAGTTATCTACCTACTGCCTACCCCCTAAGAACGATGGCGTGATTATTTATAGCCTATGACCATTTCTAGGTTATCATCTATCACCATACCAAATTTCATCAAAATCCGTTCAGCCGTTTAGGTGTGAAAGAGTAACAGACAGACAGACAGACAGAGTTACTTTCGCATTTATAATATTATAGTATTATAGTATAGTATAGTATATATAGTATATTATAGTATTATAGTATGGATAGTATGGAAGTATGGATTTAGTATTAAGTGCCTAAATATAAAGTTTCATGGTTTTATCTTTGAATAGTGACGATCTCCCATACTAACTTTCATTCCTTATTACCACCCCCTTAAGCCTTTTTTCGCGACAAAATATAGCCTATGTCCTTTCTTAAGGTCTAGACAACCTCTCTACCAAATTTCATTGAAATCGGTTCAGTAGTTTAGGCGTGAAAGCGTAACAGACAGACAGACAGAGTTACTTTCGCATTTATAATATTAAGTATGGATTGCTTTATCATCATTACATTTAAGAGCATCGCTCTTGTCGGTGTAGTCTACGCCACTCTGTTCTGTTTTCTGCCGTCCTTTTGTGCACCTGATACGACACAGCTGTTATTGCTTAGCGTACTTGTAATTCAGTAACTTTTTACTTTAAGTAAATTTACGTATAATCGATTGACGTCAATTGACGTACACAAAACTTATGACAGACTAGACAGTAACACGGAAATGACAAAACAAGGACCACATCATAATCTGATGAAATGTTAACAATGATTTATCCAATTTAAACTAGAATACATTGCGCGAAGGTCGATAATAAAATACCATACAAGATAGGTCTTAGCCGGAAGCAGACGTGACTAATCTAGCTTAGAACTGGTTTAGTCTAGATCTTATATTGTGACCTATAACATTAATTTCTTGAAGAATTCTATTGAGCGAAAGCCGTAAGAGTTTTGATGAGACCTTGGTTCTATCTAAGCTTATATTTATAGGGTCTCAACTTAAGTTGTATTTATTGTTGCGGGTAGGGAGGTGGGTATTTTACTTACGTCAGTTAACGTAGATTTTGAGAAAGCGCGTCATTTGACGTCAAATGTCATTTTCTCCGATATATACTAATATGCCCATACTAATTTTATTTAAGATCGAATAGTTTATACAACAATTCATGTTTTATTTATAGATATACAAACTTAAACTTATTGCTAAACTAATTATAGATGAACACTGCGTGCTTTAAGCAGAACTAAATTATGTACTAAAAGATAGGAAGAAATAAACAAAAGTTATCGATAAGAAGATAGACTAATGACTAATAATTGAAAAAATAAAAAGAAGAGAGAAGAGCGATGTACTTTTTATTTGAATGAATAGTACGTAACTACAACATGATTCCCTTTTTCAGAAGTTGTCAACCATTTTGAAATTATTTTATAAATAGCTTAAAATGGAGAAGACCAACCATTCGTAGGTTTTAGAATTTACATACATACATTTCTGTCACGCCTCTCTTCCATCGAGGTAGAGAACCTTGGTAGAGACTTCCCTCCACTTGCTTCCATCCAAACACACTTCTCTCGCTTCATCCACATTCATCAGTCGCCTCATAAGTCAGAATTAGCAATCTATTATGCTATCTACTCACCAAAGCTAGCATACCGCCGGGCTAGGCCGACGGCTTTACGTCATACAAATGGCAGCTGTCAAAAAAGCCGGCGGCTTTGGTGTGTAATACCATTATATGTATGTAACAGAAAAGACAAATTATTTATATTTTACTAACATTCATATAAATGATAGAATGCATTATAAATTAGATACACCTTGAACTGAATTCAAGAGTTCATCAACCTTACGAGACATAAAATGCATTAGCCTTGTGTTTAGGGCTGGTACTTTTTAATAAAAAGTTTTTCAAGCTTTTTTTAAATCGCTGGAAACCGTTGGATGTGGGCAGCGCAAGACCGGTCGTTGTGGAGATCCTTGGAGGAGGCTTTTGTCCAGCAGTGGACGTCCATAAGCTGACATGATGATTATGATGACTTTTTAATAATAAGTGTTAATAAAAATTGTTAGAAATACAAGACGAGAGTGGTTGGAAATGTTGGGAGGGGATGGCCAATTCGAATGTAGGTACCTCAATGAAATCGGGGACATTTTAGGGACAGGCCTAGTCAAGTAAGTACCCGAAACCAATGAGGAAAGAATATAATAATAATAATATGATATAATAATTCTTTATTTCAGGCATAAAACCCATAGAAAAAATACAAAAAATATATAAAATTCAAAACCATACCATACGCCAAAATAATAAGGAGTGGCCCCATTTTTTTCATATACAAATGACTTTATGACAGCGTGCCAAGGTTGGCGCAAGTTTTTCATAGTTTTCTTGGTTGGTGACCTGTCAAACGATAAGAAATTCCATACAAAAAGCCATTTTGCGCCAGACCAGGCACGCAGATCCAGACAGTATGGCACCTCCTTATATATTCTATAATCAAAGCGCTAAACCGATGTGCATGTATGAGGCGACTGATGAATGTGGATGAAGCGTAGGAAGTGGGTTTGGATAGTAGCAAGTGGAGGGAAGTGGTTTCCGTCTACCTCTTTGGGAAATAGGCGTGACAGTTAAGTATGTATTTACATTTTAAAGGAAGTGACAGCCCTACAGTATTAAGTTATATTTATTTTTTATTACAAAACCATTTAAAAAGGTGCCGGCCTGTCTAGGTTTGCCTGTGGCTGAATGCATTCAATGCCATTGCTTTTATTTTATTTTTTTAATATTCTACATTCACAATTTATAGATCCAAGCGAACTTTTTGAGCGATATAACAAGGAAAAATATGCGTATCATATCATCGTAGGAATAGGGTACAATTTCATTTGTTTTCCGGGACATTTAGCGTAGTGGCACAGGTGTTTTTTTTTTGCTTTCGTCACTTGACGTGGATAATGAGAATACGTCATTTGACGTTATTGTCACCCTAATGCTATCTACACATCAAAGCCGCCGCCGCCGGCTTTTTTGACAGCTGCCATTCGTATGACGTAAAGTGGCCGGCCTAGCCCGGCGGCATGCCGGCGGCTTTGGTGTGTAGACAGCATTAGATACTAGGGATGTAACGAATGTCGGTTTTTAAGCATTCGCGAATGCGAATGCGAATGCGAATATCTGTTGTTGACATTCGCGAATGCGAATGCGAATGCGAATATACAGATATGAAGGTATGTGTAGGCAAGACAAAGACAGATCAATGCATTACTTTAAGTACTTAATAACCTCCTAAATGACATTGGGACTTGGATTCTTTCTTGACCCATTTTGCAAACATGAATGAAAATTAGGTATAGAAGTTTTTGGATAACCTCACAAGTTTTATAACTGTGCAATTTTTTGTATATGTTACAGTCAAAACTCATATCCAGTCAAAACCACTTTTAACTGCAATAACCACAGTCAATATCCATTAAAATTTAAGGTGGTGAAAATTACGAGGAAAATCATCACAGTAATGTCATATACAATCTTTTTTTACGTGATTTGTGCTTATACAATCGACTTCACACAAAAGGGTCAATCATCTGATCGATTTGATATAAAAAAATAGCAAAATCACATTTTGGATTATGTATGTAAGGAACATAGATATGTCTTGGCTTATATAATACATCAGCTACCAAATACCCTGTATATTATAATTTTTACCTGGAAATTATTTAGTAACGTGATTTTCCTCTTAATTTTCACCACCATAACTTTTTATGGATAGTGACTGCTGGTTATCGCAGTCAAAAGTGGTTTCGACCGATGTCTTCAGTTTGACTGGCAATGAGTTTTGACTGTAACATATATAATAATGGGAACGCTGAGATAATAAAACAAATATAATACAATTTTCGCAAAATGTAATAGGTGCTCAATAATATTAGTAAATAATTAAGTTAATACAAAAAGTGACTAAGGTCATCATATAGACGTGGAACGCGGCAAGGGGGACGAGAGAACGACACATTTTTTATGATATCTACCTAAATACCTCATTATTGAGATTATTATCATGATTTTATACAAAAAAATAGTTAAGAGGGTAAAAGTAATCATACTTTTATTTATGATTCATATTCCCATACCCTAATTTATGCTCATTAAACCAGTATATGTAGATTGTAGATGTCTCGGCCTTTAAAATAAGGTATGATTCAACAGTAATTTTTCCACAGTAAGTCTCCCAATGTCTTTTACCTAATATTGTTTTGACACTCTGTATTTTTTCAATTTCATATTCGCAATTTATCCAAAAGATATTCGCGAATGCGAATGCGAATGCGAATATCAAAAATCATGCGAATATTCGCGAATGCGAATGCGAATGCGAATATTCGTTACATCCCTATTAGATACTGCTCAAATAGTTTTAGTTTGAATGAACGCAACAACAGCAGTTTTTCTTTTTTAAGGTTTTAGACCTGTCACTATCTTAAACCTCATGTTTTATAAAATAGGCATCTATGTTTATCCTTAGGAGATGACATACCGCCTGGATCTGCGTGCCTGGTCTGGCGCAGAATGGCTACCTTTTTGTATGAAATTTCTTATCGCTTGACAGGTCATCTACCAAGAAAACTATGAAAAACTTGGCGCAAACATTGGCACGTTGGCATAAACTCATTTGTATATATGAAAAAAAAATCGTGCCACTGCTTATATTCCTTCCTCATTGTGTTTATCTGTCACTTAAATTTTACCTAGGCGGTGTAACGGGTCTTTTGCCATCGTCATCTACATTTCCTTCTTAATTATTATATATTACTTTATTACTGTATATTTTTTTAGCATATTCCTTATCCCGTCAAACAGCGTACATACATTTAAATGAACCTCATTTTTTTTAATTGGAAATGCTATTTTTAACATAAGTATACGTAATGAATGCGTAAAATGTATCGATAAAAACGAATCAAAGAAACGAATATTCTATTTATGAATGAAATATATGATACCTACGCAGAATATGTACCTAATTTATTTTGTTAAGGTCGCGTTGGCAATTTGCGATTTCTAATTTTAATATCGGTATTTTTAGGGTTCCGCTGGTAGGTACCTACCCAATACCCAAAGGGTGAAAACGGGATCCTATTACTCAAGCTCGGCCGTCCGTCTGTCTCTTCGTTCGTTCGTCTGTCGTGTCTCCAGGCTGTATCTCATGAACCATTATACGTATAGCTAGGTTGTTATTTTTTTTAACAAATAATACCTACTTAACTATGTTATCGTTGCGCTATATTTTATTCCCTGGTAAGGAACCCATCGCGCGCGGGTCTGACTCGCACTTGGCCGTTTTTTTTACTGATATTGTAATATTTTTTTAAATTGTTTATTTGTTTATAAGACAGTAAGTAACTGCTAATTTATAAGAAAATATCTTAGCGATGGCTGTCAATCGGCCCTGGACATGTCCGATGAAGAAACTGAGCCGGTTGACCCCTCGTCTGTTGGATGAGGATATACCTGCGCAGGATTTCCTTGACCATATTGATTCAGAACCTGAATTCCCGAATGTGCCTTTAAGTAATAAGCATTGTGGGCCCCAGGAACAGGTAAATCTCCTACTTAACCCATCATTAGCTGCTGCAAGCTCGAATAACTGCGCGAGACAGGAACAGCTCAACCTACCACCGACCGTTTTGGCACGAACAACCGACGACAGGCACAGCAGGCAAGACTTTCGAGCTCTACTGTCTTCACTGATAAGGAAAATATATGTTTTAGTAATAATAATATGTTTCAATTATCACCCTTTCTATGTAATGTTTGATCGTGCGTTGGTACTTTAAAACCGGGAACGCACGTTCGTGCGGGGGGTTTGCAGGAAAAAGTATGGGAGGGGGAATTTTTTCATTATTTTTCTGAGATGCTCTAGCACCTAGCAATTACGTATAAGTCATCAAAAACATGAAAATAAGAAAAAATATTTATCGTTCTGAAAGGATTAATGCAAAGAAATACACGTAGGTAGTAGATAGGTCAATTTCTTTTACGTAGCTCGCAATGAGTAGGTACTATAGTATTGAATTTAGACCGGCCTCGCCAAATCTGATCAGTGAATGACTGACGAAACTATGAATGGCTGACGTCAGACGAGGTCAAGCCACGTCCGGCAGTGACGTCTTGATAACTTATTACAGTAGGGGAACCGACAATGGTAAAATTACCGGGTCCATATTGGCTCACATAACAATGATTTTCATAATTCTGTTTACCTGCAGGTTTATTTTCATAATGACCACTATTCATAATTTTTATTTTTCATATTATTTAAATTCATAATTTTTTAATTCCTAATCTACGCTAGTAATAAAATTGCTACCTTGTCACATACCTGATGAAATTTAAAAAAAAAAGTTTTTATGGAGCGACGTGGTCTCTGTCACCGTGGAGAGGCGTGACAGATATGGTAGGTATACTATAAGTTCGATAAACTAACACCTGGAAATCCTGTGATTTTGAAAGTGTGAAACAAGAAATAATTCTTGTCTTCTGACGAAGCGATGTTCAGTCAGAGTATAGCTGCGTTCCTTTTTCCTCTTTCACGCAAAAACTACTGAACGGATTTTGATGAAACTTGGCAATATTGTAGCTTGCACATCAGAATAACACAAAGGCTATATTATTTTGAGATATCATGTTTTTTTTAGAAGATATGACGACAAATGTGTACAAAGTCGTTGGTTATCTCAATCAATTATTAAAAAAAACCAAACACGTGGCGACAAAAAAAATATCAAGACACAACAAAGTTGCAATACGTAACGAACTTTGATTGAAATATTCCGGGCAATTGTGCACTCTAAATAATTGCAGTTGCATCTAAATGCAACTGGATTGACCTGAGGTACTTGTTGCTATGGAACTGAACACGTGTTGCATTAGTGTAAAGGTCCTGGATGGAAAGACTTGATTTTAGGCAAAATTATATTTATTAATTAAATGGTTGTTACACGTTGCAATGGTGGTAAAGAGGAAGTTAGTGACAACGAACGAATGAAGTGGACTGTATATAATAATAGTGTTGCCACAAATAAACCCAATCATTATCTCCAACAATTAGATGGATATGGTTGTAGGTAGGTACCTATTAAAGCTAGAAATAGACTGATCCCACGTATACAACGTACGCAATGCATTATTCAATTCAGTTACACTTGAATTCGTCGTAAAAATATGAAAATGATCAAGAACATACATAAAAAAACATTAAAGGAGGGAAGCTACGTTGGCTTCGGAAGGCAGATTCCTTAGAGACGAAGCCAGCAAGAAACTCTAGAGGTTGCTCTTTGTTTTAAAAATGTTGTTCGTAAACAATATCTTGTGTTTTAAGTATTGTTGTTATAGCGCCAGCGATAATACATCATCTGTGAAAATTTCAACTCTCTAGCTATGACGGTTAATGAGATACAGCCTGGTGACAGACGGAGGACGCACGGACGGACAGACACTAGTGATACACGGCTATCCAAGCAAGCCTCAATAATAGGGTCCCGTTTTTATCCTTTGGGTACCTACGGAACCCTAAAAACATTTGCAACGCAACGTGTGATAGCATTACCTGTGACAAGTGTTCTTCTAATCATGTAATTTCTATAGATCATAATGTATTACAACAATACAGGGTGTAACAGAAAGGGGGTATAATGCCAAAACACAGCGATAGTCCCCATGAAACTGAACAACTTTCCCCAAGGAACATGGGTCGTAACTCGAAAAATTTTTTTGGGCTCGCTCATACTTACTCGATCAGCTGATCGGACATTTTGTAGGGGGAGACGAAATTTTTTTTTCGAGTTACGACCCATGCTCCTTGGGGAAAGTTGTTCAGTTTCATGAGGACTATCGCTGTGTTTCGGCATTATACCCCCTTTCCGTTACACCCTGTATAAGAACGGATATATCGAAGGTCTAAACCCTACATTATTTCCGCAATGCCGTTTAGCTAGAACATACGATTTATGTCTCGCATTACACCTTCCTTTAACGGACGTTTGACCTTGGCTTTATTGCTATAAAATCCGCGATTTAAATTATAGTTAGTACTATAGGCTGCCCGCGACTTCGTACGCATTTATCTTCATATCTTGGAAAATATACGTAATATCCGTAGTTACGACCCATGTTCCTTGGGGAAAGTTGTTCAGTTTCATGAGGACTATAGCTGTGTTTCGGCACTATACCCCCTTTTTGTTACAACCTGTATATACTAGGTGCAGATATGTTATATGCGCGCACATTTTGAAGACTGTAAATAGACCTATTTAAGACAACTCGTAGTTAGTCTCAGTTAGTCTGACATTTGGAGTATGATTTTGAGTGTTGTCATTCATGTCATTGTAATCATTGTTTGGCACAAATTTAAAACGCCAATCACTATAAAGGTAACATATCTGTACCTATAAAAAATCATTGGAAACCGCCAATTTAGAAGCCCAACAAAAATCACATGGGACCTTTGCGAATAACATTTCTACGCATCGAGTCAACCAATTGGCAATATAATAAAAAAAGTATGTCAATAGATCGCGTGACAGTTTGACAATTGGTCAATTGACACTTCGACAGCGAATGACAATTGACAATGTGATGGCGCAGTACCTATAGCATGACGTGGGTATGAGTATGACCATGGTATGACCCATTCAATAAAATTTAATAGATTAGTAAAAGGAAAAGGTAGTATAGGTCGCGCTACGTAATAAAAAGAACTTTGGCTGCTGCGCATTAGACGATTTTTGAGTCTGACGTACAACATTTGTTCTAAAATACCATCGCGCACAAAAGTGTTTAATTACAGTCATGGTTTTACGCACAAAGGAAAGAAAAATATTATAAGAAGTATTTAGTAAGGTGGAATATAAATAAAAAAAATATTGGAAAAGACCAATAGGCATTTTACACTGAATCCAAAGAGTTTTAATTATATTTATATTTCATTTAATATATTTTTCAGTCTATAAGTCAATATACGTAACCGCGTGCAAAAGTCTTTTTCAAGAATGAAACGATGAAATTGCCCTAGTACTTTCGTGCTTAAGTGTACCCATGCGCGAACACATGACTTTCAATTGTTTCCAGAGTTCATTTTACATGGCGCGACCTATAAGTAGTTATGTACTATACATATAATAATATAATAATGCTTAGACATAGGGCCTGTTTTATCATCGACAGATAACATTTAACTGACAGATATTTTATACCTGTCACTGTCTAAAACATCATTATGAAATACATACAAGTTTATCTGTCAGTTAAATTTTATCAGTTGGTGGCGAAACAGGCTCTTAGACTTAGGTACCTACTAAGCTTAGGGCACCCACACACTTGCGGTTGCAATGCGGTTGCGATTAAATATGTACGTACATTAGTAGGTAAGGTACCTACTTTAAGATTAATCATTCATTATTACTTTTTAAAACGTTTTATTCTACAATTAATCTTACTTTATTTAACTTCTTTATTTAAAATATTTATCAAAACATTCCCCATATTTCATTTCACTGTACTTAGAAATGCATTATTTAAAATTCAATTAAAATTCTACCAACTTCACAAAGTAGGGCAACGTTGGCAACACTTACGCAGAATAAATTAAAAAGTTAAGCTTTCATTTCATTCATTCTATTTGTAAGGGAAAACACGGAAAATGCAAACTTTCTATTATGAAGTTCTATTTTTGAACGTTAATATTCTTAAATTAATTAAATTTTATGATTTCTTTCTTGTTATTGTTTGAATAGGTATTTAATTAAAATCTGCCACATTTTTTTATTACAACCTAGAGGCTGCCCGCGACATCGTGCGCATTTATCTTGAAAAAAAAATAGCATATGTGTTATTCTGATGTACGGTCAGCATCATTAGTCAATGAACACATTCAGATTTTCAAAAGTAAAATACACCGCTAATATACGAAATCGCTTAGCAAAATATACTCTAGGGTTTAATGACCATCCAATAAAGTTCAAAATAAAGAAAATAAGTAAGGTTTTCCGTCTAATAATTTTGTATATTACTTTTGAAAATTTGAATGTGTTCATCGACTTATGATGCTGACTGTACTTACAAACTACAATATTGCCAAGTTTCAACAAGATCTTCAGTTCAGTAGTTTTTGCGTGAATGAGTTAACAAACTTACTTATATCCGTTTATCGGCACAAACATTGACATTTAATAATATTAGAAGGAAGTATGATGACAAAAACAAAAAACGGGACTACGTGCATGTATGAAGCGACTGATGAATGTAGATGAAGCGAAGGAAGTGTGTTTGGACTTTGGATCGTAGCAAGCGGGGTGGCAAGTGAAAGGTGAAAGGTCTCTGCCTACCACGATAGCAGAGAGGCGTGTCGGATATGTATGTATGTATCTAAAAGAATTGATTACTTATTTTATCCCTACGGAACCAGAACTATTTAAACAATAATTATACACACACAAACACAAATGAACTAGGGTCAAATGCATTGAGACTGCTTGGCGTCAAGTATTAGGTATCTACTGCGGTAAAATTAATTGATATGTATGCAGCAATGGACTTTGAAACCCATTCATTGAGTACTTAATTGTATTTAAAAGATGAATTATGATGAAGTTGCCGGTAGGTCTATCTGCACAGATCCGGGCCGTGCCCGGGACGTACATACATATATATCCGTCACGCCTCTCTCCCATTGGGGTAGGCAGAGACCTCTTCCTTCCACTTGCCTCGATCCAAACACACCTCTCTCGCCTCATCCATGATCATCAGTCGCCTCATACATGCCCCTCGGTTTAGGGTAGGTACTCTTGATTTAACCGGGACGTGCCAGGGAAAAAAATATCATTCCATACATTTTCTATGGATTCGTTCACACACGTTGTCATGACGACGTATTGTTTTCTCTCCTGACGGGCCACGGCCGGGACACGTTCCGGGCACGGCCCGGATCTGTGTAGATAGACCTTTATTCCCATTAAAATCAATGTTGAAACTGTTTGAAATGGTAGAAAGTATTTTTATTTAATGATAACACCAAATTTTGTGTAGCAATAGACTCATTTCTATTGTTTTACTCTTCCTATTTTTATTCATTTAGCACGGGATTTAGACTTATTTCTATAAAGTCAAAGTCAAAAATATATTTATTTCATAGGCACAAAAATGCTCGTGAAACCGTTACATTATTATATTATATAGGTAATTTTTTTAAAGCTAGCGCTAGATTCGCAAGGTGCAGTTTCCCCCAGAGAAGAACCTAGCAAGAAACTCTTTGAGGTTGCTCTTTTCAAATAAAGTTTTACAATTCTTATAAACAGTTACACAGGTGTACTATAAATGATATATTATTATTAAAAATAAGTTTATGACTGGCCGATTGGCGTGGTTGGTACCTGGGTGAATTTCAACAAGAGTATTTTTTTTATCATTTTGGTGGCAGATTTTTTTTTTACTAATTTCTTCATTTTTTTTATGCCAAATTATACTTTTGGCCATCAAAAACAACATATGTTAAGGGGACAGTTATCCCATGAAAGATGACTGAAATATAGGGGTTTGTTTTTTTCAGTGCCACCAAAATGATAATTCACCACTGGAATGAGAAAAATTCACCGGAATGACACATTTTCACCGAAATGACAAAAATATTCATTTCAAAGCGCGAGTTTTATTTGTACGTTGGTTCTGTATCTTGAGAAAAAATCATATACCTATCTATAGGGTCTTATTGGATACAAAACTTAAATAGGTAATTAGGCTCAATTTAACAAACTACTTTTCTATTTACCTGACCGCGCTAGAAGGAGGGTTATGTTTTTTGAGAGTATGTATGTTTGTATGTATAATTATTTGGCACGCCCTACAGCCTAAACGGCTTGATGGATTTTAGCTTGAGAGTGTCGTTTGATTTGTAATTACAGTAGGAATTACAATATGTACATTAAAATAAAAATGCGTTTTTTAAAAAGCAGTCGGGTATTTTTTTAAATGAAAGTATGGCTTATTTTTGTCTAACATACTAAACCATTTCACACAACGGCATACAGTATCACCTACAATAGCATTCATACGACATCATACAGTATCACCTACCACAGCATTCCATACAACGTCATGCAGTATCACCTACCATAACATTCCATACAACGTCATACAGTATCACCTACAATAGCATTCCATACAAAGTCATACAGTATCACCTACCATAACATTCCATACAACGTCATACAGTATCACCTACAATAGCATTCCATACAAAATCATACAGTATCACCTACCATAACATTTCATACAACGTCATACAGTATCACCTACCATAGCATTCCATACAAAGTCATACAGTATCACCAACCATAACATTTCATACAACGTCATTCAGTATCATCTACAATAGCATTCGATACAACGTCATACAGTATCACCTACAATAGCATTCCATACAAAATCATACAGTATCACCTACCATAACATTTCATACAACGTCATACAGTATCACCTACAATAGCATTCCATACAAAGTCATACAGTATCACCTACAATAGCATTCCATACAAAATCATACAGTATCACCTACCATAACATTTCATACAACGTCATACAGTATCACCTACCATAGCATTCCATACAAAGTCATACAGTATCACCTACCATAACATTCCATACAACGTCATACAGTATCACATACCATAACATTCCATACAACGTCATACAGTATCACCTACAATAGCATTCGGTACAAAGTCATACAGTATCACCTACCATAACATTCCATACAAAGTCATACAGTATCACCTACAATAGCATTCCATACAAAATCATACAGTATCACCTACCATAACATTTCATACAACGTCATACAGTATCACCTACAATAGCATTTCATACGTCATGCAGTATCAACTACAATAGCATTCCATACAAAATCATACAGTATGAACTACCCTAACATTCAATAACATACCGTCTTACATACCATACCATGCAATATCACACTTACGCAAAACATTCAACAATAAAAAAAAATTGGTAGGTACGTCGTTATAAAATATTCTTAGTTTGGAAATTATTTTACAATACACATGTTCAATAAAGATGAGGAACCCTAAAAAAATTTACCCAAAATGTCATTTTTGTCGTTAGTCTCATTGAGGTGGATATTTCTCATTCGGGTGTATCATTCCGGTGTATTTTTCCACCGGAATGAGACAGCCGAATGAGGAACCGGGAGGTTTTTTCTAAATAAAAACTGAGTCCTATGACTAATCAAAAAATCCTATGACATGTGAAAAGATAACCATGAAACACGTTATATATCAAAATATCAAGTTCAAAAAGTTATCAATTTAGAAATAATAGCATACACTCAAATGATATTTTTTTTGTCCCCAACCACCGTAATGATCCTATTTGCCTTTTTGGTGAGAATTTGAAGTAAGCAGCGACACATCCGTTTATGCCAAATTATTTAGCATTACTTATCCTGCTAATTAAGGTTTACCAGAAAAATCTATGTTCACTGTGGAATGTACTATGACAAAAAACAAAATCGCCACCGAAATGACTTGAGCTCGTCGGACACTTTTGTTTAAGCCTATCAAACTTCGTGTAGGGTAGTTAATTAAACATTAATCATTGTTTATGATACCTTACACATTTGTCAACAAAATTAAAGAAGTCAAATAACATAATAATAAATAGTAAGCTTATGGTAAGCTTGAGAAGGTTCAAAAATGGAGTTAGGACAGGTCACCAAAATGAGAAAATGAGCCTTTTATTGTCTTTTTCTTAATGAATTCGATTATTCAGCAAAATTATTTCTATTGCCCCAAGTAGATGGCCTTCTGAACTACCCAAAACAATTTTTTGTTACTAAATTGCATCAATTAAAACTATGATTTTCAGGCGCGCCACTCAAAATTTCGCGTTGGGAAAATCACCCACCTAAGTTGTTGCCGAATCTTAATTCTGGGTGTTTAAAAAGATAGATATGTAGGCTGTATGTACTTTTCATCAATAATGTAAGAGCGTCGCTCTTGTCGGTGGAGTCTTCGCTACTTTGCTCTATTCTCATGTGTACCTACTTACATAGACAGAGAGAACTGCATATAGTATGTTTAATTAATTACCTATAGTTTTACTTCTCATGACATTTATAGAATCCACAATAATCATTGCCATTTGAAAAAAAAAACTTTTCCTGGCTGTTAAGGTTTTCCCAACCGATCCAACGGACCCCCAAACCAGCACACAGATGTCATCTAGCAACAATCCGTGACGTCATTGCCCCACCCACTGGCAATTATTAGTGCAATTGCCCGCCATGCAGTCTGAATTGACTCGTGACTCGGCGTCTGATGTAACTGTATTGTAAGGTTGCTATAGGGTTAACTAAGATCTATACTTATTTATTTATTTAGATATTTATTTAACAGTTTATTGTAAGATGATAGTACATAGAGACAGAAAAAAAGAGAAGCTATATAAAAGGAAGGAGGAAGGAGATTATCCTTCTCGATTAAATCGGGGACTTGTTTAAATAACCTGACCTTTTTATTTTAATAAAAACCCGACAGCGAAACACGCTTTTTTATTATTTTGATTTAGCCAGTGTCACTCTCATTGTAAATACGAATCTAACGACACCTCTCAAGCTAAAATCCGTCAAGTCGTTTAGGCTGTAGGGCGTGCCAAAGAATTATACTTACATACATACTCTTGAAAAATATAACCCTCCTGCTGGCGCAGTCGGGTAAAAAGGGCAAGTCAAGAATATCCTAAACCGACAAGCATGTATCTTGGGCCCAAGTCAGATACATGCTTGTCGTATCGTATTATCGTATAGTTAAATTAGCATTTAAATTAGTCTCAGTTGTGTTTCGGCGGAGTGTCAATGGCATTTTTTGTCACGTTTGGTATTCTGCTAAACAATGGCTTGACACTGATTGCGACCAAATGTGTCAAAACATGCCATTGACACTCAAAAGTCCAAAACTGAGACTATTTTAAAATTAGCAGACTTGGGCCCTAGGAGTTACCCTAAACCGACGTACCTACATGTGTCAGGTGACTGATGAATGTGGATGAAGCGAAAGAAGTGTGATTGTAGCAAGTGGAGAGAAGTGGTCTCTGCCTACCTCTATGGGAGAGAGACGTGAGGGACATGGGTGAGATTATGATAGATAGATAAATCATTTATTCACTGCACAGTACATAAATAATAGTTAACAGTAATTCAATTGATTACAAGCACACTTAATGATAAAATAAGGCGAACATAGTTACAAAATAGTGATGTGTGATTGCTTCATATCGTGTACCGCGAAGCGGTGGTAGCCCAGTTGGTAGAACGCTTGCCTCGAACTCCGAGAGCGCGGGTTCGAATCCTGGTGCGGGCACGTACCTCTGAGTTTATTTCTCATGTACGGATCAATTTATTCGATTACCACTTGCTAACAGTGAAGGAAAACATCGTGAGGAAACCTGCATACACTAGAGAAGAAATTCGAAGGTGTATGTGAAATCCGCCAACCCGCACTTGGCCAGCGTGGTGGATTACGGCCTAATCACTCTCTGTATGAGAGTAGGCTCGTGCCCCTTGGTGGGGACATATATGGGCTGAAAAAGAAGAAGAAGAAAGTGTACCGTGACAGCGAAGAGGTTCTGACTCAGCGTAATGCTGCAACAACCCTTGGGCAAGCCACAGCGCTGATAATTCTGCCAGAGCCTCATGAGATGATGATAATGAGAAATCTTGGAAAACACAAAGTTGATCAAACTTCACCAACCACTTAGTGCCAGCTTCAAAATCTACAGATACAATTTATCTGACAGATAAACCTATGTGCATTTCATAAAACATGACGTTTTAGACAGAGACAGGTATAAAATATCTGTCAGATACATTTTATCTGTCAATGGTGAAACAGCCCGTAAAAAAAAAGATTATACTCGTAGGTATTACTTAAACGTTACATATTATACTTTATCAGATAATCAAAATCAAAAATATATATTTATTTCATAGGCACAAAAAATGCTCTTGAAACCGTTACATTATTATATAGGGTGACTTTAAATTAGTGAACGATAGAAAAGGGTATGCATGTACTCGTGATAACAAACAACTTTTACTATGGGACCAAGGTCGAAATCGCAATGAGCACATGCATATCCTTTTCTATCGTTCACTAATTTAAAGTCACCTTGTATACGTAATTTTTTTAAAGCTAGTGCTAGATTCGCAAGGTGCAGTTTCCCCCAAAGAAAAACCTAGCAAGAAACTCTGTGAGGTTACTCTTTTTAAATAAAGTTTTACAATTCTTATAAACAGTTACACAGGTATAAAGGTACATATTTCCAGATAATACGTGCTACAATAGATCTTATTTAAATATTACATATTTCATAAGTGTAAAATTCTCGATTGACGTACTTAAGGTGTGCGCACGAGTCGGTAACTTTACTGTAAGTAGGTCAGTAACCCTACTTTGAGTTGTAAGTGTTTAAAGTAGTAAATGTAAATTAACTATGACAGTATAATTATTTATTCTATCTAATTAGCATAGCCTTTGAAAAAGTTTTTTCGTACAAAAAAAAGAATATTAAATAGTACAGTTTGTTAGTGAAGAGTACAAATCGACGTGCATGTATGAGGCGACTGATGAATGTGGATGAAGCGAAAGAGGTGTGTTTGTATCGTAGTAAGTGGAGGGAAGTGGTTGCCTACCCCAAAGGTAGAGAAGCGTAACAGATATGTATATAGAAATGTATGTAAGTATATTAAACCAAACTCTGATGAATGTGGATGAAGCGAAAGAGGTGTGTTTGTATCGTAGTAAGTTGAAGGAAGTGGTCTCTGTCTATCTCGCTGGGAGAGAGGCATAACAATATGTACCATTGTAGTTTTTTTTTCATGATGGTAGGTAATAGTTTTTTTTTAATCAATTATCTTAAATGATAAGTATGTGTGTATGTAGATTCGTTAAATTTTAATGGGGATGATGACTACATTCAAAAATTCAAAAATTAATTAGTCCGTCTTTTAGGCTATTAAAAAATATTTGAAACACATTTTTTACCTGATCAAATACATAAATAAATATAAAGATACAGAGCATCAAAGTGACGGAGTGGGGGGTATTGACGTCACTCCTCGGTTAAAATCGTACTGAGGCGTGACGTCACGAGCAAATTTAACCCAGTGTATCTTTGTCATTTTTAGTTTAAGAGAAAAAAGAAAAAATACATGTCGAATATTTTAAAATAATCTATACATGTCGAATATTTTAAAATAATCTATGTGATGGACTAAACAAATTTTTTTAGTCATCATGCCCATTGGATGCATACTTAGCAAACTGGCCAGAGGCGGCCGGAGATAGGGAGGCATGGAAGAATGCGGGGGAGGCCTTTGCCCAGCAGTGGGACACAATAGGCTACTAAAAAAAAAAATGCCCATTAACTTAAACAATAACTACAGTAATAAAGTAAATTACCTACATATAACTCAGAGTAGACCTATTAGATCTCACCTGAAAACTACATTCTTAACATACGCGTCATTGTGTCAATTATACTTCTGTTTAAGTATTTATACTGAATTGTATACAGGGTGATCTTTTTTTAGACGAGGACTCTTATACAGGTGGTGCAATTTATTTGTTTTCATACTAGAGGCTGCCCGCGACTTCTTACACATTTGGCTTCAGGTCTTGGAAATATTCATTGTCACAAACACAACAGAAACTATTGCTAGTACATTGCTGCTTTGTATTACATTGCTTCTAATAACTAACAACATTCATGATGTATTATATCCTATGAGTTATTCTAATGTGTAAGTTACAATATTGCAAAGTTTCATCAAAATCTGTTCAGTAATTTTCGCGTAAAACAGTAACAAACATCCATCCATCCAGCCATCGGCACAAACATTGACACTTATAATATGTATAATATTAGTACGATTTATTTTAGCAATTAATATTGTGCAATGCTATTCAAAATGTAATATACTAGTTAAATCATTCGACAGTTACTCGGCCCTGCTGAAATTCTGAAATCTAACGGTGTATAGTGGAAAGTGTTGCCGTGACACAAATACAGTTTCTACTAGAAATAAATTTAAATTTAAAAATAGAGTTTAGGTAATACTGATAACGGATCAGTTTTGAATTATTTTTGTACTTTTTTGAGTTATTCGTCATCTTGCACCCAAAAAAATCGCACCCAGGTTTTTACCTTGCTTTTGGCTTTGGTGCGAGTTTTTTGGGTGCGAGATGACGAATAACCCACTTTTTAATATCAAATCTTTATTTGCAAACCATTTTACTAAGATGTTCACAAAAATATCATCATCATCCATCAGCCCTTTTCTTCCCCACTACAGGGGCATGGGCCTATCCTCATACGAGAGTGATTAGGCCGTGATCAACCAAATATTACAAAATAATATCATATTCTTATCCTACAGGTCCTTAATTATACTATAATTCCTTAATTCTTAATATTATAAATGTCAATGTTTGTGCCAATGAATGGATGGCTGGGTTTAAGTATTTGATGATGTTTGCAATACGTTGACGCAAAAACTACTGAACAGATTTTGACGATGAAGATGAAATTTGGCCAATGAGGAAGGAATTGGAATGGCCCAATTTTTTTTTCATATACAAATGAGGTAAGACAGCGTGCCAAGGTTGGCGCAAGTTTTTCATAGTTTTCTTGGTAAATGACCTGTCAAACGATAAGAAATTCCATACAAAAAGGTAGCCATTTTGCGCCAGACCAGGCACGCAGATCCAGACGGTATGGCACCTTCTATACTCAAAGATCGGCAGAGTGTTAATGACATTTTTGACACATTTGTTCGCAATCAGTGTAGAGTGCATTTCACGAAAGAAGTCCCCCGGATATTTTTGGAAATAAATTTGACAGATCTATTTTCCCTATTTTCAGACCTTTTCCCTGATAGTAGGTAGAAAACTCTTTAGTCATTTTAATAAAAATAACTTATAACAGAACAGAATTATAGGTAAATAGATATTTTTATCAAAATGTATACAACTTACTTATGGAATGACCAGTACACTCGAAATATGCAGGAAATAGTATTATAATGTTATAAGACAAATTAAATATATATAAATAATATAGGTACATTTTGTACTCATAAATGGCAACATTGTCAATTTTGACATGCTATACAGCGCCGCGACTAGGGGACTTCTTTCGTGAAATGCACTCTAAGCCATTCTTTAGCAGAATACCAAATGTGTCAAAAATGCCATTGACACTCTGCCGACACACAACTGAGGCTATTTTATTAAATTAGCAGACTTGGGCCCCAGTTGTAACTTCTCATTGAAAATATCTCACGAGTATCAGTCTGTTTGGTTTATCCCCCGTTGCATAAAGTCTTATTAACTTAATCATCCATTAAATATCGTGCCGTCTTATTCTAATATTTGAAAAAGACAGTGACAGCTATAAGTGTAAATGAGAATTCGTTTAATTAAGCCTTCTTGCAACTGGCTGTTAATATTTTTTTTATTTTAACTTACTTTTTTGTCATTGCTTTATTGCGTTGTGTGCTTCAAGATCAAGGTTAAGCTTGTACTAGTTTTGTTATTTGGATTTGCTTCCGTTTTATAAAATATTCATATAAGGCCCTGTTTTTCAACAGTCAGACAAAATTAGTCTGACAGATATCTCTTTTTCATCATGTCAGCTTAAAGACGTCCACTGCTGGACAAAAGCCTCCCCTAAGGATCTCCACAACGACCGGTCTTGCGCTGCCCACATCCAACGGTTTCCAGCGACTTTAATCTAGTCGTCAGTCCACCTTGTTGGAGGCCTTCCCACACTGCGTCGTCCGGTGCGTGGTCGCCACTCGAGAACCTATTTTTAACTGACAGATGAACCTATGACTCTTTCCTACAACATGACGTTTTAGTTTTGGTTATTTTATACCTCTGTCACTTTCTAGGATTTTTAACTGACAATTGAAAACCGGCCTAAAATTAAGGCTGATACGATAATAAATTTGTACAGTAAAGGGCGATAAAGAATCCACATCGATCTTCACAGGATATTAAAGAGGCAATCGGCTAATTTAGTTAGACTTCGTATAGCGATATCGATGCAAATACGAATCTAACGACACCTCTGTCAACAGCTTTTCAGGCTGTATGTAGAGCGTGCCAAAGAATTATACATACATACATACTCTCTAAAAACATAACCCTCCTTCTGGCGCAGTCGGGTAAATTAATGTCCAAAACTAACAGACAGACAAACCAACCCTTTCTCCGTGTAGATTTCCATTCCCAAGGTCGCTTAACCAAGAAAGCTTACGTCATTTGATAATAAAACATCTGAGAATCGCTCTTTTCATTTCTTTTTTTTTTTGTTTAACTCCAACTGCGCAGAAGAAATGCTTTGGTGATCTTTTTTTATATAAAAATCTTTATTGATATGTATTACGAATTATTTTTTGCGGGCCCCGTATTTTTCTTTGCAATTTTCCTTATAGGTGTTTTCCTCTTATAAAAACTTGATTGAGCCCTGTCATTTTGTTATTCCGCATTGAGTCACATTTTAGTACACAATGACTTACACTGATTGCGACTTAAATGCCATTGTAACTCTTATTGACACTCATCCGACACACAACTAAGGCTATCTTAAATTAGCAAGAGACCACTTTCCTCCACTTGCTACGATACAAACCCACTTCCTTCACTTTATCCACATTCAATAATCGCCTCATACAAGCACGTCATCTATCTGTATTTGTAGCCAAGCCACCGAGCGTCAAAAACTCCAAAGTTATCATTATTTCGTAAGCAATACATATCACTTTAAATATTTCTTTTTTTTAAGCTGACGCTAGATTCGTAAAGTAGCAGTTTTTCTCAGAGAAGAATCTAGCAAGTTTCGACCCCAAGTCTGCTAATTTAAAATACCTAGCCTCAGTTGTGTATCAGCTGAGTGTCAATGAGAGTGTCAGTGTCATTTTTTGACACATTTGGTCGCAATCAGTGTAAGCCTTGAGTATAGAATATATAAGAAGGTGCCACATTTTTTTTTCATATACAAATGAGTTTATGACAGCGTGCCAAGGTTGGCGCAAGTTTTTCATAGTTTTCTTGGTAGATGACCTGTCAAACGATAAGAAATTCCATACAAGAAGGTAGCCATTTTGCGTTAGACCAGGCAGGCAGATCCAGACGGTATGGCACCTCCTCATATATTCTATACTCAAAGAGTGTAAGCCATTGTTTAGCAGAATATCAAATGTGCCAAAAATTCCATTGACACTCTGCCGACACACAACTAAGGCTATTTTAAATTAGCACACTTGGGCCCCTGATATACGGTTTTGTATCCAATCTTTTATATTTTATCATCTACACATCACGTCGTAGTTAGATATTAAATTTATCGAAATTAGGTACGAATAAAAAAATAACAAGTTTAGATTAAAGGCCAATCAATCAAATGTCAATTTTATCTCATTTTTGTACCTGCATTGATAGTAAAATTCGTAAAACGTATTAAAAAGGCCTATCTTAACTTACTTATTATTGCTGACTGCACCAGAAGGAGGGTTATGTTTTTCGAGAGTATACATACATCCATACTAATATTATAAATGCGAAAGTAACTCTGTCTGTCTGTCTGTCTGTCTGTTACGCTTTCACGCCTAAACTACTGAACCGATTTCAATGAAATTTGGTAGAGAGGTTGTCTAGACCTTGAGAAAGGACATAGGCTATATTTTGTCGCGAAAAAAGGCTTAAGGGGGTGGTAATAAGGGATGAAAGTTAGTATGGGAGATCGTCATTATTCAAAGATAAAACCATGAAACTTTATATTTAGGCACTTAGGTAATACTAAATCCATACTTCCATACTATCCATACTATATACTATATTATACTATATACTATTACTATATTTTACTATATTACTATGACTATATAATATTATAAATGCGAAAGTAACTCTGTCTATCTGTCTGTTACTCTTTCACGCCTAAACGGTTGAACGGATTTTGATGAAATTTGGTATGGTGATAGATGATAACCTAGAAATGGTCATAGGCTATAAATAATCACGCCATCGTTCTTAGGGGGTAGGCAGTAGGTAGATAACTAAATTGAGTTAGTGATTTTTAGTCGTTTTTGTTGGGACTTTTGCTCTTTCACGTCTAAACGGCTGAACGGATTTTGATGAAATTTTGTAAGGTAATAGATGGTTACCTAAAACGGATATAAGATCAAAATGATCACGTCATCGTACTTAGGGGGTAGGAAGTAGGCAGAAAACTGAATTGAGTTAGTGATTTTTTAATGGTTTTTGCTGGGAGTTTTGCTCTATCATGCCTAAACGGCTGAACGGATTTTGATGAAATTTAGTAAAGTAATAGATGGTTACCTAAAAACGGATATAAGATCAAAATGATCACGTCATCGTACTTAGGGGGTAGGAAGTAGGCAGAAAACTGAATTGAGTTAGTGATTTTTAATAGTTTGTTTTAAAAGTTTACCTCATTCACGCCTTAACGTCTGAACGGATTTTTATAAGACTTGGTTAATTTAAAGATATAATCCTAGGCACGGACACAGGCTACTTTTTACGGCGGAAAAATACCTCATTCCCGCGGAAATCTAGCGTGATCGTGTTAAAAAGCGCATGACGATATAGCTACTGAAATGATTTTGGTGTTTTTTTTTAAACTGAGTGTTACTAAGACTTCAAGTTAGTATTTAATCACTTTTCTAACTTAGAGGGTAGGTAGGCGCCATAATTTATGGAATTTATGATAAAATTTTGATGCAACTGTCTTTATTTAACAGTTTTACTTGGATCGAAACTTAGCGACATTCCATCACACTACTTAACTTATAGGGTAGGAATAAGAAACATTCGGAGCTATCCATTATGTGCTTAGGTTGCTTTTGAACAAATTTTGATGTGAAGTTGAGGACCGGAACACGATAGAGGGACATTGTTGCTGGACTTACAGCCGGGAGAAAACAAAAAAACTTATGCGGACGAAGTCGCGGGTAAAAGCTAGTGTATATATAATTCTTTGGCACGCTCTACAGCCTAAACGGCTTGATGGATTTTAGCTTGAGAGGTATCGTTAGATTTGTATTTACTGTGAGAGTGACACTGGATACATCAAAATGAAAAAAAAAAATATTTTTAAACGCAGCTGGGTTTTTTAATAAAAAAAAAGGTTAGGTTATTTAATAGTATAATTGCATAAGTACCCTTAACTGAGACGTGCATGTATGAGACGACTGATGAATGTTGATGAAACGAAAGAAGTGTTTTTTAAAAGCGTCTTTCAAATTGACCCTGCAGATCACTAAAACATTTTACCTCTCATAATAAACTACTTTCATCCTCACTAAGTACACCTGCTGTTGTTTTTTGGCGGTTTTTTTTGCGTCGGCCATCTTGTCTTTTTTTTTTTTTTAATTCGCGACTCACTGCTTCGCGTCATCAGTAATCAAGCTTTCTTGAGCGTTACATCATCGTATGTCAAATGTTTTATGTTTTTGCACTCTCATTTGTTTTGGTAAGTGTTCCTTTTTTGTTTTTTTTGTGAATTCTTAATTTAAAATGTTTAGGACTGTTTTGTTTTTGAATTTTGATGAGTTCGTTTTCAATCGATGTTTTATTTTTCAAAGGTTTTTTAAATTACATTACTGCTTTTATATTTTTTTTTCCTTTTTCGAATAGGATAAGCTGATTAACTATTTCTTTCATGTTTCCTTTCTTCGACACAGTGACATTTTGTTTCATTAAATGTTTAATTTCTTCTAAATACAGACCTATTTTACGTTTTCAACCTTGCATATTATTTTTGCAAACATTTTCATGAAAAAAATCGTTAATTTCAATAAAAACGTAATGCCTGCAAAATAATAATATATTATATTTTAAAACTACAAACTCACTCTTGACCAAAGTACATACTGTCAACCGTATACTGTAACAAAAAAAAAGTTCCGGATAACATCAATTATCTGAACACATCCCTAATCTCCATTACTTTGATTTACGATCTCAAAATCACCTACATTTACTATCCGTAATTACTTTGATTGCTTTAGCAACAATTCTTTGAAAATAGTGTTGGGTCATTGACTGTTTTATCCGAAACCATTGACTCTACAGTCTAGTTTTACGTATTAACGGTTGCTGCGCGTTTGCGGTTTGTCGTTTGGTATGAAAAATACAAACAGCGGTTATTACGCGGATTCATATTGAATATAAAACTGCAACCACGCTGCAACTGCATTTTAATTTTTTCGGATCCAATTTTCACGTGATCCAATTATCACATACTGTGTGTGCATAATATAAAATTTTCGGCTTCTATTACCTCCGTTTAATTACAGGGCCCAACATACGCCAAGTCGTTTCGAGATTAGGTACCTACCTTTATTTATTGTAAACGTAAACTCCATAATCTTTTTTTTTAAATAAACCTATACGTACTTACAAAATACTTGTAGGTACCACATAAAATATTTCAAGATTTGTAATATTCATAATTTGTATCCGAAACCAAAAATTATGTATCCCAACCCGAAATATATCTCAAAATTGATAATTCGCACACATTAACTCATAATTTAATCGAATATGATTTACGTTACGCCTAATTCATTCTACGTTACCAAAAAATTTAGTCATAAATATACACGCCAATTATTTCAATAGAAAAACGCTAAAGAAATAATTACTTTCTTATCAAAACCATAAAGTTTATTTTCGATTGAGAATTTTGAAGTCATAAATTATAATTCTTTTGCTCAATTTGAGTTTTATTATTTTAATGACAGTTGTTTTTGAATTAAAATGATTTAAGAACTATTTTAAATATAGGCTTGAAGTTAACTACTTACCAACATTGATTGGAGCATCGCGGCATGTTAAAACTTTTTTTTTTTTGTAAACGGCAATTACCTTTGTGTATATGCCAATGTCAAATGACGTAAAGCCTACCATAATTACATATATGTATAGGTATTGTTCTTTTGTAGTAGATATTATTATAAATGTCAATATTTGTGCTGATGTATGGATGATAAAACGTTTATGACTCTCACGCAAAAACATACAAAAGTTCATCAAAATTGATTCAGCAGTTTTTGCGTGAAAGAGCAACCAACATTCTCATATCCATCCATCGGCACAAACATTGACTATCTGTAATAGAACCTAGGAAAAAAGGACTTGAGTTAAACATTTTATGACTCAAGAACGGCTGAACCGATTTATTTTAAAATTGGTAGGGAGGTAGCTAATGCTATCTACACCCCGAAGCCGCCGGCATGCCGCCGTGCTAGGCCGGCGGCTTTTCGTCATACGAATGGCAGCTGTCAAAAAAGCCGGCGGCTTTAGTGTGTAGCTACCATGAGAAGGATATAGGTTATTTTTTTATCATAATTTTAAAGAATCTGCTCATTTTTGCCTCTAAAGCGGAACAAGTTCGCCGGGTTTGATAGTTTATAATATAGGATGTGATCCTAGTGATTTGAAATGACTATTACGCAATAGGAAGAGGAAGGCCGGTCCTTAGCAAAAGTACTTTATCTGTGATCCACTCCATCATTGTCATGTTGGTGTTGCTAGTTGGAAATTATTGGACGGTTTTGTACCTAGGGCCTATGTCTGATAATTACAATTGCCTTAGCTGTGTGTCGGCAGAGTGTCAATGGCATTTTTTGACACGTTTGGTATTCTGCTAAACAATGGCTTGCACTGATTGCGGCCAAATGTGTCAAAAATGCCATTGAAACTCTGCTGACACACAACTGAGGATAATTAATTATCAGACTTGGGCCCACGGGGCCCAAATGACTATTGTGTGTCAATGGCATTTTTGACACGTTTGGTCGCAATCAGTGTCAATAATTGTTTAGCAGAATAAGATATTGCTACCTAGCAATAAGGCCGCCTGTTGCTTCTTATATTCTTGTTTGTGTCTGTACCTTATATCTTTTGTGCAATAAAGAATATTTGTATTGTATTGAATACCAAATCTGTCAAAAATGCTATTGACACTCTGCCGACACACAGCTGAGGCAATTTTAAATTAGCAGACTTGGGCCTCAATTTATGTAAAAATACACCTATATTATTACTTTAGTAGTATTTTAAGAGATAAAGCTGGCAACCCCACCAGCCCTGCGACCTTAACCATGACCGGAGTTCAACTCTTAACAATTTAATGACCGATGTCCTTTTTAAGGCGAAATTCTCTCGTAATTGGCAACACTGTATCGTGTAATCACTTCATTAGCTTTACTTGGTGTCTTGCTTTTGGATGGGTGACCGGGGGCTCAAGTCTTCTAATTTACAAAATTCTTATTTTATATTAAATGAAATGAAAAATGAAAATGAAAAGTGTTTTATTCAAAAATAGGCAAAATTCATTACACTTTTTTGATGTCACTTTTTTAATCTAAAACTACTGCCGGTTCACTACCTGTATAGCCGAGAGGAAGAAGACGGCAAGAAACCTTCGGCACAGGGCCCTACGTTATGTGCAATATATATTTTTTTTTAAATCGAGACTCTTATATACAATTACATTACATTACACAATTAATATTCTCAGTCATTTCTTGATACATTTGGTCGCAAGCTGTGTAGGTCTATCTACACAGATCCGAGCCATGCCCGGGACGTGTCCGGACCGTCGCCCGTCAGGAGCCAAAACAATACGTCGTCATGACAACGTGTGTGAACGAATCCATAGAAAATGTATGAAATGATATTTTTTCCCTGACACGGCCCTGACACGTCCTTAAGCCATTGTATAGAAGAATATTAAATGTGTCAAAAATGACATTGACACTCTGCCGATTCACAAATGAAGCTGTTTTAAATTAGCAGACTTGGGCACCAAGCTCTTGTCGGTGGAGGAAACGCCATCTTTTCCTTTCTTCTGTAAACAAAACAAAACTATAAAAAAAACTAAATGCAACAATTTTATTTCTTGATACGACACGAATCATAATAATCATTATAAAATACTCAATATTAGTAGAAAGCGGTTAAAGTATGCGTCATCGCCATTTTTAACAACATGACCTGAATATTTTAAAAAACGTACCTCAAACCGATTAGTAATTTTCCCCGGCAATGAATATGTAATTTTCCTATTATAGTTATTAAATTAATATTTAAATTATATCTTAATTCCGTATACGATTAGTTGAAATTGTTCTGTGGTGATTCATTGGATTTCTATGTTAGGGCGTATACGCACTTACGGTTTGATAAACGCGCCAAATTGCGGTGTAACCGTAGGTTGTAGCTATAGGTCGTGGGTTCGATTCTTACTAGAGTCAAACATTATAATATATGATGTGCTTACAACGTAAGACGTGAAGCGCATTCCAGTGAGGTGCGCAGATATTTCCGACGGGCTACGTACAGTGATGTTCTCAGATCTTAAATCTTGGTGTCTGTATGTCAGTACCCACTTGTAAAGTATATAGGGTGACTTTAAATTAGTGAACGATAGAAAAGGATATGCATGTACTCGTGATAACAAACAACTTTTACTATGGGACCAAGGTTGAAATCACAAAAAAAATTGTTCCCCAATACTATCAGCTAGTGCATTTTGTATGGGGAGTTCAAAAAATTTTGAACGATTTCGACCTTGGTCCCATAGTAAAAGTTGTTTGTTAACACGAGTAAATGCATATCCTTTTCTATCGTTCACGAATTTAAAGTCACCCTATGTAATTACTCTACAACATACTTATACCTAATCATAATAATATCTAAGATTTAATAATTTCATTTCACACTGGCAGAATCCAGTCGTTGCCATTTAAAAAAAAAACATTTCAACCCAACTAGGCAATCTTTAAACCCAATTCTAGGCTTATAACTTACAGCAACTAAACTATAAACATGTAGCAGTACAGAGGTCCAAGTCTGCTTGCCATTAAATGCCATTGACACTCATAGTATAGATGGCATTTTTGACACATTTGGTCGCAATCTTAAGCCATTGTTTAGCAGAATACCAAATGTGTCAAAACTAGCCATTGACACTGCCGACACACAACTGAGGCTAATTTAAATTAGCAGTCTTGGGCCCCAGATACATGCTCGTCGGTTTAGGGTACCTATTCTAGACTTGCCCTTTTTACCCAACTGCGCCAGAAGGAGGGTTATGTTTTTCGAGAGCATGTATTATGTTTGTATGTATAATTCTTGCCTTTTGTTTAGCAGAATACCGAATATGTCAAAACTAGCCATTGACACTCCACCGACACACAACTGAAACTATTTTAAATCAGCAGACTTGGGCCCCTGTTGGCAACAGGCCACCCAGCGTACAAATAAAAGAAAATAACATTCAATATAAGGCTATTAATCGAGTGCAAGTATGCAATTGAGAATGGCGATCTTGCTGTCAGGACGGTTGCCGAGTTAAAATCTGCTTGCAAGCGGTCTTTGTTGATTGAGGTGTGAGGGAGGAGAGGACGCGGGGTTAAAAATGGCGTGGTTCTATATGGCGGGGTTTAAATTGTGGGACTCAATATGGCGGGTTCTTTTAAGGCGGGGTAAAAAATGGTTGGGTACAATATGGTGGGGTAAAAAATGGTTGGGTACAATATGGTGGAGTTCAAAATGGCGGGGTTCAATATGGCGGGGTACAATATGGTGGAGTTCAAAATGGCGGTTTCTAATATGGCGGTATCCAAAATGGCTGAATTTTCCCACTCAATATAAGGCTATTAACCAAGTGCAAGTATGCAATTGAGAATTGCGATCTTGCTGTCAGGACGGTTGCCGAGTTAAAATCTGCTTGCAAGCGGTCTTTGTTGATGGAGGTGTGAGCGAGGAGAGGTAGCGGGGTTCAATATGGCGGGTTCTAATATAGCGGAGTAAAAAATGGTGGGACTCAATATGGCGGGATCCAAAATAGCGGGGTCCAATATGGCGGGATCCAAAATGGCTGAATTTTCAGCGAATTTCTTGGTTTTTCTTTGTGAGCAACTAAATACTACCTTGCGAATCTAGCGTTAGCTTTAAAAAAATATGTATTTATCGACATATTTATTGTTCAAGTGCAATATTTACCTGTGCCATTACGATAATTTGACTCTGACTTTGACTTCGAGTAGAGAGAAGGGGTTTGTTAGTGTTTTGAATATCAAATGTCAAAACGTGTATTTTCCTGCCATGCAGATTTTAATAAAACTTTGCAATATTGTAGCTTGCACATCAGAATAATACATGCTATATCGTCATGATACTGCAAAACCGCTGATCTACAATTTGCAATACCGCGTAACTACAAGAAATAGCGAAATTAAAATTAGCGTGCCGCGGCATACATGGATGTCATTTGCTCCCGCCTGTACTGTCTCCTGAAAAATTTGTCAGGTTGTAGTTACGCGGTATTGCAAATTGTAGATTAGCGGTTTTGCAGTATCACCGACGAATTATTATTTTGAGATAGGTAACTTGGAAATAAATATGATACTCATATGTCAAAGTAGTTAGCCCATGTGTTATTCTGATGTGCACGCTACAGTATTGCCAAGTTTCATTGAAATCCGCTCAGCAGTTTTTGCGTGAAAGAGAACAGACATCCTCACATCCACCCATCAGCTAGCTTAGCATACACTCCGTGACAAGACGTTGTCATGGGTTTGTCACGCTTACGTCTCTGTCCATAGTTTTAAATGCGATAAGGACAGCATGACGTGAGATAATAGGGATGATGACTATATTCAAAAATTCAAAAAATAATTAGTCCGTCTTTTAGGCTATTAAAAACTATTTGAAACACATTTTTTACCTGATCAAATACATAAATAAATACAAAGATACAGAGCATCAAAGTTACGGAGTGGGGAGTTTTTACGTCACCATTGAGTAAAAATCGTACTCAAACGTGACGTCACGAGCAACTTTAACCCAGGTGTAACTTTGTCATTTTTGGTTTAAGAGAAAAAAGAAAAAATACGTGTCGATTATTTTAAAATAATCTATGTGACAGACTAAAAAAAATTTTTTAGTCATCATGCCTATTGTCGCGGCACGTATGCTAAGCCTGCAGGCCAAACATTGACATTATACCAAACTGAAATTCTCTTTTAACTTGTCCCCCACGATAACCAGTTAAGATTTTTTGACAACACGTGGCGTGAGTCATCTATCAAAGAGTTATAAAAGAAATCCTATGCCCTAATCGTACGAACAGTGTTTTGTAAGTGTCTATTCGAGACGGTACTGGTTATTCGCAATTTTATTCGAACAAATTTATTTGAGAACTTTTTATTCGAGTTCCGCGCGCACTCTTCTGACTTTTGTTTTTTTGTGGATGTTTTGGAACTTTTTTTAAAAGATTTTTAGTATTTTATGTAACTTTAGTTTTTATAATAAAATAAATTAAATTCTAAGTACTATATTTAGATACTTAATAAAGTTTTTAATTAACTTTATGGTCAATTAAGTTAATAACTGTGCTATAGAGTGATAAGTTCCTACATCTTTAAGTGACTTCTTTAAAAGACTGAATTCAGTGACTGTTTTAGGTAAGTTCGTAATGTAAAATTGCAGAAAACATAGTTTAAAATAACGCATCATTAAACCTATATCTGTCTCTATCGTTGTCATAAATCAGAAGAAACAAACGACTTTTAATAACAAACATAACTTTGTTACATTACCTACATAACGAACGAACGATATGATTGTGTGCTATAAACTTAACAACTTTAACTAAGAAACATAGTTCGAAAAATATTTAGAAAAAAAAAGGTAACTTTTAAAAATTTTACTTTTCGTACAAAATACTCGATCAGCTAATTGTCATTATGGAAACACGTTTTTTTGTCGCATTTCGATGCTTCAAAGGTAAACTGTTAATTTTCTTGGGATGATTACGCATGAACGGCCTGTAAACAAATAAATTTATACGTATAGATATTAGATATGTCAATAATATAAATATACTGGGTGTAACAGAAAGGGTATATAAAGCCGAAACACAGCGATAGTCCTCATGAAACTGAACAACTTTCACCAAAGAACATGGGTTGTAACTCGAAAAAATAAATTCGCCTCCCCATACAAAATGTCCGATCAGCTGATCGAGTAAGTATGGACAATCCAAAAAATTTTTTCGAGTTAAGACCCATGTTCCTTGGGGAAAGTTGTTCAGTTTCATGAGGACTATCGCTGTGTTTCGGCTTTATACCCTCTTTCTGTTACACCCTGTATAGCCTACTAATATTTCGAGTACAAAAGTCAATGTTTATATAAATGAAAAGGGGGTGTTTATTACTGTTCACGTTAAATCTACTGAACGGATCTCAATAAAACTTTCCAATATTGTAGCTTACACATCAGAATAACGTATATGCTATTAAATACCTTTTTATTTTATTTCGTTAACAATCGCGTGGTAGTACCCAAAAGAAGAACATAAACAAAACACACAAATATTTACTGCCTTACAAATCATACTATCTTTTTGAAATAACTTTTATCAGCTTACAAATATCTAGCTTGATATCTGTAATTAATCTAGATTTAGGACAGGACATAAAACAGATTACATTTTATTTTTAGGCTTTATAAATCCAATGCCAGAAATAGAAAAGAAAAACCTTTTTTAAGCTGACGCCGCCGCCATTTTGGTTCGCAACCGACGAATAATAGAACGGAAAACGTCCGGATTCTAAAAATACCAAGAATACTCGCAATACGAGTAAAACTTGAGATGATGGGAAAGTGGGATTTTATTCAACGTTTCAAGGGTTCCGTCGAATATTCACAAATACTTCAACGTGTAAAAGGTTCCGTATAATATTCACATGTATTTTTAACGTGTAGTTTTACCTTTTTGTAATCCATAGAAAATGTATGGAATGATGTTTTTTCCCTGACACGTCCCGGACACGGCCTGGATGTGTGTAGATAGATGCAACACAAATGTAATATAAGGTTAAAATCCGTATTTTTAGACGGATGCATATAAAGATATTTGTAACTCTTTCATGCAAAAACTGCTGATCGAATATCAATGAAACTTGGCGATAGGGTCGCATAGACTAATTTATGTTACCTTAAAAAAACATTTATCTATTTGGGTTCACTCTCAAAAAAGGGAACCCCAAAAAAATCCGTTGAAAAAAAATAAGGGTAAAAACGGACACTCGGCTCAGTTTATAGTTATCTTATCTGTTAGTCAATGGTTCGATCCCCGAGATCATGTCGTTGGAATTCCTTTAGCCATGAATGGAGTAGAGTAACCATGCTGTATGGTAAAACGGGGACAAGATGAGTATTTTTTAAGACAAGATAACAAAGGTTAACACCATTTTATATTTATCATAAAAAAATATGTTTAAGTTCTTAAGTAATTTAAATTAAAGTACCTAATGAATTAAAAAAAGAAATTAATAGGAAAGTACTATTTTTTGGTAACTAAATTGTGGGGAAAAATATAAACAGTGTACATATTAGAAAATAATAAAGAAGATGATGTTATATCAACAATTAATACTGCACTCTTGCGAATCTAGCATTAACTTTAAAAAATGACCCGTCCTAAGTGTTGTCAAAACCTACATGATTAAATGATTTTTCATTTCATAATAAATACTTAGTAGTTTCCTAAAGGCATTTCCGAAAAAAACCAATGTATTTGTACATGTTTTTCTTAATAATAAATAAGTACAGTAGGTACATACTTATTTATGTTAGCAAACAAAATGGTATTCACAAAAACCCAAACAAAAATAATACGGAAAAAAATATCCCAAATTCTTAAAAAATCATGGACACATTACAGGAAGCACATGGTTTCTTACGTTGGGTGACGCAACTTGTCGAAAAAATCCATAACGTGTGGATACTGGCTTCCAATAAATGAACTTTGAGGAATAAAGTGTTGAGGGATCTTAACTGACTTTAAAAAAGGGGAGGTTATCAATTTTATTCGCATCTACAAAAAATATATAAGTAGGTATTTATTTATTTTATTTATTTAACAGTTTATTGTAAGATGATAGTACATGGAGACAGAAAAAAAGAGAAGTTATACAAAAGGTACAGCATATTTCTAAAAGAAATTTTTTCCTGCAGACCCCACAAAGAGAGAAGTGATAGCATGAAGGCAGGATAGTCTTATTGGTATGTTTGTAAAATAAGTATCTAAGTAATCTGTTTTTAAGGACTGTGCCTATTTTTCAAATCAATCCGATAACAAAATACTACGAAAATCTTTTCAGTTTATCTCCATCAATCACTTTCAAAATAAGTCATTTCAACTCCTAACTTCACTCTTAAGTTAGGGCGTTAACTTAACACCTTATTAAACTCTAATGGAAATTTAAATTTAACAGCCGATTCGGGAACTACATTCATTCATACAGAAAACCAAGTCTGATAATTTTAAATAGCCTCAGTAGTGTGTCGGCAGAGTGTCAATGTCATTTTTTGACAGATTTGATCGCAATCAGTGTAAGCCATTATTTAGCAGAATACCAAATTATGTGTCAAAAAATGCCATTGCACCTTTGAGTATAAAATATATAAGGAGGTGCCATACCGTCTGGACCTGCGTGCCCGGTCTGGCGCAAAATGGCTACCTTTTTGTATGGAATTTCTTATCGTTTGACAGGTCATCTACCAAGAAAAGTATGAAAAACTTGCGCTAACCTTGGCACGCTGTCATAAACTCATTTGTATATGAAAAAAAATGTGGCACATCCTTATATATTCTATACTCAAAGACATTGACACTCTGCCGACACACAACTGAGGCTATTTTAAATTAGCATGACTTGAACCCCTGGAAATTAATAATTGATCTTGATCTTAAATGCATTGGAAAAATCCGGAATGCAGTCATATGAATGGTTCAAGGAATACGAGTATTTATGTCACTATATTAGAGTCGATTATTGAATGATAAATTGTATTTGAGTGTGGGCTGACTGCATGCATGCAGTCACGTCTCGTTTGTAGAAAAAAAAGTACCTATGACATTTTTTTTTAACGGCAACTACCATTTTTGGATTCTGCCTATTTCAAGCGAGGTAAAATGATAACTATAATTTATGAATCATACTCATCCTACTAATATTATAAATGTCAATGTTTGTGCCGATTGATGGACATGAGGATATTTTTTACTCTTTCACCCAAAAACCACTGAACAGATTTTAATGAAACTTTTCAGTATTGTAGCTTGCACATCAGAATGGCTGTATTTGCAGATACTGTATAAATCCAAGAAATCACGATTAATGCGTACGAAGTCGAGGGCAGCCTCTAGTAATTGGTAAAACAGTTTCTAATGAATTCTTTTTTAACTAAAACTCATTACAAAACTATTAAATTTAGGTAAACCTTTTTATAATAATTCCCGGAAAATATTTAGGTATAATTTAGGGCACTTCTACACTTGCGATTGCGGTTCGGCGGATCATCAAATGAGTGTTTTCAAGCCGATCATGGGTAGGATACTTATGAGGTATGTCCCCACCAGTGCACTTCAGTTTTCGTTTTCATGTTCAACTTGCGATTCAGTTTTCAGTTCGTTTTGCGTCAAGCGCTGTGCACTACTGTTTGACACATTTTGAGACGTGCGCTATGGTTTTTCGAACATGCTTCAAATTAAAACGCAAGATAGACGTGAAAGCGCACTGGTGTGGACAATCCGCACATGAGAAATAAATCTCAGAGATACAGGTTAGATCGAAACCGCGTCTCCAAGATTGGAGTCGAGCGTTCTACCAACTAGGCTACCGCTCACTTCCCTTAAAACTTTATTACTTGAAGCTTGAATCATTACGATAGCTTCAAAAATAGCTACGAATTCACGTAGCACATACTCCTTAGTTCAATTTCAGGTGAATTTGAACGGAATTAGTTAGTTTGTTTTGTAAATAAACGCATACCGAGTACTTTCTAGCGATCGATAATTTAGAATTGCGTTTCTAACATTCCGATTGGTTTAAGAATAGGTCGCTTTGTCCTAATACAAATATTCTTTATTGCACAAAAAGATATAAGGTACAGACACAAACAAGAATATAAGAATCAACAGGCGGCCTTATTGCTAGGTAGCAAAATTGGTAATTTTGTTGGCTTATTAGTGGTTTGGTAATATATTACTCCTACTAATATTATAAATGTCTTTCTACCGATGGATGTGAGTATGTTTGTAACTTTCTTAGGCAAAAACTACTGAACAGATTTCAATGAAACTTTACGATATTGTTGCTTATAATAGCACTATCGATCTTTCGTTTTAGACTGGAACAAAACAACGGATCAAGATCAAACGTACCATATAAGGGGGCCTGCTTATGGTGCAATCATTATAGGCATGATGACTAAAAAAAATTATTTAGTCCATCACATAGATTATTTTAAAATATTCGACACGTATTTTTTCTTTTTTCTCTTAAACACATTTAGTCGCGATCAGTGTAGTAAGCCATTGTTTAGCAGAATACCAAATATGTCAAAAATGCCATTGATACTCTGCCGACACACAACTCAGGCTATTTTAAATTAGCAGACTTGGGCTGGGCCCCTGAAATAGTATTTCTTAATACCTGTTTTACATTCTAAATCTTTCAACAGTGTTTGCGTATTTTCTGCCAAACTCTAAACAAATTAATTCACTCGTCAATTTATTTGTTTTCATTCACTAAATAGATCTTCTGCGCTGAAAGATTTCGAAAACAGATGTCTATTGTTTATGTTAAAACTTTTCCGTCTTAAACTTTTCGGTTTTCTAAGTTGAATAATCTTATAAAAAAAATATTTTTCCTGGCCCCCAAGTCTGCTAATTTAAAATAGCCTCAGTTGTGTGTCGGTAGAGTGTCAATGGTATTTTTGACACATTTTGTGTTCCGCTAAACAATGGCTTACACTAATAGGGATGACGACTACATTCAAAAATTCAAAAAATAATTAGTCCGTCTTTTAGGCTATTAAAAAATATTTGAAACACAATTTTTACCTGATTAAATAAATAAATAAATACAAAGCTACAGAGCATCAAAGTTAAGGAGTGGAGGGTTTTGACGTCACTCTTACGTAAAAATCGTACGTAAGCGTGACGTCACTAGCATCTTTAACCCAGTGTATCTTTGTCATTTTTAGTTTAAGAGAAAAAAGAAAAAATACGTGTCGAATATTTAAAAATAAACTATGTGATGGGCCTAAAACATTTTTTTTGTCGTCATGCCTATTGCGACCAAATGTGTCAAAAAATGCTATTGACTCGTTGCCGACACACTTAATCTTATCTTATCTAGCCGTTGTTGTCCCACTGCTGGGCAAAGGCCTCTCTCCTCCTTCTCCATGATTCTCTATCCCGCGCCGCCTCTGCCCAGTCGTTCGTGAAGGTGTCCAGTTCATCTCACCACCTTTTCCGTGGTCTGCCGACACACAACTTAGAATATTGTAAATTGGGCTTGGGCCTCAGATAATTAAATACTGTCATAGTTTTACGCTTACTACTATACTCTCACAGGCGCTCCCTATACAGGGTGTAACAGAAAGGGTATATAAAGCCGAAACACAGCGATAGTCCTGTAATAAAAATTGTGTAATAAAAATTTTTTTTCGAGTTACGACCCCTGTTCCTTGGGGAAAGTTGTTCAGTTTCATGAGGACTATCGCTGTGTTTCGGCTTTATATACCCTTTCTGTTACTGTATACATTCTATCTCTGATTTTGCCCTACTGCAGATAGAAATAGTTATCTATCTAAGAATTTTTCGTCCCTTTAAACCTATCGGTATCAAAAATTGGGATTCTTCTGAAGGATAGATCGGCCCCTGGGGCCGTATTCTTCTAATTACCAAATGAAAAATGGTGTCTCTCTAGAATGTGAATTGTATGAATTGACACATTTTGGTATTCTCTTAACAGATAAGTTGACAGTGGACAGCGATCGGCCGTACATTTTATTACTTTACGCTATAATCGGTATTCTACTCCGCAATGTCACATGAGTGGCATTTCCAAACGGTATTCTTTTCGCTATTTGACAATAGAGACTACTAATCGACTATTAATCGACTATTAATCGTGGCACTTAAGAGAATACCAAATTTGTGACATATTGCTGTCGAATGTTTATCTGTTGGCTATAGTTTGGTCGCTTAACTTAATTTAGCGGAATTGCTATCCAGAAGTGACAGCTACGTGACAGTTAAGTACTGCCGATATTGGATAGCTATTTGTCTTTGAATATTGGGAACGGCCGGTAAGCTATGCGAGTCAAGCAGGGATAAAATGTAATAGATGACTGCCTACGTGACTAATACAACGTACAAAGGAGCCATAAACGTTGAGAGTGACTTTTTAAGTAAAGATGGTATGCCTACAGTTTCCACTAATCTAAATGCTTTGAATACAACTTATAGTCTATGGTAGCATATTTAGAGATCTTTAAAAAATATGTTGGTATATTATATCATCGACATGATCTTATGAATATTTTGTAATAAAATAAAGACTTTTTTTTTAATATATCTAGATTTTTTTAAAGATCTGCGAAACGACCCTGAATAAAATGCTTTATCCTACAGTCCTACCAAATTATTAAAATCAAAGTTTGTGCCGATGGATAGATAGATGGATGGTGTGTTACCCTTTCATGAACTACTCAACAGATTTTGATAAAACTTTACAATATTGTAGCTTAAGCTTCTGAATTATAAATAGGCTAGTAGATATGATTTTGAGATATCATTATGAATTTGACGTCATATCTTGGAAATTATCAAGCTACTGGTACCGAAGATTCCTTTATCATCAAACCGCAATGACGGCTGCTCGCTAGTGCATTACAGCCCAAAGTCCTCGACTCCCCATAAATTGACTTACAAAACAGGCCAGCTGTGAATAAAAATTTAAATTCATGCTTCACGATGGCGCTTGACGAAAGAGTTCTGCATTACAATGTATCTCTTTTCGTATTTTCGTGATAAATCTTGCACATGGAAAATTCTCATTCATCATCATTTCCAGGGAGGGGCAAAAGTCTGCAAATTTAAAATAGCCTCAGGTGTGTGTCCGCAGCCAATGTCATTTTTGACACATTTGGTATTCTGCTAAACAATGGCTTACAATGATTGCGACCAAATGTGTCAAAAAATGACACTGTAATCCCATTGACACTCTGCAAAATCAAAATCACAATTAAGAATAATGTAAACAATAACACCTTACCCAACTTGTGACTTGCAATAAACAAATTCTAATTTAGCAGACTCGGGCCTCAGATTTAATTTTACGAAACTTTAACATTATTATTAGTTATATTATTATATTATAAGTACCTACGATACCGGGTGTATGTCAATTCTACCAAAACCAACACTGTCGTTTCAGTTTGGCAAAAATCGCGGGACGTAATTTCCTTTTACAATGAACAACTTAACCAATGCGTAAAAGCACAAGTTAAAAAAGCTTAAAATTACTTTTAAAAGCTTCCGAAAATATAATATGAAAATGAAAATGAATGAAAATGAAAAGTGTTTTATTCAAAAATAGGCAAAATTCATTACACTTTTTTGATGTCCCTTTTTTAAAACTAAAACTACTGCCGGTTCACTACCTGTATAGCCGAGAGGAAGAAGACGGCAAGAAACCTTCGGCACAGGGCCCTACGTTATGTGCAATATAATATCTTTTTTTTAAATCGAGACTCTTATACAATTACATGTTGAAATAGAAAAAGCAGTACGAAAGACTTTTCAATACTTAGGTCTAAGCACTTGGCTTTCGATATGGAAGCTGAAAGATAGTAATATGCTTGAAGTGGCCAAAAAACATTTATATATAAGAGTTCGTACAGCGCCTCTAGTGGGTACTATAGGTAATTAAATACTGTCGATATTTTGAATTGAAATGGCATCAAGCATATTTGAGATATAGAACTTTGAAAATTGTTACATGTGAACATTTTCAAAGTTCTATATCTCCGAAAGTATATCACTTTCGACATTTGTCTAAAATTCTATCGTTTTATAATATTTTTCTCTATCGATTGAAGTTAATTTCATCAGTGGCCGCCAACTTTTTTTTCTCCATACTAGCTCGAATAAGGGAATGTTTACTATACCAATTAGGTTGGATGCTCTTTAATACCTAATCTTTATTGTCTTTTAGTTTCATTATATAGAAAAAAAAAGTGGCTGTACCTATGTATACAGGGTGTAACAGAAAGGGGGTATAAAGCCAAAACATAACGATAGTTCCCATGAAACTGAACAACTTTCCCCAAGGAACATGCGTAATAACTCGAAAAAAATTTTTGGATCGCCCATACTTACTCGATCAGCTGATCGGACATTTTGTATGGGGAGTCGAATTTTTTTTTTCGAATTACGACCCATGTTCCTTGGGGAAAGTTTGTCAGTTTCATGAGAACTAACGCTGTGTTTCGGCTTTATACCCCCTTTCTGTTACACCCAGTATAGGTACTATCAGTATAGTAGTAAAGTAACTACGCTATGTTCTAGAATAACAGGATAAAATATTAAAATTACATAATACTAACATGAGATAGGAGCAAAAACCTTGAAATTTACTTATTTAAATATGTATTGATTGATTGACGTATAGGCGAGGGTCGGTGACTATGTAAAAATATATATTTTGTAATAATATGGCGAACAAAAAACACTTCTTTAACACAAACATACTTCCATTTACTTCCATTGTTTGTTTAGATCGTAGTAACTGAAGCGAAGTGGTCTCTGCCTATCCTGATGGGAGAGAGGTATGAAAGCCATATGTTGTTGCTTAAAAAAACGAAAAATCTAGCTAGGTATTAAACATTTTGGACATTTAAAGGACCGCGTAATGCAAACTACGGGGCCTGACAGATATGTATGTATGTATGTATGTAAGAATGAGACAGTGGGAGAAAATACTATTTTTTTAATAACTTATGCCTTTTTTAAGTAGCCTTTTATGTTCCTATTACTGGGAAAAAGCCTGCCCTGCATCTTTCCATCCTTCCCTATCACCGGCATGTCTGGCAACTTCTGGCCAGTTTGCCAATAAGCAATTAGATCGTCGCACCATTTTTATGTCTTTAAAGAATAAATCATTTATACAAAAAAAGAACTAAAATATCTGTCCTTGGTATTTTCATAAAACTGTATTTTATATAACAAATGATATCGATTCTAAGAAGATGTCTTCAGCAAGATAAAATCATTTATGTGCATTTATTTAAATGATAAAGTTTCAGGGAAATAGGCCAGAAAAGAATATTCGAGATATTTTATTGTATATTCGTTTAATTTCTAAATACTATACAGGGTGTAACAGAAAGGGGGTATAATGCCGAAACACAGCGACAGTCCTCATGAAACTGAACAACTTACCCCAAGGAACATGAGTCGTAACTCGAAAAAAATTTTTGGATCGCCCGTACTTAGGTACTCGATCGATCGGACATTTTGTATGGGGAAGCGATCCTTGGGGAAAGTTGTTCAGTTTCATGAGGACTATCGCGGTGTTTCGGCTTTATACCCCCTTTCTGTTACATCCTACATACCTACATATTTATTTATTTATTATCTAATGAACTGACTGACTCCTGAGTACCAAAGTACCAAAAGAGTACCAAATACCTCAACTGACGTGGATGTATGAGGCGACTGATGAATGTGGATGAACCAGTTTACAATAATTTTTCAGACTTCCATAAATTCAAAATTTAGCATGTACCTAGATATGTATGTCTCAATCTATGGTATCATTACAGTCCAGAATTCACACGTTATGATTAAAAATATTTTCCTTGTCCTTTTTCCTTATTTTACATGACACAAAGACCTTAATTCCTAAAGCCACGCTTCAATTAAAACCGGGAATTCATAAGAAGCACATTTTCTATGGAACAATTTACTCTGCGTGATACCTAAATGAATTTAAATGCATAAAGTCGAATGCATTCTAATTAAAGCTTCTTATGCACTTGCGGTGCGGTTGTGGTCTTCTGCCAACCGCGCTTAGCGTTTTTCATATCAACTGCGACCAAAAAAGGCAGATTTTTCTGTTTTTTATCCTCTCTCTGTCTCTAGAGACAGGCTTTTGCCCAGCAGTGGGAATCAGGTGATAGATTAGATTACCCTCTCATCATTTTTATTAATTTAGTTGAAACATGTAATGCTACTTGATTTAGTAAGGTTCTATGTACTTGACTTAAAGCACATAAGAATTTTCCTTCTAAGTTGTATTAAAATAAATACATACATACACACATATCTGGCACGCCTCTTTTCCGATAGGTAGAGACCACTTCCCACCACTTGCTACGATGCAAATACAACTTAATTTTTACTAAAATAATACTCTCCAAGACTCTATCATTATCATCAGCCCTTTTAACGTCCCCACTACAGGGACACGATCCTACTCCCATACGAGAGTGATAGGCCGTAATTCACTACACTAAATTAGGGGAACAAGTCTGCTAATTTAAAATAGCCTCATTTGTGTGTCGGCAGTGTCAGTGGCATTTTTTGACACATTTGCCATTCTGCTAAACAATGGCTTACACTGATTGCGACCAAATGTGTCAAAAATGCCATTGACACTCTGCCGACACACAACTGAGGATATTGTAAATTATCAGACTTGGGCCCCAGTTCTATGGTAGAGCTACAGCATCTTCAATTGTAAGAACACTGGCCTATATAAACCGAGCTTTTTTCGAATCCTACCATTTCTACCCTGGACTTCAAGCTGGCCACACGCTCTAAGGATTTAAAAATAAAAATAAAGTGCGTCGTTACAATAGTGTTCTGAATTTGAAAAATTCTGTTGCAATTGCTTTTTTTCCTTTCTTTTTTTAAATTTTTTATTCGGTGATTTTTTTATAATTGTTGATTTTTTGTTGCTGTTTTTTTTTTTCGTTTAGGTAAGTTGTTTTTTTTTTGTTTTAGACTAGTTACAATGGTTTTTGCGTAGCAAAAATTTATTTATTTTCTAAGATATTTCGAACGATTAATTAATTACATATTAATTTTTTTGTTTTAGACAATGGTTTTTGCGTAGCAAATTTAATTTATTTATGTTCTAAGATATTTCGAAAGATTAAAAAAACGATTCGATTACGATTTTTTTTTTTTGAGTTTATTATTAAGTATTACATTTTTTTTATGAAATACATTAATACGTTAATCAAACAAAATAAATATTTTTTGATGATCCATAAATGTACAATAAATTAAATTCTTTATACAAAGATACATAATGTTTCGCTACCTACCTAAAAAATTTGAGACTGAAAATTGATACGTAGATTACAATGAGCTTATAAAAGTTATATGTTTAAATAGATTTTTGAACATGATAGCTACAGGCTACAGGCGGCGATGAAGTGGACTGTAAATGAAACTAAATGCTTGTGGAAAACTTTATAACACTATTTATTCGACCAACTCTATTATACGCAAAAAACAAATCAGATGGCAGACAAATATATTTTGAATAACAAAAGTAATGTCAAAAAACTATAAACTAAAAAATAGTATGGTGAGCTAATAAACATTATGAATTTGAATTCGAATTTAGTAAGAAAACATAGACAAATACGACGGAGTTCGCATCACCGCTTAGTTTCTAACATGATAGTTAAGTATTAGAAAAACTAAAAACAAATTAACTTTGAAGCTAAATATCTAAACAAAATACAATTTGACACGTACTATAAAAACTACTGTCCTTTATAAAAATACCAGAGGCGGGCCGCAACTTCATAATCGTATTCATTTATTTTATTCATTTTTTTTTTTTAATTTTGTTTTTTTTTTTATTTCGTATGCATTTATCGTCATATTTTGAAAAAAAAAACACATTACAAAAAAAAATACTTAGCCTATGTGTTAATCTGATGAGCAAGCTACAACACTGCAAAGTTCCATTAAAATCTGTTCAGTGGTTTTCTGTTCACATCCATCGGCACAAACGTTGACATTTATAATGTTAGTAAGATTATTAAATCTCATTCAATTACTCATAATGATGATAAAAAAAAAAAAAACTGTTTGACACCTCAACTAACATTACATAACATTTTATTACCAATGACATAATAATTGTTGATAAAAAATATTTGATAAAAACTTACCTACTACTTATTTAGAGTTCCTTAGGCTTCATGGGTTTTTATGTAGACATAGATATATTTATTTTTTACTAACACAGTACAACACAAAGTTAACATTTTTTTTATGATGACGATCTAGACTTAAGTATTTTGTTTAATTGTTATGCTGTCTACACACCAAAGCCGCCGGCATGCTGCCGGGCTAGGTCGGCGGCTTTTCGTCATAAAAATGGCAGCTGTCAAAAAAGCCGGCGGCTTTGGTGTGTAGATACCATTATACATATTTTATAATTTAATTTTGATAAAAAATTTCGCACCCAGTGTAATGTACTTGTTTTAGAAAATAAACTTGGTACAATAGGTACTTACTTTTTTTTCTATGTCCACGGTATCGACAGATTTAACGCTAATAAGAGTTAAATGAAATGAAATGAAATGAAAAATCATTTAATCCTAGGTTTTGACAACACTTAGGACGGGTCATTTTTTAAAGTTAATGCTAGATTCGCAAGAGTACAGTTTTCCCCAGAGAAGAACCTAGCAAGAAACTCTGTAGGGTTGCTCTTTTCAATTTAAGTTTTAACTGATACCTCTACGTTAAGTGACAAATATAACCCATTCGACGTCAAATGACGTCCGAATTATACCCTATATTATGTAACCAAGAGGGTTGCAATTGACGGTCAAATTAAAGTTTAAATTATACTCTACGTTAAGTGTCGTAAGCAAAACACTGTTAAGCTTACAAACCGCAATGAGCTTAATTTAACGCTACAAATGTAGATAATTATTATCAATCCTATTACAAATGCGAAAGGGAAATCAAATAGATCTTATGTAGAAATCATAGATAAGCCTTTATAATTAAGTATTAATTAATGGAAATCGTTAAATTAATGAGGAGTTATAATTAAAGGGGTGTTAATTATTAGCAGTTTTGCTATATGGGCTATTCTCGTGAGCGTTTTGTAATTTCTGACTAGTATCAAGTACACCCTAGATTAAAGAGTACCTAAAACCGACGTGCATGTATGAGGCGACTGATAAATGTGGATGAATCGAAGGAAGTGTGTTTGGATCTTAGATAGAGAAGGGAAATGGTATTTACCCACCTGGACGGGAAAGAGGCGTGACAGATATGTATGTATGTATGTATAAAATATACTGGACGATAGCAAAGATGATATTTCTTAGGAGAACTACTCTTTTGGTATGTGAGCAGAGAGGCTAGCATAGGGTAGGGTAGAGTGACCCGTCCTAAGTGTTGTCGAACCGAACCTACAGGATTAAATTAATTTTTATTTTCATTTCATTTTCTTCAATTAACGCAATTGCCTCATCCCCACGTAAAGTGACGTAAGCGGAACCAATCGTGCGTCGGTCCTATGTATTGCAGGGGCGAGCTTTAATCAATACTACAAAATGTGGATAGAGTAAAAAATGCTTTTTATTATATACGGAACACTTATGACATGTACTTTACACTTTTTTTATAAACCATATTCGTAGGTACTTGTCTAAATAAGCTACCTCCTATTTGAACGTAAAAAAATTGAGAAGCTGTCTTTTTTTTTTCTTTTTGTCTCAATTTGGTAACTTTAAAGTCCAATTAAATTAAGTACGTGCAATTATTAGTCATTATTGATTAAAGCAAAAAATTAAAGGCTCTACACACTTGCGGTCGTAGAGTAAAAACGCGAAACGCAGTAGGCGGTTAACCCGCGGTTTTATATCGGTATATGGGAATCATGCCACAATCGCTAGTCTGTAATATCCCTTACCATAGTGAGAGCGGTCTATTATTTAACTAGTTATTAGAGAAAACTGTTTTTTTTTCTTTCCCGCTATTTTTTTTTTCTTTTCATTAAGTATAATATACTGTTACACGTCGCTTGCACGCAAACCTCAAATTTAAAAAAAAATGGCTTACATACATATCCGTCCCGCCCCTTTCCCATTGGGGTAGGCAGAGACCACTTCCCTCCAAAATTAGCTTTGTTTATAGATACTTAGGTACGTATAACGTCAATACCCTAAAATATAGGTATTTAAGTGTTAAGGGCCTAAAAACTAGCCTAATTATCAATTTCTAAAAGAAAAATGTCAAAAACCCGCCAAAAACCGACCTCACACGCACTCAAAAACGCCGAAAAATTCCAAACTATTACGTAACAAGACTTAATACAAACAAAAAACATCATAGCAACACAGCTACTTTTTTTTGTACCCTTCCTCTAAATAACTGTTTGATTGTTTCTTAGAAAAAGTTGCTAGTTCGGGTGATTCATTTACTTCGTCCTTCTAAGAATGCTTATCGTTTCTGTTAAAATGTGCTTCTGTAAGCCTACTTTGGCTTGTGTAGTAAAAGCACGTAGTTACGCATAAGCGGTTTGTAAGGTAACTGCGACGAAAACGCGAGTAACCGCCTTGTGTTATTCGCGTTTTTCAAACCGCAAACTCTAGTGCGTAAGAGGACTAAGCGTAAAATATCTAAATGCATATGAGTAGCAGATACAGTGATAATATGACATTATGCTGAGTGGAGACCTTTTCCCAGTCCTATTTCTTCTTTAATTTTCCTATAGGTAATTATAGTATTTTAGCAAAACTATCATTTTATGTACCTATCACTTTTTTGTTTTTATTCTTTTGTTTTGTCTATTGTTTTTTTTTTATTGAACTGGGAATAAATATCTACGTCACTTTATTTGACCTTACTACAAGAAAACGCCACGCTCATAATTTCAGCCTATCATTCATCATTTTTGTAACAGGTGACCCAGCATCTTTCCTCTCCTTTAGTAAATAATCAACTTATTAAATAATATGTGCTTTAGCTGCCCACTGCTGAGCATAGGCCTCTCCAATATCTCTTCAACGCGACCGGTACATTTCCACCGGCATCTAACGAGTCCCCTTGGCTTTCACTAGGTATAAACTCAACCAATACTAACCCTCTCTTTCTCTTGTTTCAGGTTAAATAAGAATCTCAAAAAAACTTCAAAAATGCAGTATTTAGTTATATTATTATTGGTAACGCTCATGAACTGCGAGGGACACAACGTGAATCGACATACGAAACTGATTCCGGAGCTACTTGACGATGAATTAGATAATCATATTCAGGCTAAAGGTAATTTAAATTCATGTTACAATTTGGCAAACACCACACATAGGTAATACCTACTGCGTATATTATTGTAGAAGCCTTTGTTAAACTCTAAGCGCCAAAACACACGGCGAAACGCAACTGAAACTTTTGAGTAGCATCGAAGTTTCTGCTATAGACTTCCTTAGAAAACGCAACTAGTTTGAAACGTTTCGTTTCAGTTGCGTCGTGTGTATTGTTTTCTAAGGAAGTCTATAGCAGAAACTTCGATGCTACTCAAAAGTAACTAGCAGTTTCAGTTGCGTTGCAGTTGCGTTTCACCGTGTGTTCTGGGTCTAAAGACGGTTAAGCACTATATTAAGCAAACAGACTAAGAGACAAACTAAGAGACAGACTAATCATACGTACGCATCGCATTATGGCATCTGCTCGATAGAAATATTAATGAACTTGGAAAAACGAAAAGAAAAATAAGAAAAAATAAAAAGAAAGAAGAAGAAGAGATTAGAAATAGAAATATTATAATTAAAAGCACACTTATGAAACGCAACGCTATCCCACGTAGCGTGTACCTACTTGTCACTTTTCTTTTTTCTTATTTTTCTTTCTACACACTTGTAAGTAAGTAAATACTGCCACACGCAACGCTGGCCCATGTTACATATAATATTTCTATGGAATATATTGTCATAATAATTGCATTGCGTACGTGAGATGAGCCTGTTTCTACCAGCTATAATAAAACAGTTGTTTTATGGTCTCTTTATGGGGAACAGTGACATAAAAACGTACGGAAACCGTAGTTCTTCATTAGAGTAGCCATATTGTACTCTAACACCTTTGTTTATATAAAAAAAAAAAAAAAATTGGGGGACATTTCACACACGGTCACCTGACCCCAAACTAGGCAAATCCTGTACTATGGGTATCATGGACTGATAAACATACATAGATAAATATATAACACCCAGACACGAAACAAAAATTTATGCTCATCACACAAATGTTTGTTAACCGGCTGGGATCGAACCCGCGACCCGTGCGTATGAGGCAGACTCACTACCGACTACGCTAACTGGCCAGCCAAATAGTACGAGAGCCCACGACCAAAACCATGTCTCATAGCAATACGGCAAAAACCCTATAAAATCGTTAGATTGTATGATTCTGAACCCGACTAGGTGTGTAGTAACGGTCGAAAGTGTAGCAACTGCGTGGGAGGCAATTTCTGCTGTGTCAAAAAAAAAAGACAGTCGGTATTATAGCAATACGTCTGATAGTGAAAATGTACATAGATTTTATAATTGTATTACGAATAAGTTTGTTTTCAGACATTTTGCGCGTAGCATATAGCCTGAGCGCATTTTTGAAAATGTCAACAAATTTAGCCGACCTGTATCATAGTAATACGGATAATTTTTTTTTTCAACTTTTCGTATTGCTTCCATGATTACCAAAAACCTGTTTTCAGACACTTTAAGTGTAGCATATTCTCCCAAAAACGAAGTTTCCTTTTGTGCGATTTATTTCAGTCCTTCAACTTCAATGTTACGGTTTCGGGTAAATTCTTTGTTAATTATCATCTTATAAATTCAGGGTCGCAACGTATTCATTGGTTTGTAACAGAAAATTCAAGATGCCTCAATACGATTTTTAAATGATATCTGAGTATCAAAAAGTTGTCTGATAGAGAAGGTGCTACACTTAATTTGTCTGATATAAATTTTTTGCACATGTGGACAACTTATTTTATCATGTCCAACAATTTTCAGACATATTGCTATGATACCGATCGGTAAAATTTGTTAACATTTTCAAAACGGTCTCAAAATTTAATACGTTCACATTTCCGTCTGAAAATTGTTTTGTTCGCATCAAATAACCAAAATTTACTAATAAAAAAGATTTTCAGACGTATTGCTATGAAACATTTTTTTTTGTCTCATTTTTAATTTTTTTAAGTGATTTTACGGGTTTGCGCTACACCACTAACGTCTGAAAAATATGTTTCCGGTATCTCAGAACTATCATTCAACTACAGTCTGCAAATCAGACATATTGCTATGATGCAGTTCGGTAAAATTCTTTGACAATTTTGAAAATTCGGTCAGATCAAACGCTACTCGGAAAATGTCTGATATTGGTATTTTCGAGTTCAGGATAATCGTATCTATCGATTTGATGCGGTTTTGGCCGTATTGCTATGAGACAAAAATTTTGGTCGTGGGCTCTCGTACTAAAAGTAAGCCAAAGCCAAAGCAAAGTATGAGTGTAATGTCAATGCTATCTTATAAGTGATGCTTTCCAAGTCGCAGGTCGTGAGTTTGATTCCCATTAGAGACCAACATTACTGTGATATACAGAGATTGATTATTAAGTTAAAAAGATGCGTGATATACATATCCGTCACGCCTCTCTCCCAACGGGATAGACAGAGAATACTTCCCTCCACTTGTTGCAATTTAAACATAATTCTTTCGCGTCATTCTCATTCATCAGTCGCCGCATACAAGCACGTCGGTTTAGGGTGGTTTAGGTTAGGGTAGGCGTGACACTGACATAATGTAGGTACCTACCTTACCTATATAATATTTAGTGCCCGTTCACCACCTCCAGATAAAATTTAACTGCCAGATAAACCTATGTCTTTTTCATAAAATATGACGTTTATAGGTGCGTACAGACCATGTAACATAACATGTTATTTAACATTGTGGCCAGGCCGCCTGTTGCTTCTTATATTCTTGTTTGTGTCTGTACCTTATATCTTTTGTGCAATAAAGAATATTTGTATTGTATTGTATTGTTATATAACATGTTTTACATAATGTGGACACTGAATGTTATAAAACAGGGTATAGTAACATGTTATTGATATGTACAACAATGTTATATAACTTTGATCGCGTGGATTGTACTGAAGAACGACAAACGACAATGGTTAATAACATTGTTATATTGCATTGTTATTCTAATGTGTACAGTATTATTTTATGTTGCAATGTTGAATAACAAGGTTACATAGTGTGGACGTGTTATAAAACACAAGTTAAATAACATGTTACATGGTCTGTACGCACCTTTAGACATATGGACATCTGTCAGATAAATTTTATCTGTGGACTGTGAAACAGGCCCTTAGGTACCTACTTACTTTACAACCTTTTATATTTAAGTACGAGCCATGTTCCTTGGGGAAAGTTGTTCGTTGTATCGCTGTGTTTGGGCACTATACCCCCTTATGTTCCTTGGGGAAAGTTGTTCGTTGTATCGCTGTGTTTGGGCACTATACCCCCTTTCATATTACTTTTCTTTTATATATGTATACTCATATTGAACATTACACCTTTGCAGCCCCGATATCATCAAAGCAATACCGTAAAATAGCGACATTGACTCAGCGACCTAACGCCGTATACCTTCATCAGCCTGGCTCAATGTTAAAGCTAACTTGCGAAGGTATCGGTGCTCCAGCTCCTAATATACGCTGGTATAAGAATGATAAGCCGGTATATGAGGTATGTGTTTGCATTTCTTATGCTATCTATCTACACACCAAAGCACACCGGTCTAGCCCGGCGGCTTTACGTCATACAAATGGCAGCTGTGGGCAGCCACTAGTCTTAATTATTTATTTATTTATTATTAGATATCCAACAGCAGTTTATTTTACAAATAATACCTATTTAAACCTACTGTTATTCTTTTCCAGCGAGATTTTGGATCAAACGAAATTATAGAAACAAAGTTAACGTCGCTAGCCCGTTTGACTTCCACCCTTTTGGTCCCGAAGACGGATGGCCAAGATGTGTACACTTGCGTTTTAGCCGCTGGTGCTAAGACTGTGAAAGCAACTACAATTGTTTATAATGCAGGTTCGTTATTTACCTATTTCTTATAAAGGAGTTTGAATATAATGTCCTACCTAAACTTGTGTATGTACCTTTTTCGTCAAAAATGGCGGCAGTCTATGAAACCTTCACTAATCGATAGTTCAGGGTAGCAATTCCGCTAAATTAAGTTAAGCGACCAAACTATAGCCAACAGATAAACATTCGACAGCAATATGTCACAAATTTGGTATTCTCTTAAGTGCCACGATTAATAGTCGATTATTAGTCGATTAGTAGTCTCTAGAGGGTTTTGTCTACTGTCAAATAGCGAAGAGAATACCGTTTGGAACTGCCACTCATGTGACATTGCGGAGTAGAATACCGATTATAGCGTAAAGTAATAAAATGTACGGCCGATCGCTGTCCACTGTCAACTTATGTGTTATGAGAATACCAAAATGTGTCAATTCATACAATTCACATTAGAGAGACACCATTTTTCATTTGGTAATTAGAAGAATACGGCCCGGTCAATACAAACCGAAAGTATAGATGAAAAAATTTTGATAAAGTGTCACGTTTCCGAGATATAGGCTGTCAAAGACAGACTAGTGGCGCCAGCATTGGAACATGAAAAACTGTGTTTTGATGATATTAAATGTCACATATTTTATTGGAAATTGATACTAGAAAGTGAATGAAGGATCCTGGCTTATTTTAGCGACCCCCCCCCCCAAAATACTCAGCCATTGCGAAATTTTTATCTCTTGAGATGATTTTTAACCGACTTAAAAAAGAGTAGGTTCTCAGTTTGACTTGTGTGTATGTAGGTATGTTTATTCTTGCGTTTGGCTGATGCGATTTATGAAGAACAGATATGAAAATGATATATGTAAAAGGGCCTGTGATTGATATATCTTAATTAGTTTTTAATTGTCATTTAATTATATTAAGCAGAGTTTTTTTAACATTCATTCTTAGTAGAGACAAATCTATAACACGTTTCATTAATTTAAGGATAAGCTAGCGACATCTATCAAAACATTAACTTACTAAACTTACTCAAACGCATCAACAGATGGCAGCACCAAATCCACCGAGCGTAACAAACTGGCCCCACTCGAGCCCCACATACTCGTCTACTACAAAATATTCATCGACGTGATTGGAAACAACGTTGTTTTGCCTTGCAAAGTGAGAGGACACCCCAAACCGCATATAAGGTGGTTTGACAACAAGGGAAAGCTTGTCGAGAAAAGCGCGGGCTCCCGTATGAAGGTAAGTCTGAGCTGTTTTAGGTCGTCGTAGTTCTGCTACTCGATACTAGATGGCGCTGTTTTAAAGTTTTTGAAACTAAATGAGTAGGATGTTTTTAAATACAATACGCGCTTACTTAAATTAAATAACTATGAACTTTTACTTAGTTTTGTATCAAAGTGATACTATCTTAAAGCTTTTATGTTACAAAAATGTAAAACTCAGAAACTTATACCTACTTAAACAGTATCAGTAACTTAGTCTTGATTGCATTTCATGTCAAGATATCATTTTTTTTACTTAGGCTTCTTATTTTCACAGGTTCTCCGATCAGGCGAGCTGGTAATTTCGAACCTGAGCTGGGCCGACATGGGCGAGTTCACTTGCATCGCCGACAACCCTTCCGGCAGCCAAAGGGTCATTACATTCGTTTATCCCGCTAAAGTGAGTGTTTTTTTTGTGACTTTATGAAGATAGTTCTTGTTGCTGATAATAGATGGCGGCACTTGTATTCTGAAACGCGGTAATGATGTGTGTGTTAGTAGGTCCAATTTTATAGTCTTTTTATGCTACCGTATTGTATAGTTAATAGACTGCCTTCAAATTTGCGTACTATAGTGTGACCATTAGTGATATGCACTCCCTCCCTATGCGCGCGGTAAGACGGGGGGGGGAGAATCGGTTATTTGTATCGGAGTCCGATACAAATAACACTACCTGCCGCCCACGAGCGTGGACGGCGCACTGACAGAGGCGCAGCAGCCGATTCTCCCCCCCGTCTCGCCGCGCGCATATCTCAGGAAGTGCACAGCACTAATGGTCACACTATAATACCTAACTACGGACCTACGGTTTCTTGGGAAATGTCGTTCAGTTTCATGATTTCCCCTTAGTTCAATCTTCTTGCAAGACCCTATCTTTATTTTTATAGAGGTAGGTAAGTGGGTAGAATTTATAGGCTACCTATGTAGGTAGGTATGTATGATTCCCTCGCGATTAACAATTATTTTCTTTTGTTACAGGCCGGATAAGCGAAGTATCAGCTTATTTTTAATTTTAAAAAATCGCATGAATACTTAACTTGAATGTTCCTATAGTTTAGTTTACACACTTGAGAAAAAAAACGCTGCGGCAAAGGGTAGTCTACACTCGCGACACAACTGCGTAACGTACCACGCGAAACGTTCAGCGGCTGGAGTAAATGTAATATGCGATGTAATTTCGGCTGATGTGTCATAGGTGACTTGAAACACATTGCGAGCGTATTGAACCGAACGTTCGGCACCGTACGTTACGCAGATGACCGCACACTTAGGCGTTTAAGGTACGTTTTCGTGATACGCGACTAGCGACTATGTACGTCAATATGCTACTGAAAATTTATGTACAACCTATGTCGCAATAAATATAAAAACTAATTGTAAACCTACATTTTTTATTAAAGAAATATTGTTGTATTATGCTGTCTACACACCAAAGCTGCCGGCATGACGCCGGGCTAGGCCGGCGGATTTACGTCATACGAATGGCAGCTGTCAAAAAAGCCGGCGTCTTTGGTGTTTAGACAGCATTAAGTACCTAAATATTAGAACATGCAAATATCAATTAAGTACATAATTTCGTATTTATTTTTTAAATAAAACTTACTAAAATGTATACTTTTACCTATTTTGTTGCAATCACGGTCCTAATAAGTAGGTACCTATAGGTACAATTTTGTTTATTACAGCAATTGTAGAAAAGTACAGCTAGGAATACCTACATTAAGCTATGTTATCAGTTTAAGGCCCGGTTTTACAAATATCTGTCAGATATTTACTGACAGATAAACCTATATGTATATTTTCATAAACCATGACGTTTTATAGGTACAATGACAAGGATAAAATATCCCTAGGATTTTTTAACTGACAATTGAAAAAGCCGGCCTTAATGGTCTAGCTACACACATCCGGGCCGTGTCCGAGACGTGTCAGGGAAAAAATATCATTCCATACATTTTCTACGGATTCGTTCACACACGTTGTCAAGACGACATATTTTTCCACTCCTGACAGGCCACGGCCCGGACACGTCCCGGGCTCGGCCCGGATCTGTGTAGATGGACCTTAAATCAATCCAGTTAAATGTATAGTTTAATGTTAACTCGACTGTAACATTGTTTAAATTTTTAAAAATATTTTTCGCTGCTGGACCGCTTACAAATTGTAAACGCAGCGTTTTTTTAAATAAAATCTCAAAGAACATGGCTATTATTGTGTGTATCTTTATAATATTATTATTTTAATAAAATATTATACCAGAAATTAATATGAAACTTAACTTTTATTTATATACCTACAAAAATAGACGTAAACAATGCTATCAGTAAAGTAGCAGAGTGGTTTTCTGCTAATAATCTAGTTCTTAATGAAAAGAAAACTAAATGTATTAAATTTACTTTGCCCAATGTTGGACAAGTAACTACAGATATTAAGATGAAGGGACAGAGTTTGTGTCTTGTGGAAACAACCATATTCCTTGGTATTACTCTGGATTCTAAATTACAATGGGGCCCCCATATTGACAAGTTAGCGGATAAGCTCAGTTCTGCAGCTTATGCAGTTAAAAAATAAGAAACCTGACAGATGTTCAAACTGCCAGGCTAGTTTACTTTAGCTACTTCCATAGTCTTATGTCCTACGGCATCTGCTGTGGGGTCATGCCGCCGACTCTGAACGCATCTTTGTCCTGTAGAAGCGAGCTATTCGATCGATTTATAAACTAGGTCCCAGGGAATCTCTTAGGGATGTTTTTAAAAATATTGACATATTAACACTAGCATCGCAATACATCTTCACTAATTTAATGTTTACACAAAAAAATATACATCAATTTAAACAACTAAGTGATATACATACTGTTAATACTAGAAATAGGGATAAATTAGTGCCCCATACTAGTCGACTAAACAAAGTAAATAAGTCGTTTGTAGGTCAATGTATACGTTTTACAACAAGATCCCTACCAGTATATTATTATGCGAACTACCCCTCAATAAATTCAAGGTTATTGTCAAACAAAAACTTAGCAAAAATAGATATTATAAAATTAACGATTATTTAGATGACTCAAATCCATGGGATTGACCTGCTCTTCTATCAAGCTTTCTCTATACGGCAAAACTGTTCATACTTATACAATTGTGAATTACTTACATTCCTTAAATTATATGAATGTTATCGTGTTGTAAAAATGTTGCCTCTGCAGTATCTTGGTAGGTATGGTATCTGTAATAGCTAAGCTATTTTTTTTGAGTAAGGCGAAACGTGTGACATGTCATGCTCGCTTACGCCGTTGCAGTGGTGGCGCTGTGTGTCGGGTCTCCTACTTCCCTAAAATATGTGGATGGGGTTGATGGCTGGCACATGCGTTGAGACCTGTGTGAAGGTGCTGCTGTGATGGCCGGTCATGTCATGCGGATCCCATCAAACTAAGCCTTTCACTTCTCTGTTTCTCATTTACCTAGGTACCTCACTTTCTTTTGGATATTGCGGGGTCAAATTTTTATAATTTATTTATGTATAGCTCTTTAGGAATATTAATCTTATTATATATTTCTGTGTTTATGCCTAAGATTTGTAAAACTTAAATTGAAAAGAGCAACCCTACAGAGTTTCTTGCTAGGTTCTTCTCTGGGGAAAACTGCACTCTTGCGAATCTAGCATTAACTTTAAAAAAATATTTGTCCTAAGTGTTGTCAAAACCTACAGGATTAAATGATTTTTCATTTCATTTTAAATAAAATTATTTTAGAATAGATTTATTGCAGGACCTTTTTTTTACCTACTAAAAAAAACTTAAGTTAGTATAATTAATTACCCTATAATAGTTTGGGAACTTCAAATAACCACAAAATAAAAATGGCATTGACATTGGCAAAGGCAGATTCCAAAATAGTATCTAGTTGCCATCTTTGAGTACCTATAGAATATATAAGGAGTTGCCCCATTTTTTTCATATACAAATGAGTTTATGACAGCGTGCCAAGGTTGGCGCAAGCTTTTCATAGTTTTCTTGGTATATGACCTGTCAAACGACACGAAATTCCATACAAAAAGGTAGCCATTTTGCGCCAGACCAGGCACGCAGATCCAGACGGTATGGCACCTCCTTATATTATATTCTATACTCAAAGATTGCCATTAAAAAACTCAACTTAAGGCCCGGTTTTTCAATAGCATAGGTAATTTTAGACAAAAACTGAGAGATAAACCTTTTTCTATTTTATAAAACGAGACGTTTTAGACAGTGACAGGTATAAATTATTCCTAGGAATGAAACCGGGCCTAAATATAAAAGTCATCAAATGGGCTATCTACATACATTCGAGCCGTCTCCGGGACGTGTCAGGGAAAAAATATCATTCCATACATTTTCTATGGATTCGTTCACACACGTTGTCATGACGACGTATTTTTTTACCACCTGACAGGCCACGGCCCGGTCACGTCTCGGGCACGGCCCGGATGAGTGTAGATAGGCCATAAGTCTGAACCCTAACCTAGACTCAACCTATCGACCTAGCAACTAAAGTCAATGACCCCTTCTCAACCTAACTAAGCCCACCTAAGTCCGCAACATAATGATCGATGACTGCAAACATCAAATTAATATTTAACAAGCTCCCATACTATTTGTAACCATATGAAATTAAGTAAAAACTATCTAAGTAGGAAACCTATGTTGCAGAAAAGGATGTTAATTTTAATCGGCCATTAAGTTTCGTGTTGTCTATTTTAATTTGTTTGAATAATAAAGGGATTTAATGTAGCTTTTAATTTAAAAAGTTTCTATGCAATATACTTTGTACGCATCTTTCGTTATAGCTTGGAAAAGTTATAAAATAATTTATCCTATGTGTAAGTAGCTAAGCTATTTGGTATTTCTTTAGTTGTATTCCCAACGATTTAAATCTAAAACACCATTCTTAAACTAACGATGAGAAAATTCAATGTTCTAGTCAAATCTAGGTAATAAGCAATACCTAGGTACAGTATTCGCACGTTGATGGCATAATTGAGTCTATGTCAACATAATCTAGGTCTATTAATGGGGTTTTATGGCCTAAAATACTAGCTTGAAGCTAGACTTGAGTAACTTTGACGATGTAGGTAAATTGCTTGTATTAGGTACTTATACTACTAGCGAACGCATCTTCGTATGAATTTAGCGTGCTATATTTACTTAGAAAAATATAGATTCATCGCTCCACAGTGACAGTGAAGTTCTTTCTAACCGTAACTTTACGTTACCGTTAAGGAAATTATTGCTAGCATCATTTGGGAACATTGCTCTATCTCTATTGTACCTTTCCTAGTAAATCGTACAATAATACCTACCTACTTAAGTATTTAACAAATGTCAATTGGTATTTGTGCCGATGGGTGGATGTGAGGAAGTTTGTTACTATTACACGCAAAAAGAATATACTTTTACGCCATTATTAATAAACACAGATTAGACCTAGACTAACCTGGAACAACTAACTGGTCCTATACTAACTGACTAACACCTAGGCTAAGTAAAGATTAATTAAATTCAGTTTTAATAAACATGAAAGGAAGGAGTGAGGCGACTGATGAATGTGGATGAAGCGAAGGAAGTGTGTTTGGACCGTACCTACCTACCTAGTAACTGGCGAAGAGAAGTGGTTTCTAAACTACACTGATGGGGAAAAGGCATGACGGATACGTTGTATGTAGGTAGGTATGTAAGTAAAGCTAATCCGATTCTACTCTTTTAATAAAAGAGAACAGTTCTAAAATGATAACATCATACACAACCCGTCGGAAATACTTATCTGTGCAACTGGCTTACTGACGTCATGTAACTCGTACGTACTCGTCACGGTACTGGATAGGCGAAAACTGAGGAAGCGCATTCCAGCGAGGTGCGCAGATATTTCCGACGTGTTATAAAGAGACCGAGAAGTGGTCTCTGCCTACCCCTATGGTAGAGAGGCGTGACGGATATGTATGTATGTATGTAATTATGAAGGCCCATATCTTAAATTAGACAACTCGACACTTAGAGATTGTAAATGCGTTTACCGAATATTCCAAATTACTTCAAATTACTAACGATTCTCGAGTCCTTGCTCCGAATCGATTCAAACCTCTCGATAACGCCCGATCGTCATAATAATGCTGAATCTTATGCGCATGAGCATGTCTTGTGCAATATTTTGTTTAATAGTGTTGTATTCATTTATCGATATAAATTATGGGTGATGATGCATAATATCCATTATACTTATCTTTCATGATCTAGTCTATCAGTGTCCCACTCAGGAGAGTAGCCAGCTTTGGGCTCAGGGTGGGGCAGCAGTCAACGTATCCCCCGGGGGAGGGCGGGGGCCCTCCGATATTTTGTACCTTGAGCCGTTAATCTCAAACTTGTTAATCTCTTAATTTGAGAGGTTTATATTTTCAGGTACAGAAAATAAACATTCACACACAGGACAGATTTTATAGTTTTATTTATGAGAGCCTGGGCCCAGGGTGGGGCAAGTGCCCCAGCTTGCCCCAGTGTGGCTACGCCCATGGTCCCACTGCTGGGCAAAGGCCTCTCTCCTCATCGGCCATGACGTTCGGTCTAGAGCTACCTCTGACCAGGCAATTATTAGCAGGCTTGGGCCCCAGTGCCGTGGTTGGAAGTGACCCTGCTTGTCATGCCGCAGGTCGTCGGTACGATTCCTACTAGAGACAATCGTTTTTGTGATATATAGTAATGTTTGTTTCTAAGTATATTATATGTACAATTTGTAGGTACTGTAGGCACGTGTAGGCATATTACTAATTGTAGAACGCTTGACTTCACTTGATATAGAATCCACAGGTAATTGACATTAAAAAAAAAATGTCAGACGACCAATTTTTTTCTTCGAATCTTGTTCGCTTCCGAAGTCGGTCACCCATCCAAGTACCGACCTGCCTTTAGGCGCTTTACTTCATTGATCTACATACATACATATCCGTCACGCCTCTCTCCCATTGGGGTAGGCAGAAACAACTTCCCTCCACTTGCTACGATCCAAACACACTTCTTTCGCTTCATCCACATTCATCAGTTGCCTCACACATGCACGTCGGTTTAGGGTACTCTTGATTTCGCCTTTCTTGAACAAGTCCCCGATTTGGTCTACAATCCAATAAGCTACCAACTAGATCTGTTATTGGTACAGCAAATCAAATAGTTCCACGAGGTATTGCTTCACAAATTTACTAGCTTACTCATTGAGTTTGTAACTAGTAGAGGTACAATAAAGGGCGATAAAGAATGCACATCGGCAATCATCGCATTTCCGAATAGAAACGAATGCTAATATCCATGTGCAATCAATTTATTAGATTGATCGTTCGTCAGAATTTGAATTTAGAAAAATTAAGTTAAACAAGTTAGTAAATGAGTAATTCTCTTGCATTGAATCGTCATGGATTGTGCGACACAGGATATCGCTATACGAAGTCTAAATTAGCCGATTGTCTCTTTCCAAGAATCGATGCATTCTTTATCGCCCTTTACTGTAGTTATAGTATACTTTACTTTGCGCGGAAGGAAGTATCTGCCTACCCCAATGGTAGAGAGGCGTGACGGATATGTATGTATGTATGTACTTTGGATATTATAAAAGATCTATAGGTTACATGCTCGTTGGTTTACCTACTATGTTACTCCAAATAGGGTAATAATTCAAATCCCATGAGAATCTTTACGTATTGGGTAACTTTAACAAATTGTAGCAGTTTTGTCATTCATTTCAAATGCAGTAGCTTAAACAAGCTTTAACTGACTTCGAATAAAAAGGAGGTTCTCGTTTATGTCAGTATACTTGTCATTGTGTTAGACAGGTATTTCAATGATATCTGGCCCCCAATCTGCTAATTTAAAATAGCCTCAGTTGTGTGTCGGAAGTGTCAATGGAATTTTTAACACATTTGGTTGCAATCAGTGTAAGACATTGTTAAGCAGAATACCAAATGTGTCAAAAAATACCATTGACACTCTGCCGGCACACAACTGACAATATTGTCAATGAGCAGACTAGGGTCTCTGGGCTTTAAGGTATCCAATCTTGGATTCAAAACAATAACATATACTTAACATTATCTAACTTAAAAGCCCTTGTCTACCCCACAAGTGGGCTCGAAACGTGGGCATTATTGACACAGCTGGTTCGTGGCTTACGAAACTCTCGTGAGATGAACTTAGTCAAGTCTGCGATTAGTTATCTTTAACTACGGGTTTAGTTATAAACTTACTGTTAACTGTTCGGGAGATATCAATGGGGACTTGTGTGAATTGAAATAGACAGGTACAATATTAGATTGCTGTAATTAATGGGGATGATGACTACATCATGATGATGACTACATCATGACTCCATACCACAGGTTTAACCTAGCTTGGACACCAGTCTCCCACAACAAAAACTTTTACCTGTACCTATAACTTTACTGTACTGTCATTATATTGTTCTGGGAGAAATAAATAAATTTTGATTTGATTTGATTTGATTTGATAGTATTTTTACATATCTGCAACAATTATTACATTGATAGTTTATTACATTGATAGTATTACATTGATTCAAAAATTCAAAAAATAATTAGTCCGTCTTTTAAGCTATTAAAAAATATTTGAAACAATTTTTTACCTGATCAAATACACAAATAAATACAAAGATACAGAGCATCAAAGTTACGGAGTGGAAGGTATTGACGTCACTCCTAGGTTAAAATCGTATTGAGGCGTGACGTCACGAGAAACTTTTGCCCAGAGTATCTTTGTCATTTTTAGTTTAAGAGAAAAAAGAAAAAGTACGTGTCGAATAATTTGAAATAATCTATGTGATGGACTAAAAAATTTTTTTTGTTATCATGCCTATTGTAGTAAATACGACATAAGATGCAATTATTTGGTAAATATACCTAAAGCCTTATTGAAATAAAAAACTATTCAATTAAGCCCCCTTTAAATATTTTCGCACACAGTGTAATGTACCTACTGTTTTAAGAAAATAAACTACTTACTTACTTATTCTTTAAAATGTGTCTGCTAATTACTAAATGCACCAATAGAATCGCAAAAGAAAAGCGAAAGAGCACCAGTCGCAGGATAATTACCTAATAAAAATAATAAGATAATTACCTAATAAAAATAACGTCATATGTGTACTTTTAATACTTAAATAATTTTTAAAAAGAAAATCCTACTTAGACTTAGAAATATACTTTAATCTAATCATTCTCTTCTAACTTGCGCCCACGCATTGAAACTGTACCAATTTCCTTGCGCACGAGTCGACGATCAGCCTGTCATACACTTATAATGATACCATCCCATCGATTGCTATTACCAACATTTACATTTTTGCAATTTTAATTTCGCTGGCAACTTTGCAATTTTTGTTACTTACTTAATCTTGTTCTATCTAAGTAGGTACAGTCTGACTGTTTACACTCTGCAAAAACAATTAAAGATGATTTGTTTTTTTTCATACTTAATACCTATCTACATTATATCCCTTTTGCTAGATACCTATTCATAGTATCTACGAAATTCGTAAGCATTTATCGTTATAGATATCTTATAAAAGTTACACTACATAAAATTATATAGCTAGCCCTCAGTGAAGCCTATGTGATATTCAGGTGTACAATATTCCCAAGTTTCATCAAAATCTGTTCAGTAGTTTTTACGACAAAAATCCTTACGTCCATACATCCATCGGCCCAAAGATTTTATAATATTAGATGGATTTAGCCGCCTGTGTCCCACTGTTGGGCAAAGACCTCTCTCCAAATGAATTAATTTAGTAAAAAATATCAAATAGTTAATAATATGTGTAGGTTTATACTTATATTTATTGTAGGTTAAGTGGCTATCCTGCCTTCATGCTATCACTTCTCTCTCTGTGGGGTCTGCAGGAAGAAATTTCTTTTAGAAATATGTTGTACATTTTGTATAAGTTCTCTTTTTTCTGTCTCTATGTACTATCATCTTACAATAAACTGTTAAATAAAAAAATAAATAAATAGTTGTAATATTCTTTCTATACTTAGTTAAAATGATCGAATTCCACAGGATGTTTTTTCACATGACGAAAATACTCGTAAGTAAACACCATTGCATATTTTGTAACAGTTACATATTCGTGAGTAATTAAAACGGTGATTAGTAGCAAATTAGAATCACGATTGTAGACGTGTTGTTATATTTTTTTTTATTGAGAAATGTAATAAGTTGAGACCTTGATCAGTATACGTGCGGGTTCAATCTATGTACTCACTTGGGCATGATGATTAAAAAAATTTTTTAAGTCCATCACATAGATTAGGTACTTTAAAATATTCGACATGTATTTTTTCTTTTTTCTCTTAAACTAAAAATGACACAGATACACTGGGTTGAAGTTGCTCATGACGTCACACCTTAGTACGATTTTAACCTAGGAGTGACGTCAATACCCCCCACTCCGTAACTTTGATGCTCCGTATCTTTGTATTCATTTATGTATTTGATCAGGTAAAAAATGTGTTTTAAATATTTTTTAATAGCCTAAAAGACGGACTAATTATTTTTTTAATTTTTGAATGTAGTTATCATCCCTATTACTCTTAAATTCTACTAATATTATAAATGTCAATGTTTATGCCGATGGATGGACGTAAGGATGTTTTTTACTCTCACGCAAAAACCGCTAAACAGATTTTAAAGAAACTTTGCAATATTGTAGCTTATACATAGGCATTTGAGGATGTCCTGATTTTTCAAGATATGACGATAAATGCGCACGAATAAAAAAAAAGTATACCTACCTACGTGAAATCATTAAAGAACAGATACATTGGCAGAATCCTTAAATGGTAATTGCCATAATAAAATTAAAAAAAAAACATAAAACTGAATAACTTTCCCATAAAATAAACATATTATTATTTATTTATTTAAAAGTTTATTGTAAGATAATAGTACATAGAGACAGAAAAAAAGAGAAGTTATACAAAAGGTACAGCATATTTCTAAAAGAAATTTCTTCCTGCAGACCCCACAGAGAGAGAAGTGATAGCATAAAGGCAGGATAGTCACTTAACCTACAATAAACAATAAATATATAAGTATAAACCTACACACATATATTCGATAAATACACATACATAAATATTATTGTTTATATAAATATATTATTGTATTCTCTATGATAAGAAAAAATAGTGCTCTTTATTGTATTGTCTTCTAACGCTATATTCATCAAAAATAGGTTTCAATCTAGGTCTACTATCAAGCATTGTGTCTAGATAGTGCTTACACAGATACCTAATCGACCGAGATTCCTTTTAGCCTAAAGCAATCACGCGGACAAAGCCTAGCATAAATATATCATAGTTAAGTAAGACGAATGATTTTTTACATGAGATGTATTGTGTGCATGATTATAATGGACAAAGGAACTGTTTTATGTTGCACGAAAGGGTGTTAAATTAAAGGAGGGTTTAACAGCTATTGTAGATATTATGTATCTTACTATAGGCCGCAAATTGCCTATGCTTATGTGTTATTCTAGTATACTACAATATTGAAAAGTTTGATTAAGACATAAGAGATTTATTTTCAAAACAGTAATTATACCTACAAAGAAACACTTTGTGCGAAAAATGCTAGTAACAGCTAACTTACAAACTACAAGTTAAATAGGAACGTATTTTTTTTTGTGATCCCTGTAATGATAACAAATAAATAGGTACCTTATAAAATTAAAAATCACTTATTAAAATCTGTTCAGTGGTTTTTGCATGAAAGAGTAGGTAAAAAAACGTCCTTACATCCATCCCTGACAAGTGTGCTTCTCATCATCTTCAGGTAATAGGTATTAAAAGGTAGAGGTCTATCTACACAGATCCGAGCCGTGCCTGGGACGTGTCTTGACCGTGGCCTGCAGGATGGAAAACAATACGTCGTCATGACAACGTATCCGGGCCATGTCCAGGACGGGACGTGTCAGGGAAAAAATATCATTCCATACATTTTCTATGGGTTCGTTCACACACGTTGTCATGACGACGACGTATTGTTTTCCCTCCGGTCGGGCCACGGCCCGGATCTGTGTAGATTGACCTTTGTAGTATCTGTAAAAGTATTAATAGTTTTGAGCTAAAGTTTTTAAGTAACTGGCAACTACTTGCCCTCTTGTTTGCTGTGCCTGTGACCTAGCAGGGCGTCACATGTACCATATTATGAGTTTGTAACAGTTACCCAAGTTGTGACTTGCAATAAACGAATTCTATAATTCTATCCCCGACAAGTGTGCTCCTAATCATAATATTTCTATGAAGCTGATATCATAATGCATTGTGTACGTTGCGTTGTCGACGTTGTCGTTCACACACGTCATGACAACGTGTATGAACAAATCCATAGAAAATGTATGGAATGATATTTTTTTTCTGACTCGTCCCGGCCACGGACCGGACACGGCCCGGACACGGCACGGACACGGCCCGGTTGTGTGGTAGATAGACTTTTAGGTGTTTCCCTAGCTACCTAATTCAAGCTATCAGTATGCCAATATAAATCAGAGTTGTGCTACATCTCGGCAGATGTGTACCGAAGTACTTAAAATTCATGTTTCGCAAACAGTCATTATCAATATTAAAGGCATTCGCCGCCGCGTTCGTTTCATAGCAACCAGTCACGGATGATACTGATTCACTTTTACTTTGTTTTTAGGTACCTAATGGGCATGATGACAAAAAACATTTTTTTAGTCCATCACATAGATTATTTTAAAATATTCGACACGTATGTATTTTTTCTTTTTAAACGGTGACACAGATACACTGGGTTAAAGTTGTTCATAACGTCACGCCTTAGTACGATTTTTACCTAGGAGTGACGTCAATACCCCCCACTCCGTAACTTTGATGCTCTATATCTTTGTATTTATTTATGTATTTGATCAGGTAAAAATCGTGTTTCAAATATTTTTAATAGCCTAAAAGACGGACTAATTATTTTGAATTTTCGAATGTAATCATCCCCATTCAGTATGCCATGGTGGTTATTTGTTTTTTTAGGATTCCGTACCCAAAGGGTGAAAACGGGATCCTATTACTAAGGCTCGGCTGTCCACAGGCTGTATCTCATGAACTGAGGTAGCTAGGACGTTGGCACAAATAGGTTATTACCATTGCCGCTATAACCAAAAATACAAAAAAAAATAAAGGGCTACCATACAAGAAACGTACCCATTTCGCTTTTTTTTATTCGATAATAGCTTTTTTGTTAAATTGAAAAGAGCAACCCTACAGAGTTTCTTGCTAGGTTCTTCTCTGGGGAAAACTGCACTCTTGCGAATCTAGCATTAACTTTAAAAAATTACCCGTCCTAAGTGTTGTCAAAACCTACAGGATTAAATGATTTTTCATTTCGATATCATGTCTACCTAAAATTGTGATTAATGCCTATTAACCTAGTAAATGGTACGCATTTGGTTGGTTTTTTTTTAGTTTTTTTAAGCCATTAATAATTCAGACGTCAAACCGCAACCGCGCCGCCACAGCAAGTGCGTTAGCGCCCTAAAAGTTATTTAAATCGCGTGGTTTACTATCAAACTAATTTACTAGTCATACTGTATTGAAATAATAATTTATGACTTAAGGTATAGCGACCTAATTTCGGTAGCGTGTCACGAATTCACGACGCATGCGTGAATTGAAGTAAAAGCATTAAATACCTGTGAAATAGGCATAAGTAATATCTTTGGTACCTAAATTACTAGACTGAGGAAGTCAATTTTTTTTTAAATTTCAATTTTTTTGGCATTGTCAGAAAATTTGTAAAAGAAAATAATAAAGTTTGGATTATTCATAGAAAATTGTATGGAAAGCTTAACTAGCGGACATTTTTTAGCAATTCTGCCAGTATATCCACATTATATACTTAGGTCCAGCTCTTTTTCCCATAAATTAGGTACCCATGTAGATAATTCTTAAAACGCGATCTGTGGTAGAGTTGCAACATAACATAAACACAATATCTATAGAATTAAATATAAAAAGTAAAATACTTATTTACTCACTTGCCTATATGTTACAAAAACAGTCTCAAACGTAACTAGAAATAAATCTAATCCAATTGACTGTAATAGGTACTGATAATTATAGATCATCAAACGCCATACTGAGACATCCAACAAGCAAGGTCTTGCGTTTACTGATTTAGAGCAAACAGGTGCGCATACGCATGCGTTTACGCACATTTATTACAGTTTAAGGTTTTATGAAGATTATACCTATTTTTATGATGTGGATTTTAATTGAGAGCAATACGATTATATCGTTAAATAGGTAAATAATGGTCTGTCTATACAGATCCGGGCAGTGCCCGGGACGTGTCCCAGGCCGTGGCCTGTCAGGAGGAAAAACAATACGTCGTCATGACAACGCGTCCGGTTACGATCCGGTTAAATTAGTAAGTGGTTTGATTTGACCCAAACCAACAGAGTTTCTGGCTATATTCTTCTCTGGGGAAAACTGCTACCTTGCGAATCTAACGCTAGCCGTAATAATGCCTATCTTCTTATATATATATATATATATTTTGGGATATGGTTTGTTCCCCATCCCAGAGTTAGCCCATTTCAGCTTGATATACCCTTACTGTTTTCTGTAACACTTTTCTGCACTCATCTTAAGTTATCCTATTTTTTCTACTCGTCTACGAAAATGAAAAAATGAAAATGAAAAGTGTTTATTCAAAAATAGGCAAAATTCATTACACTTTTTTGATCTCAAACTACTGCCGATTCACTACCTGTATAGCCGAGAGGAAGAAAACGGCAAGAAATCTTCGGTACAGTGCCCTACGTTATGTCCAATATACTTATCTTTTTTTTATACGACTAATCACTCTCATTTAAAATCATATTCAAAACAATTCGATCAGTAACAGCAACAGCGCAGCGATGACGTAGGAAAAATAAGAGTAGGTAACCTTCTCTAAGGCAGATGGGCAACCGCACACATACGTAATTCGAATGCATTTCAAGATGTTATTAACTATCAGTATATAAGGGAAAGAAGATCCATGGTTCATCATTCTGTTTGCTTATTTCACGTGGTTCAGTACATTCCGGATTTCATGTGAATGGTGATTTGAAAAAGGTGATTTTGAATAACCGACTTCGAAATAAGGTTTCGCAATTCGACCGTTTTTTTTTTTAAATGTATTTTCGCGGAAAATTTTGTTGTTTATGAACCGATTCTGACGATTCTTTTTTTGTTGTTTGTTACTTGTGACTTGCAAATACTTGTAATAAATTGTTACTAATATCTTCGATACTGTTAACACAGTGATAGTAATAATAGTAGTAGTGAAACTGAAAGACTTTTCCCAAGGAACAAAGGTTTAATTCTAAAAAGAAAATTTGAAAATCGAGTTTAAATAATCAATGTCAGCTTTTTTGATTGCTTGTTATTATTTATAACATATTTATAATATACTTAGAGAGCTTTTATTAAAATGTGTATTTTTTCTATATTTCAGATATACGTACTTATTTATTTTATTAATATAAGTTAGAAGACCACCGAAATGAGGGTGAGTAAATATTAAACATATTATATCTAGTACATACATACCTATCGATATCGTATCAAGTGGAAGGAAGTGGTCTCTGCCTACCCCAATGGGAAAGAGGCGTGACGGATATGTATGTATGTATGATTGTATGTACATACATACCTACATTATGCCTAATAAGTAACTAGTTTGATGAAAATTGTATATCTATAACTTCGATGAAACATTTAAAAAAATACTTACAAGGAGCTTAAAGCAGCGGCTTGGAGCTTTAATTATCATTTTTAGACCCTGTATTAGGTAGGTACCTACTTATCTAATCTAATCTAGCCATGTGTGTCCCACTGCTGGGCAAAGGCCTCTCTCCTCATCCGCCATGCCTTTTGTTCTCGTGCTACTTCCGCCCAAGTATTTATTATTTTATATTTATTTTAATTTTCAGGTATTAATAGTTTGTTCTGTGATGGTGTTCGGCGTGTTTGCAGAACCCCCTGTAGATAATAGGTGAGTTTACTTTTTTAATTCGAAAATTGACTCTGGAATATTTTAACCTCTAGAGTTTCTTGCTGGTTTCTTCTCTGGGTAATCTACCTTCCGAAGTCAGCGTAGCTTCCCTCCTTTAATGTTTTTATTTTTTTTTCAGTTCTTTAAATTCATTATTATGTTTTTTTTTTATGAGTTTTACTTTGTGACGATTTCAAGTGTAATTTCATGTTACCTACGAATATATTTTTTTTTTAATTTGAATTTATATTAATAAATTATTTGAGACGCATTTACTAACTAGAATGACTTAAGTGAGAAAGTAGATTATAATAGTTTTAAGTATAAAAAGTTTTTAAATAATCTTTTATGGTCTATATCTTTACAAAATGCCATTATTTTTGTTTACAGATACCTCCCTCCCCAACAAGGGGGATTTGGGCCCTCACAATCATATGGGGCCCCCAGCGCAGGGCCACAAAGACAAACTGATGCAGTTTTCAGGTATTTTGACCAAAAAAAACTTCAATGAGTACTTCTCTCTCTATACTCTCTCTCTTCTCCTCTGTTGAATTAAGATATTATGTGAATGCAAAGTATCAAGTGCCTACAACTATATTCTTAGCAATTTTATTAAGCTGATAATATCTATTGCTTGTTACATTGTGTAAGGCGTTCTCTCTCTCTTCTGCCACCGAGTCTTGTGAGCCGTCTTACGTAGTATATGTTTTATAATACAGGGTTACTAATGGACCCACCGCCAAATTTCGCAAAATAGTGCTATTTAAAGCTATAATACACACTTATATCTAAGTATAAAAATTTACTTTGACTTTGTAAACTTTAACTATTAATGCCATCTAGTATAGAGTAGCGGAACTACTAGGAACTACAGCTAAGTTGAAATTTAAGTAGGGTGGCCAAACCCGTGTAGAAAACATAGAACTTTTGGAAACGTAACCCTGCATAAATTTTGTCTTTAGTAGCCAAACTCTTTTGTTCCTTCCCTCTCTCCTTTCCTTTAGTCTCGTTATTTTAACCTTTTTAATATTTATAGAGGCCGACCATCTTCAGACTACGGAGCGCCGGCAAATGGCCGCCAAAGTAACCAAAATGGCCGACAGCCGTCAAATCAATACGGACCACCGAGATCTCAACCTCAAAACCAGTACATACCTCCTTCAAATTCATATAACGCGCCTTTAAATCAACCTTCGAACCAATATGGCGCCCCTTCATTCCAATCTGGGCAATCAAATCGGTAAATAATCAAATTTAAGTTTTAAGAAAATGTATAAGGCACGTAGTCATGCAAGCTGTAACCGGGTAAGGGTGCCTTTCCACCAGAGATGTGCTATGCTACGTTGCTATGGATGCGTTTGTTATCTACCAATCATGTTCATTGAATATAAGAGCAGCCTGAACATGATTGGTGAATATCAAACGCATCCATAGCAATGTAGCATAGCACATCTCTGGTGGAAAGGCACACTTAGGCTCGGCGCAAATGAGCCACCGACGGTCGCTGTCGCGCACCACCGCCACAATATAAGAAGCGAGCAAGTTTCGAGCGACCGTGCGAGTGAGCGATCACTACTGTAGCGAGTCGCCGCCACCGGCTTCACGTGTGCGGTGCCGCCATACAATTCATATGAAAAAACGTGTTAGGTGGCTGTGGTCGGTGGCTCGTTTGCGCCGAGCCTACGGCAAACGAACGTTCGTTTTTACTCACTAGGTGACTCGCTAGGCACATAGCAAGTCACCTGTCAGTGCGGCCTTGTCTGAGTGAGAGGTTATGCACTACATCCGATTCTTATCCGAAAATTTTCGAATTCCCCATACCATATCCTTTTGTACCGTTCCCTAATTAAAAGTCACTCTATTCTACTGGGTGTAACAGAAAGGGGGTTATTAAGCTGAAACACAGCGATAGTCCTCATGAAACTGAGCAACTTTCCCCGAGGAAAATGGGTCGTAACTCGAAAAAAAAATGTTTCCCTCCCCATACAAAATGTCCGATCAGCTGATCGAGTAAGTATGTGCGATCCAAAAATTTCGAGTTACGACCCATGTTCCTTGGGGAAAGTTGTTCAGTTTCATGGAGACTATCGCTGTGTTTCGGCTTTATACCCCCTTTCTGTTACACCATGTATAGATACCTGCTTTATGTTATCTTTACCTCATCTTCCAGCCAATCCATCGCACCAGCAAATGAATACCTGCCGCCGTCAAATGCACCTTCGAACCAGTATGGTCCTCCAGGCCAGGGTAGAAACGGGTTCGGGTCAGGTGACTTGAATGCTCCTTCTCAACAATATGGATCGCCTAATGCGGGAGCTGAAGGTATGTTACAAAGCTAGAAACAGAGTCACCCCACGTACATAACAACTGGGGCCCAAGTCTGCTAAATGAAAATAGCCATAAATGTGTGAAAAAATGACTGTCATTGACACTCTGCCGACACACAACTGAGATTTTTTTTTTTTTCATAATGCGTTACGTACGTGGAATTAATCTTTTTCTTGTTATCTTCTTGTTTGTTTTTAAATTCAAATGAGTCTTATTTAGTTTTTAAATATTTTCATATTAGATAGATACCTATCTATTATTTTATTGTATTGCATTAGTGTCAGTCGATCGGGAATAGCAAGGCAAGTAAATGTTTAGACAAAAACTAGTTTTAAGTATAAAAGATAGCTCAGTCTATCCAAGTAGAAGTAAGATTTGCTTTTAGGCACGCAGCCGCGTGTCTAGATTAATGTTGTTCATATATTTTAAGTTGTTTTTAAGTAGTTACCTAGGTACCTAAGTAAGATCTGTATATTCCAGGTAACCAACAATTCGGTGGAGCTCAAAGACAGTATCTACCCCCCGGAGGTGGAAGGGGGGGCTACGGTGGTGGAGGCAATGACGATGGTAGCAATGGGGTCAGTTCAGTTCACTTTTTAACCGACTTCAAAAAAAGGAGGTTTCTCAATTCGATCGTATATTTTTAATTTAAAAAATAAAAATAGATATTCTTAGTCCCTCCCACAGATATTTTAAATGTCAATGTGTGTTGATTAAGAGTAAAAACCACTGTTTTCGCTGACATCAGCAAAAACATCAGTTTAATCATACCACTGATCAGATTTTAATGAAACTTTACGTAATATTTTAACGTAACATACTAAGGCACATAATTATTTTATGTTTCTTCACGCTCGCTTAGTGCTAAAGAAATTCTGATTGATTTGCAAGTAGTCTTTTCCCCAGCAGTGGGACACAACGGGCCATCGAAAACAAGTACCTAAGCTACCGCTGGGATATATATGATTGATTTGCAAGTAGTTTTTTGCCCAGCAGTGGGACACAATCAAAAACAAGTAGGTTATCGCTCTTTAATTATTTTATAGCCATTGTATATCTAAAAGAATAAATTAATATTTTCCTAAAAAAATGGCTCTTTTATCAACATTTCAGGAGCCAGCGAACTACAGTTTCGAATACATGGTGAAAGATGACGAATCTGGCAACGATTTTGGACATCGCGAGTCTAGGATGGGTGAACGTGCTGAGGGACTCTACTATGTGCTGTTACCTGATGGGAGAAAGCAAGTAAGTTACCAGGGGCCGTATTCTTCTAATTACCAAATGAAAAATGGTGTCTCTCTAGAATGTGAATTGTATGAATTGACACATTTTGGTATTCTCTTAACAGATAAGTTGACAGTGGACAGCGATCGGCCGTACATTTTATTACTTTACGCTATAATCGGTATTCTACTCCGCAATGTCATTACACTATTTGACAGTAGACAATACCCTCTAGAGACTACTAATCGACTACTAATCGACTATTAATCGACTATTAATCGTGGCACTTAAGAGAATACCAAATTTGTGACATATTGCTGTCGAATGTTTATCTGTTGGCTATATTTTGGTCGCTTAACTTAATTTAGCGGAATTGCTACCCTGGCGTACAGTTACTTACAACCACAAACAATAATATATCTACCAAAACATTTTTAAAGTACCTACCTACCTATCGTAACTTCTATTGTTCAAAAAATATGTTCATCAAACATAGATAAAGCATTAGTTATTTTTGTTAAGGAGCCATTGGCGCGCTAAGCATTTTTTAATTGAGCCAGTTCCTGCAGCTGGCTCAAAAATCTTTGAAGTCAAGCTTAGTCAACCTGATTAATTGATCATTAATTGTGATCTCAGCCTACCCTAATGGGTGACGGATATGTATGTATGTATTTTGTTTTACACTTTTTCTAGACTGTTGAGTACGTAGCAGATCAAGATGGCTACAGACCGAAGACTTCGTACGAAGATACCGGCGCCGGCGCAAGTGGGGGCTACGATAGCAATAGTCAAGGCAGGCAAGGTGGATTCAATGGTGGGCCCGGTGGACCTTATTAAATTTTTGTTAAGGTGTAGATTTGAACCAAATTTTAATGTGATTTAGGATTTTTATTTATGAAAATGTTATTAATTATTGAATTTTAGAAAAGACAGCTTGCATACACCTTTTCATAAACATGTATGAAATGTATGAACGATTTCGAACATAGATGACCAAAATGTACATAATAGTTATAAGGAAACAAACGACCCATGCTATGTCAAAGGATTTTGAGCCATATTTATGTGACCGTTATACACAAAACGCTTTGTTTATGTTTTAGTTTTAAGTATTCGCAATATTTTCTTTAAATTAAATGTTTTATCTATTTGATTCTACATTATTATATTATTATTATTATTTAAAGCTTGGGAAAGCCTATGCCAGTCAAATATTATTATTATTTTGTTTAAAATTGAGGATTTTTTAATTAGGTAGGTAGGTACTTACTTACCTACCCTAAATAATTATGTATACCTACTTACCTAGGTGATATATTATTTTAAAGTACCTGTTTGTAATCTAATGTACGTATTATGTAAACTAAATGTAAGTATTACATTAATTTGTAATCAAATATGTACATATTTCATAAGAAAAATAAAGACGCAGAAGTATTTCCAGATTTTATTTTTATTTATCTTACCTACTTGTAAGCTACCTACTTGCTAATGGTTCAAAATACCAAATGCAGAATTTGGAATTGTTGTTGGCAATACTGGCATGTTACATCTGTCATATTTTCACAGTGACAGGTGACAGTTATCGACAACTTCAAAAAGAAAGACTTCAATCAAATAAATCAAATTCATTCAAATACTAAACTTGTATGGAACATGTTTTTGCGGGAATTATTATTTAATTCGTAGATAATAAAATAAGTAGAAGTAACAATTCTCTTTAGAAATGTTTAAAAACCGACGTTACCGAAGAATTATGAATAAATTCTTCGATATAACTTTGTTTCAGTGTTTCAGTTTTCTGATAACGGTTCTAAGTTTTAGGTATTTATTTTATTTCTACAGTGAAGAACCTTACGAACATTTAAATAACATATCATTACTCACAGAACGTTATGAAAAACTTCACGCATTCTATAAACCAATAGCAAAACTACCGAAGTGCAATTATTTGAAAATCTTACCAAGTAATGAAATAAAAACCAACAGTGATCAAATATCAAAATCACAAATTGAAACAAGAAAGTTACTAAAAGGTAGTTTTTCACCAGCAACTTGCAACCCTCAATTCAGTGTTGCCATAATAGCACCGTACAGAAACAGATCTACCCATTTGGAAATATTTCTCTCCTATATGCACAATTTTTTAAGTAGACAGGATATTCATTTTAAGTAAGTAATGTAAGATTTTACTAATTAAAAAATAAGTCAACGCGCTATTTGTTTATTTCAATAACTTTTGATAATAATTATTCTTTACCTGTCTTCTTTACAGAATATACATCGTAGAACTTCAAGATGACTTCCCATTTAACAGAGGTTTTCTTTTAAACGTGGGAGCGAGACAAGCTATGAAAGATCTGTATCCTTGTCTTATTCTACACGATATAAGTTTGTTGCCTCTAGAGTATAATAATTTATACGTTTGCACTACACAACCGAGGCATATGAGTGTCAAGTTGGATGCGTTTAGGTAAATGATAATTTAAAAAATGTAGTTAATAATTATTGTTAATAAATAGACAATATGCTTCCCAGATAATAGATTTTTTTGCGGTTTACACCAATGTATTCTGTGATCCAAAAAATAAAGGTACCTATTTGTAATAAAATTAAGTATTCCCCGGTGGGAAGAAAGCGTGATAAAGATGTATGTAGGTTGGCCAGCCATTTTTTTTTTTCAAATACAACAAACACAAGCTAGGTAGCTACTAGCTTTTTTATTATAAACTAGAAGCTGCACGCGACTTCGTACGCATTTAACTTCATATCTTGGAAAATAAACACAATATCTTAAAATAATATAGTCTATGTGTTGTTCTGCTAAGTTATGTTAAAATTTCATTAAAATCTGTCGTGTTTTTTCCGTGATGAAGTAACGAACAGCCATCTATTCATCTATCGGCACAAACATTGACATTTATAATATTAATAGGATATAAGAATATTATACGAATGTACCTACTTTGTTTCAGAAATAAGTTACTTTACAATCAACTATGTGGCGGTGCCATCGCAATCAGATCCAATCAGTTTATGTTACTTAATGGATATTCTAACAAATTCGATTTTTGGGGTGGAGAAGATGATGATTTGTACCAGAGAATGCGAGAAAAACGTTTTCATTTAATTAGGTAAGCATACTTAAGACTGCTCGATCAAAATCCTTAAAGCATGTTACATACCATCTTGCTTGCTGTAGGTACGTTACGCCATTAGAGATAGCGCTATACGGAGTAAAAGTGTCAAAATAGCAGTCTAATTTTTCTGCAAGTTTTAGTCGATATAGCACAGCCCCTTGTAGCCCTTTCCTTTCTTGCGTCCTTTGATCCGCTTGCGAATCTGGTCCGCATTTGCGGCTCTAAAAATCTATCATCCCATAGGACATGTTTTTCCTGTCATACGGGTGGCGGTACGCGTATGGCCAGTAGCCTAACGTGCTATCAACCACATGCGGATCAAAACACGCACGACAAAAAAAGGCTCGTGGCGCGGAATACAACCAGGGCGGGTTGTAGAAAAGATCATTTTAGTTAAGGGTCCAATAAAATCTACAGGTAGCTACACCATTCTTTGTTAAAATAATGAACACGGGTGTCTTGATAATTTCAACAGAATCTTGTCAATTGACAGGTACCCTCCACACATGGCGCACTACAAAGCCTTGATTCATCCGCCACAGGTCAAAAACAAGAAGCGTTTTAGAATAATTCGAGAAAACAAACGAACGGGGCGATCCGAAGATGGAATTAGTTCTTTAGACGAGTATATTGAAAAGGTACCAAGCTACGTTATAATTCTTTTTTTTATTAGGAGTGGGTTGTGCCTAGATGATCTTTATTGAATTGTGGTAGCCGGTAAAAATTGTCCTCTTGGATACTAATTAAATAAAAAAAATGCTTCTTTCTATTTTATAGAAAATATATTTATTTTAAATTGTTTCAGATAACAGTAACGGCTGCACCACTTCACACTTTAATTGGAGTTAAACGTTTTTCCCACCTCTACAAGCAGTAATTCTTGTAATAATTATTATTTATTTTGCTACCGTTAATGGTAACATTATAGTTTTCTCCCGCTTGTTTTGCTATGTCCGCTGAGAAACTCTGTCCTGTTATAACCTTAAAATATGTTTTAAAGTTACATTTTCTGAATAAAACGCTCTTTTGATAAGAATAATATTTTATTTTAAAACGATGTAGACTCAGGTGATTGAGAATACCAAATAACAATTCCAGTGCCTAAACCAAAGGCCAAACAAAAAATATATTTTTTAAATCGGCTTGGTAGCTTTAACGAGAATTGTGTGGCAACATTTTTCCTAAAAACGCAATGATGGCGTCGGTCGTAATGGTGGCTGCTTGCTTGTCGACGAGAAAATCATTGCTGACAACCAACAGTGACAATATTTTAATAAAAATTGAACGGAAACCTTCAAAAACTAATGGATTTCGTTAATTTCTGATAAAACTTTGCAAGTAAGTTGTTTTGGGACGCTATTTTCTTTAGATTAACATTTTTTAAATCAATTCGAAGCTTCGATGTTCTAAAATGGCTGCCTTTGGCAAGAAAAATATTCAAAAATGCGACATTAAAATGCAAACTGGATACATTAATTTTGTTGTTGTGGCTATATTTTGAATTTGATAAGAAAGTAAACAAACATTGCTCTTTATTGATAACGTAATTTAGAGAAAAAACTAAATTAAAAAGGCTAAATTTCCTATACTTACGTAACGAAAATTGGATGATCTTTCAATACCTACTAAATCTAACAATTAATAACTTATTTCAGAATGGTGCTGAATAATTGTTTCGTTTGCAATACTTTTGTAAACAAGGCAGAAAGAGTAAACCTTTTTGTGGAAAACGTAAGTTGAACCTACTTATTTAAAAAAAGTTATTCAGTAGTGACTTAAATAGACACCCTGAAACATCTTATAAACCCCGTGCGATTTAACTGTGCACCTCCCGCACTGTCGTAACTTTCCAGCGAAGTCCACAAGTCGCACCAATTGTATACACAAAAATCTTGAATAACATTATTGACTACACACAAATGTAAATAATTGGACCTTTTTTGAATTGAGAAGGTACACAACCTTTTCTACACCAGAGTATTAGCTCAAAAAGTTTTCCGGGATCAATACATACATATCTGTCATACCTCTTTCCCATCGGGGTAGGCATAACCCATTCCCTCCACTTGCTACCAAACAGACTTCCTTCCCTTCATCCACATTAGGGTCAATATTATATACTTAGTAAAAACTTTTACCTAACTGTTGTGTAATAACTAGGATTAATAAAACATTGTGTCAGCCAACGGACATGCTGGAGAAAAGCCAAAAAACAAAACAAAACAAGCAAAAACAAAACATAAATATACATTTTTTTTAATAAAACATATTGTTTGTTTTTCCAGCAAAATCTGAACAGAAGATTGCCAGATATCTTATCAGAAATATTTGACAGGAAACTGCCAGAAACTGGTTTGCATTCCACTGTGCTATGTGTGAAGTGCTTTAAAACATGTGTGGACTATGAAAATCACCAAGAAAAGTAAGTTTTCTTTCATTTTTTAAGTTACGATTTAACTAAATGACCTGACCTAAATAGAAATAAAAACATTTAAGAATATAATAGAAAATAAAAGAATAATCATACCTATACTTATAAAACTGTAAACATAGATGGGAACCACATCAAATTATCTGTTGTATTCATATATATAGATATGTTTGAAAGCTTCATTAACCTCTCACATCCCACTGACCCATTATAAACCCAGACACAATAGATTTTCTATTCTTCTTTTTTTTTTCTGGGATGTGAAAGATTAAGTTGAATTAAATTTTAATTTTTCTTTCTTGCTTTATCAGCCCATATATGTCTCCACCGAGGGGCACGAGCCTACTCTCATACAGACAGTGATTAGGCCGTAATCCAAAATTTTACTTAGGTACCTATAATATCTAAATAACCATATCTATCTCTCATTTTCAGAATAAAACAAATAAAAACCCAATTACTAAACAGCTTTAAGGAAACATTACCGAAACATGGACAGACTTTCACGAATTACCCAAAAAAATCTTTAAAACCACTAGTAGTGCCAGCTTCTAAACTACAACCTCTACCACCGAACTACGTCATCAATGTTGCCGGTTTAACGAAATTGAGTCCTACCAAAGTTAATTTGGGGAAAGATGGTGTAAGTATTTTATTATGTCTGTTAACTGATTTTACAGAGCCATATGTGTGTGCTTTTGAAATGTGGTGCTGGAGGGGGATGGAGAAATAAGCTGGACTGAGAGGAAGAGTAATGAGGAAGTGTTAAATATGGTCAACGAGAAGCGCTGCTTGTTAAGAACTGTAGAAAATAGAAGAGGGAAGATGATAGGGCACTTGATACGACATGACGGTTTTTTGAGGAACAGGTTGAGGGGAAGAGAGGCAGAGGAAGGCCGCGACGTATCTAATTCACTCAAGTGAAAGAGAAAGTTAACGTCATGTCGTATCAAGAAGTTAAAGCACTGGCAGCGGATAGGCCTAAATGGCGAATGCTTCACCGTCAAGAGCCTAACTCTTAAGTTAAATGATGATGATAGCAATATCAGTGTCGCACACACACCCTGCTTTTTTTTCAGTCCGATTCTGATTAATGATGAATCTAATAATTGATATACATGGATATTCGCATTCATTTGTATTCAGAAATGCGTTTTTTTTTTTGTCAGCCATTAAGATCCACTGCTGGGCAAAGGCCTCCCCCTCGACTCTCCATTTAACACGGTCTCCGTTAGCGACCCGCCATTCCCATGCATCCAGATAGATGGGCCATAATAACAACTGAATGGGCGCCACTAGATGGTCACAGACGCCGAGGTAGACCTCGAAAAAGATGGTGAGACGATCTGGATGCATTTTCACTGGAATGGTGGGACGCTACCGGAGAAATGCACTGATCTTTAAAAAACTATTTTTTCAGAAACCAAATTTCCAAAACCTGAACATAAACGCAAGTACATCACTTCTGACTCAAAATGCTAAAGTTGTGCCAAAGCCTGCAACAAAAAGCAATATAAGTACAGTGACATCAAATTCTAATATTATAATTACAAATGTAGAGTCTATAAAGAAGGAAAATTCATTTGTTAAGATCAAATGTGAAGATAATTTAAAAGAAGATAGTTCTATGGAGATTGATGGAGGTAGGGTCCCACTGCTGGGCAAAGCTCTCTGCTATTTTATATTTTAGCATTTGAAAAAAACTATTTTTTTTATGCAATCATATATTCTGATGTGCAAGCTACAATACTCTAAAGTTTCATTAGAATCTGTTCAGTGGTTTTTGAGTGAAAAAGTAACAAACATCCTCACAGTCATCAGCACAAACATTGACATTTATAATATTAGTAGAATTTATAGTGTTACTTAAAATATCTAACTGTACAAGATACAATATTGAAAAGTTTCATCAAAATCTGTTCAGTGGTTGCTACAATATAAACATACTTCTCTCACTTCATAGACATTCCATATTTATTTATTGCTTTCAGATAATACTGAAGAGCAAGAAACAAAAACTGACTCGAATGGTGAAAGTATGGAGGACAAGCAAATTGTAAGTATAAAACGGATGCGGGGCCGTGCCGGTATAGGTACGGTACCGTACACTATTTATACAATACAAATATTCTTTATTGCACAAAAAGATATAAGGTACAGACACAAACAAGAATATAAGAAGCAACAGGCGGCCTTATTGCTAGGTAGCAATATCTATAAATACTGCCAGATAAACCTATGTCCACTTCACAAAACATCACGTTTTAGACAGAGACAGGTATAAAATATCTGTCAGATACATTTTATCTGTAGGTTGTGAAACAGCCCCTTAGTATCGTACGATTTCTCCTTTTTAGACATAAGACCCAATTAGTATCTTAAAAGCCTAACTTTAGATTTAAGGGTCTGTTAATTTAACCTCCCTTCCAGCAACTGAGTGTAAAGTGTTAGTATTTAATTTAAATGAATGTATTGTATTATATTCGAAGGTGTATGTGAAATCCGCCAACCCGCACTTGGCCAGCGTGGTGGATTACGGCCTAATCACTCTCTGTATGAGAGTAGGCTCGTGCCCCTCGGTGGGGACATATATGGACTGATAACGATAACGTTTTGTATTTTGTTACAGCAAAAACAAGAGAAATCTCATTACTTTGATGTGAGTCTGCTGTCAGAGGGCGCCACTAACGATACTATATTGGGGAAGTTGGAAATATTAGATCAAAGCGGGGATGATGAAAATGACGGTATGTTACATATACATATCTACCACGCTTCTTTCCCATTGGGGTAGGCAGAGACTTCCGTCCACTTGCTACGATACAAACACTTCTTTCGCTTCATCGATATTTATGATGGTCATTGCTGGCAGAGACCCCACTACGGTTTTTTCCCGCAAGCGGTTAATCGATATAACTTAGAAACCGAGGCGTACGCACTACGAGTAAAAATTGAAGGTAAATTTCAAGAAGGCAAAAAAAGGTTTAATCACTTGCCTCAAAAAAAATTCTGCTATTTAGAGCTCATTTCACGAAAGAAGTCCCCTAGCCGCGGCGCTGTATAGCATGTCAAAATTGATAATGTTGCCATTTATAAGTACAAAGTTTACCTATATTATGTATATTTAATTTGTAATTTATCAAATAATACTATGTCCAGCATACTTCGGGTGTCCTGATCATTTCATGAGTAGGTTGGTGTACATTTTGATATAAATATCTATTTACCTGTATTTCTGTTGGGTGAAAAGTATATTTTGATTAAGATAAGTTAGGGGGATTCTACCTAATATCAGGGAAAAGATCAGAAAATAGGGAAAACTGACCTGTCAAATTTAGTTCCAAAAATATCCGGGGGACTTCTTTCGTGAAACGCACTCTACCCTCCCCCCTCTCCAAACCGCAGCCATCTTGTTTTTTTAACCCTTAAGTTTTTTCACAAAGAATATCATCTTATACTTCCAGAGAGTGAAACAATAGTGATGACAGGCGAGAACGGATCAATACTACGTATAATGTCTGGAAAGAAACTTGTATATGAGAATGGAGAGATTACTTTAGCGTCAGACGATGAGAATTCTAACGATAATCAGGATAATGTGAATGATGGGCAAGGTATGTGGATTAATTGTGTTGCTTTCTTATCTTATCTAGCCATCAGTGTCCCACTGCTGGGCAGAGGCTGTTTCATAGATATTGCAGATCTTCCCTTGATTTTCATCATTAATTATACATGTAAACAACCAACATGTACGTACATACATAAATACATTACATAAAAACATATATGAAAATACATATATAAGTACATATTAAAACATATATGTCCGTCACGCCACGCCCCTCTCCCATTGGGGTAGATAGAGACCACTTCCTTCCACTTGCTACGATCTAAACACACCTCTTTCACTTCATCCACACTCATTTGTCTCCTCATACATGTACGTCGGTTTAGGGTACTCTTGATTTGGCTTTCTTTAACAAGTCCCCGATTTGATCGAGATACTTTCGCCTTGGCAACATGTATGCATACCTATTATAAAACTTAATATAATATTTTTGTATGTTTCAGATTCAAACGACGAATCCCAAATAGAATTACAAGTGTCAGGTGACGAAGAAACTGCAAACGCTATAATCGCGGCGGCGCAAGAGCAAGGTATATTACATACATACATACATATCTGCCACGCCTCTCTCCCATCAGGGTAGGCAGAGACCACTTCGCTTTATACAATAATCTTTCAAATAAATGTGAATGTTTGTACCGATGTATGTATATGTGAGAATGGTTGTTACTCTTTCTTGTAAATACTACTGAACTGATTTTGATGAAACTTGGCTATATTATTTTAAGATATGATATTTTTCCAAGCTATTCCAAATTGTTGGCAGCCTCTATATTTTCATATACAAAAAAACCTAGTAAATAATTAATGTTGTTATTTAACTTACAGGTGGTGCATTTATAAAAGTGGGTACAGGCGAAATGTTTAGAGTGCAATCAGTTCATAGTAAATCTGGAGATGTGACTGAAGATACTGCTAATACGGTAAGTTTATAAAAGTTTATTTTTTAAGTTCTCTCTTAATACAGACAAAGTTATTATGTCCCACTGCTGGGCAAACGTCTCCTTGCTTAATTTCTTGCATATTTTTTTTATTTTAGATGGTAGCACAATAAAAGCTTTTAATAAGTTCTCTGTAAATACAGATAAAATTATCATGTCGTGTCCCACTGTTGGGCAAACGTCTCCTTACTCATTTGATTTCTTGCACTATTATTTTTATTTCAGATGGTAGCACAATAAAAGTTTTTTTTTTAAGTTCTCTGTAAATACAGACGAAGTTATCATGTCGTGTCCCACTGCTGGGCAAACGTCTCCTTGCTTAATTTCTTGCATTTTTTTTATTTCAGATGGTAGCACAAACATCGCCAGGCAGTTCTACTTTCAAATGCCTGCTTTGTGAAAAAAGCGAGCAAAGTAAGTGAAAATTATTCATCATCACTTCTGCCTATAGCTGCCCACTGCTGAGCATAGGCCTCTCCAATATCTCTCCAACGCGACCTTCATATTTCTTCTCTAGTGTATGCCACACGATATTTTCCTTCAATGATTAAGGAATATAAGGAGTGGCCCGATTTTTTTATATACAAATGAGTTTATGACAGTGTGCCAAGGTTGGCGCAAGTTTGTCATAGATGACCTGTCAATTGATAAGAAATTCCATACAAAAAGGTAGCCATTTTCCGCCAGATCAGGCACGCAGATCCAGACGGTATGGCTCCTCCTTATATATTCTATACTCAAAGTTTTGCTTGACCGTTAGCGAGTGGTCGAAATCAAATATTAAATCCGTATGTCCGCCGAAGATCAAACACCGTCTCCAAGATTGGAGGCGGGCGATCTACTAACTAGGCTACTGCTCACTTATTGCCTTTTTTTATAAGCCATTAAGACCCCACTTCTGGGCAAAGGCCTCCCCAATGACTTTCCATTTAACACGGTCTCCGGTAGTGACCCGCCATTCCCGTAAAAATGCATCCAGATCGTCTCTTACAAATGAAAAATGCTTTTTTAAAATATCTTATTATTTTTCAGATCCAAAATCGATAACTGGCGACCCAAATTCAATGATGCAACATATAAAGTTAGTACATGCAGCTAGATTGTACATTTGTGAGTTGTGTCGTAAGGTAATGAGGCGAAGGAGTGAATATACTGCTCATTTAGGTATGTAGATATATTTTTTAACACCTTTGATCATCTCTTTCTTCTGTTTATTTTAGTCTATGTTTCTGTTATTTTAGGTATATTTTCTTTTTTTTTGTTTTTTCCCTTTTTTTTGTGTGTATTGTGTGTAAATAATTCTGCGTGTTATTTTAAAAATGTAATTGTGAACTGTTAAGTTTGTGTTGTGTGTTGTACTGTGTTTGTAAGAAATAAATGACTATGTCTATGTCCTTAGTCCTTCCTGTCCGATATCTCGACGCGTCTCCGTGAAGCATCAGGCGATCCGAAGGCTTGCAGCTTTTTTGCTCAAAGAATAAGCATAGCTATTCAAAAAGGTAATGCTGCCAGCCTTTTGGGTACCATGAATCTCGGAGACGCGTTCGAAGATATATTTTTATTATAAGTGGGTTGGGTTATCTATGTATAAATATGTCATCATCATCAAGGACGTCCACTGCTGGACAAAAGCCTAGCCCAAAGATCTCTACAACGACCGGTCTTGCGCTGACCACATCCAACGGTTTCCAGCGACTTTAACCAAGTCGTCAGTCCACCTTGTTGGAGGCCTTCCCACACTGCGGAATAATAAATATGTACATAGTAGGAACTTAAGTAGAATAAGTTTGTATTATATTGTATTGTATTTATTTAAGGTGACATTATTTATTTATTGGATTAATAATAAAGTTAAAAAAAAAAAAACATATTTTTCAGAGGAGCATTCAATGGCGATGAGCAATGCTACAGGAAGCGTGGAAGTGAAAACTAAACTGCACGAATGTACCTTATGTCATAAGAAATACAAGTAAGTACCAATTTATTACAGCCATTGAGTATAGAATATATTATAAGGAGTTGCCCCATTTTTTTTTATATACAAATGAGTTTATGACAGCGTGCCAAGGTAGGCGCAAGTTTTTCATAGTTTTCTTGGTAGATGACCTGTCAAACGATAAGAAATTCCATACAAAAAGGTAGCCATTTTGCGCCAGACCAGGCACGCAGATCCATACGGTATGGCACCTCGTTATATATTCTATACTCAAAGATTACAGCCGTTGACACGTAGCTGTCACTTTTGACCTATCCTTCAGAAGACTTCCATACATTTTTTAAGAACGGTAGGCTTAAGGTCACAGCACACATATCAACTCGGAAAGGGATCGACACCGTATCGCCTCGAGCCGTTCAGTATTCTTTGTATGAAACTCCCTACTCCAACGCACACTAATCGGCATCGTAACGTAATAGCCTCGCATCGGAACAGGCTCCGAACCGCGATGCGGCGCGTGGTCAACTTGCAGTTCCCGTGCTTACGGCTCGTCGTTCCCGCGCTTACGTCTCTCCGTACGCGAGCTCACGGCTCTTCGTCCACCCTCGCCCCTGTCCGTCCCGCGACTTGCCTACCGAACGTGCCACCGCCCGCCATTCGCAAGGCAACTTCCTTTCGTGTTGCGCGTGAGTTTTATTGAATTTTGAGGTTAGATAAAAACACAAAATAACGATGAAAAGGATTCAAACTGATTTGGTGCCAACCAGGTCAGCGAGCCGTAAGGGCGGTGTCGCCTAGCCGTAGCCGAGTTGACATACAGGAGCTGCTGATACGCTTCGGGTACATGCATACGTTAGGTTGACGCCTGGTTGACGGCGAGGTGAAAGGCGATACGGTGACGTTCCCTTTCCTAGTTGATATGTGTGCTGTGACCTTTATAGGGACGAAAAATTCTAAAGGTGCGTACAGACCATGTAACATAACATGTTATTTAACATTGTTATATAACATGTTTTACATAATGTGGACACTGAATGTTATAAAACAATGTTATTGATATGTACAACAATGTTATATAACTTTGATCGCGTGGAGGTGCGTACAGACCATGTAACATGTTATTTAACTTGTGTTTTATATCACGTCCACACTATGACCTTGTGATTCAACATTGCAACATAAAAATATAACAATGTTATATAACATTGTTATATTGCATTGTTATTCTAATGTGTACAGTATTATTTTATGTTGCAATGTTGAATAACAAGGTTACATAGTGTGGACGCGTTATATAACACAAGTTATATAACATGTTACATGGTCTGTACGCACCGTAAGAAAGATAACTATTTCTATCATCAGTACGGCAAAACCAGAGATAGATAGAATATTCGGAACGGCCGTTAGAAGGTCTTTGATTCGAATCCCAGATTGTCAGATATTTAAATGACGAATTTAATATGTCTGCTTCAGATCTGGGGCCCAAGTCTGCTAATTTAAAATAGCCTCAGTTGTGTGTCGGCAGAGTGTCAATGGCATTTTTTGACACATTTGGTATTCTGCTAAACAATGGCTTACACTGATTGCGACCAAATGTGTCAAGAAATACCATTGACACCTACCGACGCAACTGTGAATATTGTAAATTAAATGACTTGGGTCTCTGGATGTTGTGTAAATGATTTTGAATATTATTCTAATGAGAAAAATGTCGATAATAATATGACAATCGAAAATGCTCTGCGCTGCGCTCCGTCATGTCTCCGCCGGCCCTTTGCAGAACCTCTATATTGTTTTTTTTTCCTTTCAACATTAACATATATTATTAAATATTTCAGTTCCCGTACGTTGCTACAAGAACACATGAACATACACAACGGTACGCGTCCATACAGCTGCAATATTTGCAACAAAGCATTCGCCTCAAAGTACACGCATCAAGCGCATCTCAAAACGCATCTGGTAAGTCTTTCCGACGACTTTTACTGTGTAACCACAATTGCATTCAGTTTTCTATGTAACCCGACCGCATTCCGTAGAGAAAACAAAAAAAGTCGCTAAATGTCAAAATTCGCATAGAAAGTCATTCTCAAAATGTCACACTCACTATGTCATATGCAAAATGTCACACTCACTATGTCATACGCAAAATGTCCCCCACTCATTATGTCATACGCAAAATGTGACAGTAGTCTGATTAATTCGAATTAAACAATTCAGGTTGTATTGAATTGAAATGTATTTGAAGACAATGGTTTAATTTAAAGCAATCTGATTAAATTGTTCTTTATCTTAAATTATTTTATTATTTTAATAAGTAATAAAATAAGATTGTAAGTAAAAATATTAGTTAATAAAATCTTATAATGTTTGTTTCAGGAACGACCGCGCCCGTTCAAATGCAACCAATGTCCAAAATCGTTCTTCACGCAACAAAACCTGAACCAGCATCAGAAGACACATCTAGGAATCAAGGATTTCGTCTGTAATACTTGCGGTACGGAAATTTAGTCACCTTTTTTAATTAACTACATCACATTCGCAAAATGTCTCAATAGCATTATGACTCTTACGCTAATTGTCTCAATCGCATTATGACTTCTACGCAAAATGTCTAAATCGCATTATGACTCATAAGCAAAATGTAACAATCGAATTTCAACTCATGCGCAAAATGACAATCGCATTTTAACTCATTCGCAAAATGTCACAAAACGCATCTCGTTCGCAAATGTTACATCACTCTTTTACTCGTGTAATTTTGTGTTTTTACCCTAGCACTAAATATCTCGTAACTTTGCCATAATTTTATTAAATGTCGCATTATTCCAGGCAAAGCATTCGGTAGTCAACATAACTTGGAGGTTCACTCGGTGGTCCATTCGGGGAAGAAAGCGTTTGTGTGTGGGGTCTGCGGGAAGGGATTCGCGAGGAAAGCTGAGGTTAAAGATCATATGAGGATACATACTGGTGAGTATTTACAGATGGTAGATAGGCCTCTAAAAAGATGGACCGACGACCTGCTAGCTTAGCATGCACTCTGTGACAAGACGTTGTCATGCGTTTGTCAGGCTTACGTCTTTGTCTATAGTTTTAAATGTCATAAGATTAAGTGAGATAATTGTCGTGGCACGCCGTGCTAAGCCCCCTGGTGAAAGTCGCGGGAAGCCGTTGGATGCGGGCAACGCAGGACCAATCGTTGCGGAGATCATTGGGAGAGGTTTTTGTCCAGCAGTGGACGTCCACGAGCTCACACAATTATACAATGTATTCAAGTGAGGAACAAAGGTAACGCCATGTCGTATCAAGAAGTCAAAGCGTTACAGAAGAAAGACCTTAAGGCTATGGTCCCAGTAGGCAAACTGTTAGCGGCCGACTGAGTGAGCCGCAAAGTGGCGAACTGAAATTTGAGTTAGCTGCAAACTCAAATCAATGAAATCACCGGTTTTGGTGTGAGTCGGCCGCTGTCTGAGATAGCGCGCGTAACGCTGCAAACTGCGTACAGTGAGCGAAAACTAGCTGACTGTGGACACTCCATTTCAAATACATGGAAGGGCGTACTAAATCGATACGCCGCAAACTAGTCAGCCGCTAACAGTTTGCTTACTGGGGCCACGGCCTAATGGCCAAGCATTCTACCGAGAATAGTCTTTAACTAATGATGATGGTTATTGATTTACAAAATTACGTAGAGGGTGTGGTCTTCGCCTACGCCGATGGGAAGTCGTGATAGATATGTATGTATGTATTATTAATGTTAAAGGTGAGCGTCCATACACCTGCGATATCTGCGGCGCGGCGTTCTCGCAGCGATCCAACCTACACTCACACAAACGTGCGACACATTTAGATGACAGAAGATACCACTGTACTGAGTGCCCTAAGAAGTTTAAACGGAGGAGGTAACATATTAATACCTTAATTAATTGATTAATTTGATACCTTTCTGTATATTATTTATTTATTTAACATTTTATTGTAAGATGATAGTACTTAGAGACAGAAAAAAAGAGAAGTTACAGCATATTTATAAAAGAAATTTCTTCCTGCAGACCCCACAGAGAGAGAAGTGAAAGCATGAAGGCAGGATAGTCACTTACAATAAACAATAAAAACTTTTTAGTTTGAAGCTAGTTAAAAATAACTGATTTTTCAAAATGTCGGATAGGGAGAGTAATATTTATGGTCGTATTTTTGACCCATGACCCTTTAAAAAAATCAGGTTCATGGGCAGATAACATCCCAAGATTTTCGTCATAGAGTTAAGCTAGAATAAAAAAAGACTGATCCAATGTACGGTACACAATATATTATGAAATATTCTTAATAGAACAGACACCAGTCTACGTCGCATGTAGACTGGTCCCACAACTTAGTCTATTTCTACCTTGAAAAAACACTTGTATACTATATCTTCGGTCTATTTGTAACGAATATGTCTTGCAAGCATCTTTAACCCCCCATTACAGACTCCTAGACTACCATATGAAGGCGTCCCACACTGGCGTGCGTCCGCTAGTGTGCGAGGTGTGCCAAGCGTCGTTCGTGTACCCGGAGCATTACAAGAAACATATTCGGATCCATAGCGGGGAGAAACCTTATGTCTGTGAGGTAAGAGGAACGGGTTTTGCGATTGAGACATTTTGCTTTTTGGACGTTTCGCTACTTTGACATTTCGCTAGTTTTGATAGTTGGACGTTTCGCTACTTGGATGTTTTGCTACTTGAAGATTTCGCAACATGGACATTTTGATACTTGGACGTTTCGCTACTTGGACATTTTGCTACTTGGACGTTTCGCTACTTGGTCAATTTTTTATTTAGACGTCCTATGCAATTGAAAATTGTATTTTTTAAATATTTCTTTTGTGATATATCTTCTTAACTTTTAGTATAATTCCCATGTTCCCGTTTCAGGTGTGCGGCAAGTCGTTCAACTCTCGCGACAACCGCAACACGCACCGGTTCGTGCACAGCGACAAGAAGCCGTACGAGTGTCTCGTGTGCGGCAGCGGGTACATGCGGAAACAGCTGCTCTATGCGCATATGAACACCAGCGTGAGTTACATCATTGGGTAACACTGTACATAGGGTACACTGTACATTAGTGAACGAAAGAAAAGGATATGCATGTACTCGTGATAACAAACAACTTTTACTATAACTATGAGACCAAGGTGCCAATCATTCAAAAATTTTTGAACTCCCCAAACGAAAAGCACCTGCTGATAGTACGGGGGAACGAACTTTTTTTTTATGATTTTGTACTTGGCACCATAGTAAAAGATGTTTGTTATCACGAGTACATGCATACCCTTTTCTATCGTTCACAAATTTAAAGTCACCCTGTATATATCTGTGTCGGATATAATTTCCACCTATTGAATACTTATATCCTAAACATACCTACCTTATATAATATCGAATAAATTTAATCTTAATTTTATATTTTAGGGTCACATTGCGGAATCGATTGTGGTCAATCAACCGAGAGTGCAAAATATTAAACCGAAAGTAAGTACCTACCAATGTCTAAATTTAAAATATATATATTCTTTACCAGCCCATATATGTCCCCAGCGAGGGGCACGAGCCTACTCTCATACAGAGAGTCATTAGACCGTAATCCACGCTGGCCAAGTGCAGGTAAACATACATACATCCATGTAATATTTAAAAGTACCAATTTTAGTTACACTTTCATTTAAAAACCACTGAAAATATATTTAGAATTTTTTTTTAAGCAAATGATTCATACACGGAATTAGGTTCAAAATTGTCTTTCCTGTTCCTGATGATTAAGGATGCTAAAGCAGCTAATCCTCAAAATGTTTATACAGGCCAAAACTACATCGGGCACAGAATATGCGGATATGCATTAAGTTGAGAAATTAGCATCCAGTGTCCTTAACTTTCGGGAACAGGAGAGACATTTTTTGTTTTTTATGTCTGTATGACCAAAATGTAAATTTTTATTTTTACTTACAGGCCAGTGTAGATGTACAAATCAAGACGACGGATAATATTGAAAAGGTATGTTTTACGGTATTCTTAGACTATACTAACCTCTCACATCCCACTGATCCAATATAAACCCAGACACAATAGATTTTCTATTGTTCTTTTTTTTTCTGGGACGTGAAAGATTAATATAGTTAATACTACCGTACCAATGGGGATAACGACTACATTCGAAAATTCAAAAAATAATTAGTCCGTCTTTTAGGCTATTAAAAAATATTTGAAACACGTTTTTTACCTGATCAAATACATAAATAAATACAAAGATACGGAGTGGGGGGTATTGACGTCACTCCTAGGTAAAAATCGTACTAAGGTGTGACGTCATGAGCAACTTTAACCCAGTGTATCTTTGTCATTTTTAGTTTAAGACAAAAAAGAAAGAATACGCGTCGAATATTTTAAAATAATCTATGTGATGGACTAAAACTTAACAATATTAGCTTGAATAAATAGAATGACACAAAAGCTATGTTATTTAAAGATATTGTGTAAGTTTCCCAAGATATGACGATAAATGTGTACGAAATCGCGGGCAGGCAGCCACTAGTTATATAAGGCACTGATTTAAAGAAGCAGTTAAAAATAGCAGTTTTGGGAAGATAAAAATTATCAATTGCGCGTTCAAAAACTATTTCAGCAGTTAAAACTAAGCAGTAAAGTAACGAAAAATGAGTAAGTAATAAAAAATAACAAAATTATAGGTGAAAATGTAATTGATCAGTAAAAAATGTATAAATGAGCAGTTACGTGCGGGCAGTAACAAATCGGAATTTGTCGGTGAGAAATCTTATTTGAAGCAATTATACAGGGTGTAACAGAAAGGGTATATAAAGCCGAAACACAGCGATAGTCCTCATGAAACTGAACAACTTTCCCCAAGGAACATGAGTCGTAACTCGAAAAAAATTTTTGCATCGCCCATACTTACTCGATCAGCTGATCGGGCATTTTGTATGAGGAGGCGAAATTTTTTTTTTCGAGTTACGACCCATGTTCCTTGGGGAAAGTTGTTCAGTTTCATGAGGACTATCGCTGTGTTTCGGCTTTATATACCCTTTCTGTTACACCCTGTATAAACAATGAGGTGGTAACATAACATAAGAAAACAGTAATATACTTTGACTGAAGGGATTAAATTAAAAAATGTATAGTAGATGTCGTAGGAACTCTTATTATAAAGCCTGAAACACACCGGATGCGTATGCGTAACGTAGACGTAAGCACGACATAGCGACGCGCGTAGTCACTGTGTAACCCGATGTGACACCGGGCTACGCATCACGTCGACGTGTACGCATACGCAACGCATACGCAACGCATACGCAACGCATACGCAACGGGTTCCCCTTATCTTGCATAATATTGATTGTTCGAAATACACTTTGCATAACAAATATCGCATATTTTTTTATAATCGAATGATAATTTTGCATAAATATATACTTTCCATAACAGTCAGCAATCATAATAACAATTTGGCAGAATATGATATTGCATATATTTAGTATGCCGAACTTCATTTGGCAGAATTTAATGTGGCATAATAATCTTTTAGAATTCGTATTGGCGGCAACGACCAAAGGGCGGAGGGGGTCCGGGGGCGGAGCCCCCGAGGGGGTGCTCGGGGGGCGAAGCCCCCCGCTGAGGAAAAAAAACTCCCAGCCAACCCCAATAGGATAGGTTAGGTTAGGTTAGGTTAGAACATGATTTTTGCATCCCTGCTTGCTTGCATGGTGCATGCTTGCTTGCTTGCATGCTGATGCTTGCATGGCGCATGCTTGCTTGCATGCTGCTTGCTTGCATGCTGCTTGCTTGCATGCTGCTTGCTTGCATGCTGCTTGCTTGCTTGCATGCTGATGCTTGCTTGTTTGCATGCTTGCATGTTGCTTGTTTGTAAGCTCATTTACATTTTCATGATTTTGACACCTAGAAAGTACCTACCTAATCCTGTAGTCAAGATTTAAAGTCAAGAAAATCAAGAAATTAATAAACTGGAATTAATATAGACAAGTAGGTTCTGAAATGTATAATCATAAAAAAACTGGGAAAGCAAATCAATAACTTATAACAATAGAATAACATCAAATAGAGTTTTCGCCGAAATTATTATTATGCCATTTAAAATTAGTTCAAAAAAAGTTCGGTGAAAATATTATTCTGCCATAGAAAATTATGCGAAATGTACGTATTGATAACAAAATTATGCGAAAAGAAGTTCGGCGATATGATACGTCTGCGAAAAGTGGTTATGCAATACCAAAATCGGACAATCACTTTTATGCAACATATTAGTAACTCATACGCAACGCATACGCAACGCATACGCAACGCATACGCAACGCATACGCAACGCATACGCAACGCATACGCAACGCATACGCAACGCATACGCAACGCAACGCATACGCAACGCATACGCAACGCATACGCAACGCATACGCAACGCATACGCAACGCATACGCAACGCATACGCAACGCATACGCAACGCATACGCAACGCATACGCAACGCATACGCAACGCATACGCAACGCATACGCAACGCATACGCAACGCATACGCAACGCATACGCAACGCATACGCAACGCATACGCAACGCATATTTGGCCTTAAGACCCGATTGGGCTAAATACCATAATATGGATAACAACAATGCACTCGCACGCTTATTGCGAAAATAAATGCAAAAATTTAAAACGCGATGACACGGAACACGGTTACCTAGCCTGTGATCGGTAATTTCCGCTACCGCGCTCATAAACTCCGCCTAATGAACGAATATTTACCTCTCTTTTCAATGAATTTAAGTTCGGATGTCACCGCTCGCTGGTAACTGCTGAACTATTTATCGAACTGCTCATTAATTAATTTTATTGATCATATAGATTTTGGATTGGTCAAATATATTTTTTTAGAACAGACAAATTATTTTTTTATTACCGTTCATGTTTTACTGTCGTTTTAATTAATAAACCGTCAAAAAATTAAATAACTACTCAATATGTTTTTCAACTGATCTTATTAACAGCTGGAATAATTAAAGAACAGCTCAAAAATTTAGTTCCCGTTATATAATAATCTATCTATATATATAAAAATGAAACACGTTTTTCGTTGTCACGGCATCACGCCTGAACGGCTGGACCGATTTCGCTAATTATTTTTTTAAAATGTTCATTGAAGTCCAAGGATGGTTCTTACGGTGAGAAAAATTCGAATAATTGCCGGGAAAGCCCTAAAACAGACCTTTTCTTTTTCCCATACAAATGTTTTCTTACTAAAATGTAGAGTCAATTTGAACTTTATTCCTACACAATAAAGTTCATTCTAAGGCGGGACGAAGTTCGCCGGGACAGCTAGTAATAAATAATGGTAATATTTCAGGGTTTGGACACAATACAAGAGTTTACTTTTGTGGACTCAAATAATGAAGGTAAGCTATGTTTAATACATATTTATTTATCTAACAGTTTATTGTAAGATGATAGTACATAGAGACAGAAAAAAAGAGAAGTTATACAAAAGGTACAGCATGTTTCTAAAAGAAATTTCTTCCTGCAGACCCCGCAGAGAGAGGTGATAGCAAAAAGGCAGAAAAAAATTCTGGAAATTTTATTGATTATGAATAAATTTAAAATAAATTGTTGCAGAGACACATTTTAAATTAATAAACAACATTGCCATCTACAGCGATGCTATTAACCGAATATTCCCATTTTTCTTTTATTTGAATGAATACAAAAGCAAACATAGGCAATTAATTATATTTTAAGTAATTATCCATCACTGACCATTCAGCGTGGCAATGCTGCTAGTATCCTTGGCACTTTTCCATCAATTTTGACTGGAGATGGGGATATTTTTTGCGATTGTGTAGCCTGATTTTGTGTTTTTATTTGTTTCTTTAGGTAAAGAAGTTTAAGTAAATTAAAATATCAACATAAAAAAAATATCCTATTTAAATTTCATCAATGAAAATAGAAACGCAAAAAGAAATTACCAACAAAATTTGTGTTAAAAACAACTTAAGTTAAATGACTTAAATAAAGTATGTTTTCTACTGATACTTACCAGTTAGCCTGTTGTGTCCCACTGCTGGGCAAACGTCCTCTTTTTTTTAGACGTTATGTACTTACATTTTCTGATTTTTCCTAGCTTCATCATCGGAGCAAGCAAACGCGCCCAAATTGTTTTTGACTGAAGATAAGAAGCTAGTTTTACAAGATGGTAAGAATTTATATAATTTTATATACTTACATACATATCTATCTGTGGATATTCAGTTTCATGATCAGAGCATGTAAAAGAGTTACACTAGAAACTTACTCAATGCGTTATCGTGGGATCAGACTGTTTCTAGCTTAAATCAATGCATTGTAAGACTTTTATTTGTGTTTTTTTTAACACATACATACATACATATCCGTCACGCCTCTCTCCCATCGGGGTAGGCAGAGACCACTTCCTTTCACCTGCTACGATCCAAACACACCTCTCGCTTCATTCAATTTTTTTTAATATATACTTTTTCTATCTTTGCAGGTAAATCAACAATTAATTTAGTTCCCGAAACTGACGATCCCGCGTTGTTAAGTTTTATACGTAAGTTGTTAGGTGTTAGTGTTAGGAAAAGTATCACTTTCCTTTTAACCAGGTATAGTGTTAGTGACGTAGTAGAACACATTCCATTCAAAATCATTTTTTTGTACCTAATAGAAATGTTTTTGTTTTGTTTTTCTTATAAAACTGTGTGTATTTGACAGAGAATCTCGAAGGCGCGGGCGGTTCATCTGACGCGAATCTACAATCGATATCTGCTGAACAGTTAGGAGAACAAGTACAGGTAAATATATACATACATATCTGTTACTCCTCTTTCCCATCGAGGTAGGCAGATACCACTTCCCTACAATTGGGGGCATATACTCTATCTTAGATCGTTTAAAATTTAAAGATCATTTATTGGATCCAAGGAATATGAGAAAATGAATACATACATACCTACATGTCACGCCCCTTTCCAATCGGGATAGGCAGAGACCACTTCCCTACACTTACCTCGTTACAAACATACTTCTTTCGCTCCATCCACAGTCATCAGTCTCATTATACATATCTTTCACGCCTCTCTCCCATCGGGATAGGCAGGGATCAGCAGTCATTTCCCTCCACTCACTGCGATCCAAAAACACTTCTATTGCTTCATCCACAGTCATCAGTCTCATTATACATATCTTTCACGCCTCTCTCCCATCGGGATAGGCAGGGATCAGCAGTCATTTCCCTCCACTCACTGCGATCCAAAACACTTCTATTGCTTCATCCACAGTCATCAGTCTCATTATACATATCTTTCACGCCTCTCTCCCATCGGGGTAGGCAGGGATCAGCAGTCATTTCCCTCCACTCACTGCGATCCAAAACACTTCTATTGCTTCATCCACAGTCATCAGTCTCATTATACATATCTTTCACGCCTCTCTCCCATCGGGGTAGGCAGAGACCACTTTCCTCCACTTGCTAATTAATTCTATCATATTAATATTATTAAATGTCAATGTTTGTGCCGATGGATGGATGGATGTGAGGCTGTTTGTTACTCTTTCACGCAAAAACTGCTGAATGGATTTTGATGAAACTTGGCTATATTGTAGCTTGCACATCAGAATAACACATAGGCTATTTTATTTTGACATGTTTTTTTCCAAGATATGTCGATAAACGAACAAAGTCACGGGCAGTCTCTAGTAATATCTATAATTGTTTTAATTTAACTAAATGATTGTTTCAGGTGATAACAACAGATGAAAATGGCGAAATTAAATTAGTGAAATTACATATAAACTCAAATATACCTGGTCCCTGGAGTTTGAGTGAAGAATAAGTTTGCGAAACGTGCTTTAACTGATGTTGATAAGTTTCGACTCATGTGTCTTAGAAAGAAAATGTTCAAGATTAACCCTAGATCTAAAATGGTTGGAACTATTGGAATTACAAATTAGTAATCCTTTGTGGAGATCCTTGGGGGGAGGCTTTTGTCCAGCAGTGGACGTCCATAAGCTGACATGATAATGATGATGATGAATCCTTCTAATATTATAAATGTCAATGTTTGTTCCGAGATGGATGGATGGATGTAAGTCTTACACACAAAAACTACTGGACAGATTTTAATTTGGCAATATTGTAGCTTGAGACTTGACATCAGAATAATACATAGTACTTTACGATATGATTCTTTTTCCATTAGGGTTTATGACGATAAATGTGAACGAAGTCGCTGGATGCCTCTAGTTATTATATTTAAATCAATCGGCTACTTAAATTTTGAATAGGTATTGCATTGTATTTAGTCCGTTCAAAAATATTCGATACAATTTTTTTGTTTGATCAAATTAATGAAAGTTAGAATTATACAAAGGCGGTAAATAAGCCAAATTTTAACACACCTATTAGGCACACTTGCGCAGCCAAATAAACTCGGAGTTAGCTGCTAATACAGGGTTAAATAAATAGTTTGTATTGATTTATCTTGATTTAACCCTGTGTTAGCAGTTAACTCCGGGTTTATTGCGTTAACACCGGGCTACGCAAGAGAGCCTTAGTAAATTTTTCGTTTTTGAGGAAAAAATGTAGGTAGGTATCAAAAAATTTATAATGAAACGGACTATTTTTTGTCAACTAGCACATTAGCTACTATACTTTTAAGTATGTATGATTATGTATTTATTGTTTAATTGCAATTGTGTGAAACGCAACTTTAATTCTAAATGTTTTATATTTTACATAACTAGGATATTGTTTTATTCATTGGCCACGACATCTTGACAGATGATTGTTGTAGCGTTAATTCCCAGCCCGGCTGGTAGTGGCTGTACAACGTCTCTGGTGGCTATAAAATCGGATAGCAGCGCGGCATCTTTTTATATTATTATTGTTTTAAGAAGTAAATAAATGAAATTGTTCTAATTTTTTTCTTTTATTTAAAAGTTCTAGCATTTTTTTTAACGAGTGGACGGATTTTGTTGGAGTTTATTTGCAACTTGTTTTTCTTGATAGTTCGTGATTACTTATCGAAAATATACATACATATCCGGTCATGCCTCTCTCCCATCAGGGTAGGCAGAGACCACTCCTCTTTTCATAAAAATCTTTAAAAAACTCCTTTCAAATATTAAATGAAATAATTGGTTTTGAAATTAAACACACTTTAGTTTTATCTATTTTTATTGTAACAAAGTTATAGATTAAAAATATTGAAATAGGGTGTAAATAAAATTGTGCTAAAATAACATTCCTGGATTTAAAATCATAATATGAAAAAAAAGATTATTAAAAAAAATGTTAAAATAGGCTTGATCCCGATAATGAAATGAAAAATCTCTAAAAACTTATATTTTCTAAGCATATGCGTGATGGATATTTTAAGTGATACTATCTTTATCATATTCATACATTAGACAGAGATGTAAGTATGAGAAAGCTGTGGCCGGGGACATTTAGAAATAGCACACATGCTTACAGTAAAGACAGACTGATCCCACATACGCAACGCATTACGATATCTGCTCTATACAGAGTGTAACAGAAAGGGGGTATAATGCCGAAACGCAGGGATAGTCCTCATGAAACTGAACAACTTTCCCCAAAGAACATGGGTCGTAACTCGAAAAAAAAATTTCGCCTCCCCATACAAAATGCCCGATCAGCTGATTGAGTAAGTATGGGCGATCCAAAAATTTTTTTCGAGTTACGACCCATGTTCCTTGGGGAAAGTTGTTCAGTTTCATGAGGACTATCGCTGTGTTTCGGCATTATACCCCCTTTTATTTTTGATTTTCATTATGCGCTGCGGAGGTGGGATCAGTCTATTACTATCTTTTACCCTCTAGGTAACATTTTTAGACACGGCGTCTAAAAGTTATTAGATAATAGTAAAGTAAAGCGGCGAAAAATTATGAAAAACATTTCTGATATAGGTATAAAATCTAAGAATTTTCACTCGACTTTCGTAATAATTAATGTTGCCACACTGAAAAACCTAAAAATCAACGATATTTAAAATTTTATATAAGAAAACACACTATTTTAAATTTAAAAAGTGATCTGTCAAAACATTTCGATTTTATTTATTTATGGCACGAAATAAGCTAAATTAGGTATAATGATAAAAAAAAACTTCTCATACACGTTTTGACAGATCCAAAAAAAACAATCCGTAATAAATCTAAAATTTCTCAATTGGTAACACTAACAACAGAAACTTATTTCAAAATCCTTATTAATCGCAAATTTTAGTAAATCCTCTCACAATTAACTGGCAACATTGAAAATAGAGATTTGGGAAACTTTTTAAATTGTAGATGAGTAAATATTTATATAATATCTATATATCGGTGTGTGCCAAGCATCCATAGCCGAAGCAAGTTGTACCGTAGTCCATACAAGGGAACACCGAGGGCTTGAAAGGTTCAGCTTTCTTACATAACTGAATTGTACTGAAATTTAAAAAAGATACATTTTAAAACTTAAGTTTAATCAACTAGGATAACTGCCAAACCAACTATTTATAGATTTATAGGGTTCCGTACCCAAAGGGTGAAAACGGGACTCTATTACTGAGACTTGTCTGTCCGTTTGTCACCAGGCTGTATCTCATGAACCGTTAATAGCTACAGCGTTGAAATTTTCACAAATGATGTATTACCGTTGCCGCTATAACAACAAATACTAAAAATAGAATAATAATAATAATAACTAAGGGCGGCTCTCATATAACAAACGTGATGCTTTTGCCTTTTTTGCGCGATATCAATAGTGAATGGTACGGAACCCTTCCTGTGCGAGTCCGACTCGCACTTGGCCGGTTTGCTTACCCATAGTTGCCAGATTCACGCCAACCAGGGTCTTGTTGATGTAACACATCAGCTTTGCATGGTTGACCTGTAAAATTATATAATATTAACATATTTGATTTATCCTTCCATTTCTTTTTTCAAATTAACGTATCTAATTTGTTTAGGTAAACTTTATTAAAATAAATATTTACAGGAAAAATATATCTTCCAACTAATCCTATTAATATTATAAATGTCAATGTTTGTGCCGATGGATGGATGGAGCGATGTTTTGTTACTTCATCACGTAAAAACCACAGAGCAGATTTTAATGAAATTTCACAATAACTTAGCTTGGACATCAGAATAACATATAGGCTATATTATTTGCAGATATTTCGGGTTTTTTCAAAGATATGACGATAAATGCGTACGAAGTCGCGGGCAGCCACTAGTATATTATAAACAATTCCTACTTTTATTACTCTCGTGATTAAATTAATTTAAATAAGCAAACTTCAACTAAAATACATAAATACAAAACTAACTAGAAAAAACTAAGATAAAAATAACTAATTCTATTATTAAAATCAGTTACATTACATGAAAGAAAATACCTTAGAAATTTGAATTTTAGCCACGCACACGACGTAAATGTACGAGATCTTAAAATTTAAGAAATTAATAATAATTTATCATTAAGTATTGTACAAAGAATCTGCGTTGTACACTCTATGACACATCAACCTATTCACCCAACATAACTATAACTATGCTACAGGATCTACATAAAATCATTATCGAGGAACAAAGATATAGCTCGGTGCCCGATGCGTGACTGGGAAGAAATGATACTCATTTCTAAACGAACGTCTTCTTAAATCCGGCGCTCACCTGACGGAGCGCAGCGCAGAGCATTTTTGATTGTCATATTATTATCGACCTTGTTCTCATTAGAATAAAATTCAGTTAACACAACATTTGTATTTAGTCGCTTCGATGCTCCGATGCTCATTTATTGTGTTAACTGATTTTGAATATTATTCTAATGAGAACAATGTCGATAATAATGTGACAATCAAAAATGCTCTGCGCTGCGCTCCGTCAAGTGTGCGCCGGAACTAACAGTTCAAAGTCCAAATTAGTCTAGGTTGATGTGTCCGAGGGTGTTCCTTATTTAAGCTTTGCCATTAAGTGGCAAAAACAGCTGCCAGGCTGAAGTGGGATTGGACCGGCCACGTCTGCCGCATGCCAGAAGACTAATGGACTAAAACAGCTACCCATTGGCTACCAACTGCCAAACGGCGTCGCGACAGACCACGGAAATGTGGCGGGACGAGCTGGACACCTTAAGTACCTGGGTGGAGGAAGCTCGAGACAGAAAGTCATGGCGGATGAGGAGAGAGACCTTTGCCCAGCAGTGGGACACGAGTGGCTAGATTAGATTAATTACACCTACCTTCTTCACTCTCCAATCCACAAATTATTTCAGATTTGACCGTCCTCAATGCTAGAATGGGCGCTGGATGAAAATCTACAATAATAAATAAACTACATTTTTACATATATTTACTTATTACTTAGCTACAATACGGTTGACGACTAAAAATACATTTTAGTTTAGTCAGTAGATTAGGTGTATGAAAAATTTTGAAAAAGGGATTATTTGTTTCTCGAAAACGAAAAAATGAAGATGCAGTGAAATTAGTGAACGATAGAAAAGGATATGCATGTACTCGTGATAACAAACAACTTTTATTATGGGGTCAAGGTCGACATTACAAAAAAAAATGTTCCCCCATACTATCAGCTGATCCATTTTGTATGGGTCCAAAAATTTTTGAATGATTTCGACCTTGGTCCCATAGTAACAGTTCTTTGTTATCACGAATACATGCATATCCTTTTCTATCGTTCACTAATTTAAAGTCACCCCATATAAAGTTTCGCGTGACGTCACGTTCCGATATTATTTGTAATTAGAAGTGACGTCACAATTTCTAACTTCCATTAGACGCTTTTTATTGAGTATGTAACATTTATATTTTTAATTAAAGCCACGAAACATTTATTTGCTCATTACATTACATAACACTAATGAAATTAAAATTTCATTTTTTTTAATTAAATTGATGAAACGCAAATTACATATCTAGTATGATACAGTCTAACTGACGGACTAAATAGAATACCATTTTTTTAGATGTAGTCGTCATCCCTATTTAATACCAAAATAATACTTTACCTAATTAAACATATTAATTAATTTCATACGAAAACAGTATTACAATTAAATTACTTCTAATATAGGCCTACCCTACTCATACTTACTACAATATTTAGGTACCTATTTACCTAGGCTAGGCACCTTGCGACCGACCTGTATGCTACACAAGTAAAATTGCTTTATATTATACAAACCAGCTTTTCCTTTGGGCAAAGCACAAGCTGTCTCTGTTTTAATACATCTCACAGTCAAAACAGGCGCTGGTAAAAATCCTATCAAAAACGGTTTAGTTAAACCTGATCAACTGTATAAGGCTTAGTAAATACTAACAGCGAGCGAACTGGCAATCCTACTAATATTATAAATATCAATGTTTGTGCCGGCCGATGGATGGATGTAAGAATGTTTGTTACTCACGCAAAAACCACTGAACAGATTTCGATGAAACTTTACAATATTGTAGCTTGCACATCAGAATAACACATAGGCTATATTATTTTTACACATAGGCTATATTATTTAATACAAAGAAATTCGAAGGTGTATGTGGAATCTGCCAACCCGCACTTGGCCAGCGTGGTGAATTACGGCCTAATCACTCTCTGTATGAGAGTAGGCTCGTGCCCCTCGGTGGAGACATATATGGGCTGATAACATAACATCACTTATATAGAAATATAAAAATTACCTTGTAAATTAGGTTCCAAAGCAGATAGAGTATAGGCATTCCGATCAGCCAATAGCTTCCTATAATTCAGGTCTCCTTTAAATACTATCATTGCTGCGTATTGAAGCTTTCTATACATGTTTGGAGCGTGTTTCTTCATGTCTTTATACGGGTGGGGGTATGTCCAATAATCGTCTGTCTGTGGAGGGGATAAGTATATTTATTCATTCATTCATTCATTAAAGAGCCAGGCTCCTGTCGGTAGAGTAAACGCCATCTTTGCCTTTCTTCTGCCAGCAATTTGACTTCCTAATACGAAACGACGTTAATTTTCTCTTTCATAGTATATAGTTTTATATAAACTGACTTTAGTAAACGATAGAAAAGGACATGCATGTACTCGTAATAACAAACAACTTTTACTAAGGGACCAAAGTTTGAAATCATAAAAAAAATGTTCCCCCATACTATTAGCTAGTGCATTTTGTATGGGGAGTTCGAACATTTTTGAATGATTTCGACCTTGGTTCCATAGTAAAAGTTGTTAGTTATCACAAGTACATGCATATCCCTTTCTATCGTTCACTAATTTAAAGTCACCTTGTATATAGTTTATATAACACTAAATAAATATATTTAGTTTATTAATTGGGCATGTAGAAATAATGAGCGAAAGGAGATTAACAAAAGAGATATACAAGGCAATAGTGAATGGTAATGTTGGAAGGGGAAGGCCAAGACGAACGTACCTCGATCAAATCTGGGACTTCAAGAAAGGCCAAGTCAATAGTACCCTAAACCGACGTGCATGTATGAGGAGACTGATGAGTGTGGATGAAGCGAAAGAGGTGTATTTGGATCGCAAGTGGAAGGAAGTGGTCTCTGCCTACCCCAATGGTAGAGAGGCGTGACGGATATGTATGTATATAAGAAGAAAAAAATGGGGTCATACAAAAGGTACAGCATATTTTCTTATAGAAATTTCTTCCTGCAGACCCCACAGAGAGAGAGAAGCGAAAGCAAGAAGGCAGGATAGTCAGGCTATAATATCTTATGCTATATTTTGTTATGCTATACTATGTTATGCTATAATATGTTTTGCTATGTTACACTATGCTATGCTATATCCTTACCATGACAATAAACGTGCCATCAGCTAGATACTGGGCCCAGGTATTGGCGAGTTGGTTCAAATGGGATGATGAGATGACTTTAGGAGGTTCAGGCGCTGAAGGCTCCCCCTCCACCGGCTCTGCGGGCGGGGGCGGGGGCTCTTTGAATCAAACAATTAACATTTTATAGTTATATTATAGGTACTTAAAAGGTAAACAAACTTGGGCTACGGAACCCTAAAAATACTAGATTATAGTCCAATCCTAATCCTATTAATATTATAAATGTCAATGTTTGTGCCGATGGATAGATGTTTATTACTTCATCACGTAGAAACCACTGAACAGATTGTAATGAAATTTTCCAATAACTTAGCTTGGACAGCAAAATAACACATAGGCTTTATTGTCTTGAGAAATCATGTTTTTCTTTCAAGATATGACAAATAATGCGTACGAAGTCGCGGGCAGCCTCTAGTAATTACATAAAAATGTCACATTATATACGAATAATATACAGAATGTTATGAAAAGTATCACTTTCCTTTTCACCAGGTATAGTGTTAGTGATGTAGAACACATAACGTTAGAGCGCGCGATTAATAATGAAATTCTTAATTATAAATGAGTTCAAAAAAAAAATGTTTTTTTTTCGTTGAATTTGTTCTACATCTTTAAAACTATACCTGGTTAAAAGGAAAGTGATACTTTTCCTAACACCCTGTATTATGTATACCTATGGTTTTGTAAATAATAAGACAGATTTCAATATTTACCTGGCGGTGACGCTGTTTTGTTGTATGACGCAGTTTTGCATTGGTCTATTAGATACCTGCAAAAATAATTACGTACGTATATTAGTAAATTCCACAACAATATTTCATAATATAGATCCGTAAATTCAGAGAATAAATAAATAAAAACCGAAGAATCGTTCGTCGTTTTTCGTAGTTCAATAAGTTAGTCGCGGTTTATACCGAAGTGGCGTGGCGGAGGCGCTCGGCGAAGCGTTCTGTCAAGAAAACTCTTAAAAGGATTACAATAGAGTCGTATTTGCCGTGACTTTGTCCGCGCTACCTGGCTGCGCCGTTTAACGCGCGGGACGAGTGGCGCGCTCCGAGCGGAGTAAATTACGGCAAATACGACTCTATTGTGATACTTTTAAGAGTTTTCTTGACAATACGCTTCCGCCACCCCATTTCAGTATAAACCGCGCCTTAGATGAACTATGCGCTAAAACATCCGCCAATTGGCTTTCTAAAATTAGGAAACGACATTGCGGTAGATATAAGCTAGAAGATCTCGACTTATTCCATAACGGCGCGTGTACACAATAAGAAAATACGGCGATCCTACGCAAGAATTCGTGTCGTAACTAGTAAATAACTGTGTACACTGCCCACAAAATAAAATCTTGTCTGCGCAAGACAACACGCGGCGAACGTTGTTGAGGAGCGGTGGTTTTACGCGTGTAGAACAGACAAAATTCTTGTCCTGTACACGAAGAATTTGTCTTGTCTGTCTTAGACACGGTAAAATTTCTTATCGTGTACACGCGCCGTAAAGAACATTTGATTCAATTTGAAATATGTATTTATGTAATGAGTAGGCAGTTAAGAATAATTTCTTACTGAAAATCTTTAGCAGTAGCGTCCGAGACGAACCACGGGTATTTTTTCAAGTGAAAGCGAACCTGAAATAAAATAAACATTTATTATGTGCCCAAAAATATAAGGTGACTTTTTATTAGTGAACGATAGAAAAGGATATGCATGTACTCGTGATAACAAACAACTTTTACTATGGGACCAAAGTCGTAATCATTCAAAAAATTTTGAACTTCCTATACAAAATGCATCAGCTGATAGTATGGGGGAATATTTTTTTTTTAATGATTTCTAACTTGGTCCCATAGTAAAAGTTGTTTGTTGTCACGAGTATATCCTAGTATCGTAGTGTATCCTTTTCTATCGTTCACTAATTTAAAGTCACCCTGTATACAATAGTATGCAGACTTTCTTTATCAGCCCATGTAATATGTCCCCACCAAAGGGCACGAGCCTACTCTCATACAGAGAGTGATTAGGCCGTAATCCACCACGCTGGCCAAGTAAGCCGACTAAATAAAAAAAACATTAATGCTTAGCCCATCTGTTACGGCCGGCGCACATCTGACGGAGCGCAGCGCAGAGCATTTTTGATTGTTGTTATCAAAAGATTTTGAATATTATTAATAACAACAATGTCGATAATAATATAACAATCGAAAATGCTCTGCGCTGCGCTCCGTCAGATGTACGCCGGCCCTTAGTGTTCAAATGTGTCCAATTTTTTTGAAATAATCTGGTAAAGTGATGGACTTAATATATTTTTTTAGTTGTCTAGTTAATCTATTGAAATTTTGCTGATTAATTTGTAAACATGTTTTTTTGGAAAAAGAACTTAATTTTTGTTCTTGATTACATGTATGTATGAGATGAGCTGGACCCCGTCTTAGATATCAGGGCGGAGGCGGCATAGGATAGGGAATCGTGGAAGAGGAGAGAGGTCTTTGCCCAGCAGTGGGACACTGACGGCTAGATAATATAAGATTGCAAACGAATGGAATAGACATACCTTCTGTGCCAGTTCTTGTACAATGACATAGTGCGCCAAACATAAATCAGCAAATAATTCGTAGCCGGCATTGTCACATACGATGTCTGAAAATATATTAATTATTCAGTAGTTACATACATACATACATTGAGCCGTCTCATTGGGAACAGCAGGCGGCGAAACGCCCGGAGTGGCGGACCCTAGTTAAGATCAAGGTTCGCGACTTTGAAGTCAAACGGCGCGCTGAGCTTGATGCCAATCGCGACGCTCAAAAAGCCCGACCAGCAGTGGCATTAACTTATAATACTGTCGATGGTGTGCTCACATGCCCCCACTGTGGCAGAACATTTTCTAAAAAGATCGGTTACATCAGCCACATGAGAGCACACCAACGACAGCAGAGTTCGGCGTAAGCGGTCGCCGTGACCGAAATCGGTCGGATTCATTCATTCATACATACATATCTGTCACACTTCTCTCCCATTGGGGTAGGCAGAGATCACTTCTCTCCACTTGCTACGATCCAAACATATGCCTTTCGCTTCATTCACATTCATCAGTTGCCTCATACATGCACGTCGGTTTAGGTTACTCTTAACTCGGTCTTTGTCAAACAAGTCCCTGATTGTATGTATTGTCAGGCCTGTCCCAATCGTGCGTTTAGATATCGAACTGCAAGTAGCAACGGCCGTCACTTCGGGGTGACAAATCAGTAGGGGCTCAAAAGCGAGCGGCGACGCACGCGCGCTCGAGAGTTGTTCGTCGCTTAAATACGCTACCTACGTACGCACTGATTCGACCGCTGTTGCGCTGCTACAAAATACTTATTATTCGAAACCTCGTTTGTTTACAAAAACAACTATTTAAATATTAAGATTATATTACTTTTAAAAGGAGACAATCTTGATACCGTCAAAAAAGGTACGAGCTACGCGTTAGAAAGAGAGCGCAGTTGTAGGCATCTAAAATTGTAGGTATGTAGCGTTGCGCAGTCGGAATTTGAACTAAATTGTATAGTAACATGAGTCGTTATTTCTTTGAACGGGTTTTAGGAGTAAGATTTCTGTACCTACTATAAGGTATTCTGCTGTATTGTCTAAGTTTTCAAAGCATACGAAGTGGCAGGTAAGATTGCTAACTCACCAAAGAATATATGTGAAGGCACGCAGAGTTTGGCAGGGCAGGGTATCTTGGGCGGTTCGGGCGGCTTGTCCTCCGGCTCGGGCGGCGGCGGCGCGCCCTTCGGCGGCTTCGGGGGGGGCGGCGGGGGAGGGGGGTGGTCCGGCTGCACGCACACGCGGACACACTCATTATAGGTACTAAACCCAACAACTCGTGGCAGAACGAGGCCATAAATCACTTTTGTTATAGAGATGCGCCCACGCAGACTTGGAGAAATCTCGATAAATTTCAAACCGGGTCAGTCATCGCTGCACACACGTGTACGAATAAATCACCACATTTTTAATAACTATACCAATAAGTACTTTAAAAAAATACCTGTAATTTGTTTACATTAAAATATGCCTCATTTAAGTCTTAAAACCTAATACCGTCGACATACACTCGAAACCAAACGATGTGCATCTCTACATCATTGTGACGTCACCCATAAATAGCGTAAGTGTGAGCGAGATAATGATGTGCGCTGTCGCATCCACACGTTCTATGACCGCATCTGCCACTAGTCTTTGCGTTTAGTATAATAAATTTTACCTCTTATCTTAAGTGACTACTTTAAAATAAGCGAGCAAAAGACTCTACAATAGAACCACGAATATAACCTTAACTAAGAAATAACTACTAATAAAAATAATAAATAAAATATAAGAACATCAATCTATTTTATTTCAAAATAATTATTACTTATTAAAATATCTATCTTTAAATAAGCCCCTTCTCCCATTACCTAGGTAGTTATAATACCTAAATATAGTTTACTAAATACACAGACTAAAAACATAAGAGAATTAATTGTTATAATACCGATTCTTGTAAAGGTATTCCTTGGAGTTTAGCTAATCTGTGACAACTGCATTTCTGTTTGAACGGCGCTGTCTGGATTGCGAAATAAATTAAATGTATGTTATGTATGTATGTATTTTTCATTATTATCATATTTATTGCTCTTCCACAAAGTTGCATAGGATGTTACAAATATATTAAAAGTACATTTTGAGGACTTAATAAGTATCTGTTATACCTTTTTTCAATGTTTGTAATGATATATTGATGCAGGTAAAATAATTAATATCGATTTATACTACAAATAGGATTATCTGATCGTATGTGTAGAACTAGATAGGTTTCGAATTTTAAATCGATCCTACTGAAAATACAATTCAGTCGATAATATCGATTATAATAGAATCGATAGATTCAATCGTTATGTAACCAACCATAGTATACTTAAGTGCTGATCCTAAAAATATATATTATCGATTTATTTTGATTTATTTGAGAACAATAATTCCATTGATATTTACTAGATTTTTCTGTTAACAATTTTCCGGCCCTGCGTTCACATCTGACGGAGCGCAGCGCAGAGCATTTTTGATTGTCATATTATTATCGACATTATTCTCATTAGAATAAAATTCAAAAACAGTTGACACAACATTCGCATTTAGTCGCTTCGATGCTCATTTGTTGCGTTAACTGATTTTGAATATTATTATAATGAGAACACTGTCGATAATAATATGACAAATAAAAATGCTCTGCGCTGCGCTCCGTCAGATGTGCGCCGGCCCTAACTTAACTTAAGAAAGGGGGTATAATGCCGAAACACAGCGATAGTCCTCATGAAACTGAACAACTTTCCCAAGGAACATGGGTCGTAAACTCGAAAAAAATCTTTGGATCGCCCATACTTACACGATCAGCTGATCGGGCATTTTGTATTGGGAGGCGAATTTTTTTTTTCGTGTTATGACCTATGTTCCTTGGGGAAAGTTATTCAGTTTCATGAGGATTATCGCTGTGTTTCGGCATTACTCAATACTCAATCATTTATTGCACTCCACAGGTTATTACATCTTATAAAAAACTAAAAGTACCAAATGTGGACCCTGATTAAGGCACAGCAAATTGTATAGCATTATACCCCCTTTCTGTTACACCCTGTATAAGTACATACCTTAGCTTTTTCCATCTGCGCCGTTATCTTTTCACCTCTTTTACAAAGCAAATCAAAGGCTTTGTTTGAATCATCTGTTAGGGTCTGAAAATATATAATAATGTTACTTATTATAATTTAAAAAAATAACTTACCACCGTGTTATAAGATTTAGACCCAGAACACACAGGGAAACGCAACTGCAACTGCTAGTCACTTTTGAGTTGCATCTTTTCTGCTGTAGACTCCTTCGAAACGAAACTAGTTTGAAACGTTTCGTTTCAATTGCGTCGTGTGTGGTTTTCTAAAGAATTCTATAGCAGAAACTTAGATGAAACTCAAAAGTAACTAGCAGTTGCAGTTGCGTTTCCCCGTGTGTTCTGGGCCTAATAAGTAAGGATGGGCCAGAAGCTCAAGTCTGCTGATTTAAAATAGCCTCAGTTATGTGTCGGCAGAGTGTCAATGGCATTTTTCGACACATGTGGTCGCAAACAGTATAAGCCATTGCTTAGCAGAATACCTATGCCTATGTGTTATTCTGATGTATAAGCTACAATATTGCTAAGTTTCATCAAAACCTGTTCAGTAGTTTTTGCGTGAAAGAGTAACAATCCATCCATCGGCACAAACATTGACATTTATAATATTAGGAGGATAACTCTAAAGGTGTATGTGAAATCCGCCAACCCGCACTTGGCCAGCGTGGTGGATTACGGCCTAATCACTCTCTGTATGAGAGTAGGCTCGTGCCCCTCGGAGGGGACATGTATGGGCTGATAAAGAAGAAGAAGAACTCTAATTTCCGTCATAAAAAAAGTCATGCAATGCAAAAGCATGGGAGAGGCTTTTGCCCAGCAGTGGGACAATATAGGCTAAAAAAACCTCTAATTTATACTTACATTTATCTTATACAAAGCGATCATAGCAAAAGGGTCCACGAAACCAGGGTCCCAATACGGCGGGGGTCCCGTGGCTTTCTTTTTAGACTTGGGCGGTGGTGGAGGGTTCTTTACTGGGGGCGGGGGACCCGCTTTGAATGTCACCGGCTCGCCCGTTGACATTGACATGTCACATTTGTTGGCCCATAACGCGATCTGCAAAGCGAAGAAAATGGAAATTAAAAGTAGTATTTTTATTCGAAAATAGGTAGAGTGCGTTTCACGAAAGAAGTCTCCCGGATATTTTTGGAACAAAATTTGACAGGTCTATTTTTCCTATTTTCTGGTCTTTTCCATGATAGTAGGTAGAAAACCCCTTACTTATCTTAATAGAAATATACTTTTTACATAACAGAATTATAGGTAATATAGATTTTTTATCAAAATGTATACTAACCTACTCATGGAATGACCAGGACACTCGAAGTATGCAGGAAATAGTATTATTTGATAGATTACAAATGAAATATACATTATATAGGTAAACTTTGTTCTCATAAATGGCAACATTATCAATCTTGACATGCTAAACAGCGCCGCGGCTAGGAAGCTTCTTTCGTGAAATGGACTCTAATAAATGACACTTTTTTGACGTCTTTTTTTAATCTTAAACTACTACTGTTTCGCTACTTGTATAGCCGAGAGAAAGAAACGGCAAGAAACCTAACGGCACAGGGCCCTACGTTTACGTCAATTATTATACAGGGTGAATTTGAATTCGATCGACAAAATTTAAGATTAAAAAAATAATTGTATATTTTTTTAATCAATAAACAAATATAGTTGCTTGTATTTATTTTCGCATTGCCCTTTTTTATGTCATATCTTGGAAAGAAGTAATGACCTCTTAAAATATTATATCGCAAAGTGTCATCAAAATCTGTTAGGTGATTTTTGCGTAAATGAGTAACAGACATCATCAGATTCATCAGCAGAAACATTGACATTTATAACATTAATAGGATTAGTGAGTTTGACGGCTTATTAATTTATTTATAGATTTAAAAAAAATCTACTCAAGTATATGACATATTGAAAAATTTTTTTTTTTACATGTTGATCTTATCTTATCTAGCCATCGCTGCTGGGCAAAGGCCTCTCTCCTCTTCTTCCATGATTCCCTATCCTAGACCGCCTCTGCCCAGACATCCAAGAAGGCGTCCAGCTCATCTCGCCACCTTTTCCGTGGTCTGCAGCGAGGTCTTTTGGCTGTTCGTTGCCATTGGGTTGCTGTGATTGCCCAGAGATCGTCCGGCATGCGGCAGACGTGACCGGCCCAATTCCACTTTAGCCTGGCAGCTGTTTTTACCACGTCAGCACATGGTGATCATTTTACTTAATTTATAACGTAATAATTTCTCATACCTTAAGTAGTATCCCGAACTCCTCTTTCCTCTTTGCCTTATCATCTTTCTTCTCACTAAACTCCGTCATCACTTTCTCAGCGACTACACACATCGGCTCTATGTTGTCTTGAACACCCGCCTTTTTTAAATCCTCGAACGGATCGAAGGTTTCTTGGTTACTGGAATTTAAAGTTACATTTTTTATTTTATTTGGCAACATCCTGTATAATAGGATACCATTTGATTTGTGAACATCCTGTATAATAGGGTACCATTTGATTTGTGAACATCCTGTATAATAGGGTACCATTTGATTTGTGAACATCCTGTATAATAGGGTACCTTTTAATGGCATCGAACATATTTGTATGGAGCCTGGTATATTAAAATTATCGGTATCAATTACACTACACATCCCCTATTCGAGCTAGTATGGAGAAAAAAAGTTGGCAGCCACTGATGAAACTTACGTCAATCGATAGAGAAAAATATTATAAAACGATAGTACCTATTTTAGACAAATGTCGAAAGTGATATACTTTCGGAGTTAAAGAACTTTGAAAATTGTTACATGCGAACATTTTCAAAGTTCTTATCCTTTTCTATCGTTCACTAATTTAAAGTCACCCTAGGTATTTCTTACCTCAAAACGAGCGCTTCAATAATCTTCCTATAGACATAGCACTCGGTGAAACACCATGTGTTACCAAAATAGTTCGGTATAGTCTGATCTTTCAACCAAATGTTCCACTTCTTAGCCTCCTCGCTGTCTTCCGTGAATGGCTCATATTCTTTATTTGTAATCAAATCGCTTTTTATTTTCGATAATTTCTCTACGAATTGGCCTCCACCCTGAAAAATTGTGAAAGGTGTCTTTATACTCAGGTGCAAGATGATCGTTCTTGGTGCAAAGGTTGGCTATCGCCATTCAACGTGGAAACGCGGCGAGCGTCAAAGGCACCTTTGCACCGGGAACGACCAGGGGGGGATTCTTTGATTAGCCATAAGTATGAATTTGTAATTTTTTTGACATTTGTAATTTATTATAATAAATAGAAATATTCTCAGATGGAATATTAATAAAGAGATATGTCCTACCTTGATGTACTTAATACGTAACTTAAGAAAAAAATTTGGTATTTATGTACTTACGCCTTTCCGAGAACCAATATCGATGACTTTAGTCAATATTACCGGCAATCTATCTTTTAAACTTCTGTAAGCCTGGCACCTGAAACAAAAAAACTTATTTCATATTTGGAATCGTCGATACACATCGATCGATCGATACATTCTAAGGAACAAAAAATACCTACGAAATTGTGTTAAAAAAATTTGGAAGGTATTGGATTTAAAAACTAATTACATAATTATATTTTTATTTTATTATTACCTATTTTTGTGCCTTCATTATGTGTTTTATAAGAATAAGATTTAATATACCTACCTTCCTAAATAACATAAAATCGATCTATATAACGTACACAACTTCCGCTAGATGGCGTTGCCACTTTTAATTTTTTTTAAAGTAATAAAATAAAAATATCGAATAAGTAATATAAATAAAATTAAAAAACTTGAAAAAAAAATAAAAATGAAAAAAGAAACGCCCGAACAGGGACTTGAACCCTGGACCCTTGGATTAAAAGTCCAATGCTCTACCGACTGAGCTATCCGGGCTGTGGTTGGTCAGTTGAAATTATCGATAACCTTCTATAATGATCACGCGCATCTTGACTTTGTATACCAAAGGAAATTCAACCTTATTTCTTTGCTCTAGTGACGGGATTGCAATGTGTTGATATTTAGTTAGAGCTATGGCCAACTTTTTGTCTCATAGAAAGAAGATAGCATATTAAATTGAGTAACAATATTATTTTGATGTCTTAGCTATAATATTGTTAAGTTTCATTCCAATCTGTTCAGTGGTTTTTTGGATAGTAACAAGGATCCTTACATCCATCCACATCCATCCATTGGCACAAACATAGACTTTTATAATATTAGTAGGATATTGGAATTGGAAGCTATTAAAACTAAGTTTACAGATGATTTATGAATAAAAACAAATGAAGAGCCAAATTGACATCAAATAATGAATTACTATTTGAATGATGGTAATTATAATAATTGCTTGGCCTTGGCTTATTATAGCAGACAGCTCAATGGCTCTATTTTCTGCCAATGTTATCTTACAGCTCTTCTCCTCTTTTTTTGTAGCCTATTGTGTCCCACTGCTGGGCAAAGGCCTCCCCTGCATTCTTCCATGCCTCCTTATCTCAGGCAACTTCTGGCCAGCTTGCCAAGTATGCATCCAGATCATCGCTCCATCTCTTAGGCTGACCTCTACCGCTGTGGCCGTCGAGCGGCAACCAGTTGGTAGATATCTTGGCCCATCGAAGTTATTTAATTCAATAAGTCATTAATTAAAGAAATTCTCATTAAATTTACTAATCTATTAAACTACCTATCAAGTAATGAATGTTTTAACTCAATAGTTGTAACTCAAGAATGACTGAACTAGTTTGCCTGAAAATTGGTAGTGAGGTAGCTAAGAGTCTGCAGAACATAGAATATTTCTCTTACCAGTTCCCGAATTAAAAGAAAATGCATTTTTTTTTGCCTTTAAGACGGATAAGTCCGCCGCGTCAGGTAGCATGCGTCTGACGCTACGAGCTACGCATAAAACAACAGCGCGCTTAAGACCCAGAACACACGGTGAAACGCAAATGCAACGCAACTGAAACTGCTAGTTACTTTTGAGTTGCATCGTAGTTTCTGCTTAGACTTCCTTAGAAAACCACATACGACGCAACTGAAATGAAACGTTTCAAACCATTTTCAGTTGCGTTGCAGTTGCGTTTCACCGTGTGTTTTGGCGCTAAGAGAAGTGTGTCTTACGGACTTACCCCCTATAAGTCCCGGATTGACCCATATTAACGGGGGTTTCAACATCCAAAAACGTACTCGGCCGCTTCTGTTTGACAAACGGACCTCCGTAGATAAAATCTGGAGTATCACCGAACTCGTCATCCTCAACGCTCTGCGGCCAAAATCCTACTTTCGTTTTTGACTCAGGTTTTTTTGACTGCTTTCCTTTCACAGGCTCCTTGCCTTTTGCAGGTTCCTTTTCTTTTGCAGGCCCAGATTCCTTTTGGGAACTTTTCGGTGAGACTGAGACGTCTTTGGGTCCCATTTTGTAGTTTTACAGATATTTTTCACTTCATTATGGGTTGTGGAACTGTTTTTACGGATTTTTTATGATGATCGGGAGGGCGGCCAATATTTTGATTTTGTTTTTTGACATTGACGCGATTTTGAAGGTGAGATTCGCGATGTCAAATCGCAATGCGTTTATGGAGATTGATGCGGAAAATTCAACCTAACAAAACGAAATTAGAAAATTCAATTATAATGTCATATTACAAAACTTTCCTAGCCAAACTATTTTGTATTTTTATAATATTTATATTCGAATATTAATATAGTTTTAATGTCGTCCGCTTATGATAATTTTTTAATAAATCATGTATTTCAATTTTTTAGAAAACTATCTTCATAAACGGTATAGTGATCATTTAAAAAAAATCGAATATATCGGCTACAAAACGACGTAGTTACCTATGGGAACTTTACTCCTAGATTTTAATTAAAATACTATTAGGCTACAGGGCTACCTAATTTATAACATGGTTTGTGTTGTAGCCATTGTTGTATCTGAGATCCTATTCGTGTGGATTGTACCTACCCTAATGGCTTAGTATTATAAAGCATGCCTAGGTTAATCAATGGTTAAGGCATTAAGCTAGAAACACTGAAACACACTGCACTTAGGCACAGATTACTTAATAGTTACTACGTAAACTTAGGGCCTAAGCCTAGTAATTGCACTGAGTAATTAATTTGTTCATTAAATTCTAAACAGCACAGTATGCTTGTGCGTAGAGAATAGAGAAGAAATTCGAAGCCATGGTCGTGGATTACGGCCTAATCACTCGTATGAGAGCAGGTTCGTGTCCCTGTAGTGGGGAAGTTAAAGGCCAAAACATACCGGATGCGTATGCGCGTACCTCTGAGTTGTAATGTATGAAACTGTCACCGCTTGCGTAACATAGGACGTACCTACACGTCGACGTGACGCGTAGCCCGATGTCTCATCGGGTTACACCGTAACTACGCGCGTGGCTACGCCGTGCTTACGTCTATGTTACGCATACGCATACGGTGTGTTTCAGCCTAATAAAAGGCTGATGATGAGCATTTCAGCTTGAGCAGCCCCACATGCTGTGTGTTCTAAGCATTAGTTAGTTGAACCAAGTTTACCAATAAAACAAAATGATTAGTAAAATGTTAATAAAATATATTATTAAAATCATGCTTAATCTACTACATTAGTAGAACGTGCGAAATAAAGTAGTACTTAATGTACATTATTAAGAAATAAATTAAATCTATTTTTAGTGCGAATTAAATCACAAAGGGGTAGTTAAAATGCATAAAGCTGTTACTTTTTGTGGAGCAATAAAATTCAACATGGCAATACTAGACACGCTTACATGTTTTCAAACTGGCTTAAAGGTCGTAGCTACGAGGCCATAAAAAACATACGCAATTGCAACTTTTTTGTTATCAAATGTTGCCAACCTAATGGTGTTCATACATTGCATGGTTTAAAATGTTTAAGTACTAACATTGTCTCACAAACTTTTTGTATACATACAAAAATGTTTGCTAACATTTTATAACATGCTGTGGGAGCATCATAATAATGTCCCACAAAAAGTTATAAATATGTGTAGGTACAACATATTAACTTAATTATTAATTATAACACATTGGATTGACAATTATGCAAACAATGCATAAATTAATTTACATAGGAATTAAAATTATTATTTTTTATACCAAAACAAGTAAAATTTGGTTTCAAGCCGAGCTAAGGCTCAAGAAAATCAATTTTAAAAAGAAATTATCAAATAAATCTAATTATCTGTATTGGATAATTAACTGTCAATATATTACATTGAATACAAGTATTCATTTACTTTCGTCCAAATGAAAGCATTAAAAAAACATACGAAAACAAAAACATAGCATTTGAGCTAATTTTAACAAAATTAAAATATTGAAAAACATACACATAACTTCAAACTTGTGAGTTTTTTTACATAACTAATTCATCTAATCATAAATTTTAATCTTAGGGCCCGTTTTACTATTTACATACAAAATTTATCTGACAGATATTTTATATCTATCTCTGTTTAAAACATGATGTTTTATGAAATAGACATAGGTTTATCTGTTAGATAAATTTTATCTGTAAATAGTGATACGGACCCTAAGTATTCTTATATCTAAAATCATGTACATTGTCAAGTTAAAAGTTGGGCGAGTAACTCGCAAGGCAATTAAGGCCAATTAAAAAAGGTCCCTAAGAACCACTACCTAAGGGGCGGTTTAGAGTGGCGCGCTCTGAGGAGTTCGGACGAAATTAAGACATTCTAATACTTTTAAGAGTTTTCTCGACAGGACGCTTTCCCCGCGCGCCTCCGCCACGCCACTTCGGTATAAACCGCGCCTAACTCGTATGAATGGCAAGGTTCTCTTAGACTGGTCGAACGCTGCCTCGCGTGCAATATGCGGCCAATGAGATTGTCTCCACATAATATTATTTTACATTATAAGTCCAATGGCCAATATAAAATGTTTACAAAATACGAATAAAACCTTATCAAAATCGGTTTAGCCGTATATATTTTCTCACAGATATTTACATTGTAAAATAGCCAAGACCAATCAAAGTGTTTACAAAATACGAATTAAATCATATCAAATTCTGCTTAGCAGTTTGAATCATTTTTCCACAGATATCAGTTTTGTCATAGTGTCAGATATAATATTAAAATGTTATCAGTCAAAGAAAAAAAAAAGGTGGCTGCATAAATTATACCAAACGCTTTTTTTAAATCATAAAATACACCGGTGGTTCCCTATTAGTGCTACGCGTACCCCCAGGGTTACGTGAAGTTGTATCAAGGGATACGAGTCTCCACCCCTCGGCGTTACCCGCGGTTTAAGTAGCCTATATGTTAATCCAGGGTGTCAACTACCTGTATACTAAATTTAATCAAAATTGGTCTAGTCTAGGCGTTTGAACGTGTAGAAGTAACAAACATATACACACACTCACAAACTTTCGCATTTATAATATTAGTATTAGTGTGATTGGTCCCATAAGGGGTACGCAGGTTTGAGGTCTTTTTTGAAGTGGTACGCAGCAAAAACTAATTGGGAACCACTGAAATACACGATTGTCACTTAAAAATAGGTTACTAGACAGACACCCTGTATACCAAATCCTTATGAATTAACTAGAGACCTGGTCAGTACGAACCTGCATACTGTGCAAGTAACTTGAGTTAATTATTAATAGTGCTCATAATCATAATTAAGTGGTTCATTCAGTCATAAGTTTGTCAAAAAAATTTTTCATAAAAAAGAACCTATAAAAGATGTATAAAATCACGATCGAATTAGTCAAAAAGGTTAAAATTAAAAAAGAAAATGTTGTCATGATTAAAATTTTAAAATGTCAGTCAAAAAATTTAAAAAAGAGCTACTTTTCTAACATGCAAGATTATTTTATACAGTGCTACAAGGATCTTTTGGCACGTGGCGGAAATTGGAACTAACGATATTATCTTGTAAATTGTCATTATTTTGAGTTATTTATTCACCATCCACGCCATCCTGACTGTCACATAAGTGCCAATAGATCCTTGTAGTAGTGTAAAAAGAATTAGCTGTCAAATTAAAGTATACCATGATTTAATAGAAAGATGCATGTTAGTTTTTAGTCAAAAAGTGTAATAAAGTATACTTAAAATACTTAATTTATGTCATATTATCATAATCACTTGTCATTTTGAACTTTGATAATAATTTTAGAAATTACAAATACCTACAGGTATAAAACTATGATAAAATTACTTATTTTGATTAACTCTTGATACTTATTTAGGCCGTGGCTCCAGTAGGCAAACTGTTAGCGGCCGACTGAGTGAGCCGCAAATTTATGGCGAACTGAAAGAGTTAGCTGCAAACTCAAATCAATTAAATCACCGGTTTTGGTGGGAGTCGGCCGCTGTCTGAGATAGTCAGCGCGCGTAACGCTGCAAACTGCGTACAGTGAGCGAAACCTAGCTGACTGTGGACACTCCATTTCAAATATATGGAAGGGCGTACTAAATCGATACGCCGCAAACTAGTCAGCCGCTAACAGTTTGCTCACTGGAGCCACGGCCTTATTGACGTCATATTGTCATAATCACTTGTCATTTTGTACTTTGATAAAAAAATATTAATACATATTTAAGAAATTAAAAATACACACAGGTATACAGGGAGTTAGGAAAAGTATTACTTTCCTTTTAACCAGGTATAGTGTTAGTGATGTAGAACACATTCCACGAAAAAAAAAACCTATACCTGGTTAATGAAATATATGTTGCATTTTGTCATGTTTTCCTTCCTGTTTAGCTTTAAGAATCTATATGAATTATGTATTAATATAACATTTGCACGCCTGCATGCAGGCTGGGTACTGACTGTAATTCAAATGTATTCATGCAAATAAATGATTGATTGATTGATTAAAAGGAAAGTGATACTTTTCCTAACACCCTGTAGGTATAGTATTGATACTCTCATTAATTTTTTTTTGTCATGTCAATAAAATTTTGTTTGTATTTTAGATTATCTGTAGTCCTCATTCTATCTACACAGATCCGGGCCGTGGCCCGTCAGGGTGTAAAACAATACTTCGTCATGACAACGTGTCTGAACGAATCCACAGAAAATGTATAGAATGATATTTTTTCCTGACACGTCCCGGAAGTGTGTAGATAGAGCATTACTTACTTAAGTCATAAACACTAAAATTAAGTAGTAATCAAATATTAATATAATTAATCATAATCAGTCAATATTTTACCATCAGTCATATCAGTAATCAAAAGTCATAATTTTGTTAAGATCAATATACAAATAATAGAGTCAGTATTGTCATTGCGTTTTCTGTAACAATATCAAGAAAAGATCTAGAAGTCTTTAGGTCTATTAAAATAACATATAGTATGTCATTAAAATAATTACAAGCCACAATTTTACTTTTTCAAAACATAGAAAGTACTAAATACCTATTTATATGTATTTAAACATAGATCTTATGCCAAAGTAGCATAAAGTGCGTTTATAGAATGACGTTGATCTGACCTTGAACTTAAAAAAAAACCCTAGATAAAAAATAATAAGATCTGCATGATTAATTCTCGCGACAATGTATGTCGCTGTTGCCGTCTCTATCTAAAAGCCGGTAATGACAAGGACGGAGTATGTGAAAAAGCGACTTAATTACTAGCTTGTTAAGTTAGTATCAAATCAAGCAGTTTAGTATAGTACCTAAGCTGTAACCGTAAGACTCAGAACACACGGTGAAACGCAACTGAAACTGCTAGGTACTTTTGAGTTGCATCGAAGTTTCTGCTTTTCCCTCGTATGTGGTTTTTAAGGAAATTTAACTAACTAGTTTGAAACATTTCGTTTCAGTTGCGTCGTGTGTGGTTTTCTAAGGAAGTCTATAGCAGAAACTTCGATGCAACTCAAGTTTCAGTTGCGTTGCAGTTGCGTTTCAAGGTGTGTTTTGGCGGTTAGGTTAGGTTGGGTTATATCTGCGCAGCTCGATAGAATGCGCTTCCTTTCGCCTATCCACTACCGTGACGAGTAAGATGTTGCATGACGTCATTTAACCAGGTGCGTAGATATTTCCGAAGGGTTATACTACTGTCTGTTAGTGTAAATAAGAGCCTATGAACGACTTAAAAAAAAAGCGGTTTGCAGCACAGAGCATTTTCGATTGTCACATTATTATCGAAATTGTCCCCATTAGAATAAAATTCAAAATCAGTTGACACAACATTCACATGTAGTCGCGTCGATGCTCATTTGTTGTGATAAATGATTCTGAATTTTATTCTAATGAGATCAATGTCGATATTAATATGACAATCAAAAATGCTCTGCGCTGCGCTCCGTCAAGTGTGCGTCGGCTCTAACCGACCGTACTTTTATATTTTAGTACATATTATTAGTTTTAAAAGTGAATTAAAACCTTCTCCTACCGTTGCTCTTAATCCTGGTATTTTTGAGTGTGATTGTCGTTGATTGCAGTGGTTGGCCATTGTTGGTGCTCCGAAGGACTGGGCAGTAAGTTCTGTGAATAAATATGTTTATTAATTTATTTAATTTAAGTTATTTTTAGATAAAATAGTGAACTACATAGGTTAAGTAAGTAGGTTCCTAATATGAGTTTGTAAAAAGATTTTTTTTTTTTTTTGAGATTATTTTTACAAATTCGTAAAATTTTTGGTGCAAACAGTTAAAAGGAATAAAGGAGGGAAACTACCCTCAGTTTCCCTCCTAGCTACTCTGGCAAAAAAGTAGAAATTTAAAAAAGCCAACACTGTAGTGTCATCTGTTTTTTCTTAGATTGATTTGAAAGTGATGACGCTTCAGTGTTGCCATTTTTTAATTTCAATATGAGAATTTCCTCAACAAAAAAAAAGTTAGAATTAAGAAAAATATAAATGTTTTAAACAACTTACATAGTATGAGCATCGTCGCCTGTAGCACCACAAGTAGAACAGACATGGCTCCTCAGAATTGGACATCTCACAACATGCTTATTGCCAACTCTCTCTTTCACAACATGCGTCATATAAACAACAGGCGTCTCGCCATTTTTACGACAAAAACTACACAATCTTTGCATACTTCCTCCTTGCCCATAGTTGGCCGGCCTTGGCCCATTCATTGGCGTTCTTGGGTAGAACATTCTAGGCCCAGACTGGGTTGACCTTGGCGACAAACTTGAAAACGTTGGCGAAGACATCGTTGGTGAAACATTCGACATAGTTGGCGATAGATTGTATTTCGAACTGGCCGGTGAGGTTTTAATCGGCGTTCGAAATTCGGTTTCTGGAGGGAAAAGTTTGTAGAAGACATTTGTGGAGTTGTTTTGTTCGATAAAAAAGTTTCTATTAGGCGGAGTGTGGAATAAATCTTCTTGGAATGATTTATAATCATCAGGAATCTTTTTTGGTGATGTTGCAACTTTTTCTTGTACTGATGTCTCCATTGGGAGTATTTTTCTTCCAACTATTGGCCGTTGACGTCTTGGCTCGGAAATTTTCGGTGTTTCACACATAGGTTGATTGTCTGTTTCATAAACTGGTGTCATGTTGAATGACCTTTGGTGGTATTCCTGGCGGAATGAGGAGTCGAACATGGATTCCGGTGATGTGGACTCAGCTGAACTTGAAGATCTGTTGTTTGAGTTGTACGGAGACTGTGCCAAATTGCTGTAGGCATTTTCTGTAAAGAAACAATTAAAAATAAATCAGGATATTTAGATAAATTGAATAACATGCTTCAGTAAGATAAGTAACTTAACTTACTTCAGATGACATAAACTTAATTTACTACCTACTTATTTTTGTGTCAAATATTTTTTCATAAAGCAATTTTGGTTGGAGAGTCATGTTATGGAGGGCATAGGTACATAATGTATCTGTCATAAGATCAACTACCAATAATGATAACTACGTAGTTCATGTTATTTATGTTTAATGTAGTAGGTAGGTAACTGACTGAGCAAGATCACCAATTTACAAAAATGATGGTAAGTAGTAGTGATGGGCCGAGTACCAGTTTTACCGAGTAACCGAGTACCGAGTATTACTCGGTTTAAAGTTTACCGAGCCGAGTACTCGGCCGAGTTACTCGGTATACTTGAAGCAGGTAGAATTGGGGGCTAACAAATTCGGGATCAAACGGTGTTACGATCTTCCCTCTTCACCCCGCTAACTATTCGAATGAAACCAATAAACCGCAAGCTTATGAGAGGAAAAAATTTGATAAAACATTGTTCATAAAATTTTCTCCTAAATAATTATGGTTTTAGCAGCTTATAACATTGCTCTAGCTGGGCAAAGGCCTAAATATGTACCATATGAATGAATGAGACTATGATCTACCAAGCAGATCTAATGCGCAAGGTAGATTTATTTGTACCGAGTACTCGGCATTTTTACCGAGTTATTCGGCCGATTACGAGTAGTGAAAAAAGTGCCGAGTACGCCGAGTACCGAGTATAAACCGAGTACTCGGCCCACCTCTAGTAAGTAGGTACCTAATTAGTTAGGTATTCTGACAGGCATGTTGATGTCAAGTTCAAGTCAATTTCTACCTAGAAAAGTCACAAAATTCTACTAGGTACCCCTGCCTACCTTTATTTACTTCTGTCTCTACCAGACAGAAGTCTCAACTCTACTGAGTTCCCTATAATAATACAATCTTAATAAAAAAAACCTCTATTACGTATAGATTTCGACCTTAAGACATTTGCATTTGAATTACCTATTTAATTTGATCTTTATATAAACGCTAATTCTTTTACTTGACACATAGGTGTATTAAGAAATACATAAATTTTGGTTAATTACCTATTTACTAAGAATGTAGAAAAATAAAAGCGAAAACATGAAAACTTACGATTGTCAGTACTTGCAAAAAGCCGGTGCATTTCAGACATGTAGTCGACCATACTCTTCGATGGCAACATTTTAATCTGTAAGCATCACAAATAATTCATTTCAATAACGTTTTCATTCACATTTTCACTAAAATTTACACGTTTTTCAATCACTCAAAGAAACTTGTCCGTCGGCCATTCTGTCTGAAAAGTTTTGCGGAACTCAATTTAGTGTTTAATTTTTTTTAAACGTTTAGAGAATGAAGTAAAGTAACATAATAATATTAATTAAAATTAAAATTGTATTTTTAAACATGTTATAATTATTTAGAAAGTCTTTTTTGTTAAGTGAAATTCAAATGAGACTATCGGGCGGCAGGTTTGAATTTGTAGGCACAGAAATTGTTTCATATTTCGTAATTGAATTACTTAGCTGCAATTTCCAAAAGATTAATTGATTCAAATTACGTAAATTAACAAAAGTATTCTATCGATAGTACAAACGAAGAAATACCTATATCAAAAACTCTGAAATACTTATTTATTTCAAAAGTCAGTATTTAATATGTACCTACTTAATCAACAAAACATTAAGTAAACACTTACCAGTGATAAAGAAACAGGTTCCTCACAGTAATTTAAACTCTTAACCATAAATAACTGGATTTAGAAACACACACGTCTTGCGCCGAAGAAGTTACAGAACCGACTGAAAAAAAATTGAGCCAATAGGAGCGGTTGTCGGCGAAAGTCAAAGCTTTTGTGAAAAGCCGCAAAGGTGCCGAAACTCCGCCCCTTTTCTTTCGGCGTTTGGCTTTTTCTAGTAGGATTCCAATAGGAACTGAGGCGCCAATATTAATATAATATGAATGAATCAGATTTAATTAAATGGAGTAGGTATGTTAAAGTAAACAACATATTTTATTTAAAATGAAAAAGCATTGTTTGGTGGAGACGGCGGCGACGGCGCAGCGGAGGCGCGGGCGGCATTTTTATGTAGGTAGATACTTAGGTAACTTATCTTATCTAGCCATCGCTGTCCCACAGCAAAGACCTCTCTCCTCTTCTTCCATGATTCCCTATCCAGGGCCGCCTCTGCTCAGTCATCCAAGCAAGAAGGCGTCCAGTTCATCTCGGCACCTTTTTCGTTGTCTGCAGCGAGGTCTTTTGGCTGTTGGTTGCCATTGGGTTGCTGTGATTGCCCAAAGATCGTTCGGCAGGCGACAGACGTGACCAAATATGTGTGGTTATAAGGATATATAAGGAAGAAGCTATAAGGACGGAATCATATATCTCCAGATGTAAACTTATTAATTTCTACAAGCAGTTTATTCAATTTCAGTCTTTGTTTATAAAACACATGGATAGGTACATAAATGCACTTTCATTTGTTTGAACTTTGAAGTAGTAAATCTACTGCCCGCTAGGTGGCGGGGCTAAAATGGTTCAACTACTTACCAATAGATGGCGTTACATGGCTTAAAATTGAAAAGATGAAGGAAACAAATTAATTTGATTCTCATTTTTATTTCGTATAAAAAACAATACTGGTACAAAAGTCCTTAAAAACTAACTTATAGCTAAATAATCAATCGTTTTGTACAAAATAAGGTTAACGAAGTGACATGCTGTCAAATAAAATGTTTTTCACACTACTCGCGTAAATAGGTACCTAGGTAGTTACCTATGTACTTAGATAATGTTATTTTTTTAATTATTATTTTTTCTAAACCTTTTCTAATGGTAAATTATTATAATTCTGGTAACTTTCGCTGTTTTGTTATAAATAGAGGTAGGTAACTACAATTTCTCGGTGTTTTTACATAAGTTAATAAAGTTCGTAGGTACTTGGGTAGGTAAAATACAATATATTTGTCCTTGTCTAATCGCTCAGTGGTAACCAGGAGGGCCATACGCTGTTGAAGGTTTGTACGTGTTTCTGTTGCCATGGAAACCGGTTAGAGACCCACTGAAGTCCGACGGAGTGTTGTAGTTGTAGCCTGTAGAAAAAAAAAACATTAACGCCCCGTTTCACCTCACATAAAAACTGGTGAACACAGAAATAAAAAAACACTTCGAATATTTCGACGTCTGTCATCTGTCATTCTATTGACATTTGGAAGATAGCTAAGGTAGGTAAGTCTAAGGTAGGTAGGTTGTCTGGAAGAAATCACGTAGCGATAAGGCCGCCTTTGCGCACAATGTTATAGTTTTAACTTTTATTTTGTATATCTTTGTGTGCAATACCGTAGGTACCTGTCTACATATTTCTATCTATCTATCTATCTATAGGTAGGTATGTAGAGGTTCCATACGTACCCACTACAGGGGCACAAGCCTACTCTCATTTACCTAATCTAATCTAGCCACTTGCGTCCCACTGCTGGGCAAAGGCCTCTCCTCATCCACCACGACTTTTTGTCTCAACCTTCCTCTGGTACCCAGGTTCTCAAGAAAGTGTCCAGCTCGTCCCTCCACCTTTTAAGGCCCACTTGCGCAGCGGAGTTAGCTAAAGCCCGGGGTTAAATATATGATTTAACTGTGTTAGCAGCTAACACCGGGTTTATTGCGTTAACTCTGGGCTGCGCAAGTGGGCCTAAGGCCGACTTGCGTACTGAAGGGTTAGCTCAATAAACCCGGTGTTAGCTGCTAACACAGGGTTAAGTCAAGATAAATCAATACAAATTATTTATTTAACCCTGTATTAGCAGCTAACTCCGGGTTTATTTGGCTGCGCAAGTGGGCCTAAGTGATAGAAAAAGAGGTTCAATTACCTTGATTATTATTATTCTGAGTAGGTTCAGGGTAATGTGCTTCTCCTTCATATCTCACATCAGCATGGAAGCCGGTCTGCCAATCCGCGTAGTAGGTCACTGGAAAAAGAATAGACAGGGTAGTTGAAAACATAGGTTCTTACGTCTAAGCCCAGCAGTGGGATAGACTGTAAAAGGTCTATCTACACCGATTTCGAACAAGTGGAGGCTTAACTTAATGTCAATGTTTCTTTGGAATCGTTTATTTATTTTAGGGGATCAAACAACACTACATTATAACAGCAATATTTCACTTCAGTTTTATTATCAGATTAGATATCTTTACCTCACTCTTCTCTTTTTCTCTCTCTATCTTTATACCTACTTATGGCCTATCTACACACATCCGGGCCGTGCCCGGGACGTGACCGGGCCGTGGCCTGTCAGGAAGGAAAACAATACGTCGTCATGACAACGTCTGTGAACGAATCCATAGGAAATGTATGGAATAATATTTTTTCCCTGACACGTCCCGGACACGGCCCGGGTGTGTGTGGATAGACCATAAGTAGGTAAAAAGATAGAGAGAGAAAAAGGGAAGAGAAAGGTAAAAAGATCTAATCTGATTATAAAACTGAAATGTGTTAGGTTATACATACGTATTGCTGTTATAGGTGTTATTTGTTTCCCTAAAATAAATAAACGATTCCAAAGAATCATTGAGATAGCTACGCCTCCTCTTGTTCGACATCGGAGCGTACGGCGGAAGGATTTGTGCTTTGTGTTATTTTCCTTCTAATTTCCTATGCTGCACTAGATCGGCGTTTCTGCGCCATAGAAATCAATAACAAGTAACCATCCGTTCCGTTTAGCCCCGATTTCGATCCAGTGGAGGCGTAGCTTTAACGTTTTTTGATAATAAAGCTCGCAAGATTAAAGGTTGAACCGAACTAGCGTTTTTATACATCACTAACACTATACCTGGTTAAAAGGAAAGTGATACTTTTCCTTACACCCTGTATTGGTATGGGTTTAACAGAAAGGGGGTATAAAGCCGAAACACAGCGATAGTCCTCATGAAACTGAACAACTTTCCCCAAGGAATGTGGGTCGTAACTTGAAAAAAAAATTCGCCTCCCCATACAAAATGTCCGATCAGCTGATCGAGTAAGTACGGGCGATCCAAAAATTTTTTTGTTGTTCAGTTTCATGGGGACTATCGCTGTGTTTCGGCTTTGTACCCCCTTTCTGTTACACCCTGTATAACCGCTTACCAATCTGTGTCCGTCCATCAGGTAGCTGAACCCGGTATTCCCCTCGTACAGTGTTGCCATCTGAACTCTCTCGTCGATCGTAGTCGTTGCCAGACTGAGCGTCTTTCACTGAGTACCCGAATTCGTAGGATTTTGGCTGGAAATAAAAGGTTTTATATGGTATTATCTTTGAGTATAGAATATAATAAGGTGGTGCCACATTTTTTTTTCATATACAAATGAGTTTATGACAGCGTGCCAAAGTTGGCGCAAGTTTTTCATAGTTTTCTTGGTAGATGACCTGTCAAACGATAAGGAATTCCATACAAAAAGGTAGCCATTTTGCGATAGACCAGGCACGCAGATCCAGACGGTATGGCACCTCCTTATATATTCTATACTCAAAGGGTATTATTGAAATAAATACAATATAAGTACCTACTTATTACTATGCTATTTTCTACCAATGTTTGTGCTGATGGATGGATGTAAATATGTGAGGTGTTTGTTGCCCAAAAAATACTGAACAGATTTTGATGAAGTTTGGTAGAATTTTGTAGCTTAAATATCTTATCTTATGGCCCACTGCTGGGCAAAGGCCTCTCTCCTCATGCGCCATGACTTTCTGTCCCGAGCTTCCTCCACCCAGGTACTCAATATCAGGCTATATTATGTTATTATGATACTGCGTAATTTCACTAAGTACCTACTCAGTTATTTGCGTATGGTGAAAATTTCTATGGTTTGATTGAGGTCTTTTTTTTTTAATTAATTTCCTCTTTTTATAAAAATTGCAATGTGGATTTGCCTGTTTAGGTATAATTATAATTAGGTAGATATAGCATAGCTTAACTTGCTGTAAACATAAGATAAACTTTGACTTTTGATATCGGACAAAGTTACTATGGAGTACCGAGTATTCTGTTAAAAATTTAATGCGGGCACGTATGTAAGTAAAGGCTGAAACACACCACATGCGTATGCGTAACGTAAGCACGGCTTAGCCACGCGCGTAGTTACGGTGTAACCCGATGTGACACCGGACTACGCGTCACGTCGACGTGTACGTCTACGTTACGCAAGCGGTGACAGTTCCATACATTACAACTCAGAGGTACGCATACGCAACACATACGCATCCGGTGTGTTTTGGCGTTAATTAGTTTTATGTACCTACTTAGGTACATAGTTATTAGATTTCAAGTACCTAGGCTTCAAACCAAAAACAATTTGATTTTTTTAAGTTTGTTCTTTTTTTAAATATTTTTTTTATTTTTTACCATGCCGACCTACCTACCAACCTACCTAATGGGAAAAATTGCCAGAGAATTTGCCAGAAGTATTGCCAGAGGATGACAAATGTTATAATTATAACATAAAACGTAAAACGTCTCTATGCATTCGCTGTTCCAAATATAGATAAATTATGCGAATAAAACAATAATTATCACACATTTAGCTCAGTTATCATTATACTCCATTACTATTCGGTAAGTGACTAAAATTATTCAAGTTGCAAAACCTATTAAGTGGATTGTCATAGCAAATTACTTATAAGCGCCAAAACACACGAAATGAAACGTTTCAAACTAGTTGCGTCGTGTGTGGTTTTCTAAGGAAGTCCATAGCAGAAACTGCGATGCAACTCAAAAGTAACTAGCAGTTTCAGTTGCGTTGCATTTGCGTTTCACTGTGTGTTCTGGGTCTTAGGTACCTATGATAAGAAATACAATATGTGCGGTGACCGATTTGACTTTAAACAAATTCGGGTATCATTTAGGTATCTATTTTACTAGAACGCTAACCACAATAATTTCCGGGAACACGTCCCTGACGGAACACGGCAAAAATCGGTTACGTACAAATTGTATAAACTTGTTCACACAGCTCCGTGTCAGGCGTCTATATTGAAACGGACAACACGGATAGCCCTGACCTGGTAATGAGTGGATAGCCCTTAATTCCTACGTGCCAAAAGTAAAGGACAGAGTCGGAAATAATTTCCGATGTAGGTATATTCATTCTTCTACTGCAGGGCACGATAATTATCTATACCTATGAAAAGATCATTAAAAATAGAACTTAGAACTAATATGATTCTCTTTGAATTCCAGCACAAAATGAAGCTAATAATTCTCCTAACAAGTCTTCTAATTGTCGACGCAGGAGTCGTAAAAGAAAACGAATGCGATGGCGTTATGATAGACGATGTATATCACGAGAAAGAAATCCTCAAATCTAACGTTGACAGACCATACCAACTCACTGTAGATCATACTACAAACACACTATACTTCAGCTACAGCATAAACCCAGATATACCTGACGATGATGAATACAGAACTGCGAAAATCAACCTAAACACCAAAGAATTCAAAGACTTAGAAGGTGTCAATAATGGCTTCGCACAAACTGTTGATGAAAAAACAAAAGACGTCTACATAGGCGGCAGCGATGGTGTCTACAAATACGCCAATAATAAAGCTAAAATCATAGCTGCTAAAGATGAAAACATCTGGACAGTTTTCTTCAAAGATGTCCTATATTATTCTACGTTTCCTTCTCAATTTTTATACATATACGCCAATGGGGAAAGCAAGAAATTCAAAGATTTAGAAGACACGAAAGTCGATCTGTTTATTATAGACAAAGACGATGAAATATTCTTCACGAACGCTACTGGTTTGTACAGTCAGAAAAAAGGTACAAAAGATAGTGTTTTGTATCAAGAATTTGAGTATTTGGGTGTAAGAGGTATGTCTTTGGACACTAACGGTACAGTTTATATTTGTGTGAAAGACGGAGTCTATCTAGCAGATAAAAGTGTTAAAGTTTTGGATAAAGTTTTTGATGTAGATGATGGGTTTGGTATAGCGTTTGATAGTAACAATAACTTTATTTACGCTGATAGTGATCAGCTTGTAAGATTGAAACCTAATAAAGATAAATCTTGTTGAGTAGTTGTTTATTTTTATTTGTGTTTTCCTCCTCCTTTCATTTAGTCAAGAGTACCCTAAACCGTCGAGCATGTATGAGGCGACTGATGAGTGTGGATGAGGCGAAAGAGGTATGTTTGGATCGTAGCAGGTGGAAGGAAGTGGTCTCTGTCTACCCCAATGGGAGAGGTGTGACGGATATGTATGTATGTGTATGTTTAATCCTGTAGGGACTAATGATTGTGAATGTAGTGATTGATAAGGGTACTTTTAGATAGTAGAAAGTACAGAAGTACCATCATTTTGCTGTACTATGGTAGAGAGTTGAATGATCTCAGTCTATCATCGACAGGAAAGCAACACTGATCCCTACGTATGTTTAAAAAGGGTAACTTTTTGGGCAACCCCCAAAAAGTGCCAAGTAGCTTACCTAATCATAAGGTTTTATTTTTATTTTTGTACCTAATTTAAATCAAATCTAGTCAGTCCTGTGAAAGAATACTTGTCTTTTTCGCATCGGTCTTTTCACGTCAAGTCACGAAAAAATTGTCCTCTCAGGCTTTCATAAATCATCTGACAAAGATGATGTTAATAGCTTAATACCTGACGTACAAAGATAGTTCATCACTATATTTAAGAGCGTCGCTCTTGTCGGTGGAGTCTTCGCCACTCTGCTCTATTCTCTGCCGTCCGTTTGAGCCCCTGATACTATACAACTTCTATTACCTCTTTTAATGATTGTAAAATAGGTAGAATGATAGCGATGGCCTATGACACATTACTCACTGTAAAATCACAGGACGCATAGTTGTAATTGCCCAACCTACAAATGACCTCTATACTATTTTATATCAATTTTCTCACGCTACCATCCAAATAATACAGTTGCAAAACTTTAAAACGCTCTTGTTCAAGGGAATTAAAGTGATAATTACAACAAAGTTTGTCATCCCGAGTGCAAATTTAAGTTTGTTACAGATAACATATGAAAACAAAACAGCATCAGTATGCATAGTGAAGTTTAGTTTATAGCACGTTTAGTTTAATAAATAAAAACAATGAATAGTCTTAAATACGTGTTTCTATTGTTTACAATCAGTGTAAGTGCCAAAACGCCACTAATTTACACGGATCAACCTTTACAGCGAATTGGATCAAGACTGTATAAGCAAGACTTACTGACAAATAACTTTACCGACCCAAAAGAACTAGCATATGATTCTTCTACGAGAAATCTTTATTTCATGTACATGGATGATGTTTTACAAAACTCAGGCAGAGCTGTTGTAAATGTAATAACGAAACAATCAAAGAAAATTGAAGGGATAGAGAAGAATAAGGCTACAGCAGTCGATAGTGAAAATGGAGATGTGTATTTTGGATCGGAAAATGGTTTATACAAATACGATCCTATAGAAAACAAGGCCAAAAATATAGGTCTTTACAATATAAACATTTTGAAGCTTGTTGTCAGAAACAATCAAATGTATCTCATAGATGCCAACACGCATATGCTGTACAAAGTTTTGTATGGATTGAAAATCGTTATTTTAATCGGAAACATGAAAAAAGTTTTGCAATTCGAAGTCGACAATCAAAATAACATTCATTACGTCACAACTTGCGGTGTTTACTGTATCACAAAGGATCACGAAGTTATTAAAAATAAAGATTTAAATTTAGTTTACCATTTCATTTTGGATGATGATAAAACTCTGGGGGTAACTGAAAATGCTATTTATGATATTAATTGCAAAGATGGCACAGCAACAATGATGAGCGAAATAGATTTCTTTCCAAGAAGTATTATTTATGGAGACTATGGTGATATATTCTATTCTATAGATAATAATATATTTAGGTTAAGGCCAATTACATCTTATCTTATTTATTATGCTGTTTTGAATAAACGAAATGATTCGGTTGTTTAGGGAAATAAACATGTTTGTTTTAAATGTTGTTTTTCATTTTCAAGTTTATTATGTCAGGGTTTTAGTGATATGATTTAATTGGATTATTGTTGCAGAAAAAGCTAATAAAGATAAATATTCGTTAAATATCGCGTTGCTATATTCATCGGACTAGTACTACAAGCACATGAGGCAGTAGAAGTACAGAAGTAGGACATGAAACCCCTTTGGGGCACAGTAACATGAGAGGGCGCTTTGACAACTTACAAGCTTGGCAATAAATTATAGGTCGCGCCACGTAAAAAGAACTCTGGCTGTCAGCTGCGCATTAGACGATTTTTGAGTCTGACGTGTAACATTTGTTCTAAAATACCATATCGCGCACAAAAATGTGTAATCACAGTCATGGTCTTACGCACAAAGGAAAGAAAAATATTTATTACCTATATTTGTTTACTTTTGTTTTTAATTATATTTGTATTTCATTATATGATTTTCAGTCCATAAGTCATCATACGTAACCGCGTGCAAAAGACTCTTTCAAGAATAGCCATCATAATAGTACTTTCGTGCGTAAGTGTTCCCATGCGCGAACACATCCCTTTCAATTGTTTCCAGAGTTCATTTTACGTGGCGCGACCTATAACTCCTTTAAGTATTAAGATTTAAGTGTTATCATCTCACTTACCACTTCATTATCATGTCCATGATCATGACCATCATGTCCTGACCCTGACGAGCCATAGCCAGCTTGTGGCCCATTGTGGCCGAACCCACTGGGAGCAGTTGGGCCCCCACTAAATGAAGAGGGAGGGAGGTAACTGTTTGATGGTGTATTGTAGCCTGAAAAGATTTTACAATCATTTACTAAAGTAGTATTTAAGACCATTTTGGTAGGTGCAGTACGAAATGTTTTCTTGCGTCATTTGACGTTAACTTTGAGGTAAGCGTCATTTGACGTTAACTTTGAGGTAAGCGTCATTTGACGTCAACTTTAAGGTAAGCGTCACTTGACGTTAACTTTGAGATAAGCGTCATTTGACGTCAACTTTGAGGTAAGCGTCATTTGACATCTAATTTGAGGTAAGCGTCATTTGACGTCAACTTTAAGGGAAGCGTCACTTGACGTCAACTTTGAGGTAAGCGTCATTTGACGTTAACTTTGAGGTAAGCGTCATTTGAGGTCAACTTTAAAGGAAGCGTTATTTAACGTTACCTTTGAGGTAAGCGTAATTTGACGCCAACTTTGAGGCAAACGTCAATTAATGTCAAATGCGAATTTGACCACTAAGCAACGTAGCTTGCAATGCAATGCTAGAACTTTATATTATAAAGTCACAAAAACCTAAACAAAGGCACTTACTTATGTGTTATCTAGGTAGGTACAATTCACAAAGTGGTCTCAGCCTACCCCACGATGCCTACTACCAGATGGGAGAGAGGCCTGACGGATATATGTGTAAGAACTAGTGGCTGCCCGCGACTTCGTTCGCATTTATCATCATATCTTGGAAGAAAGACATGATATCTCAAAATAAAACAACCTATCATTCATTTATTTATTCATTCATGCATTCATTCATATGAGTTATTCTGATGTCCAAGCTAAGTTATTGTAAAATTTCATTACACTCTGTTCAATGGTTTTTACGTGATGAAGTAACAAACATCCATCCATCCATCGGCACAAACATTGACTGTCTGTGATGTCTGCAGGAAGAAATTTATTTTAGAAATATGCTGTACCTTTTTATAACTTCTCTTTTTTTCTGTCTCTATGTACCATCATCTTACAATAAACTGTTAAATAAAAAAATAAATATATTGACATTTATAATAGGATTTACCATTACTCGGCGGTATATACTGGTTACTCGGAGCATTGTAGTTATTCTGGACTGGTCTCCGGTAGTTGTAACCTTGGACCGGGGGTTCCGTACTCGCTAATGTAGCTGCGAGAGCGATGATTAGTATCTGAAAGGAAAATTTAATTTTTAAAATGATGCCGATACGAGTATGATAAAAATATAGTATAAGATGTTTCCTAATTGGATGTAATTATTTAAACATGTAACTAATTAGACTTATGATAACAAACAACTTTTATTATAGAACCTATAACCAAATCTAAAAAAAAACACAACTTCCTTCCCCTACTAAAATATCCCACTTTATTCAAAGAACCTAATTTAATCCAATAAAAAAAATTGTCGATTAGCTGATGTATCTTGTATATGAAGCCAAAACCTCCAAAATTACGCGTCAACCCACAAAAATCGCATTTTTAACCGACTACAAACTAAAACACCAGACCAAAGAAAGGAAGTTCTCAATTCGGCATTTTTTTTATTCATTCATATTAAACGTCAAATATCAACCGCAGATGCGTAAGCGCATTTATATTAACAAAAACTATAAATTAATTGAATAAAACTAAATTAACACAACACAGGAAGCCCGACCTATAAATAACAATGAAATGATTTAAAAGTTATACATTTTTGTTTAAATCCCCCACAATAGACTATAGAATAATAGATAACATTTAATAAAACAAATTATTTGGCAATAACGAAAGTTATTTTGCATAACAATTGGGTTTTTGAATAAAATAATCGTCGTGTTATGTTGTAATCAGTTCTGCATATTTACCTACATGCTAGAATATTATATTATGTATCAAATAGATAGGTACTTCTATGTAGGTACCTAACGTAAATAAATACTTAGGCTCAACTCACACCGAAAGAGCGGCGAAGGGCAGCGAAGCGGAGCGCAGTTTCAGTGTCATATGAATTTTAATTTTATTTTCATTACTATAATACTTATTATCGCAAGAGAAACTCGAACGAGTCGCGCGGATACCCGCGGCGCCGCAGGAAGAAAGTTGCGGGACTCCGTGACTCCGCGCTTCGCTGCCCTTCGCCGCTCTTTCGGTGTGAGTTGAGCCTTACTTACTTTCAATGGCTATGTACCAGGGGCCCAACTCTGCTAATTTACAAATATTCTCAGTTGTGTCGGCAGTGTCAATGTCACTTTTTGACACATTTTTGGCAAACAATGCAAGCCTTAACTTTAAAAAGGCCGTTGCCAAAAAAAGAAAAAAAAAAAAATTAAAAAAAAAAAAAAAGAGCCATCCTAAGTGTTGTCAAAACCTACAGGATTAAATGATTTTTCATTTCATTTCATAGCCATTGTTTAGCAGAAAACTAAATGTCTCCAAAAATGCCATTCACACACTCTGCCGATACACAACTGAGGCTATTTTAAATAAGCAGACTTCGACCCCTCTGTCTATAATATGATGTTTAGTATGGATGGAGAGCAAGGAGGCCTTTGCCCAGAAGTGGGACAACAGTGGGACGGGCTGTCTGTATCTGTTATCTACTTATTTAAGTTTTTAAAATAATAACATTGATTATTTCAAGCGTTACGGTATGTAGTTATGAGCCGGATAGGGTAAGACGAGGGGACTTGCCCATACTAATTGAGCCTAAAAGGGGTTTGAAGATTTTAGTACAAAATTTTTTTTAATTTTCCAAAAGTGGCGGCTGTCAATGAAACCTTCATTAATCGATAGTTCAGGTATTGACCTGTCGATACCTGAACTATCGATTAATGAAGGTTTCATTGCCGCCATTTTTGTCGAAAAAGGTACATACACAAGATTAGGTAGGACATTATCTTCAAACCCCTTTATTGTTAAATGTTCAATTGTTCATACAAGAGCAACCGCAGTGAATTCTGCCCTTTAAACCCATTTAGTAATTGCTATCATTGTTGAACACCATTCCTAAACACCTAGGTACCAAATACAGAGTCCTAGGTCTATCATTAGATGCCCTAAGGTGACCTAGATGATGAAATTTCTCACCCATATGCATACAGTTGCATATTAATGCATTGTTACGCAAGTACTTAGTACTTACAGCGGTCTGAGACCTAGGTTTTGTTTTCAAGAGACTAAAGTCAGGCTATTTAGTATTTATACTCAGTGAAATGTCAAAAGAAAGCCATACAGGTTGTTAGGAAAAGTATCACTTTCCTTTTAACCAGGTATAGTGTTAGTGATGTAGAACATACAGGTTGTTAGGAAAAGTATCACTTTCCTTTTAACCAGGTATAGTGTTAGTGATGTAGAACACATATCTATCACGAAAAAAAAAATATTTTTTTAACTCATTTTTTAATCACTGACACTATACCTGGTTAAAAATAAAGTGATACTTTTCCTAACACCCTGTATAGGTACCTAAGAAGAAAATGTCAACATTTAGAAGAAACAAAAGAGAAATGACGTAACAAGACATTTGTCAATGTAAAATTTTGAGTGTTTTTTTTTATTGTAAACTAGAGGCTGCCCGGGATTCGGTACATACGCCTTTATCGTCATATCTCGAAAAAAAAATATGATATCTCAAAATAATAAAGCCTATGTGTTATTCCGATGTGCAAGCTACAATATTGTAAAGTTTCATCAAAATCTGTTTAGTAGTTTTTGCGTGAAAGAGTAACAAAACAAACAATCATCCATCTCGGCACAAACATTGACATTTACAATGAAATGAAAATGAAAAGAAAAATCATAATCCTGTAGGTTTTGACAACACTTAGGACGAGTCATTTTTTAAAGTTAATGCTAGATTCGCAAGAGTGCTGGGTAGCAATTCCGCTAAATTAAGTTAAGCGACCAAACTATAGCCAACAGATAAACATTCGACAGCAATATGTCACAAATTTGGTATTCTCTTAAGTGCCACGATTAATAGTCGATTAGTAGTCTCTAGAGGGTTTTGTCTACTGTCAAATAGCGAAGAGAATACCGTTTGGAACTGCCACTCATGTGACATTGCGGAGTAGAATACCGATTATAGCGTAAAGTAATAAAATGTACGGCCGATCGCTGTCCACTGTCAACTTTTCTGTTAAGAGAATACCAAAACGTGTCAATTTATACAATTCACATTCTAGAGAGACACCATTTTTCATTTGGTAATTAGAAGAATACGGCCCCAGTTTTCCCCAGAGAAGAACCTAGCAAGAAACTAAATACTTATTAGTAGTATAATATTACTTAATGGTCGGATAGGATATTTATGGTTCACAAGGATCTTTTCCACCATAAACAATTAACGTGAATGTTGCCACATTTATAAAATTCCCACAGTAATAGACAAGAGGTAATAGACAGGGCAATAACACAAAAAATACTATATCAACATATTTATGATAGACGCTTGAATGAAAATGCTGTGCCGTACAAAATGCGAGAAAAAAAAACATGATATCGATATATTGACAAGTTAGGAAATGTGTTTCAGAATTTTAGTAGATACCTACTTTAATTGTTCCCATAGTAGCTCTTACAACACAAAGTCTTAACGCATTAGCAAAAGGGGAAAAAATTCAAAAAGAAATTTTTTGTCCATGACATAGATTAGGTTTTTCAAAAAGTGGACAGTCCCTATTGAATCGCTCAACAAATTTGACGTTTATAAATATGAGATCGCGACTAGTGCGGTGATTTCTATATCAAACTAATTTTTTTTATTTATTTAGGATCAGTCTCAACCGCTATTTAATGCGTAAATAATATACGTCACTTGACGCTGAGTATTTAGAAAGCAACGTCAATTAACGTCAAAAGTATAAGACCGTTCGAGAATTAAGGAGGTAACGTCGTCAAGTGACGTCAAACATTCTGCCACAGTAACCTCCATTTACTTAATAAATTATTCCAACTCTAACATGCGTAAATCCAATAAAAATCATCATCATCATCATTTCAGACTATAGCTGCCCACTGCTGGGCAATAAAAATATCTTTGATCATACATAACTAATATACAAATTATCTACTTATCAAATTACCAACATGGCGTGACTAAGGCCAGTTTTTTTATAAGCGTACGTTAACAAACGGCTAGTTTAACTGTGGTTTAACCAGTAATTTAACTGCGACATTGACGTTTCGACATATCGTAGTTAACTATAACAGGTCATGGCATGTTTTACTTATTATTTTGATAACGTTTATTGGTTAATATAAAATTGTTTTCTCGTGACTTTTATTATTTGCATATTTTAGTTTAGGTAGGTATACAGGGTGTCCAGAACGTAAGCATTGCGCATACGCACCTGCAGAAGCGACGCGGTTGCATTTTGAAGTTTGTATGAAAATTGTATCTATTCTATAGGTAATAAAAAGTTATGATAGCAATATAGTCTAATTATTGTTTGTATTGTATATTGCATTATTGTTTAATTAGAAATAATACGTACCTACTTAATGTTTTTTTTTCATTGGAATCAAAATAATTTCTACTTTAGCTATAGAATGACCCTAGAAACAAAAATACATAAACAGTCAAAAATCACTACCCTTCCTTTTGGATTTGCCGTAGTCGGGTATTAAATAGGTAGTTTTTTGTCATTGGAATCAATGGTTATTTTCAGCTAGAATGTACGTAGGTATAGAATCACCCTTACAGAATAAACACATAGACAGCCAAAAATCATTACCCCTCTTGGCTTCACCATCGTCGGGTAATAAAGACCATTCATGCCACAATGACGTCACGTGCCTTCAATTTTGTAACTCGCTCGGATTACGGTTGAACGACGAACGGTAATTTGTGAGCGATGCTTACTACCGAGCTCAGATCTAAATATTGTAAGGAAGTAAGTTTGGGAAACTGGGAGTAATATGGTTATTTCCAGTTTTAAGAATTAATTTAACAAAATTACTCTTTCACGGCCAAACCACTGAATAGATTTTAGTGAAACTACCGTTGCTAACACATCATAATAATGCATTGACTAAGTAAGTATTTTAGTATAATTGTGTATGTTTTTCAAGATATGACAGACATTAAGTGTGTACGAAGTCGCAGGTAGCCTTTAGTTCTTTTTATAAGCACATAAACCTAAAAACAATAAAAAAACATAGTCCGAGAATGCTCCTGAGATCACGGACGTCATATGACGTCAAATATTTAATGCAAGTTACTTTTTTCACGTTGACCTATAATAGTTTTATAACTATGTATAACTATGTATACCTATAACTATGTACCTAGTTTGTAAGAGTCAATCTAAAGTTTTTACCAGATCTGAGCCATAAAGATTGTTATATTTTGTCATTAACGTTATTATGTTAGGATAGTTTGTTTCGCTATAAGTATCATCAGTAAATACAGCATTTCAAAATAATCATATCGGATAGTTAAACAAGTACAATTTCACTGTTACTAAGTCACTGTGACTAATATCGTGGTATTAGGAAGTGAATTGCATGATATTGCACATAAAGTAAATAATATAATTACTTATTCGTTTCAGATTTATGAGGCTGATTTCTTTAAAAATATCTCAGTACCTACCACTTACTAAAATTAAGGGCTTTTACGCATTAGCGGTGTAACCGTCTCCACGGATTGACATTTGATACCTATAGAAAACGCCACAAACCCAAACTATGCTATATTGACTCGGCAGATTTGTCATGTTTTCGTGATTTCAAATGTCAAAACGTAATAGTTATTTAACGGCTAAAGCGTAAAGGCCCGAGATCTTAGAAAATGCCACATTTTTTTTCATATACAAATGAGTTTATGACAGCGTGCCAAGGTTGGCGCCAGTTTTTCATAGTTTTCTTGGTAGATGACCTGTCAAACGATAAGAAATTCCATACAAAAAGGTAGCCATTTTGCGCCGGACCAGGCACGCAGATCCAGACGGTATGGCACCTCCTTATACATATATTCTATACTCAAAGCCCGAGCGAGATAGTGTAGTATGCCTGTCGCTGCGTTAAGACTTCGACATTAAAGAGGAAATTTTACGTCAAACGGCAGTCTTTGTCATTTGACGTCAAACCACGTCAAACGTCAAATGAGCTAAATAAAGAAAAACTTACCCTAAACTGCATCATTTTTGGATTTGCTATTTGGATCTGAAATAAAAAAAAAAGATTTTTCAGCAATTTGTAGTCAGAGCCCGCGGTTACAAGGTATACTCCTTAGCGAGCTGTAACCGTATCCGTTGCATACACTGTAACCAAAACACATTCCCCTTATTACGAAACAAGGTTTAAAGATAGTCCGACGTTAGTTCGTTGCTTTTGACGTTTCGGCTATGTACAAAACGTCAAACTAAACGAACTAACGTCGGACTATCTTTAAACCTCGTTTTGTAATAATGGCGATGATGGCGTATGTGTACGTACGAACATGGTTCGCGACCACATTCGCGACGAACGAGACAAGAGAGGCTTGCAGCGAGCCGACGATTGTCGGTTTTTGCCGCGTATCAAAGGGTTACTGTAACACGCGAACACACTAGAACCTTGTTACTGTTCGGTTACAGTTACAGTTCGCTCATGAGCACGCACCCTTAGAAAGATCTACTATTTTTTAAAGTCACGTATACAGGGTGTAACAGAAAGGGGGTGTAAAGCCGAAACACAGCGATAGTCCTCATGAAACTAAACAAATTTCCCCAAGAAACAAGGGTCGTAACTCGAAAAAAAAAATTTGCATGCCCATACAAAATGACCGAACATCTGATCGAGTAAGTTCCCTTCTTTCTTTGGGAGAAAGTTGTTTAGTTTCATGAGGACTATCGCTGTATTTCGGCATTATACCCCCTTTCTGTTACACCCTGTATATCATAATAACGCTGGCGATTATCAATTTATTAATGAGAACAGAAATATGTAGTTACTTTTAAATGAGTCTAGGTATAGGTAGGTACCTACTCCCTAACTTAATTTTGTTTTTTTTTTCTACGTAAACTTCAAATTATTATTTATAAAGTCACGTATTTAATGATTGCTTACTTTTAATCCCACTAACCTTAAAACCCATATAAGGAAGTGTTTTTCACAATACCGTGCAACAATTAGACACACTATGACAAATCTTTGTAATCGACGTTCGCGCTTGCGCCTTAGAATTTGTGAAAGAAAACCGTTACTTTTAAACTGGCAAACTTCTTGGTAACAACTATTGTGGATTCTGCCAATGTCAAATGAAGTTAATCTAACCATAATCATAATATTGATCCTACTACAATTTTATTAGTATATCTTAGTTTACTATAAGTTCGGACATAATAAACACGCAAACACCCCGATTTAAGACAACATCTCTACATCAAATATTTTTTTGTGCCATCGTCGTGCGAATCGGACATTTTGCTATATAGATATTCTGCTATACAGACCACCTGTTAGGTGGATGTTTTGCTACATGGACGTTTTGCTAATAAGACGTGTTGCTCATCAGACGTTATGCGCCGTTGGACGATTTGCTACTTGGACTTTCTGATTGGAATGGTAAGTAAGTACCTATGTCTTTAGTGGGAATGTAACCCACGACGTATGGCCTAGGCATGGTCACTACCAACCACGCCAACTGGCCAGTCTACTCTTTACATTTTCATTGATACGAAGTCATTTAAAGAGAATACATTGTCAGATCAGACATGACATTCATTTTCTAAAATTACAATTTAAATTGTTACCATAATATATTTGTTTTCTTTTCTTATTCAGCAGAATTTAAAAAATCATGATCATTTAAGCAAGTAGTTCAAAAAAAAATCTACTTAAATTAAATTGTGTTTTCATAAGCAACTTATTTTTTTTTATAGCTAATTAACTGGGTACTTATAGCTTTTTTTGGTTCGGAAGATAGCAGTTTGCGGCTCTGGCAGTCTTCTCTCCAATCAATTAAGTATTTCTTTTTATTAGCAAGTGTAATCACATTGATCCTGTTCGAAAGTGACACCTGTTTTTCTAGTTTGGTAAGGCCTAGGTTAATCTGAGCCCTAGGTATCCTAGGGTACCTGTAGACAGATAATATACGTAATACAAAGTAGGTATCCTATTTATGGTTAGGGCGCAAAGGCCTTTATACTGTACTAGAGGCTGCCCGCGAGTTCGTACGCATTTATCCTCGTATCTTAGAAAGTAATCATGATATCGTTAAATAATATAGCTTGGAGAGGCATGGGAGAGGCTTTTGCCCAGCAGTGGGACGAAATAGGGTAAAAAAAAAAATGTGTTATTCTGATGTCCAAGCTAAGTTATTGTAAAATTTCAATAAAATCTGTTGAGTGGTTTTTACGTGATGAAGTAACAAACATCCATCCATTTATCCATCCATCCAATCATCCATCGGCACTAACATTGACATTTATAATATTAATAGGATTTGCAGTTAGTAAAGGGCGATAAAACATGCACATTGGCAATCATCGCATTTCCGAATACAAACGAATGCATTTTCAGAATTTGAATTTAGAACTAAAGGTACCTACTTTATTGTTGTACTCGAACCATGCCGAATATAAAAAAAAAACAACGGACGATAGATAATAGAGCAGAGTGGCGAAGACTCAAAGAATCCACTGACAAGAGCGACCACGTTCTTAAATAATTTATACCTAGGTAAAACATCTTGTAAGGAAAAGTAGAAGGAAAACGGAAGAGAAGGAGACCAAGAAGGACTTAATAGATCAAATAAAAGAAGGAATTGAAGTTGTATCGTATCAGGTGCTCAAAAGGACGGCAGAAAACAGCAGAGTGGCGTAGACTCCACTGACAAGAGCGACGCTCTTAAATTTAATGATAATGATGACCTAGGTGAGAAGCGGTAAAGTAAGAAGCGGCCCGAATGCAAGTGCGTTAGAGCCTAAAGCCGACAGGTTACATAGCTTTCTCATGTGCGATAACGATCCATGTGATGTGAACCGCAAAACACTCTCAGTATAACGCTATCTGTTTGAATATCTGAATACTAAGCTAGGAACACACATGAGACTTGCAGAGTGGCGAAGACTTCACCGACAAGAGCAACGCTCTTAAATGATGATGATGATAAAGCTACGAACACACTGCCGCTAGAAACAGGGTCCCACTTACATACGCAACGTGGGCATTCGTCATCTCGCACCCAAAAAACTCGCTAATCTAATCTAATGTAATTTAGCCGCTCGTATCCCACAGCTGGGCAAAAGCCTCTCTCCTCATCCGCCATGATTTTCTGTCTCGAGCATAACGGCCCAGGTACTTAAGGTGTCCAGCTCGTCCCGCCACCTTTTCCGTGGTCTGACTCGCACCAAAGCAAAAAAGCAAGGTAAAAACTTGTGTGCGAGTTTTTTGGATGCGAAATGACGAATAAATCCGCAACGTAACTACGCATCGCAATAAGACGTGTGCTCTAATGCAACATGAGACAGCATTGCAGGTAATGGCATCTACACAGCAAAGCCGCCGGCTTTTTTGACAGCTGCCATTTTTATGACGAAAAACCGCTGGCCTAGCCCTGCGGCATGCCGGCGGCTTTGGTGTGTAGATAGCATAACAAGTGTGTTATCATTTATTTATTTATTTATTTTTATTTAACAGTTTATTGTAAGATGATAGTACATAGAGACAGAAAAAAAGAGAAGTTATACAAAAGGTACAGCATATTTCTAAAAGAAGTTTCTTCCTGCAGACCTCACAGAGAGAGAAGTGATAGCATGAAGGCAGGATAGTCACTACAATAAACAATAAATATGTATAAACCTACACATATATATTCGATAAATACACATACATAAATATTATAATTTATATAAATATATTTATTGTATTCTCTATGATAAGGAAAGATAGTGCTCATATTACTTATTTCTATGAAGCAGATGTCATAATGCGTTGCGTACGTGGGATCAGTATTACAGTCAAACAAAATCATTTATCATATTTCGTTTTAATTACCTACCTATTTACCTATGTGTGTTGTTCTATAACATAAAAGTTATTGAAACTTTACCAGACGGAAAGTCAAAGAATACTAAAATACATAGTAACTAGCTTGTCTGGAAGAGATCACTTTTAGTGATAAGGCAGCCTTTGCGCACAATGTTATAGTTTTAATATGTATATGTGCAATAAAGTTTTTCTATCTAGCGTACATGCAGTGTATGCACACCTTTATTCTTGTCTGAAAACAATAGAAGCCCATAAATAGCTTTATTTATAAGATTTGAATGCATTTTGCTTTTTTTGCTGCATTGCACTTAGGAAAATGCATAGGTACGGTACAAAATTACCGTATATGTCTTGACTAATCTACATTTTGATAGAAAATCATACAAAATTGATCTTCTGACAAGACGTTTTTTATACGAATTTTTAGATGATCTTACAGTAAAAGTAGTTTAAAGAAGAGCAAGTATACATTTTCATGATGTTTCCGTCCTAAAAAAACTGCAATCGATAATGAAAAAAAAAGTAAACTTAAGTAAAGTACTCAATCATAAAAATTATCAAAAAAGCATACATACTTTTTCAAATCAACACTGCACTTATCCAAAAAGAAAAGAAAAAACGAATCACTATTCGAACTTTTTCGATTTAAAAAAATAAAAATGTCAAAATCAAACGTCAAAAGTTCGCGCGCAAAAGTGCGTTCGAAAGGTAGCGAACTGCTCTAGTTTCAATCGCGCACTGCGGTACAGTTTCACAAAATGATGTTTTTATATGGCGAGATGAGAATGCATCTCCTTTCCTACCTGATGTCAAGTTTATAGCCTATTATTATGTAGGAATTTGATTGTTTTCTGGATACAGAACGCATTGCGTACCAGTCTAAATAGTTTAAAGTTCTATAATTTTACAAATTTCTTACCTAGGCACTATATTAAGCAAGTCTGCAAAAGTACATAATCTGTTAGATTACCTTTCTTCTGCTTTTTTTTAAAGTTTGGATAAGATCTCTGTTAGCGATTTTACGCACTTTTGGTCGAACCGCTTGACGCGTTTTTATAGGCCCTTAGTGATAAAATAAGGCCAAATCTGCAGAACTTAAAAGAAAAAGTAGGTAACTTCTGTTTTTTGTACCTATTTTCAAAGTTATTACTCGTATGAGAGTAGGCTCGTGTCCTTGTAGTGGGGACGTTAAAAAGAGATGATAAGGATTACTTTCCAACTTGCAAGTTAATCGCCATTAATATTCTTTTTATTAGTAACTTTTTTTTATTATACCTACAGATAGCGATTTAAAAACTCTTTGGTCCTACTAACTATTTTCGGCGAAGTATGTAGTAAATATGTAGTAAAAAATAAAATATGTAGGTATGTATGTGTAAATTCCATATATGGTAGGTATAGTTGATAAAATATATTTTTTAAAGTGATAATCTCTAGGACATGATCAAAAACCTTGTAAATCAAGATAACTTAAAATAAAGATCGTTTGACGCCATATTTTCCAGGAAAATAGGATTTAAACCGAAATAAAAACAAATAATACAGATTACATCAAAACGTAGGTAGGTAGTAGGTACTTAACCTTTGACACAAATGACATTGTTTTTCTTCTTAAAATTCGAAACCTGTTTCAAAATGGCGTCGGTCAAAATAAAAATTTTCGCAGAAAAAAGTTCGATGAACTTTGTTAGGCGTGCAGATTAAATAAAAAAATAAGTAGGTAGCCAAGTGCATGTCGGATTGAAGGCTCTACCAAAAAGTTTTTATGCCTTATGCATAGCTAAATAATATTCTTGCGACAAAATAACGCAATTCATCGAATTTTACGGAATTATTCGCATTTGTTGTACAAAATTGCGTCTATTTGGAACAAATCTATCTAGGTATATCTAGGTATTTTTTCAAATTCAAATTCAATTTTTTTATTTTGCACCCTATAGGTTTTACAGGATGTTATTACAATAGTTGACAGTACCTTTTATGGACCCTGAATAGGGCACGGCAATTACAATCTTAACATCTTAAATCTAATTTATTATATCTATGGGTAGGTATCATATTTAGTATTTTCTATACATAATGATCTAAGTAGTACATAGTTATTTTATTTAGAACTTATTATTACAAATTAATAATATCTATGAGATCTTATTATCACTCTCTCTCTTTTTCGTCTTATTATATCTATAATTTATTTTAAGTAGGAGTTTATTTATTATTTATTTATTACAGTTATTTATAATTACAATTTATCTTCTAAATATTCCTTTAAGCTGTAATAAGACTTAGACTTTTATCTAGCTCCTCTCCCTCAGTCTACCAGCAAATTCTGTGGTATTTTTGGACTCCTTACCAACCCGGTGGTCTCCACAGCAAATGGGACGAAAATGCTTGTAAATTGTTAACACATATTTAAATGTATTTAGACTTTACTATAAATGGCACTATGAGAGGCGTCTACAGTGCTACAAGGATCTTTTGGCGCGTGGCGGAAATCGGAACCAACGATATCATCTTGAAAATTGACATTATTTTGAGTTACGAGTTATTTTATTTGCCATCCACGCCCACCTGACAATGTCACTCAAGTGCCAATACATCCTTGTAGCACTGTTGTATGTCATAAGTAGCAAACAGTTAATTTATCATTTAAGTAGGTAGCTAGAAGAAAAGCGAATTAAATTTAAAAAAAAGCAAACTTAAACATTCTTGAACATTTAAAATATAATGTGTATGATAAAGTCGGTTGTGCCATAATAAATAAAATAAATCCCTTTACCGCATTTCGAATAAAAATTTAAATTTCGAAATAGATAGATAATAATTTTCATTTTACGAGAATGAAGATGCGTAATTACAAACCATAGCCTTGTTCTACAAAATTAGCTAAGTCGAGCGGCCTTCATTGTTTGGTTCAGACAAATGATACGCTATTAATTTATGTTATTATCAAATTAATTCCACTAATCTTATAGATGTTAGTCACGATTGAGTTTTCTGTGGACGGCGTGGTGAAGGGAAGGAAAAACTTAAGAGAGACTAAAGGTCTAGTCTACACATATCCGGGCCGCCGTGCCCCGTCAGGAGGGAAAACAATATATGTATTGTTTTCCCTGTATTGTTTTGTGTAGATAAACCCTTAGTCTCTCTTATGTTTCACGGCCCGGATATGTGTAGACAGACCATAAGGGGAAAAAAAACTAGGTAAGTACATTTCTTTTTGTCGTTGCGTCCTTATCATTGGCGGCCTTAAGACAAAGATAGATTAATGCGAGAAACCAATAAACTGTTTCGAAAATTGTGCTTACCTTGCTGCTGGATTATAGACTATCTCAGTGCAGAACTTTATTAAAAACAGTCAAGTAGAAACATAAATGAAAAGCAGTAAATTAAATGTATTGACTACTTGCCTACTTATAAATATCTGCAAGTAAGTACTTAACAAGGTAGATACGTCATTAGAAAACAAATTATCAAAATAAGAGCAACACAAACGCGTACCGCACCAAATTGCAGCAACCATATCTGCGCTTGCGTCGATATTCTCACAATAAATCATAGTTTGACGGGCTCTGATTGGCCAATCTCGTTTTGAGTTATAAACATTAATCGATACATTCTTTTGTTCCGAACTTGAACTCGCGGATTGATTTGCTTTTGTTTTCGTAGAAAAGTTTTAATAGGTAAGTAAGTAATAAAAAGATTTTACGCTTACCTGTTTAACCATGACACCTAGAAAAAAGTTTTATACGACGATTATAGTAAAAAGATTTTATGTTTACTTTTGTCTATGACCGTTATATACGTTGCAATCTGCTAAAAGTTGATAAAAAGGCCAAATAATATCAACCAACATAAATATTTGTTTTTTTTTACTACAGCCAAAGAAATCACGTTATACCTACTCTACAATCACACGGCTAGTATAATAACAAGAATTCTTCACAAATTCATGAGAGTGTTGACATTGATATTCTTATTCTTATTTAAGCTCATTCATTATTCTTAACAACTTTGTAAAGTTAAACGGTTAGGTATTAACACCTATTGTTACAAAAAAACCGAATTTCAAATCGTGAGAAGACCTTGTGAACTTTCATTCTTTTTTTTTCTAAACAATCTCATTTTCGTATCGTTTCCAGTTTATCTTGAGACCTCAGTTGTATTAGCTCGCATGCAACTCAGATGTCAAGATACAGCGGTTTACATGTAACACCATAGAGTTTTGTAATTGTAACTGCGCATCTTTTTGGTGCTATTTTGTTCTCTATGTGAAAAAATGGCGGGAATAATAGGTCTTTTATCATGTCAATTACAAAGGGTTTATTGTTTTTTTTAATAGGGCAAACATTTTGAATGCCGAATTGCGAATTTATCTAAACTATGTTGTCCAATTTCTTGATAGAACATTGCGTTTTATTTTTATCATAACATTGTACGTTAAGTTACCGTGAAACTTTACAACTTTGCCCTTCAACGTAACATTGCCCAAAATCCAATTCGTAAGCAATTCTTGGACTGTACAAAAAAGTTGCAATTTAGTGACAACTTTCTGTGCCTTAGTGCAAAATAGACTTCTTATGTGACATCCCTGTTACTCGCCTCTGTTGTTAAGTTGGCTAGGTAAATAGTTATAGCTTGTTGAGTCAGGAGCGTTTTTTCGCGGGCAAATTTTTCGGCTTTTTTGGTGGCGGATTGTGTAGAAATGGGGAGCCACAGGAAGATTTTATTTACTGTCTTTATTAGAATACATATTAAAGAGTAGTTCAAAGTTGGTTTTATTGATAAATGGTATATTATTCAAAAGTTATGATGATGGGCAAAGTTACCCAGTAATGTTTCAACCTACGTCTGTCAACTTTGCCCTCGTTCAAAAAAAGCTTAGGGCTGTCACCTGTATGTTGTTAATATATTTTAACACAATTTTTTGCTTTTATATATCTTTATTTATTGTATTTACAAGTCGTTTTTTAAAATTATAGGTATTTTTATTTTAACAGGTGATTGCACTCATTATAATAAACAATTTAGTTTTGGTCTTGACATAGTAACTGTGAATCAGCTGTTTCATTTTGTATCAGAATGCAAAATTTTTGTTGAATCTTTTGGTTTGGTTTGAAAATTTGAACATGCGATGTTATTTATAGGCACTTTGTGACTTTTTTTTCCTTGATACATTTTGTCAGAAGTGCCAACCCTAAGCTCTTTTAAATCTTTGCGTGCGCTTTGTATGGAAAAGTGAAAAAATGTTAGGGTTACTTTGCCCAGTCATGTTATTCTAAAACTATTGATGATATCGTTTCCTTCTCTGAAGTAACCGATAGTATTGCCTTTGGCCCTCTTATGATTCCAATTTAATTAATATACGGTTAGGTTTAGCATCAAAAATTGACGTGGGCAAAGTTGTCAAAAAGTGCGGATAACTTTGCCCGCCCTTAAAATAGACAAAAAATGAGGTTTAATACTAAAATATGATAAGTTTAAGTCCATAATCATGTGCCAAATATCTTAAAGTTACTGTAGAAATAAAAAAATATATACGTTTCCATATAAAAAAAATTGAAAACTTGCAATTTTATGAAAAAAACGGGCAAAGTTGTAAAGTTTTACGGTACCTATTTCGCCTGTAATAAGAACAAACACAATTTCTTTCAGTTGCCTACCTTATGAAAATGGCAGTATTACCAACATTACAGACATTACGGCATAGATTAGGTTTATCATGTAACGCACAGTACTGTCCGTTAAGTTACCTACTTTATTAAAATAAAAATGCCGTAAAACTAGCGAAAGTAATTATGACTATTTTTTTTTTAAAAACAATGTAGGTAAGTAAATAAGTGGAACGCAACTAAAAAAATAAAAAACAAACAAATTTCGTAAATGGAACGTTCAGCGGTTTAAAAAATTAGATGACGCCACATACGGTAATTAGGTATTTTATAGTTAACACGTTTTGGTTTGTATAATAAATGCAAATTGTTTATTAAATTACTTAATTTAGTTTAACTACTATTTCTTATTCTGTGGTTTTACGCACTGTTCGCGAGATTCGTTATGCGTTGTGATTTTGGTATCTATTATTTAGTAGGTATCTAAGTATTAAAATTTTAATAAAACGTACCTATTTCCTGTATTTTTTAAAATGGTGGAATATTTTAGATTCTAAAAAATTCACTTTTATTTACCTACTTACTTATGTAACTAACTATGTTTTTTTAAGAATAAGTTGAGTTTGTGAAAGAAAATAATATGTAGGTAGGTAGGTACGTATCTAGCTTTGCTGTCACCAGAAAAGAGCAGTGACAATTCCAATAAAATAATTCAATTGTTACTTACCTAACCAAACCTTTTAAATTAACGCTAGTCAAAATTTTCATACAGCGGAAAACTGTTTAAGCATTCATCCACATTATCTAATAGCTTACTTATTTTTATTTTAAATCAGCATTGTGCTGAGTCCCTTTTCATAGAATAAGACACTGATTCTTTACATTTTCATGTTCACCTATTGAGCTGTGAATAAATTTCTTTTTATGTAGATATTTATTTTATGTCTTTTTTTATTTTTAGCCATCGTAAACTAAGAGTAGGCCTACTGTCGGCTGATGAAACGCATAGTAGCCAAACTAAGGCAAACGCAGCGAGTCCATACAGCCATAATTTCTTCGCCAAGGCCCAGTGGAACACGAACATCGAATTTTAAACAATAAAGCGCGCGAACTCGTTCAAAATGGCGTAATCTTATACGCGATAGTTTAAGTAGACACTGTGTTTGTATCAACGTTGTTACAAATAAAGTGTCAAGTTAATATTTGTGGGTTGTACAAATAATAACTTGTTTTAGTTTTAATGGCAGGAACATGCGATTTTCAGATTGCCGTTATGGGTATGGGGTCAATTAAAAATTTTGGTTGATGTAGAGTTTGTTGTAAGTGTTAAGAGTTCCGTATATATATATTACAATAATATTATAGTTAATTACTTACGGTACTTATGCATTTTGTGAAAGGAAATCAGATGTTAAAGACAAATAGCAAAAAGCACTGCTAGAAAAAATATAAATAGGTAGATACCTAGTCTGTGCAAAAAATTATTTTTCCTTTAATTTCAAGATGAGATTTGAAAAACCAGCGGGCGTCACTTAAGGTAATGCTCCTAAGCAAAGGTCGTTAACATTAATCATTTATTAAATATAGGCTTCGTCTATGTTAGATTTTTTCAACTTAATGTCGCTAAGCTTTATCTGCTTTAACTTAACAATCGACGAGTGAGCCAAACCACTAAAAATGGTCTTATTCTATCCACGCTCGGAACCCTAAGATGAGGCAATTTCCTTCAGGCATTGAATTGCAATTTTAATTTATTATTTTCTAATAATACTATGCTCGCATGAATGTATAGCCTTATATTATGGATAGGTGACATTGACGTCAAGTAATGTTTATTTCGTAGGATAATTTAGGTACCCACTTGAAATAGGTAAATGCATGGGTAAATTTTAGATTCGCAAGGTAACAGGGCCCAAGTCTGCTGATTTAAAATAGCCTCAGTTGTGTGTCGGCAGAGTGTCAATGGCATTTCTTGACACATTTGGTATTCTGCTACTATAATAAGGAGTGGCACCATTTTTTTTTTCATATACTTAGGTACAAATGAGTTTATGACAGCGTGCCAACGTTGGCGCAAGTTTTTCGTAGTTTTCTTGGTAGATGACCGGTCAGACGATAAGAAATTCCGTAAAAAAAGGTAGCCATTTTGCGCCAGACCAGGCACGCAGATCCAGACGGTATGGCACCTCCTTATATATTCTACTCTGCTAAACAATGGCTTACACTGATTGCGACCAAATATGTCAAAAAAAGACATTGACACTCTACCGACATACTACTCAGAATACTGTAAATAAGCAGACTTGGGCCCCAGTTTTCCCAGAGACAGTAAAAACAATCCCACAGCTGGGCCCAACAAAACAGCCGTTTTTCAAACCCCATTACAAAATTCCCTCCATAAGACCACATAAGGCTTCCCACAAACCATTAAGATTGCTACAGAATAGATTATGCGACCAAAGATAGAAGCGCACATGTCCTATTGTGCAATACCGCGTAACTGACTATTTCATTTGTTTGCTTAACCACTGCGAAGAGAAAAAAGATTGAATAAAAAAGTTTGCATTTAACAGAGAGAATACTAAAACGAGTTCGTACGCATTTATCGTCATATCTAGGAAAAACATCATGATATCTTAAAATAATATAGCCTATGTGTTATACTGATGTGTAAGCTACAATATTGTAAAGTTTCATCAAAATCTGTTCAGTAGTTTTTGCGTGAAAGAGTCACAAAATCCTCAACATGCATCCATCCATCCATCGGCGTAAAATATTTTCATTTAGTGCCCACCTCATCAACTACAGAAGAACTTTAACTGACAGATATAACTACTAAAGTCTATTTCATAAAACAAGACGTTTTAAACAGAGTCAGATAAACTGCCAGATAGGTAGGGTACATTTTATCTACAGGGTGTAACAGAAAGGAGGTATATAGCCGAAACACAGCGATAGTCCTCATGAAACTGAACAACTTTTCCCAAGGAACATGGGTCGTACGAACTCAAAAAAAACTTCGCCAAATGTCCGATCAGCTGATCGAGTAAGTATGGGCGATCCAAAAAATTTTTTCGAGTTACGACCCATGTTCCTTGGGGAAAGTTATTCAATTTCATGAGGACTATCGCTGTGTTCGGCATTATACCCCTTTTCTGTTACACTCTATAGATGGTGATACGGGCCCCTAATAGTCGTAGATATAATATAATTATTGGTTGGCTTAATACAAACATCTTATTGTATTGAAAATGAAAAGAAGTTGCTACCACCGTCCTTCTACAAACAAAATCAGATCTTGTCATAAAGAACGTTTGTATGTAAGTACGTGCATATAATAAACAAAACGATGGTACATTTTGGTCTGTTACAAGTTATAAAATTGTCGCGTTTGGTTGAATACATAAATAAGTATTAAAAAAATTTAGGGTTCCGTACCCAAAGGGTTAAAACGGGACCCTGTTACTGAGACTTGGCTGTCCGTCTGTCTGTCCGTCTATTACCAGGCTTTATTTCATGAACCGTTAGGTATAGCTAGAGCGTTGAAACGTACATGATGTATTACCGTTGCCGCTATAACAACAAATAGGTAGGTAGGTAGGTACTAAATATACATATATATAAAATTAATAATAATTAAGGGGGGATCCAATACAACAAACGTGATTTTTTTAACCTTTTTTTCTCGATATCAATAGTGAATAGTACGGAACCCTTCCTGCGTCCGATTCGCACTTGGCCGGTTTTTAAGGCCCAAACACACCGGATGCGTATGCGTAACGTAGACGTAAGCACGGCGTAGCCACGCGCGTAGTTACGGTGTAATCCGATGTGACACCGGGCTACGCGTCACGTCGACGTGTACGTCTACGTTACGCAAGCGGTGTGTCTTCCTGTCTCATACGTTCCATACATTACAACTCAGAGGTACGCACGCATACGTCTACGCATACGCATCCGGTGTGTTTTGGCCTTAAATGTTACCATTATATTTTTTCTCGTATAATATTTTTGTATATTCACGTGTTTCCAATATGAAAAGCCTCTTATAACTTGTACCAAACGAGAATGATCTCGGAACACAATCGACTTATAATTACGTCGACCTTGCTCTAAATCTCATAGTATTTGATCGACGATACACAATATTCATACAAGTACTCGTCCGAGCAATTACAATGTCTAATGGTGGATCCACACTGCTTACCTTTTAAGCTAGGTACTCATTACCGGGTTGTAATCGGTAATGTGTACGCGGATTCTGTTGAGCAAAATTTATATGTGTCAATGTACCTACTTGGTACTCTGGCTCAACTGTAAATCAGCGTCATGTCTTGCATATACAATATGCTGAGTGGAGACCATTTTCCAGTCCACAACTATCTTCTTTCTCATTCTTGTCTCTCTGGTTTATTTTATGTTATAAGTTTTAAAAATTGAGTATCATTTTATTTTGTGTTTAATTTTGTTTTACGTTTAATTTTGTTATTTTGTGTTTTAATTTTGTTTTGTTCTTGTATATTTTATTGGACTGGAAATAAATATTTACTTACTTACTTACTTACTTATAGGTATTGAATAAAAGATGAAACTTAAAAAGTATGGTATGTTAGTGGAAAAACTCCATGACGAAACCTGCCTATGAAACTGAAAAGCTTTTTCCAAGATTAGATTAGATTAGAACTTTTTGAAATAATAAGTAGCTACTAAAGTTACATATTATTACTTACATTAAGTAGGTAACCGGCCCAAGTCAGCGAATTTAAAAAGCCTCAGTTGTGTGTCGGCAGTGTCAATGGCATTTTTTGACACATTTAGTATTCTGCTAAACAATGGCTTAAACTGATTGCAACCAAATGTATCAAAAAATGACATTGACACTCTGCCAACACACAACTGAGAATTATTGTGAGTTAGCAGACTTGGGTGCCAGGATGTCTTGTCTCACCTCGAGCAAAACTTTAATTTTTAACACTATATGCAGTAGCTTATCATGTTATTTATCTTAGTCCATTATTCCTTCATATGTCTGATTTGATCAACCATTGTCTTATTGTAGGTCATATGAGTGAATGGAGTCAGTCAATATGCTTGTATTAGCATCTCAGCATATTAGGTAGTTATGTATTGTTTGTTATGATACTAAGCTATTGTGGTTTATGTTATTTATAAGAGCGATTATTTGGACGTGTAAAATGGCTTTTTTGTGCTTTTTTATTTATTTTTAAGTTTTCAACCTAAGTTTTGAGTTTTTATGCATCAGCGATTGACATGTCGGGTGATTTGGGTCTGTCTACACATATCCGGGCCGTGCCCGGGACGTGTCCGGACCGTGGCCCGTCAGGAGGGTAAGCAATTCGTCGTCATGGCAACCAAACGCGTTAATTCCGATACTAGTGTATCGGAATTACATACGTAGGTATACAATATACATATCTGTCACGCCTCTTTCCCATCAGGAGATAGGCAGAGACTACTTCAACCTATGGTACTTAAAGTTAACTATACAATAATCATAGTAAGTTTTACTTTTCTTGACATTGGCAGTATCCAACATCATTCATTGGAAGTATTGGTAGTTGTTCATTGCTCTCGAGTGTAGTTACCGCTTTAAAAAAAAACTAAATGAAGTCTATAATTTATGGTTATTTTAGTAGAGTTATCCCATAGTTATCCTGTTTTGATCTCTATGGTGTATCGTAAGAGAAGCAAATAGTTCCTATGTGAAAAAAGTTGTACTAGAGATTTGCTAACTCTACACCGTGAGAGGTAATTACTTGTGGTTTAATTATACCATTTTAAGATCGTTTCCATTGTTAGACGAGAGGCCAGTGAAAAAAATTTAAGAGTTAAGTTAGGTAATTCTATTTTTCCAAAAATATCCAAAAAAAGAATTTAAGAAATATTATTTGAGGTGACTTAGAATGAGTGATCGATAGAAAAGGATATGCTAGTACTCGTGACAACAAACAACATTTACTATGAGACCAAGTTCCGAATCATTAAAAACAATTGTTTTCCCATAGGTACATTATCTGGTGCATTTTGTATGGGGAGTTCGAAACTTTTAGAATTAGTTTTGTGATACTACAAGTATTATAAGTAAATTTACTTTAGGTATGCTGTCTACACACCAAAGCCGCCGACAAGCCGCCGGGCTAGGCTAAGTCATAGTCAAAGCCAAAAATATATTTATTTCATAGGCACAAAAAATGCTCTTGAAACCGTAACATTATTATATAGGTAATTTTTTTAAAGCTAGCGCTAGATTCGCAAGGTGCAGTTTCCCCCAGAGAAGCGGCTAGTGGCTTTACGTCATACTAATGGCAGCTGTCAAAAAAGCCGGCGGCTTTGGTGTGTACGATTGAGTATAGAATTTATAAGGAGGTGCCATACCGTCTTGATCTGCGTGTCTGGTCGGGCGCAAAATGGCTACATTTTTGTATGGAATTTCTTATCGTTAGATGGCCTCTACCAAGAAAACTATGAAAAACTTGCGATAACCTGGGCGGGCACGCTGTCATAAACTCATTTGTATGTGAAAAAAAGTGGCACCTCCTTATATATTCTATACTCAAAGCTCTCAGTTGTGTGTCGGCAGAGTGCCAATGTCATTTTTTGACACATTCGGTCGCAATCAGTGTAAGCCATTGTTAAGCAGAATATTCTATACTGAAAGGTAGATACCATTAAACGTAAAACGGAAACGAATATGCAAAACTATTACATAAGTTGTTGAAAACAATCGTTACGCGGTTTAGTTAAGATCAGTATACCTACTTACACTATCCACTTACAATCTAACTTTACTGTTACTTAAAAGGGCGGACATTTTTGTAATTTACTAACGTGTTAAGTAAGTCCGTTGTTTATGCGTGATTACTTAATTACTGTTCGATTTTATTGTGCATCATCTATTGAAAGCTTTAAGCTATAAAACTTTATTCCAAAATGGAACTTAGAGCTTTGATTTTTTTTATGGCATCGACCATTGTGGATTCTGCCAATGTTCAATTTTTTTTTGTTAGCCTATATTGTCCCACTGCTGGACAAAAGCCTCTCCCATGCTTCTCCACACATTTCTATTTTTTTTCAATTTTTTCAATTGTCAATGTTTAATGAAAGACTTAAGACAAATCTCTGTATACATTACAGCAATGTTTCTTTCTAGCGTCTAAGTATTTTTTTTAATCACACGTGTCGTCTGTACGACAAAAAAAAAGAAGAAAAAAAAAAAAGAAGTTCTGTAACTTCTTTTTTATTTCTAATCTTATCTAGCCACTTGTGTCCCACTGCTGAGTAAAGGCCTCTCTCCTCATTCGCCGTGACTTTCTGTCTCGAGCTTCCTTCGCCCAGGTACCTACTCAAGTTGTCCCGCCACCTTTTCCTTGGTCTGCCGCGACGCCGTTTGGCAGTTGGTAGTGTTGATTTAATACAAAAATTAATCAATAATAAATAAGTTAAACATGGAAGTTAATAAAACTACTTATTTATTATATTCAATCTATTTAGAATGAGTTCAGTAAGTTCCTGTTATCTATGTTTAACTCTATGCTCTGTGTCTATTCTTCTTCTCTCGGTTCTGTTTTTCGTGCCTCCTGAATGTACTTTCTTATTTAACAGTTTATTGTAAGATGATGAAAAAAAAAGTAAGTGACTAAAACAACAATAAATTAATTATTTAATTTAGATATAGATATTTAGAACGAACAGTGGGGATCCCCGTGCCGAATCGTCCCCGTGACAATGTGTCAAATAAGCCTCTGTGTCGCGTTTTGACAGCTACTCGCGCCTTTCTGCTGGGCTATTTCACTCGCCATTCAGCGTGGGAATGCTGCTTGTCATGGGCACTTTTGCATCGGGTTCGATTCGGCTTTTGACGTAGCTAATACTTTAGCTGTTCTGTGTATTATTATTTTATTGTGTTTTTCAAATTGACATTTCGTCGACGATACTGCAAAACCGCTGATGTACCATATGCAATACCGCGTAAATACAAGAAATAGCGAAATTCTAATTAGCGCGCCGCGGTTACATGGATGTCATGTGCTCCCGCCCGTACTGTCTCCTGAAAAAATTGTCAGTGTCAAATAGTTACGCAGTATTGCAAATTGTAGATAGCGGTTTTGCAGTATCACCGACGATTTGTAATTCCATTTAGATTATTGTGTTTTACTGCGCGCTCATAACCTAATCCCAATAGGTAGCCAGTAGCCGTGTGTCTCTATCTCCCCTCTACTCATTCATCGTGTAATCAACTAAATAGATATACAATTATAAAGTTTCATAACAGGTTAAAGTCTTTACTACATTATTGAACTTGTGCGACCTTCATTGATAAAGTTTTGCCTTCACTTATGTAAATACTTACCTACTTACTTACATACTTACTTATCTATTTGAATCACGCTCATCTCCCTTTCGGTAGGTATATTTATAAGACACATTGACAAATAGATTTAGTTAGTTGAATAAAAAAATATTGAAATACAAAATGTATTTATTTTTAATAAATATTGAAGATACAGGATGTTTTAAATTTACATAGTTTCATATCATAATTTAAATAAATTTGTTTATATAAATATTTACATAATAGGCAATTAATAATATAAAATAAAATATAACAATATTTTGTACATGCCTAAAATATTTCAACTTATTCATCTATTTATATTATACATATCTACAGCGTGTTTTAACTTATAAAGCAATTTAAAATTCTTTAATCCAACAAGTTCCTTGGAAATAGTTTTTCAGTTTCACAAGACAATTTCTTCATATAGTATTTCTGACACCCTGTATAGTAACAAACAAACAGACAAGTTCACTTTGTCACTATATTTTTATCGTATGATCTCAATTTTACTAACATTTGATTTAAACACATACCTATACATTATTATAGATATGTATGTATAGTTTCCGCGATATTGTGTAACCAATGTGTTCAGAGAGAGATAGTTCAGGAGCCCGTCGCAATTTACGCTATGTTCATTGCTACTGTAAAAAAAATTGATTTTATAAATCTTTGATCACTTACAGAGGCCCAAATCTGGTAATTTAAAATAGCCTCAGTTGTTTGTCGGCAGAGTGTCAATGGCATTTTTTGACACATTTGATCGCAATCAGTGTCAGCCATTGTTTACCAAATTTGTCAAAAATACTGTCAATGGTATTCTCTGCTGACTCACAACTGAGGCAAATATAATATAGCCAAATTTCATCAAAATCTGTTCAGTGGTTTTTGCGTGAAAGAGTAACAAACATCCTCACACAAACATTGACATTAATAATATTAGTAAAATATAGTCAGCGGTATCTTATACTATAAAGTAGGTACCTCAATGGCCGTCTAGTGAACTGTGACATATTTTACATTGCCCTTCAGTACACAATCGCTATTTGTACAACACTGACGCGTCCTTATCTATATTTTATTAAAACAACGTTTTTTTTAACGCGATGGCTTTTAATTTTAAGGTAAGTTTTTTTTTGTAGTCTGAGAGTTAGTTACGGATAACATTTTTTTTTTTGTAGTCTGAGAGTTAGTTACGGAGAGCAAACTTTTTTTAAATGGCAATTTCTTTTTTGGATTCTGCCAATGCTAAGTAATGTTAAGTAAACATAAGTTGTACTAACAAAATGTATGGACAAACTGTTTGTCTGATATAAATGATTATTATTATTCTTTATTATAAGTGAAGTAAAACTTACTATAATTATAGGTATACAGGGTGAAACGGAAAGGGGGTATAAAGCCGAAACACAGTAATAGTCCTCATGAAACTAAACTACTTTTCCTAAAGGAAAAATGGGTCGTAAATCGAAAAAAAAATTTGGATCGCCCATACTTACTCGATCAGATGATCGGACATTTTATATGGGGAGGCAAAGTTTGAAGAACCCATGTTCCTTGGGGAAAGTGGTTCAGGTTCATGAGGACTATCGCTGTGTTTCAGCATTATACCCCCTTTCTGTTACACCCTGTATATTGTGCTATAATTTTATAGTTTACTAATGGGGATGATGACTACATTCAAAAATTCAAAAAATAATTAGTCCGTCTTTTAGGCTATTAAAAAATATTTGAAACACATTTTTTACCTGATCATTTGATAAAATAAAAAAAACATAAATAAACAAAAAAAAAACAAACAAAACATAATAAACAAATAAAAAAATAAATAAATACAAAGATACAGAACATCAAAGTTACGGAGTGAGGGGTATTGACGCCACTCCTCGGTTAAAATCGTACTGTGGCGTGACGTCACGAGCAATTTTAACCCAGTGTATCTTTATCATTTTTAGTTTAAGAGAAAAAACAAAAAACACGTGTCGAATATTTTAAAATATCTATGTGATGGATTAAAAAAAAATCTAGTCATCATGCCCATTATACAAACAAACACCCAGACTTCAGATAAACGTCTCTGTACGTCGCAGCAATGTTTGTCTCAAGTGGGAATCCAACCCACGACCTGCGACATGACCAATCACGGGCCTAAGGGGCTGTTTCCCCATCTACGGAACCCATCAAACTAAGCCTTTCACTTCTCTGTTTCCCATTTACTTGCCTTACTTTTTCCTGGATATTGCGGGGTCAAATTTTTATTATTTATTTAGGGATAGCTGTTTTGAAATATTAATTTTATTATATGTTCCTGTGTATGCCTGAGATTTGTAAAACTTAAATTAAAAAGAGCAACCCTACAGAGTTTCTTGCTAGGTTCTTCTCTGGGGAAAACTGCACTCTTGCGAATCTAGCATTAACTTTAAAATATGACTCGTCTTAAGTGTTGTCAAAACCTACAGGATTAAATGATTTTCATTTCATTTCATTTCATTACGGATAAAATTTATCTGAAAGATATTTTATACCTGTCTCTGTCTAAAACCTTATGTTTTATGAAATAGACATAGGTTTATCTGTCAGTTAAATTTTATCTGGAGATAGTGAAACGGGCACTTAGTCTGATAATTTACAATATTCTCAGTTGTGTGTCGGCAGAGTGTCAATGACATTTTTTGACAGATTCAGTCGCAATCAGTGTAAGCCATTGTTTAGCGGAATACCAAATGTGTCAAAAAATGCCATTGACACTCTGCCGACACACAACGGAGGCTATTTACCTATTTTAAATAAGCAGACTTGGGCCCCACATATCAATTAGTTTAGCTTGACAGATCATGGAGTATCATTATATGTATATCTAGTAGGTACCTACTTAGAAAAAAATATATTCGTTATTTCGTAAATATTAAAAAATGAAATGAAATGAAAATAATTTAATCTTGTAGGTTTTGACAACACTTAAGACGGGTCATTTTTTAAAGTTAATGCTAGATTCGCAAGAGTGCAGTTTTCCCCAGAGAAGAACCTAGCAAGAAACTCTGTAGGGTTGCTCTTATTAGTAATTGAAATCATAATTGTATAGAGGCGACTGACGAATGTGGATGAAGCGAAAGAGTTGTGTTCGTATCGTAGCAAGTGGAGGGAAGTGGTCTCTTTCTAACCCGATGGGAAAGAGGCGTGTCAGATATGAATATGAATGAAGAGAATGAGACAAAGAGAAAATACTCTATTTTTCTAACTTTGACAGATGTGTATGTATGTAAAGATAGATAGATAGAAATATTTTATTGCACACAAAGAGATACAGAAAAAACTTAAAACTATAACATTGTGCGCAAAGGCGGCCTTATGGTAGGTACTTAAGGCCATTTTTGACAGCTGCCATTCGTATGACGTAAAGCCACCGACCTAGCCCGGCGGCATGCCGGCGGCTTTGGTGTGTGGATAGCATAAGGTATATAAATAATACATATATCAATAAAAATTAACTTTTATGTAATTTCAATTTTCAGGCAGCCACGAAACTCCTCATAGCTCTAACATTGCTACTACAAACATCAGCTGACAAACATTGCAAAGGGATTTACTTCAGTGATCGATATTACAACATCGATATCATCAAAGATGGCGTCAATAAAATCCACGAAATTTATCTCAATAGAAACGATAATACATTATACTTCATCTTCGAGCAGATTGCTTCAGTACCTACTACAGTCTTAGGATACCTAAATCTAGATACTAAACATGTAGGTGTTGTAGAAGGCATTAGAAACGCATCTTGTATTGCCATCGATCATAATTATAATAAAGTTTATGTAGGTGGGTCCGAAGGGATTTTTAGAATTAATGCTCAAAAAATACCCGAAAGAATTCCTGTTCAAGATAATATACAACATATGTATTTTAAAGACGTATTGTTTTACACAAACTCAAGAAACGAAGCTTATATGTACGATAATGATCATATCAATCCAGTTTTTGAGTTGCAAAATGTTGCAGCTGAGAAAATTATCTTAGATGACGACCATAATATATTCTTCACTCAAGGAAAAACGTTATTCAGAGTGCGTTTAGGAACAAAAGTTGTTAACTCTCATGAAAGATACAGGGTTAATGTTTTATCAACTGACGGAGATTTCAAGCCTTATATAGTAGCTCAAGATGGGATTTACGTGTATAATAAATATAAATATATTTTTGATAAAGTCTCTGATATGACAAGGTTGAGAGGTCTCACTTTTAACAAATTTGGCGAACCTATTTACGCTGTGTTAGATTTACTTATTCAACTTAAGCATAATCCTACTAGATGTTTTGAACCTGTTGTATAAAGTAGAAGATTTGTTAAAGTATGTTACTGTTGTAATTAGTAAGAATAAATTATAAATATTAGAATTTTTGTTTTTATTGACATTTGAAATTTAATTGTGAACCCTTGACCTACTACTACTGATAACATGCTAACAAAACAAGGAGTAAATGGAGAGAAGTAGCCTCTGTCTACATGAGAAAAGGGCGTGACAGAAAAGTATAAAGGCACTAAAGACACAGAACCTTTATCAGACGCAGCTCCGTCGTCGCCAGATATGGGTGATTATTTTTTAAAATGACCATTTGGATGAAAAAAATTGTCCATACGCGATATTTTTTATTAAATATACTTTTAAGTATCAAAAAAGTACCTATTATTGTACAATGTTGTATTGTCTAGTAGAATTAAACAGTTTTATGTATTAAATATTACAATTAAAAAAATAATACAAATTTTTTCTCGGTGGGTTCGGATGGTCCCTATACAAAATTATTTGTCCTCTTCACGAGATACGTTACAAAATTTGACCTAAAAAAGTTACTGGAACCTTTATTTAATAATGAGTGAATATATCGCCTAGACAACAGTGAAAGCGTATTTCTTCAGTATACATTATTTAATTTAAATAATTTTAAATATATATTTTTTACTTACAAAACATCGTCCGAAATTTTGTTCATTTTTGTTTATCATTTTTGTAACGAATAAATCTGGTAATAATTGAAAACTAGAAAAAGAAACACTTAGCAGTTCAACGAGTCAATGGCACGCCAGAAACGAATTTGAATCGGTCATTTCGTTTACTGTGTGAAAAAGTGCACGACGCGTGTTTTTTTGTCGACCGGAAAAATTCCAGTTTTAATTTATCCATTTTGTGTTGTTTGTCAAAATACACAGGTAAGCGGCTCCTTTTTCATTAATTGTTTATTGGAATAGTTTATTATGTATCTTTATAAAAATGCACGGTGATTTCACTCATTGAGATTTCTGTTGGCATAAACTATTTGAGACTATTTTCAAACAATGTTGCTTCTTCATTTTTGTAACGATTTTTGATAACGTTACAAATATGACGTTACAAAAATGAAGTAAAGCTGTAATCACATCGGTGACTATAATGTGGACCACTAATTTAAACATTATAATCGGAGCATAATTAAAGACAGTATTTTAATGTTCCTTAAATGTTTACTAATTCTATTTTATTATGTCAATGAAATATTTTGTTTAATTATGTTTTCTTATATTTTAAGTTAATGAGAATAATCTTTTATGTTGTTTTTTTGTTGTTTTCTGTTGTTTATATAGTGACTTCATTGATTTCATTATTGATAAAAAAAAATACAATTTGTGTTGATTATTGGTATTGTGTTTCATTTCATTGCATGACATTTAATACATGAGTAAAAGATAAAGTGTGCATTGTGAGTAAGCCCTAATATTTAATTTTTGTTATTTTTTTAACAAGTTTTATTTTTGTAACACTTTCATTTTTGTTTCATTTTTGTCACAATGGTCATTTTAAAAAATAATTACCCATATAACATCCATGCTAGGCGTGGGTTAGCGGGCAAGGAGATTGATATTGAATCCGATCTTAACACACACATTAACCACTGAAAATTGCAGCCCCTGTAATAGCTTTCACAAACACAATGTTCCGCTGATCATATAAACGCTCAACTCATTTTATTCTGGTAAAACAATAAATAATCCAAAAATATGCGGTCTCAACCTTTCTTTACTTTTTTAGCTATTTCCACCTTGTGGTTTGTTTGAATGTCGCGTGTCGTCGTGTCCGGGCCGGGTCCATGACGTGTCAGGGAAAAAATATCATTCTATACATTTTCTATGGATTCGTTCACACACGTTGTCATGACGACGTATTGTTTTCTTATGGAAATCTTATGGCTGATGATGATGGTAATTGCGGTGTAACAGATACCTTAAACATAGCCGAAAGAAAGAAAAAGTATTTGCGAAACTGAAAAAACCTTTCCAAGAAAGATTCCAGTAGGTATATAACAAATATTATTCATTTAAAACGTTGACTAGCTTGCAGAGTATTACCGTTTGACATTAATTATTACACCCTAAAATAAATATACAAAAGTCACTTTTCGAATAGCAATACATTCAGTGCCACAACACAACATCTCTTATAAAAACTTTGCAGCATGTCCAAGGTAAGGCGTCGTTCCAATTGTCGTCGTTTTTCTACGGGTTTTCGTGAGCTCCAGTGGCAGAATATTTTGTTTGAAGTTGTTCACACTTGTCATGTGACAGCGGTGTCAACAATTCGACGCCTCCTAAGAAAAACGTTCTATGTTACCATAGAACGAAATCGTTTTTATTGCATGGGAATTCTGCTTACGTAGCAAGCTTTATGAAGAACTAATTTTTATTTTTCTATGACTTCTAATAGCCAAGATACTGAAATCGAATAACGTTCTATGTGATAGTAGGTACATGGAATAAAGACCGTTTTGTACATGCAACGTTTTACTCCGTCCTCATGACTCGCAATTTAGTGGCGCGGGCGGCGTTTTAAGATCACATCGACCGTTGTTTTACGGAATGTCACTTTTTACGTCATAAGTCAGTTACCAAAATATTTTTCAGGTGAATAAGGATATTTTTCTAAAAGTCTTGATTAATGTGGTAGCTCTATAAGAATATTTTGTGAACATTTTGTCGATTTAAATATTTAAAAAAAGTTCTGTTTATATTTACTCAAATTAAGTCATAATTATTTTTTATTTTTTTATTTATATAACAAGGTTTGTCTGAAGTTGTGTCTGAAGTTGAGTAAGTAGATACGTATAGATGTTACAGATTTAACTAAGTACCTAAGTATTAACTAAAATTAACAAAATAGTTCTCCCCAACTCTTTGTAACTAAATCAGTGTATCTGATTAATTTGGTTTTCTTTTTGAACTTTTAAATTATTAAAGAGAATGCTTAGGTACCTACTGAGTCATAATATAAACTTTAATGTAAGTATTAAAGTAGCTATAGCAAAATTGAGACTATAACTACGTCGGATTATATTGATATATTCAAAAATTTAATAATTTTATTAACTACAACATACAACAAAAAGCAAAGACTTAAAAAATATCAATTTAATATGGTTTTAATGATCTAGCATGCGATACACCCAACTATTCGTAAAACAACGTTCCACAATTAAATGTGACGCTTTTTTTTTAAAGGTTTATCGTAAAACAATGTCACATGATCATATGTAACTGTATTTTTTCTAGAGATTTTCGTAGAAAAAAGTCACATATAAACATGTGACGCACATTTTTTTGTCAGTTTTCCTAGAATAATGACACATGAGCATATATGACCCACTAATTTTTAAATTAAAAGATTTAATAAACATGTTTTTAAGCTATTATGTAGTTTGTATCAACATTAATTTAATTGCTAAGTTTTGGCTTTGGCATATGAAGCATGTCCGACTTATAAGACAAAGTTCAAACTTGCAATCTTTGAGAGGCCGTCCTGAAAACCTCGAAAATTTCACATACTTAGAACGTTTTTCTTGGGAGGCGTCGAATTGTCGTCCGATAAAGAACTGGGGCACAAGTCTGCTAATTTAAAATAGCCTTAGTTGTATGTCGGCAGAGTGTCAATGTCATTTTGGGATACACGTGGTATTCTGCTAAAGTTTAGCAGAATACCAAATGTATCCAAATAATTTAAAATAAGTAGTCTCAGTTGATTGTGAGACTATTGAGTGTCAATTGCATGTTTTGACACATTGGTCGCAATCAGTGTAAGTCATTTTTTTGCGACCAAATGTGTCAAAACATGCAATTGACACTCTGCGGACAATTTTATTATCAATATCAATTTTATTATAAAATTTATAATAAATTTATAATAAAATGTATGTCAATGATGATCAATAGAAAAATTGTGATATGTAGTGTGCAGACGGCTCCGGAGAGGATAGAAATGCAAGCCACGACGATAATATCGCCGCGATTGTCTCGTTTGTTGAGACAGCGCCTAGGTGTGTACTTAGTGGAGGCGGCAATGGCACCGTGATGAACAGTCATGACTGTGAAATGGAGGCAAAGTTAAGCTATGTTGGTGTGGTCGGACCCCGGATGGGTGACCGCCTTGGTGCACCTCATAGTCTTAGCTTTTTTATGTTCGCGAAAGTTTTCCCGCGCTCCCGTCTAGAAGCGGCTAGTAGGAACACCGTGGGGTTTTAGCCGGTGGGAGACCGGCATAACCCTTCGTCTTTCTCCGAGACGAAGGGTATCCATAATGGATTTCTCCACGTAAAAAAAAAAAAGGTGTGTACTTAGTACCCCCCGGTGGGTTCTCGCCTTCTAGTGGCGGGGGGCTCAGTACCGGCGGACTGGTCATCTGCTGGGAAGCAAAGAGGAGCCCGAGGAGGACCGCTCCCCGATGCCTTCGGCTATAGAATAACGCAGGGTTTTAGCCGGTGGGAGTCCGGCATAACCCTTTGTCTTTCTCCGAGACGAAGGGTAATGGATTTCCCCACGTAAAAAAAAAGGTGTGTACTTAGTAAATAGGTATGTAGTTTTAAATTCCAATTTTCAGTAGCTAAATACATTTTTTGAGGTAGCTTACTATTTAATTACGAGCATATAACACTAGTAATAGTAAATGAAGTTTTAATTACTAGATAAAACAAAGAAAACTGCTGATTACAGGCTATTTCTTAACGATATTTTATTTCCCATTTAATCAAATTACATAAAGGGCCGTCCATTAATCACGTGAGGTCATTTTTCTCATTTTTTGACCCCCCCCCCCTCCCCCTGGTGATATTTGGTGAGGTTTGGGACCACCTACCCCCCTCCCCCCTGGATCACGTGTATTTTTTTGGAAGTCTATGTAAAGGCTATTTCTTGCCTAGCAATGGCGGGCGAGTCCATCAAGGTCATACTACGAAACGTTCAAATTTTCGCGCCGTTCAAAATTTCGGTTCAGAAATAGCGCTTTTTGACGAAAAATAAATCAAATTAATACATGTGATGTCTAACGAGACCCCCCCTCCCCCCTCGTGATGTTTTTCGTACCCCCTCCCCCCCTTTAGAGCCTCACGTGATTAATGGACGGCCCCTAACTACAATTTACACTCGTAAAAAACGCCGTACGAACTAACAAACAGAATTTCTCTTAAAAAAATAATATTTTAAAAGTTCCAAAATTATTTGGTGTTAAAACAATGGAGTTATTTAAAATACTTTATAAGTTTATGATAAAGGTATTTATTATCATATCCTTTATTACTTTTTAAATGACGACGTAGTATAAATAAGTAGATAAGTACCTCATCATTGGCCACGACATCTTGACAGATGATTGTTGCAGCGTTAATTCCCAGCCCGGCTGATAGTGGCTGTACAACGTCTCTGGTGGCTATAAAGTCCAATAGCAGCGCGGCATCTTTTGCCACATTTGTTACAAATGAACTGAGAATCTGGTAGAGGGGGCAAGATGCGCCGAAGCCTTTTCTGCCTTAAAGTTTCTAGCCAGGCTTCGTCCTGCACCGTCATTCCTCTGGATATGTCGCAGCGCCATTCGGGTCACTGGAAACTTGCAAAATATGTCAGACAATAAGATACATAGAGTCTGCCCGCGACTTTGTTTGTTCGCATCTATCACCAATTCACCATACCTATACCTATTACACAATACCTATCTAAAAATAATACAAGACTATAATTGTCTGTGCTATTGTCTTACCTAGGTATATACATTTACAATACTGTAAAGTTTTACTAGAATCTGTTTAGTGGCTATTGTGTGGAACATTCAGTAGGTTAGCGTTAAAAAGTAACTAACATCCATCCATACATCCTCACTTCCACATTGGCTCTACCTAAGTATATGACGGCGAGACGAGTCATCAGAAGTGGCGTTTAAGCTTTTAGTTAAAATAAGACAGTGGGCGTGTAACGAACAAACTGGCTTTATTGGCTTTATTTCAATCACGTTAGAAAATAACCAGGTGTACGTGATGTCTTCCGATATCTCTTCAAATCAATAATCAAACAGAATCCATTATACATGACAGCGACTCAAATATGAAAGCGCCAAAGTGACAACCAGTCCGAAACATGCCAGTTCTTGCGTTTTAGCAGTAAAGAGTTTGCAAATGGTTCCAAAATAGCCTTCATGAACGTAATCTCAGATATTGTCTCCGACATGTAGATAATATTTAGTAGGATAAAGTCTATCTACATACATCCGGGCTGTGTCCGGGACATGTCCGGACCGTGGCCTGTTAGGAGGGAAAACAATACGTCGTCATGACAACATGTGTGACCGAATCCATAGAAAATGTATGGAATGACATTTTTTCCCTGACACGTCCCGGACACAGCCCGGGTGTGTGTAGATAGACCATACTTCATTGAAAATGAAAATGAAAAGTGTTTATTCAAAAATAGACAAAATTCATTACACTTTTTTGAGTCACTTTTTTGATCTAAAACTACTGCCGATTCACTACCTTTATATTTTATATATAATTGTTTTTGTATATTTTCAGATAGTGCAAATATCCAAAAAGGTTTTCTCAAGAAAACCTCAAATAATCATACTTGTTAGTTTAGCGTTGTTTTTATTTTATTTCTCAATTATACATAATATACAGGAAAACAAAGATCCTAGAAAGTAAGTAATATTTATAAGTTATTGGAAAAAAAAACACGATATCTCAAAATAATGTAGCCTATGTGTTATTCTGATGTCCAAGCTAAGTTATTGTAAAGTTTGATTAAAATCTGTTCAGTGGTTTTTATGTGATGAAGTAACAAACATCTATTCATCCATTCATCGGCACAAACATTGACATTTAATAATATTAATAGGATTAATTCTTAGACGGAAAAATAAATAAATACCTAATTATTAGGGCGTGTATTCATTAGCGAGCTGTAACCGTAAGACCGAAAACGCAACTGCAACGCAACTGCAACTGCTACATTCTTTTGAGTTGCGTCTAAGTTTGCTAAGCGCTGAACTAGCTGCTGACTACTTTAGAAAACCACACACGACGCAACTAGTTTGAAACGTTTCAGATATCAGTTGTAGTTGCGTTTCCCCGTGTGTTCTAGGCCTAACTGTGCTCTGCAACGAAAAAAAAACATAGTGTGTACACTAGAAACTCGTTACTGTATCACGGAGCCAATTCTACTAAATTAAGTTAAGCAACCAACTATTGTCAACGCATTCACTTTCTGGTGACAAATTTGGTAGTCTGCTAAGTTCCGCAACAGATGCGCCAAATCCGCCATTTTGCAAATTTTTGACAGTCCGATGACTGGATAAATGTGAAATAGCGAAGAGAATACCGTTTGGAACTGCGACTTGTGTTACATTGTGAAGCAGACTACCGAATAGAGCAAATAGTAGTAGTTAAGTATGGTCTATGTATCGTCTATAGTTGTCGTTGTCAATTTATCCGTTAGTAGAATACCAAAATGGTAAAATCGTATAACTCACATTCTAGAGAGACACCATTTGTGCATTTGGTAATTAGTAGAATCGGCCCCCTGTTCGGTTACAGTTACAGCCCGCTAATGGGTATTCGCCCTTAGGTAGGTTGTTTTTTTATTAATTTTTTAAATGAACATTACATTTTTATATTTCAGATCTTATAGCAAAATAAAGAATCTTATAGAAATTTGCAACCTGATTAAGAATCGAAATTGTCAAAGAGTTAAATTTAAGGAAACGTAAGTTACCTAATAATGTACTTAATCTTCTCTAGCAGTCAGTGTCCCACTGCTGGGCAAAAGACTCTCTCCTTCTTCTCCAGCTAGCTTAGCATACACTCCGTGACAAGACGTTGTCATGGGTTTGTCACGCTTACGTCTCTGTCCATAGTTTTAAATGTGATAAGGACAGCATGACGTGAGATAATTGTCGCGGCACGTATGCTAAGCCTCCAGGATTCTATATCCTGAGCCGCCTCTACCCAGACATCTATGAAGATGTCCAGCTCATCCCGCCACCTTTTTCGTGATCTGCCGGGAGGCCTTTTGGCGGTTGCCTGTTATTAGGTTGTTGTTTTAATACTACTTATTATAATACCTAAATATAATATTTTATATAGAAGACGAAAGATAGGGTAATTGATACGACATGACGAATTTATAAAAAAAACATCATTGAAGGAAAGGTTGAGGGGAAAAGAGGAAGACCAAGACGTATAGATTACTTTTGTTATGTTATGATCCAAAGACATAACACTCGCTTAATAAATTCAAGTGCAACTGAATTATGTAGAGATTCTTTTTATTTTCAGAGTTGATGTACGAAGGTGAGCGATGTAACATTTAAGGCCAAAACACACTGGATGCGTATGCGTAGACGTATGCGTACCTCTGAGTTGTAATGTATGGAACTGTCACCGCTTGCGTAACGTAGACGTAGACGGAAGCTGTGACAGTTCCATACGGGGAACGCATACGTCTACGTATACGCAACGCTATGCAACGCATACGCAACGCACACGCAACGCACACGCAACGCACACGCAACGCACACGCAACGCACACGCAACGCACACGCAACGCACACGCAACGCACACGCAACGCATACGCATCCGGTGTGTTTTGGCCTTTAATCTCTAAAGAATAACTATATTTAATACTAGTATTTAAAGCTATTAGGTAGGTAAGTAACTAAAAAAGCAAAAGTAACTAAAAAAAAAAGTACCTAAGTATTATTGCACTTACAGAAAAGATTTTCCATTAAACACTATGCCACCGTTTCTTATAAAGCGCGTACTCATAAGCGAACTGTAACCGTAACCGTTGCACGCACTGTAACCAAAAAAAACTATAGTGTGCACGTTGTTTGCTAATAAATCGCGAAGTTATGCACTGTAAGTGTAACCAAATACCTATAGTAATTCATTTATTTATTGGAAAACCAACAGCTTCATTAAATAGGTACATTAGAAAATTATAAATTAACAGACGAGCCAATTACAGGTTTTCACAGATAGAAATATAATAAGAAGGTACCGTCAAAGCACTTATGCATGCACTGATTGTTTGTATAGACATATAAATACGCACATAAACGTCACAATTGCCTTATTGTTATATTTCTTTACAACAGTCTTAAACTAATACACTAAGGTTAATAAGATTTATAAGTTAATTACATATCTGGCACACTCAGCCTATCAGCATTTTTGCAAGTTTACGCTTAAACGTAGTTATATTGCAATTGAATAGATAAATATCAATATCTTTGCTACGATTGTTAAGATTCCTACCTGCTCGACATAGATAACTATTCATGCGATATTTTGTGGAAGAAGATGGAATAGATAAAAGAGGGTATATCTTCATAATACCTATGGTTTTTGATTACATTAGGTACATGTAACGGTTCCGGTAACAGCTCGCTAATGAGCACGAGCCTTTAGATTTTTCAGACTGAAAGAATCAGCTATACAGGGTGTAACAGAAAGGGGGTATAATGCCGAAACACAGCGATAGTCCTCACGAAACTGAACAACATTCCCCAAAGAACATGGGTTATAACTCGAAAAAATTTTTTGGATCGCCCATACTTACTCGATCAGCTGTTCGGACATTTTGTATGGGGAGGCGAAATTTTTTTTTTGGTGTACGACCCATGTTTCTTGGGGAAAGTTGTTCAGTTTTATGAGGACTATCGCTGTATTTCGGCATTATACCCCCTTTCTGTTACACCCTGTATGACGTCCATAGCCTTTTGCTGTTTATATTTTTACTTCAGATACATAGATATATCTTTAGAAGAGGCTTTTAAGGAGGATAAAGGCACAGGATGTGATATCCCAAAGTTGGATCCTTTTGCTAAAGAATTGATGAAGTTTGTAAAAAATAAGGAATTTGTAAAATGTGCCGGAAAAGATTGGGTTCGATGCCACGTATGTATAACTTTTTTTTGCTAGCCATCATGATCCCACTGCTGGGCAAAGTCCTCCCCCGCGACTTTCCATTTAACACGGTCTCCAGTAGCGTCCCGCCATTCCCGTGAAAATGCATCCAGCCAGATCGTCTCTCCATCTTTTTCGAGGTCTACCTCGGCGTCTGTGACCATCTAGTGGCGCCAATTCAGTTGTTATTTTCGCCTAACGATCTGGATGCATTTTTTTTTGGATGTAGGCGTGTATTTATTGACGAGGTGTAACTGCATCCGAATATTCAGTAACGAGGTTTTAGTAGTAGTGTACGCAGCTTAATAGGATGATGACTATATTCAAAAAATAATTAGTCCGTCTTTGAGGCTATTAAAAAATATTTGAAAAACATTTTTTACCTGATCAAATACATAAATACAAAGATACAGAGCATCAAAGTTACGGAGTGGGTATTGACGTCACTCCTACGTAAAAATCGTACCTAGGCGTGACGACACGAGCAATTTTAACCCAGTGTATCTGTGTCATTTTTTGTTTAAGAGAAAAAAGGAAAAATACGTGTCGAATATTTTAAAATAATCTATATCTGATGGACTAAAAAAATTTTTTAGTCATCATGCCTATTCCTCCAAGTGTGCAGTTACCCTGATTCGCGGAAAAATCCAATAATCTTTGCCAAATGGACCGACGACCTTGTAAAAACCGCGGGGTCTCGTTAGATGCAGGTGCCAATGAAGCGGTCACGTAAAGTCACGTTGGAGTGCTATTGGACAGGCCTATGCTCAGCAATGGGCAGCTATAGGCTGAGATAATGATGATAACATAATAATACGATTAAAGCTGGATTTACAATACGAAACTAGTTGCACGAAACTAGTTTCACGACATTAATTTCATCAACAGTTTCACGTGTAGGTACGTGTAAATAACCACTTTCACAATGCATCATAGTTGCACGAAACTAGTTTCATGACATTAATTTAATCTACAGTTTAACGTATCAATTAGCACTTTCACAATGCATCATAGTTGCACGAAACTAGTTTCGTGACATTAATTTCATCAACAGTTTAACGTATCAATTAGCACTTTCACAATGCATCATGAAAGTAAACACGTGAAACTGTTGACGCATGAAGCTAGTTTCTTGCAACTAGTGTCGTCTTCATTTCAGAAATCTACATGTAGAGTGATACCGCAAGTGCTTGCAGCGTCGCGAGGTTTGAAATGTGCATATAGAGATATTATATACGACCATGACTATAAGCGCCATCTAGGCGATGCTGTGGAACTAGAAGGAAACTCCGCCTATGTCCTCACACACAGCGATCATGTCAAAATCACTTGCACTGCTAGGTATATTAATAAAAATAAGTAAGTATATTAATAAGCTTTGACTTCTCTCTCTGTGGGGTCAGCAGGAAGAAATTTCTTTTATAAATATGCTGTACTAATAACTTCTCTTTTTTTTCTGTCTTTATGTAAGTAGGTACTATCATCTTACAATAAACTGTTAAATAAATAAATAAATTAGTCTCTTATTATAGGGTTTGTGTGTTTAAGGCTCAAGTTTCACTGGACGCTGTACGAGTAACAAAGAGTAACTAATTAATCTTGACCGTAAAGCGTGAGGTCTTGTTATACTAGTTTTTAGAGTATTTTGTACTGCGACCAGTTTAACTTGAGCTAACACTAGTTTTTGGCCAGTTTTTAAACTAATTTAAACTAATTTACAGATTCGCATTTAATAGTAGAATTTGGTCGGGTCACGGAGTTGGCTTCAGGACTTCAGTCAAACGAAAGCCTCCCCCTAAGGGAAGGAGGGATAATATCAACGTGCTGATCTTCGGTTTCGACTCCACTTCAAAGAATGGCTTCATCAGGAAAATGCCGCAAAGCTACAAGGTGCTTACGGAGGAACTGAATTTTACTATTTTGAATGGGTGAGGTTTATACCTATTTATACCTACTTAACTATTTTAGATATATACATATCCGTCATAAATAAATCTTCAACTCATACATATCCGTCACGCCTCCTCATATCTGGGTAGACAGAGACAACTTCACTCCACTTACTCGTACTACGATCCAAACACACTTCTTTGGCTTCAGGCTTCATCCACATTCATCAGTCACCTCATAATATAATATGCACGTCGATTTAGCGTACTCTTGACTTGGCCTTTCCATAACAAGTCTCAGATTTTATCGAGATAGATACGTTCTAAGCCTTCTCCTCCCAACATTTCCACCCACTCTCGCCTTGTAAATCTCTTCCGTCCGTTAATCTTGTTTTATCCGACTGCGCCAGAAAGAGGGTTATGTTTTTCGAGAGTACCTATGTATGTTTGTATGCATAATTCTTTGGCACGCTCTACAGCCTAAACGGTTTGATGGATTTTAGCTTGAGAGGTGTCGTTAGATTCGTATTAACTTCGAGAGTGACACTGGGTACATCAAAATAAAAATAAGAGTATTACTATGGTCTGTCTACACACAACGTCATGACAATGTATCCGGTTGTCATGACGATAAATAGTTTACCCTCCTGACGGGCCACGGCCCGGATCTGTGTAAATAGACCTTTAAACGCAGTCAGGTTTTTTAATAATATAAACATAACCCTCCTTCTGGCACAATCGGGTAAAAAGGTTTTATTTACTTTTTATTTAAGCTGTATGTATTTTCCAGGTATAATATAGTAGGAGACGCTACAATAGCAGCACTGACCCCTTTGCTAACCGGTAGAACGGAACTAGAGTTACCCGAAGTAAGGAAATCTATAAAAAACAGCGGATACGTCGATCGGTTCCCGCTTCTTTTTTATAAATTTAGAGATGATGGGTAAGTTTCAAAGTAACTAGTGTATACCCGCGACTTTGTACGTAGTTTGAAGGCCAAAACACACTGGATGCGTATGCTTAGATAGCGTATGCGTCTACGTCTACGTTACGCAAGCGGTGACAGTTCCATACATTACAACTCAGACGTACGCATACATCTACGCATACGCAACGCACACGCAACGCAACGCACACGCAACGCACACGCAACGCACACGCAACGCACAGGCAACGCACAGGCAACGCACACGCAACGCACACGCAACGCACACGCAACGCACACGGAACGCACACGCAACGCACAGGCAACGCACAGGCAACGCACAGGCAACGCACACGCAACGCACACGCAACGCACACGCAACGCACACGGAACGCACACGCAACGCACACGCAACGCACACGCAACGCACACGCAACGCACACGCAACGCATACGCATCCGGTGCGTTTTGGCCTTAGGAGTGAAAGAGTAACAAACATCCATCCATCGGCACAAACATTGACATTTATAATTTTTATAGGATTCTGTTTTTATTAAGGCGCGTTCTCATTAGCGGGCTGTAACTGTAACCGTTGAATGTATTGTAACAGAAACACATTCCCCGTTATTACAAAACGAGTTTTTAATAGGTATTTTTTATGGATTCGTTCACACGCGTTGTCATGACAACGTATGTTTTTCCCTCCTGACGGGCCACGGCCCCGACACGTCCCAGGCACGGCCCGGATCTACGAAGATAGACCATTAAAAGTCACACTGTTACATAGTGAAATAAGTAGTTTTTTTTTTCATTTTCAGATTCAGAACAGCATATTTCGAAGACATGCCTGGAATAGGAACGTTTCAATTTAGATTTAACGGTTTTTTGAGACAACCAGCAGATCATTACCTACGTCCGTTCTATATGGAAGACGATGCGGCCAGGAAAAAACGACGCGACAGAAAAAATAAGTTTTCTTATTACTGCGTTGGTGACACGCCTCGTCATGAGCTTATGATGAATATTACGGATCAGGTAACACTGGTTATGCATGGACTGTAACCAGAAAACATAGGGTGTGCTCTCGCAGTACGTTCGCGAACTATTAGCGACTCGTTGGTTACAGTGCATGCAAAAATTACGGTTACAGCTAGCTAATGTGTACGCGCCTTTAGACTGGTTACAAAAGGGTTTATAAATTAGGTTTTAGCTTGCACATTAGAATAAACAGAGGCTATTTAAAGATATTTGTAAGTTGTCGAAGATATGATGATAAATGCGGACCAAGTTGCAGCCTCTTGTATTTAACAAAGTTTTGGTCAGTATTTTTTAAATAGCCTGTTGTATTCCATTGCTGGGCAAAGGCCTCCTACATCTTTCCATCCTTCCATAACCCCTGCAACTTCTGGCTAGTTGCCCAATTTGCCATTAATTTACTTTAGAGCCTATTTCGCCATTAACAGATAAAATTTATCTGACAGATGTAAAAAAAAAGTTAAAGTTTAAACAGAGACAGGTATGAAACATCTGTCAGATTTCTTTAAACTTTAAAGAGTCATGTTTTATGAATAAGACATAGAAAAGGCAATAAGGCCGCCTGTTGCTTCTTATATTCTTGTTTGTGTCTGTACCTTATATCTTTTGTGCAATAAAGAATATTTGTATTGTATTGTATTGTATAGATTTATCTGTCAGATAAATTCTATCTGTAGATGAAACGAGCTCTTAATCTTTCAGTTCCTTTCCCTGGACGGCAAGAAATTCATATTTACATTTATAGCTGACATAACACATGATGATTTCAACATGATAACTACAGCCGACGCAGCGACAGCTCGGTTCCTTCGTACTTTGAGGGATCGAGATCGGCTTAGGTATACCCTTGTTATTGTAATGGGAGATCATGGGCCTAGGTAAGGGAACTGGTGTAAAGGTCTATCTACACAGATCCGAGCCGTGCCCGGGACGTGACCGGGCCGTGGCCTGTCAGGAGGGAAAAAAATACGTCGTCTTGAAAACGTGTGTGAACGAATTTGACAGGCAAATTAGCGTAGTCAGTAGTGAGTCTGCCTCATACGCACGGGTCGCGGGTTCGATCCCCGCCGGTTAACAAACATTTGTGTGATGAGCATAATTAATGTTTGTTCCGTGTCTGGATGTTGTATATTTATCTATGTATGTTTATCAGTCCCTTATACCCATAGTACAGGATTTGCCTAGTTTGAGGTCAGGAGACCGTGTGTGAAATGTCCCCCAATATTTATTTATTTATTTAATCCATAGAAAATGTATGGAATGGTATTTATTCCGACACGTCCCGGACACAGCCCGGACACGGCCCGGATGTGTGTACACAAACACGAATAATTCTTGATTTTATGTGGTAGAAGATACAGGTAGACTAGTTGGTGAAACGTCATCATCTTAGGGGCCGTTCAAGTATTACGTAAGCAGATTTATTACAATTATTTACCCCCCCATCCCCCTTGTCAGCAAAAGTAAGCAAAGCTCTTACCCCCTCCCCCATGCTTACATAAACATTTTTCAATTAATATATTGTTTTTTTTTTAATATTATAATTTTAAAAATAAGAAAATAAAATTAGGATAGATTAGATTTTACTGATACAGTGCCTAAACGTATGCATTATTTGCGGGAATCCCCGAAAATGCGTTTTGTTTTCAAGCAAAGACAATGTGAGGGTTGCCATTCGTGTAAAAAAGTAAATAACTACCGATGACGTAATCATCATCTAGACTCCCCTACCCCCCATGTCATCAAAAATAAGCAAAGCAAAGACCCCCCCCCCATAGTGCTTACGTAATACTTGAACGGCCCCATATCAGCTTGTGGACTGTTCGACAAAAGCCTCCCAAAAGGATCTCCACAACGACTGGTCCTGCGCTGCCCACATCCAAAGGCTACCGGCGACTTTCACCTGGGGCTCAAGTCTGCAATTTAATTTACAATATCCTCAGTTGTGTGTCGGCAGAGTGTCAATGGCATTTTTAAAACATTTGGTCGCAATCAGTGTAAGCCATTGTTTACCAGGATACCAAATGTGTCAAAAACTGCCATGGACACTCTGCCAACACACGAATGAGGATATTGTAAATTTGCAGACTTGGGTCCCAGATTTTCGGTCAAACTTGTCGGTCAAACTTGTCGGTCAAACTTGTCGGTCAAACTTGTTGGAGCCGTTTCCACGCAAAAACATATGTTGGTAAAACGCCTGCCTCCAGTCTAGAGGGTGCAGATGCGATACCATAAAGGAAGATGATTGTTTTAGAGTGGTACAAAAACAACTTAAGCAACGATAGCCTAGATAGAAACGAATGCCAGACGAGTCGAGTCAAAATTCCATCTTGACTCGAATCGCTTTCTCAGCTTCAATCCTATGGAATATACGATCTTTTCTGAAATATATAGGGTGACTTCAAATTAGTAAACGATAGAAAAGGATATGCATGTACTCTTGATAACAAACAACTTTTACTATGGGACCAAGGTCGAAATCGTTCAAAAAATGCATATGCTTTTCTATCGTTCACTAATTTAAAGTCACCTTGTATTTCGCAGATACACAAGCTTACGAAAAACATTCCAAGGCAAACTAGAGGAACGTTTACCATTAATGGCGATAAGGTTACCAGAAGAGCTGAAGCGGAAACGACCGCAAAGTCAAGCTGCTTTGGAGAAAAATGCTGACGTATTGACGTCACCACATGATATATACGCCACTGTACTCGATGCTGTAGATATGAGACAATACTGGAACCCGCATAAGATACGAGGGTCTAATCTTACTAGAGGGCTGACAATTCTTGAGCCGGTAAATACGTATATCTACATTTCTGTCGCGTCTGTTTCCCATCGAGGTATTCGGAGATCACTTTCTTCCTCTTACTACAAAACATACATCTTTAGCGTTATCTTTATTCCACGTAGGTTAAAGGCCAAAACACACCGGATGGATTTGCGTTTTTTGCAGTTGCAGAAAACCACACACAACGCAATTGCAACGAAACGTTTCAAACTAGTTGCGTCGTGTGTGGTTTTCTAAGGATGTCTATAGCAGAAACTGCGATGCAACTCAAAAGTAACTAGCAGTTTCAGTTGCGTTTCACCGTGTGTTTTGGCGCTTATTACTACGTCCCTGTTTCAGATTCCAAGCAACAGATCGTGCAGTGAAGCAGGTATACAACCTCATTGGTGTACTTGTCTCAAATGGGAGCATCTAGATAGATCTGATCCTTTGTTCACAAAAGCAGCTAGAGCTTTGGTCGATCAAATTAATAATTTCACTGAATCTGTGAGGTAAGGGCCGTTTTTTCCGGGTTTTTTGTTGTAGTTATTGAGTCGACAAACCAATAGTTTGATGTGATCAGGCATTAGTGTGGTAATACCCTAAATACAGCCTGTCTCGTCCCACTGCTGGGAAAAAGCCTCCCTCTTTGTTCTCCGTCCAGTTCTGCTGTGCTGATTTGCCTGATTTGCCATAACCTTAATAGGAATAAAATTTATGGTGATTTAATAAAAGAATACTTGATTTTACGGTATAGGAAATTGATAAACAGGACGCACACATAATGTGCAAGTTAGTTTAATACTTGACAAACTTTTTATGCATTATATAATGTGGTAGGGGAAATTTCGTTTAATTAAATCATACATCAATGACATCGCTCAAGATGTTTGCCGACACGTATAAAAGAGCCTTTAAGATTGTTAAGAACATATCGCTTTTAAGTGATAAGGCCGCCTTTGCACACAATGTTACCTATAGTTATTGTAAGTCTGTGGCTATAAGGTTGCCTGATGCTTGTATCTCTTTGTACGTAAAAACTAAAGTCTTTCTATCTATCTATCAATAATAGAAGTAGTTTTTCTTGATAGCCAATGACCTAAACTCTATATTCTTCACTCTACCGTCCACAGACATCTATGCGCAGTCCGGACGCTTCTTGATGTGCAATGGGTGATGAAGAAGAAGGCAAATAAAGCTATGATAGAGTTCCAAGGTGCGAGAGACCACGACGGATATGTGGGCAAGTTTGGAGGGACCACTAAAATCGTGAAACTCTATCTCCAAGCTAGGGTAAGGAAAGTGTAAATTAAATAGATACCTTATGCTACACACTCCACACACCAAAGCTGCCGGCATGCCGCCGGGCTAGGCCTGCGGGTTTACGTCATACGAATGGCAGCTGTCAAAAAAGCCGGCGGCTTTGGTGTGTAGACACCAAGTGGCAGTGGGCTGGGCAAATTGCTCGTAGAAACAATGGACGATGGGGCAGAAAGGTTCTCGAGTGGCGACCACGCACCGGACGACACAGTGTGGGAAGGCCTTCAACAGGGTGGACCGACTACCTGGGACCCAAGTCTGCTAATTTAAAAAAGCCTCAGTTGTGCGTCAGCAGAGTGTCAATGGTATTTTTGATATATTTGGTTTTTTCATTGATTCTGATAAACTTAGATGCTAAATAATGTTTTACACTGATTGCGACCAAATGTGTCAAAAAATTCCACTGACACTCTGCCAACACACAACTGAGGCTATTTTAAATTAGCAGCCTTGGGCCCCTGGTGAATGTCGCGGGAAGCCGTTGGATCAAAAATTTGGTTCAGCTCGCACACATTGAGTATTGTTATCGGCCCCACCGAGGGGCACGAGCCTACTCTCATACAGAGAGTGATTAGGCCGTAATCCACCAGTTATGAGTAATCTGCAATATTTAATACTCTGCCTCCTTCTTTTAATTCCCAGATAGCTGTAGGCCCCGGTCGCGGCGAGTATGAAGCCTCAATGAACTACAATATACAACAAGATAAATTTATAATAAATAATAGAGAAATATCACGAACTAACGCGTAAGTACTTATAAGTATTTTTCTAAATTTAACAACGTACCTATCTAAGTACCTACACATAGGAATCTATAAATTAGTAAAGATATCTATAAATTGTTATGAATTATAGTCCCTTTCCCATCGAGGTAAATAGATACTTCTTCCACTTGCTACGATTTAAACATACCTAGGTTAGGTAGGTCTTTCACTGCATCTAAATTCATAAGGTCTCTGCATACATACGTATGTCATTTTAAAGTACTCTTTGACTTGATCTTTCTTTAATCTAAGTTTTTATCTTTAAGTCATATTTAACAATTTTAACAAAAGCTTTATAAAAATACCTACTTACCTTACCTACGCCTCAAGGCTTAGGACCCAGGGTATCCATCAATTTCATGTCAGCTTATGGACATCCACTGCTGGACAAAAGCCCCCTCAAGGATCTCCACAACGACGGGTCTTGCGCTGCCCACATCCAACGGCTTCCAGCGACTTTTTCCATCAATTTACTTAGTAGATTTTCAGTTGCCTAGGTACTAACTAGTTTTATTTTCGTTTTCAGATATAAAAACGAGCCAAGTTGTATAAGTGATAAATATCCGCATTTGAATATGTACTGTTATTGCAAAGTACAAACGAATTGAAAAACTATATCGGTAGCTACCTAAAAAAATCGGTGGACACTACCTACCTACCTAATAATCTACTAGCCGTCAAGTGTCCCACTGCTGGCCAAAGGCCTCTCTCTTCTTTCTCCACGAATCTCTCTCCAGAACATCCATAAAAGTGTGAAATACATACATACATATCCGTCACGCCACGCCTCTCTCCCATTGGGATAAGCAGAGAACACTGAAAAAAAAAACTGTACTTAATAATTGTGAAATACTTAATAATTAAATGGAATAATATTTGTATAATACCAAGAATAGAAAGAAGGTATAATTTTCAAACAAATAGATTTTAGAACCTCATCTCTTCAAGTTTGCATGCCGAAATGTTAACGGCTGTGTAGGCGAATTTTTTAATAACTATCATCTCTGTATGTACCCTAAACAATGCAAATAAATAATCATTCATTCATATAAGCATTTAGGTAAGTAAACAATACCTAGTTTTTAAGTAGATATTTGACAGTTAGTGTACTTACCTATAAATTAAATGAAAATATTGTCTTACATTACTTTGTTTTCTGTAATTTTCAGTGTTATTCCTTAAATCCCGACGTAAACTTGCTAGAGCGTTTTTAGACTAGCGTTTAATACGCGCGTGTGCGGTCGTTTTTGAAGCGTTTACTCGCGTCTTTTGTTCGTACGAGCGTTGATCCACTCCTAAGCTCGTTTAGTCCCTGTTGATAGAGTGCGTTTCACGAAAGAAGTCCCTCGGATTATTCGACAAATTACAAATGAAATATAAATAATATAAGGTAAGCTTTGTACTCATAAATGACAACATTATCAATTTTGACATGCTATACAGCGCTGCGGCTAGGGGACTTCTTTCGTGAAATGGACTCTACTGAAACGACACCACCGGTTCGAGTGTATACGCCCGTATACGCGCGTCCGGCTTTTTGAAGCGCGTATAAATATAAATAAGTAATAAATAAATATTGGGGGACATTTCACACACGGTCACCTGACCCCAAACTAGGCAAATCCTGTACTATACCCATCAGAGACTGATAAACATACATAGATAAATATATAACACCCAGACACGGAACAAACATTTATGCTCATCGCACAAATGTTTGTTAACCGGCGGCGGGGATCGATCCCGCGACCCGTGCGTATGAGGCAGACTCACTACCGACTACGCTAGCTGGCCTGTGTATGTATGTAGCCCGCGTGTACGCGCGTATGCTGAATTTGAAAAGCTAGTCTCTGAAAACGTTTTTAGGACTTGCGCAGCCCAATAAACCCATAGTTAGCTGCTAACACAGGATTAAATCATTTATTTAACTCCGGGTTTATTGCGTTAACTCTGGCCTGTGCAAGTGGGCCTTTAGGTAAGTAAGAAAACAATTTCAGACCTCAAAAATTTTATTATCAAAAATCTAAGCTTTTAGTACCTACACAATACAATATTTAGAGAACCTTAACAAGTAGGTACTCCTGCAAAAACCACTGAACAGATCTTGATGGGGTTTTCTTTAAAATATAATCTGTACCTTTGGCATCACATAAGTTAAGTTTCATCAAAATCGATTCACTAGAAAAAGTTGCATTTTCAATTTCAAAACTTGCGTGAGTTATTATGCTGTTAGTATAAAAATAAATAAGTAAATGCCCCACACATAAGGGCTAGTTTCACCATTTACAGACAAAATTAATCTGAAAAAAAAAAAAAAAAAAAAAAAAAAAAAAAAAAAAAAAAAAAAAAAAAAAAAAAAAAAAAAAAAAAAAAAAAAAAAAAAAAAAAAAAAAAAAAAATCTGTCTCTGGCTAAAACGTCATGTATTATGAAATATACATAGGTTTATCTGTCAGTTAAATTTTATCTTCAAGTGGTGAAACTGACCCTAACTCTCTGTGCTAAAATACCGTAGATAAATAAATAATAACACAAAATCATTCAGATCTTAAAAACAGATATTATAACTCATCCAGCCCAGCTGGGAATCGAAAAAGTACCCCCTGAGTGGCAGCCCGGTATAGTGACCATTGCGTCAACTAAGTCACAAGGTATTTAATCTAGATATACAGGGTGTAACAGAAAGGGGGTATAATGCCGAAACAGACCGATAGTCCTCATGAAACTGAACAACTTTCCCTAAGGAACATTTGTCGTAACTCGAAAAAAATTTTTGGATCGCCCATACTCGATCAGCTGATCAGGCATTTTGTATTGGGAGGCGAATTTATTTTTCCGAGTTACGACCCCTGTTCCTTGGGGAAAGTTGTTCAGTTTCGTGAGGACTATCGCTGTGTTTCGGCATTATGCCCCTTTTCTGTTACACCTTGTATTTTAGCTTCATTAAAATCTAGGTCCTGCCTGACAAACTTACATACAAACATCTAAACTTAAGATCTTTTCTGTACCTACATTACAATAATGAGCATGATGACAAAAAAATTTTTTTTAGTAATCATTCCTATTGTATGAGAGTTATTTTTCTATAGTATTGTTATTCGTTAGCAAGTGGTAATCGAATAAATTGATCCGTACATGAGAAATAAACTCAGAGGTACGTGCCCGCACCAGGATTCGAACTCGCGCCCTCGGAGTTCGAGGCAAGCGTTCTACCAACTGGGCTACCACCGCTTCATATGAAGGAAAAAAGGAAGGTGAAGGAAAACATCGTGAGGAAACCTGCATACACCAGAGAAGAAATTCGAAGGTGTATATGAAATCCGCCAACCCGCACTTGGCCAGCGTGGTGGATTACGGCCTAATCACTCTCTTTATGAGAGTAGGCTCGTGCCCCTCGGTGGGGACATATATGGGCTGATAACGATATAGATTGTTATTCGTGGTTTCCTTAAATGACAAACCGTTTCAGCAGTTAATAACGCTAATGCGTGAAGACCAAATACTTTCTCTATTTTTTTTTAAAGTTTACATTATACTTTGCGCATTGTTTTATACTTTAATCTTTCACATCCTAGAAAAAAAAGAACAATAGAAAATCTATTGTGTCTGGGTTTCTAATGGGTCAGTGGGATGTGAGAGGTTAAATGATCTTTGTGCAATCAGAATCGAAAGTAAGAATTTTTTTAATTTAATTATTCTGATAAAATAACCATAGATTAGAGGAAGATGACAGGGCCAGTTTCACGACTTGTAGAAAAAATGTAGTGCGTGTTTAATCTATATATATAAAATTTAACTGGCAGATAAACCTACGTCCATTTCATAAAGCTTATCGTTAGAGACATGCATAAAATATCTGTCAGATATTTTTTATACTGTAACTGGTGGAATAGGCCCTTAAAACTTTTAAATGCGTTCTAGAAATATATCAAACAATATGACATTGACATAATGTTTTCTTTTACAAAACAATTTTAAATAAAAAAAAAAACTAATGACAAGAACTAAATTTTACATATTTACAATTCCTTGATTTCATACATTTCCGGTAACATAATATAATTATTATGTTACCGGAAATGCATTAAATAAAAAAAGGAAAGCATTAAATAGTTTTTCAAACAATATTTTATACATTTCCTAAACAGCATCGGCATTGTACACATTTCCTAGGATTTGCATACAATTCCTTGATTTCATACATTTCCGGTAACATAGACAAATATACTTAGGTACCTATATGGGTACTTTATTCTTTTTTTAATTGGTGAGGACAAATGACCCGAGTCTAGTATACAACATAACTTCAATTTTATTACAAAATAAATACGATACATTTTTACAGACATGACATTTCAGTAACTTTAATATGACATTTGTCAAATTCTATCGAGGTGACTAGACATAAACTAATTAAACTCATTTATTGGTTGCTGCCATTCATAAAAATTAAAAAAAAAAAAAACACTACTTAGACCCAGAACAACACCAACAACTGAAACTGCTAGTTACTTTTGAGTTGCATCGAAGTTTCTGCTATAGACTTCCTTAGAAAACCACACACGACGCAACTGAAACGAAACGTTTCAAACTAATTGCGTCGTTTATGGTTTTATGGAAGTCTATAGCAGAAACTTCGATGCAACTCAAAAGTAACTAGCAGTTTCAGTTGCGTTTCACCGTGTGTTTTGGCGCTTAATGAAACTTTTGTAATTTGTAAAAAAAAGCTTTAACGCCCTTTTTTACTGTAAAAACTCTGACACATGTCAAATCTGACAGTTTATTATGTACCTACTTTTTGGCATTGTAGTCATAAACACTGCACTTCCAGTCAATTGCAGTAAGGCCGTGGCCCCAGTAGGCAAACTGTTAGCGGCTGACTAGTTTGCGGCGTATCGATTTAGTACGCCCTTCCATATATTTGATATGGAGTGTCCACAGTCAGCTAGTTTCGCTCACTGTACGCAGTTTGCAGCGTTACGCGCGCTGACTATCTCAGACAGCGGCCGACTCCCACCAAAACCGGTGATTTCATTGATTTGAGTTTGCAGCTAACTTTTTCAGTTCGCCACAAATTTGCGGCTCACTCAGTCGGCCGCTAACAGTTTGCCTACTGGGGCCACGGCCTAATAGGGATGATGACTACATTTAAAAAATGGGATACTATTTATTCCGTCTTTTAGGCTATTAAAAAATATTGGAAACACATTTTTTACCTGATCGAAAACTTAAATAAGTACAAAGATATGGAGCATCAAAGTTACGGAGTGGGGGGTTTTGACGTCACTACTTAGGCGTGACATCACGAGGAATTTTAACACAGTGTATCTTTGTCATTTTTAGTTTAAGAGAAAAAAGAAAAATACGTGTCCAATATGATGGAGTAAAAATGTTTTTAGTCATCATGCCTATTATCTTTATAGTTAAAAGAGCAACTGACTGTAGGACTATTATATTTCTTCGTTAAGTTTGTTTCTTGCAATAACAGTACATATTCATATGTGGATGTTTTTCACTTATACAACTTGGCTCGTTATTGTATCTGAAAAAAAAATCGGTTGTCTGTAAAGTCGGTTTACTGACGATAGTTGAACGTGACAACGTCATTAATGCTGCCGAACGCGGCCGATTGTGCCTCTTTGTCGCCCGATCCGCGCTCTCGCTTGCACTTCAAGCCTTAAATGGAACGCCTCAGAGCGAGGTAACGCCGCATGAGTCATGTTTTTTCGTGCGTGCAGCCGGCTCCATCGAATTATGAGACGTTGTCACGTCAAAAACCATTTTTAAGTGAATGACTACATCTACTTACAATCAACTATTAAATAAACGAGCGATGCTGCCCGCGACTTCGTACACATTTTGTCGTCATATCTATGTGTTATTCTGATATATAAGCTACAATATTGCCAAATTTCATCAAAATCTGTTTAGTAGTTTGTGTAGGCAGCAGATGTTGGGGCTGGTTTATAAATAAATGAAAGGCTTCAAGTATTGGCACGAAGGAACTGGATTTAATTCACTTAGCTATCACACACCTAAAGTTACATAGCACACGTAATCGTAGCAGAGCGGGAAGTGAGTGAGTAAAAAAGGTGTTGCTACATTAAAGAAATATAAAACTACTTTTTACTTTTTGTTGGTGTTGCCAACAGTTTGCGTGAAAGAGTACAAAACATTCTCAAATTCGTCGATAGGCACAAACATTGACATTTATAATATTAGTACGATAGGTCTAATAGTATTTGGTATGGATAGAATCCTACTAATATTATAAATGTCAATGTTTGTGCCGATTGATGGATGTTTGTTACTCTTTCACGCAAAAACTACTGAACAGGTTTTGATGAAACTTGGCGATATTGTAGCTTGCACATAAGAATAACTCATAGGCTATATTTCTTTGAGATATCATGATTTTTATCCAAGATATGACGATAGATGTGTACGAAGTACTAGACTACTAGAGACTGAATACTCAATTATTTATTACACTCCACAGGTTTTTACAGATCTTATTACTAGCTGTCCCGGCGAACTTTGTCCCGCCTTAGAATGAACTTTACTGTGTAGGAATAAAGTTCAAATTTACTCTACATTTTAGTAAGTAAACATTTGTATGGGAAAAAGAAAAGGTCTGTTTTAGGGCTTTCCCGGCAATTATTCGAATTTTTCTCACCGTAAGAACCATCCTTGGACTTCAATGAACATTTTAAAAAAACAGCCAAATCGGTCAAGCCGTTTTCATGTTATGTCGTAACAACGGAAAACGGGTTTCATTTTTATATATATAGACTTAAAGTGTAACAAAGCTACGAACTTGAGACTAAAATGAGACTTCTAGTAGCGTAATAAAAAATATATACTTACGCATTAGTTCGAGATATTTCTCTATAATTTACAATAAATTTATCCTCCCGTGTTAAGTAGTTCATTGACCCTTCATACTCGCCGCGACCGGGGCCCACTGTTATCTATAAAAAAAATACAGTTTATTATACAGTGCTACAAGGATCTTTTGGCACGTGGCGGATATCGGAAATAACGATATCATCTTGTAAATTTTATTGACATTATTTTGAGTTATTCATTCACCACTCATACCCTCCTGATAATGTCACTCAAGTGCCAATAGATGTTTGTAGCACTGTATGAGGCGACTGATGAATGTGGATGAAGTGATAGAAGTGTGTTTGTAGCAAGTAGAGGGAAGTCTCTATCTACCTCGATGGGAGAAAGGTGGAACAGATATGTAGGTATGTATGTTAATATACTCTCGAATGAGTATCAAATGACGTATTTAATCTGTACTTTGAACTTTCTTAAAGTGGAAATAAGACTTAAATTCTTTTGTTACTATACGTATAGTGCATAACAGTCAGCGGTGTTTATAATCTATGTTTAGGTATTTAAAAATGTAAACCAATGAGGAAGGAATAGACTGCAGTGGCTCTACTTTTTATTCATATACAAATGAGATTATGACAGCGTGCCAAGGCGCCATATTTTGAGCCGAGTTTTCTCCTTCCTCATTAGTTTTCTTGGTAAATGTCCTGTCAAAGGATATCCTTTGATTATTGATATACAGGGTGTAACAGAAAGGGGGTATAATGCCGAAACACAGTGATAGTCCTCATGAAACTGAATAACTTTCCCCAAGAAACATGTGTCGTAACTCGAAAAAAAAATTTCGCCTCCCCATACAAAATGTCCGATCAGCTAATCGAGTAAGTATGGGCGATCAAAAATTTTTTTTCGAGTTACGACCCATGTTCCTTGGGGAAAGTTGTTCAGTTTCACGGGGACTACTGTTTCGACTTTATAGGTACCCCCTTTCTGTTACACCCTGTATATCAATCAACCCCTACGAAAAGTAGCCATTTTAAGCGCCCAATTTTGCATAAATAGATACGCAGATGCAGACGGTAGGGCATATCCATGGATTTATTAAATCAATAATATAAACAAACTTGGGCCGTCAAATCTGACAGATGCGAGTATTCTCAAACTAATCTGATACCAAATCCTGCAAAATGTACTAAAATCCATTCTTAGGAAACCGCAAGTAAAAAGTAACCATTTTAAATTAGTATCGTTTTACCTTTACTGTCAGGTAAGCATCACTGATTAAAAATAGATATTTTATAAGGCACACTTAAGGCATCTTTGCGTTTCCTTACCCTAGTTTGAAGGTAAATCTTGCTGATGATCATGGAGCCTCCAAACTTCCCCACGTATCCATCTGTGTCTCTCGCTCCTTGAAACTCTATCACAGCTTTATTTGCCTTCTTCCTCATCACCCACTGCACTTCTATCAGGGTTCGCGGCTCGCATAGATGTCTGTGTGTTTATTTAACAGTTATTAAGTAGTAAGAAGAGACATCGTGAGGAAACCTGCATACACCAAAAAATAAATTCGAAGGTGTATGTGAAATCCGCCAACCCGCCCTTGGCCAGCGTGGTGGATTACGGCCTAATCACTCTCTGTATGAGAGTAGGCTCGTGCTCCTCGTTGGGTACATATATGGGCTGATAACGAACGAAGTAGTAAGAAGAGAGTTAGATAGAAATACATATATTGGCTCAATTTCACTGGTTGATAGCGCATGCGGCGTACGACAGATTTCCAAAAAAACCGGCAAATGAAAGCATCACGCAGGAAGGGTTCCGTACCATTCACTGTTGATATCGAGCAAAAAATGAAGTTTGTTGTATGGGAGTCCCCCTTAATTACCTATTATTATTCTATTTTTAGTATTTGTTGTTATAGCGGCAAGTGTAATACGTCATCTGTGAAAATTTCAACGCTCTAGCTATAACGGTTCATGAGATACAGCCTGGTTGCAGACGGACGAACGGACGGACAGCCGAGTTTCAGTAATAGGGTCCCATTTTCACCCTTTGGGTTCATCATCATATTTAAGAGTTAGACTCTTGTCGGTGGAGTATTCCCCATTTAGGCCTATCCTCTGCCAGTGCCTTGACTTCTTGATATGACATGACGTTAACTTTCTCCTTCACTTGAGTGAAGTAGGTACGAAACCCAAAAACTTGGATAAAATCCCTTACCTCATAGATTCAGTGATATTATTAATTTGATCGACTAAAGCTCTAGCTGTCCTTTCATATAACGGATCCGATTTCTCTAGATGCACCCATTTGAGACAAGTACACCAATGGGGCTCTATTCCTGCTTCACTGCACGATCTGTTGCTTGGGATCTGAAACAGTGACGTAGTAAAAAGAGTTTATTTATTATTTATTTAATAAGTAGTTTTGTAAGAAGATAGTATACAGAGACAGAAAAAAAAGAGTAGTTATACAGGGTGTAACAGAAAGGGGGTATAATGCCGAAACACAGCGATAGTCCTCATGAAACTGAACAACTTTCTCCAAGGAACATGGGTCATAACTTGAAAACAAAAATTTGGATCGCCCATACTTACTCGATCAGCTGATCGGACATTTTGTATTGGGATGCGATTTTTTTTTTTTCTAGTTACGTCCCATGTTACTTGGGGAAAGTTGTTAAGTTTCATGAGGACTATCGCTGTGTTTCGGCTTTATACCCCCTTTCTGTTACACCCAGTATATTTACCGGTTGAAAAAGTGTCAAGCCCCTAGTTAGGTCAGCTCCACGTATCTTATGCGGATTCCAATGTTGTCTCATATCTAAGGCATCGAGTACAGTGGCGTATATATCATGAGGAGTCGTCAACGCTTCGGCGTTTCTCTCCAAAACCGCTTGGATATCCGGTCGTTTCCGCTTCAGCACTTCCGGTAGCCTGATCGCCATTAGTGGTAACCGCTCTTCAAATTTACCTTGGAATGTTTCTCTAACGTTAGCGTATCTGTGAAAGAAATAGAAGGGGCATGATGACTAAAAAATTTTTTTAGTCCATCACATAGATTATTCCAAAATATTCGACACGTATTTTTTCTTTTTTCTCTTAAACTAAAAATGACAAAGATACAATGAGTTAAAGTTGCTCGTGACGTCGCGCCTTAGTACGATTTTTACGTAGGAGTGACGTTAATACCCCCCACTCCGTAACTTTAATGCTCTGTATCTTTGTAATTATTTATGTATTTGATCAGGTAAAAAATGTCTTGACAATATTTTTTATAACCTAAAAGAGGGACTTATTATTTTTTGAATTTTTTTATGTAGTCATCATCCCTATTGCATGAGAGTTACTTTTCTATAGTATTGTTATTCGTAGTTGTAACGTATAAAATCAATAGGTCTTTATGAACATCATAAAAATAACACTTGATTAGCATTATCATAAGGGCTCAAATCACTTTTTGTTTTACGAGTAAGCATATACTAAGTAAGTACTTCTTTAAAACTGTCAACCGTAATATAATTTTGACATTTTTTTCTTATCATTAAGTTTTTTTTTTGTGCAAATTTCTGTTTACATCAACCGCCAAGAATGCTTTTTTTTCTGTGCATGTCGTCGTCGCCTGTAATTAAATTGGCATTCACCATGTATTTTTTAAGCTCGTGATCCTGTCCATAATGTGCTAATGTGCAATTTGTCGGTGACCTACATAAATAAATAAATCAGAGGGCTTAGCACGGCGTGCCGCGACAATTATCTCACGCATGCTGTCCTTATAACATTTAAAACTATAGACAGAGACGTAAGCGTCACAAACGCATGACAACGTCTTGTCACGGAGTGCCATGCTAAGCTAGCAGTTCCTTTACCTAATTCCATGGTCTCCCATAACCATAACAAGGGTATCCCTAAGCCGGTCTCGATCTCTCAAAGTACGAAGGAACTTAGCTGTCGCTGCGTCGGCTGTAGTTATCATATTGAAATCATCATGTGTTATGTCAGCTATAAATGTGAATATAAATTTCTTGCCGTCCAGGGAAAGGAACTGAAAGATATAACTAATATTATAAAAGTGAAGATGTAAGGATGTTTGTAACTGTTACATGAAAAATTTGGGACTATATTGAAAGGTGACAAAACAAACTAAGAAGGCGGAAAAAAACTGGCGCTCAAGTCTGCTAATTTAAAATAGCCTCGGTTGTGTGTCAGAGTTTCGATGAGAGTGTCAATGGCTTTTTTTGGCACATTTGGTCGCAATCAGTGTAAGCCATTGTTTAGCAGGATACAAGATGTGTCAAAAATGCCATCGACACTCTGCCGTCACACAACGGAGGCTATTTTAAATTAGCAGACCTGGAGCCCTGTACGTTATTAGACGTGCGCCACTTACACCGTGCATTTCTAGTTTAAATAAAAACAATTTTTTTTTAAATCTTACAGAAATCTAAAACTATAACTAACTAACTCTCACTCTTATCTCTCTCTCGCTCTCTCTCTCTCTCTTTTAATCTTATTTTCTTTTCTTCTTCTACTAATTTTATCTTTCCTTTCTTATTCTTATCTCTTTCTTTTTCCTCTTTCTTATTTTGTAACTTTGTGAAAGCGCAATAAAATATTCAATATAACTAATCTTATAATTACTTACCTGATCCGTAATATTGATCATAAGCGAATATCTCGGCGTCTCGCCAATACAGTACTGAGAAAACTTGTGGGTTTTAAAACCAAATTTATTCTTCTCTGAATCTTCTTCTAAATAGAATTGGCGTAGGTAATGGTCACCCGGTTGTTTCAACCAACCTCTGAATCTATATTGAAACGTTCCTATTCCGGGCATGTCTTCGAAGTATGCTGTTCTGTAACTGTAAAAAAAAGGAAATTATCAAACGATAGTGCTACTTAGACCCAAAACACACGGTGAAACGCAAATGCAACGCAACTGAAACTGCTAGTTAATTTTGAGTTGCATCGCAGTTTCTGCTATAGACTTTCTTAGAAAACCATACACGACGCAACTAGTTCGAAACGTTTCGATTCAGTTGTAACTAGCAGTTTCAGTTGCGTTGCAGTTGCGTTTCACCGTGTGTTTTGGCGCTTACTGGGCCCAAAAAAACTCACTACCCAGAAATTAAACTGATCTGGGCAGTGCGAGTCATTTCTGAACAGTGAGTTTTTTTTTTGGGCCCAGAAGTCTAAGGCCGAGTTGCATTGAGTCATGGCAGGTGTCACTGTTGTTGCTGACATCTTTACTTGCATAGAATTGGTGTCATGACACTAAACGTCACTAACTTGATTCGTAAAGCAAAGGAAACTAAGAATATGCTGTTAGTCTTTTGAGAAGTAAAATAGAAGATAATATTTTTGATGAATGTGGATGAAGCGAAAGAAGTGTGTTTGTATCGTAGCAAGTGTAGGGAAGTTTCTGCCTACCCCAATGGGAGAGAGGCGTGACAGATACCTATGCATGTGTATGTGGGCCATACAGACATAGAAAACAAAAAATGTCTCTCCTGTTCCCGAAAGTTAAGGAGACTGGGAGCGAATTTCTCAACTTAATGCATATCCGCATAGGTAATCTGTGCCCGATGTAGTTTTGGCATGGATAAACATTTTGAGGATTAGCTGCTCCAGTATCCTTAATCATCAGGAACAGGAAAGACAATTTTGAACCTAATTCTGTGTATATGTGTATGTATGTGTGTATGTGTGTATGTATGTATGTATGTATGTATGTGTGTATGTATGTGCGTATGTGTGTATGTGTGTATGTATGTGTGTGTATGTGTGTGTATGTATGTGTGTATGTATGTGTATGTATGTGTGTGTATGTATGTGTGTATGTATGTGTGTATGTATGTGTGTATGTATGTGTGTATGTATGTGTGTGTATGTGTGTATGTATGTATGTATGAATGTATGTATGTATGTATGTATGTATGTATGTATGTATGTATGTATGTATGTATGTATGTATGTATGTGTGTGTATGTGTATGTGTATGTGTATGTGTGTATGTATGTGTGTATATAGGTATGTATGTATGTATGTAGGTAATATTTCATATACTCACCCGTCTTCTTTAAGTTTATAAAATATAAACGGGAACTGATCGAGGTTTCCGCTGTTTTTTATAGATTTCCTCGCTTCGGGCAGTTCTAATTCAGTTTTACCCGTTAATATAGGGAACAGGGCAGCTGGCGTACCGTCTCCTACTATATTGTACCTGGAAAATGAGAAGGAGGTTGAAAAATGAGTGGTAACACTCTAGGACACATCAACCTAGACTGATTGGATGTTGAACTGATAGAAGACGCTCGCGGAGAAACGTGTGAGAGTATGCGATATGTCTTTGTCCCTCGCTAACGGTTTTGTTTTATCAAATACAATAAATATTTATTTATAGCTAACCCAAAATTACACTTGAATGCGTCAGAAATATAGAAAACAACATAAAATATAAGAAATTAACAAAAAGTAAATACAAAAAAAATAATTTATAAAAATCCAAAAAGTATAGATACTGTTATGTTATCAGCCCATATATGTCCCCACCGAGGGGCACGAGCCTACTCTCATACAGACAGTGATTAGGCCGCAATCCACCACGCTGGCCAAGTGCGGGTTGGCGGATTTCACATACACCTTCGAATTTCTTCTCTGGTGTATGCAGGTTTCCACACGATATTTTCCTTCACCATTAACAAGTGGAAATCGAATAAATTAATATACTGTAGCATAGTTTTATTTATATTGGGTGAATATGTTGATGTGTCTGTGAGTGTATACGTAGCAAGTGTCCTTGTCTACCTCGATGAGGAAGAAGCGAGACAGATATGTACGACCGCTTATATTTTGGTATGATCAGTTTCTAGTAGAATTACACATACCCATTCAAAACTGTAAAATTCAATTCCTCCGTAAGCACCTTGTAGCTCTGCGGCATTTTCCTGATGAAGCCATTCTTTGAAGTGGAATCGAAACCGAAGATCAGCACGTTGATGGTATCCTCCCTCCCTTTAGGGGGGGTCTTCGGCTTGATTGTCTTCCTGAAGCCAACTCCGTGACCTAGCCAGCTTTTGCCATCAAATGGGAATCTGGAAATCAATTGGATTGGTTAACACTGGAGTGGTGGCTCAGGTTAAATAGGTTGCTGTATGAAATACACACAAAAACTAGTATAAAGGGACCTCACGCCTCGCTCGTTATGCTTTTCGGAGTGATGGCTCAGGTTGAACTGGTCACCTTAAGAAAACTAATCAAAAACCAGTATAAAAAGACCTCACGCCTTGCAGTCAAGTCTTGCTAGTCGCTCTTAGTATTTCGTACACCGACCAGTATAATTTGAGCTACACGGACAATAGGTCAAGTTACTAGTCGCTCTTTGTATTTCTTAAAGCCACCACTAAAATTTGAGCCGTAGACAATAGGAATGATGACTAAAACATTTTTTTAGTCCATCACATAGATTATTTTAAAATATTCGACACGTATTTTTTCTTTTTTCTCTTAAACTAAAAATGACAAAGATACATTGGGTTAAAGTTCTTCGTGACGTCACGTTTGAGTAAAATTATGACTCAAAAGTGACGTCAAAACCCCTCACTGCGTAACTTTGATGCTCTGCGTCTTTGTATTTATTTATGTATTTGATCAGGTAAAAAATGTGTTTCAAATATTTTTAATGATACACATCATCATGACAACGTGTGTGAACAACTCCATAGAAAATGTATGGAATGATATTTTTTTCCCGGACACAGCCCGGATGTGTGTAGATAGATCTTAAAAGACGGACTAATTATAATGCCATTTTTAATGTAGTCATCGACCCTATTAAACAAACAAATGACTTACTTAGTAACATCAACAGATGTAGCTTTGCAACTGATTTTAACATGATCACTTTGTGTGAGGACGTATACTGCGTCTCCTTCTACCTTAACAGCTTTGCTGAGGTATCGTGAGTAGTCAGTTTCATAGACAATGTCTCTATAAGTACACGTCACGCCTTTCGCCGCTGCTAACACTTCCGGGGTGACTCTACATGTAGATAGCTGGAAGAAATCATAGTTACAAATACACCTATATTCTATCTATATCTGGTTTTGCCCTACTGGAGACAGAAATAGTTAATAGTCTTAGAATTTTTCGTCCCTATAAACCTACCGCTGTCAAAAAATGTATGGGATTCTACATAAGGAGGAGCCATACTGTCTGGATCTGCGTGCCTATTCTGGCGCAAAATGGCAATTTTTGTATGGTATTTCTTATAGTTTGACAGGTCACCTACCAAGAAAACTAAATTAACTATAATAAAACAAAATTAATGTTATTTCACCCACACCAAAAACCACCTATAAACATAAACTTAACCGTCAATAACACTCCACTTGAAATAGCAAAACATTTTGATTTACTTGGCCTCACCATAGACACGCATCTAAACTGGAAGACACACATAAATAAAATTAGAACCAAACTTTCAAACTTCGCTTACGCCTTACGCACCATAAAAACTTCAACTGATTTAAAGACAGCACTAACTGTTTATTATGCCTATGCCTACTCATGGATCACATACGGCATTATGCTCTGGGGAAACAGCACAGACGCCCCCACTATTTTCACATTGCAGAAACGTCTTATACGAATATTAGCTAACATGAAATCTACTGACAGCTGTAAACCATACTTTCTCCAACTTGATCTCCTTACTATGCCTTGTATCTACATTTTAGAAACCTGTAAATTCGTCCGTAAATACCCAGAATTCTATAATAACCGTAACACTCAACCTACAAACTACTCTCTAAGAGCAATACACCATAATAAATTGATTTTGCCTCCTTCCCGACTTCAACTACATTCTTCTGGTCCACTTGTCATGTCAATTAAAATTTATAATAAACTGCCTAAAAATATAAGAGACGAAACCAAAGATACAAAGTTCATTAATCTCCTTAAAAAACTGTTAATCACCAAATGTTACTACACAATAAGAGAATATTTAGAAGATAAAAATATTAAATAACGATTAAGATTAAAGTTACCTAAATATAAAAAATACATATACCTAAATATATAAACATAGTTCAAAATAAGATTCTATTTTAAAGTTAAGAACATAATACCTAATATACTATAAATACATTATTAATGTTAAGACTTAAATGTTATAAATTTTCAACTTTGATCTCATTAGTGTACCTAGATATAAGTTTATATTATATAACGTAGCTGCGCTACATAGCCTAGCCGTGCCCTATTCAGGGTCCATACATGGTACTGGAATACTTTTATTATAAACTACTTTGTAATACCTATGGTGTGATAATAAACATTTTGAATTTGAATTTGAAATACTCGGCGCAACTTGGCACGCTGTCATAAACTTTGTATATGAAAAAAAATGAGGCCACTCCTTATGTTTCTTCCTCATTGGATTCTGCTGAAGAATAAATCAAAAGTGACAGCTATGTGACAGTTAAGTACTGCCGGTCTCGGATAAGCTATCTTTGATTATTGGCTGTAAAGAGACGGCCACAGAGGTAGAGGTCGGCCTAAGAGGAGATGGCGCGTCGATCTGGAGGCATACTTGGCAAGCTGACTAGAGGTTGCCGGAGATAGGGAAGGATGGAAGGATGCGGGGGAGGCCCAGCAGTGGGACACAATAGGCTACTTAAATAAAAGTAAAGAGAAAGAGATAGCGCTAAAGAGTGTTTGACGAGTCAATCATCAGAATTGCGAAACTATTGTGACGTCACGAAACTTATAACTTAATTAAATAGTGTAAAATTGAGGGGGCAACAGTGGCTCGCCATAAATTAGTTTTGTTTTCTTTTTTATTTATTATTAAATGTTATGTATTTATGCCCGAGATTTGTAAAACTGAAATTGAAAAGAGCAACGCTACAGAGTTTTTTGCTAGGTTCTTCTCTGGGGAAAACTGAACTCTTGCGAATCTAGCATTAACTTTAAAAAATGACCCGTCCTAAGTGTTGTCAAAGCCTACAGGATTAAATCATTTTTCATTTCATTTCATTAGCCATCAATGAGTTAAATGTTTTAGCACAAGTAGTATAAAATACATACATAGCAATGAACCCAGTCTTTTCTCGGACATTCCACAAAGTCCATAACCTTGGTGAACTTCATTACTTCTTTAGCAAACGGATCTAACTTCGGTATGTCACATCCTGTGCCTTTATCCTCCTTCAAAGCCTCTTCCAATGTCACCTCTACGTACCTGAAGATAAAGTTTAAAATATAAATAAACAAATTGTAATAAAAAGGTCTTATAAGCAAAAGCGTTAGAACTATAGCTTTTTAATGTTGATTCGAAGATGTATGTGAAATCCGCCAACCCGCACTTGGCTAGCGTGGTGGATTACGGCCTAATCACTCTCTGTATGAGAGTAGGCTCGTGCCCCTCGGTGGGGACATATATGGGCTGATAACAACAACAACAATGTTGATTAGAAAAAAACAGCATGATTTTTAATGGAGAAATGTAAGTAATAGTTCCTGCAATATTTTATTTATTTGAGCGTCAACAAATAACAAAAATACATATTTCTGTAAAATACAATGTTCAAACTACAGAAATCGGCCAGATAATTGCCGGAGTTTGTAATATAAATTAGGTAGTTAGTTGTATTTAATAATGGCAACACTCAAAATTGTCATTTGCATTAAGAAATGTCATGTCAAACAAGATATATTGTCTCACACAAGATTTTCGTAAGCAAATGACAATTTTGAATTTTACTTTTTTCTTTGTGTATATGTTTTTTTTTGGTCGTGAAATAGTTTGGTTCGGCTCGCTTTAAGAAATGTCATCATTTTAAATGTAACGTTCATATCCATTTGTGTTTTATACCAGTTTTTCGTTAAAAATAACTTAAACTTAAAATTAAAACATAATAAAAATTGATATCATACCTATCCTGTAATCATATTTGATACTTAATTATAAGTGTAAAAATAATATTCAAAATAGTACTACAAGTAATTTATTTATCGATATTTCAAAATCGACGGCACCACACTATTGGAATAAAGGTCTTTATAACACATCCGGGCCGTGCCCGGGACGTGACCGGGCCGTGGCCTGTCAGGAGGGAAAAAAATACATTGTCATGACAACGTGTGTGAACGAATCCATATAAATTGTATGGAATGATATTTTTTCCCTGACACGGCCCGGATGTATGTAGGTAGACTATTGAAAAGTGAAGCGAAATCTACATTGATATAATAAATCCATGGACATGCCATACCGTCTACATCTGCGTGCCTATTTATGCAAAATTGGGCGCTTAAAATGGCTACTTTTCGTAAAGGTTGACAAATCGTTTGACAGGACATCTACCAAGAAAACTCGGCGCAAAATATGGCACCTTGGCACGCTGTCATAAACTCATTTGTATATAAAAATAATAGGTAGTATAAAAAACTAAAACACGCTTTAGCTCCCACTAAACATGCTCCATCATCAGGTCAGTTCGAAAGTACCATATTATTGTATTGTCATCAGAACTCAGAGCGTGTGCAAAATTTCATCATATTTGAAGACCGGGAAGTGGGTCAAATTAAGCTTCCAAGATTTGTTTACATACATAGTTAGTTACAAGTGTAGCTAATATAAAGCGTGTAAAAATAGGGCCACTTCAGTCTGTTCCTCCTTTATTGGAAATCTTAGTACACTTATCAACTGACAAGTTAAGTAAGTTTTCTATATTCGAATCGCCATATATTATGCCTCTAGTGATGCACACATTGGTCAATATAAATATTCCATAATTACTCAGCTTTAAAAAACCATAGATTTTAATTTTATAATGGCAACACAGAAAATTGTCAACTGCATTGACAAATGGCATGACAAACAACGAGACTGTCCGACATAACATTATCGCGGCTGACAATTTTAATGTTACCATTTCCATAGACAACTTTCTTTTTTTAATTCAGAACTATTACAATAATAAAAAAAAATGATTTGCGGCAGATAATAGTTAACGACGTCATTTCACGTCAAACGTAGATTAAAAATAGTTTCGCCAATCGACAAGCATTATTAAAAAAAACATGCAAAAACAATTGCAACTCACCGTAGTACTTCATTCCTGAAAAAAAAATAAAAAAACAATCATTACAAAATTCAATAATCATGCATGTATATACACATATATTGTTTACATTCATTTATCGACATAAAAGTCACGTGACTGAAGCACGACATTATTAAGTTCTATCGACACAGATCCGGGCCGTGCCCGGCACGTGTCCGGGCCGTGGCCCGTCATGAGGGAAAACAATACGTCGTCATGACAACGTGTCCGGGCCGTGTCCGGGACGTGTCACGGAAAAAATATCATTCCATACATTTTCTATGGCTTCGTTCACACACGTTGTCATGACGACGTAGGTATTGTTTTCCCTCCTGACGGGCCACGGCCCGGACACACGGCCCGGACACGTTTAAGTATTTCTATGTAATTAGGAAATATCTAATATATGAAGGGAAAGCGTTCTTAATCAAAAGCTAGAAAAAAGTAGTTAAGAAGCAACATTGAAAGCTACAAGTAATTTTGTTAATGCGTAAATAGTATCTATATTATTAAATAAGTACCTTTCTAAACTATAATAATGTCAAGTTCATAAAAGACAGAAGAGAATAAATTCATTTAGTTAAATACTTCGCAGTTAAAACGGACAAGAAAGCACGTGAACCCATCAGGGGCCCAAGTCTGCTAATTTAAAATAGCCTCAGTTGTGTGTCAGAGTGTCAATGGCATTTTTGACACATTCTGTATTCTGCTTAACAATGGCTTACACTGATTGCGACCGAATGTGTCAAAAAATAACATTGACACGCTGCCGACACACACCTGAGGCAATTTTAAATTAGCAAGACTTAGGCCGCTGATCCTGTACAGGGATTCGCCCATACTATTTCGAACTGAATGATTAGTATGGGCGACTACCCTTCCTAGACTGGCTTCACGTACAGTGTGATCATTTACTGATAGACGTGATTTAAGTATTATTAAAAAATAATTTACTATAAGACCATATTACTATGATATACAGGATGTAACAGAAAGGGTATATAAAGCCGAAACACAGCGATAGTCCTCATGAAACTGAACAACTTTCCCCAAGGAACATGGGTCGTAACTCGAAAAAATTTTTTGGATCGCCCATACTTACTCGATCAGCTGATCGGGCATTTTGTATGGGGAGGCGAAATTTTTTTTTCGAGTTACGACCCATGTTCCTTGGGGAAAGTTGTTCAGTTTCATGAGGACTATCGCTGTGTTTCGGCTTTATATACCCTTTCTGTTACACCCTGTATAGGGTGACTTAAATTAGTAAACGATAGAAAAGGATATACATGTACTAGTGATAGATAACAAACAACTTTTACTATGGGACCAAGGTCGAAATCGTTCAAAAAATTTTTAACTCCACATACAAAATGCACCAGCTGTGGGAACAATTTTTTTTTGTGATTTCGAACTTGTTTAGAAAAAGTTGTTTGTTATCACGAGTATATGCATATCCTTTTCTATCATTCACTAATTTAAAGTCACCTTGCATACAAATCTACGAAAGATACAAAAAAAAAACTAGATAATTATGTACCTATACTACTTGATTAAGTATAACTTTTTAATCCGCGTCTTCAACTTTTTAAACCCACGCTACTTACAGCCAAATCTACAAAAAAATATAAAAAACACATTGTTACCTACATTTCATTAAAGTTTAATTGATAACAATTTCTATTTTCAATCGGATCACAATTGTCAATTAGAAATTTTAGTTTATTTAATCTGAAATTAAATGAAAGATTAATGAAAGAGGAAATCCTATTTTTTGTCAGTGTTAGACCCAGGACACACGGTGAAACGCAAATGCAACGGACTGAAACTGTTAGTTACTTTTTTGTTGCATCGCAGTTTCAACTATCTGCTAACTGAAAAGAAACGTTTCAAACTAGTATCGTCGTGCTTGTGTCGTTTTCTAAGGAAGTCTATAGCAGAAACTGCGATGCAACTCAAAAGTAACTAGCAGTTTCAGTTGCGTTGCAGTTGCGTTTCACCGTGTGTTTTGGCGCTTAAGGGTATAACAGGGAAATATTGAGACACTTAATATGTCGTTAATATATCGAATATCATAGAAGGAATAATTGAAGGGAAAAAAAAGGAAGAGAGGAAGACCCAGACGGACGTTCCTAGAACAGGTGAAGGAAAAGGCGGGTGTCATGTCGTATCAAGATGTTAAAAAGAAGGCAGAGAATACACCCAGTTACCTTTCCTCTCTGTTACACCCAGTATATGCCTACGAAATAAAGATTATTTAACTTTCACTGACGTAACGTGCGCGACTGCGCGGTGTGAACCGAAGTATAAGGGTCAGATGTGCACCATATCTGACGGAGCGCAGCGCAGAGGATTTTTGATTGTCATATTATTATCGACATTGTTCTCATTAGAATAAAATACAAAATCAGTTAACACAATATTCGCATTTAGTCCCTTCGATGCTCAATTGTTTTCTAACTGATTTTGAATATTATTCTAATGAGAACAATGTCGATAATAATATGGCAATCAAAAATGCTCTGCGCTGCGCTCCGTCAGATGTGCGCCGGTCCTAAGAGTTAGTTAATACCGAGTTAAGAGATTAGTCACTGTGCATTTTTTTTCATGCTTCAGCATATATTTAGTAATATAAGTAATTTTACTTCGAAGCCATAATATAGCGTGACTTTAAATTAGTGAACAATAGAAAAGGATATGCTATGCATGTACTGATAACAAACAATTTTTATTATGGGGCCAAACTCGAAATCATGAAAAAAAATGGTCGCCCATACTATCAGCTGGTGCTTTTGTATGGGGAGTTCAAAATTTTTTGAATGATTTCGAATTCGGTCCCATAGTAAAAGTTGTTTGTTATCAAGAGTACATGCATATCCTTTTCTATCGTTCACTAATTTAAAGCCATCCTATATACTAGTAGTTTACCTAGACTTTACCTGTCATTTAAATTAACGTTTGATAAATTAGTCGATACTGAAACATCCATAGTTTTTGATAATTTCATTCCCTTTGCAACTCCATTTTGTGCTAATATTAGTCTTTCGCTAGAGTGAGAGAGGAAAATAAAGCGTGAAAGAGATAGCAAAAAGAATAGGTATAGTGTTTTTTAAAAAGTATCATATTACAATATAAATGCTAGATATATTTTCTGGTAGGACTAGAGCGGTTACGCACAACATTCGATTTTTATCCGATCCGAAAACTATTTCTACATTAAATACGTTTAGTTTGGCCAAAAAAGAGTTAAAAAGTGGCAACACTGTAATGTTGTGCCGTTCGTTCTTAGATTGATTTGAAAGAGACGACGCTACAGTGTTGATAGTTTTTAATTTCTTCTCTTTTTGGCCAGACTGTATCTTGGATCGGATATTTTTTATAGATCATGTGTAGAATCTTTTGATAATACTACCAAATCATTCCACACACAAAAAACCGAATCAAAAAATATAAAAAACACACACAAATTGCATTTCCTGTTCCTGATGATTGAAGACAATTATGCACCTAATTAATATTTAGGCTTAATTTATACAGACGCAGAGCCGACGCGAATTTCCAAATCTGAACATAAGAAATTCAACCTTAATTTAACAGCATAACGCACTTATTACTTCTGACTTCTGATATTTTAAAAATTGACGTCAGTAAAAATTGAGCCTTAATGTCATTTCAAGTCGAAAAACTACACCTACAAATTATGTTCACAAAAAAGTTCAAAAAGTAGCTTGAATTGTTTCTATCTCGCCCAATTTCTCAGAAACAGGAAATCTTTTTTGTTATGTATCAGACATTGTGTATAATGCCCGGGCAATTTGATTAATGGGCATGATGACTAAACATTTTTTTTTAAGTCCATCACATAGATTATTTTAAAATATTCGACACGTATTTTTTCTTTTTTCTCTTATACTTAAAATGACGAAGATACACTGGGTTGAAGTTGCTCATGACGTCACTCCTCAGTACGATTTTAACCAAGGAGTGACGTCAATAGGGGGGGTAACTTTGATGCTCTGTATCTTTGTATTTATTTATGTATTTGATCAGGTAAAAAACGTGTTTCAAATATTTTTGAAAAGCCTAAAAGACGGACTAATTATTTTTTGAATTTTTGAATGTAGTCATCATCCCCATTGCATAGTTATTATCACAATGCCCTCTTTTAGTGGGCATTATTCATAGTTCACGGGCATTATGCACAATGCCCAAATTATCACTTGGTTCATAATATGCATTCATGATCCGATACACTACATTCTACACAAACAACATGCAAATATTAAAAGAACAAAATACATTACTAGTTCTGTAATGTTTTTTATACTGAGTAATATCAATTAACTTAATATTAAAAGTGTCAAAGTTTGTGCCCATGGTTATTTGTTACTCTTTCACACAAAAACCACTGAACAGACTTCAATGTAACTTTACTATTGTAGCATATACTGGGTGTAACAGAAAGGGGGTATAAAGCCGAAACACAACGATAGTCCTCATGAAACTGAACAACTTTCCCCGAGAAACATGGGTCGTACGTAACTCAAAAAATAAAATTCGCCTCCCCATACAAAATGTCCGATCAGCTGATCGAGTAAGTATGGGCGATCTAATTTTTTTTTTCGAGTTACGACCCATGTTCCTTGGGGAAAGTTGTTCAGTTTCAAGGGGACTATCGCTGTGTTTCGGCTTAATACCCCCTTTCTGTTACACCCTGTATATCAGAATATCACATAGGCTATATTATTTAAAGATAATGTGTAAGTTTTCTAAGATATAAGTATAAATTTGTTGTTTGTAAAGAAAACCATGTAGGCAACTAATATTACATGCTAGAAAAAAAATGTTTGTATTATTGTATGTGATAAAGATTTACTTACTTTCTAGTAAAATCCAGATCTAGGGTATCCTGTCTATTATGTATAATTGAGAAATAAAATAAAAACAATGCTAAACTAACAAGTATGACTATTTGAGGTTTTCTTGAGAAAAACCTTTTTAACAGGTACACCATCTGAAAATAATCAAAAACAATAATTATACTTTTAATAAATAATCATTTAATTAAACTATTATCATATACAGGGTGTAACAGCAAGGGGGTATAATGCCGAAACACAGCGATAGTCCTCATGAAACTGACTTACGACCCTTGTTCCTTGGGTAAAGTTGTTCAGTTTCATGAGGACTATCGCTGTGTTTCGGTATTATACCCCCTTGCTGTTACACCCTGTATATATAATTATTTGTGTTAATAAATGCTTGTTAACATAAACATTAAGTGAACGTTTCTACATCTACAGAAAAAAATTAACTAACAGATAAACCTATGTGTATTTCATAAAACATGACGTTTTAGAGACCGGTATATAATATCTGTCAGATAAATTTTTATCCGTAGATGTTGCTGTTTCATCTAACTAACAAAACTAATAATTATCAATAATTCTATTGATGAATATTTTATTAATTTATTTTTTTCTGTAGTGGGGATATTAAAAGGGCTGATGATGACGATGATTATAAGGCTGATTTAGTTCATATCAATGGGCATGATGACTAAAAAAATTTCTTCATCACATAGATACCTACCTATTTTAAAATATTCAACACATATTTTTTATTTTTTCTCTTGAACTAAAAATGACCCAGATACACTGGGTTAAAGTTGCTCATGACATCACACCTTAGTACGATTTTTACGTAGGAGTGACGTCAATACCCCCCACTCCGTAACTTTGATGCTCTGTATCTTTGTATTTATTTATGTATTTGATCAGGTAAAAAACGTGTTTCAAATATGTTTTAATAGCCTAAAAGACGGACTAATTATTTTTTGAATTTTCGAATGTAGTCATCATCATCCCCATTGTAACCTTTCCTACTGTTTTAAATAAAAATTTAAATTCTGTAAGAGACTTACTATGAGAAGAATGGTGCACTTTTTGTACAGTCACAGGCAATAATATGTCTACATTGTCACATTTTCAAAGTATCATAACTTCTGTTGTTTAAAAAATTTGTTTGCGTCAATTTGTTCAATGATTTTATGATTGTTGTTTTTATTTAATAGACTGTATTATATTAAAATCATAGAACAAATTATAAGACAGAAAGTCATGGGGGATGAGGAGAGAAGCCTTTGCCCAGCAGTGGGACACGAATGGCTAGATTAGATTAGAACAAATTGACAAAAACATATTTTTGATACAACAGAAGTTATGATACTATGAAAATGTGTCAGTGTAGACATATAATTGCTTTTTACTGTACATGCTTGCATATTACCTACGTACCATTTTTTGTTTTTTCTTTCAATCAAATCACAGCTGATAAGAAACACACTTCATTAGTCGGCTACACTTTCTTTTTTAATGAAAAAATCACAATATTACTTTTTCAGCAGTGTCAACCACTATTTCACATCAATATTTTACTCTATATGTAGGTAAGTATTTAATATCACACAAATGAAATATTACTGACAGGAAATAACAATAAATACCTTTATTATAAACTTCAAAGTATAATAAACAGATTTATTATTTAGTAAACATTTAATTTGATGTAGGTATCATTGCTGTTGAAATTTGATATGTAAATAACTAGGTACTTAAAACAAACTTAAATATCACAGATATGGTAACTTTACTTTTTTATTAAAGAAAATTAAAATATCTCTGCGATATGTAATAGTTAGTTTTCCTTGTTAAATCTGAAACGTAAATTAGGTAGCTAAAGTACTGAAATATTGTAATAACATTCCAAACTGCTTACAGTAACATGACCTTATTTTCATTTGTTATTCAAACTTACGATTAGCTACACTATTTCAAGACGCCAACGAAACATAATGCGGAAAGACTATTGTTTTAGCAAATATTTAAAGAGAAAACTTTACATTACCTTAAAATCCTCACACTCTAATTTCTTATTGCTGTTAAAATTTTTTGGTCCTCATCACTTGTTTAATTTATATCACTAGAATTTAAGTACACAAAAACTTTCAGTTATTATTTTTTGCTACATTATATTCGAAATTATGCACGAAAAATAATTCCGCCCCCCAAAACAAGCCTGAAAATTAATAAAATTTCTTATGTCAATGTCAAAATTGTCACAATGTGGTTTTATTTTTGGCCTGCCGTCGTAGTATTTTAGCATTTCATTGATACGTTTACTGCCCTCTAGTAGGGAGTAGCAAGAGTTACTTATAAAAGTTGCAATGTGAAACAAGAAGATGACGCTTGCGAACTTGCGAATGCCAAACTATCAGCCAAAGGGTTTAATTTATTATTCTATGGTTTAATTGTTCCTCATTGGGCCAAAGTGGGCCAAAAAGAATTTACCAAAGACTTATAAAAAAATAAAAAGTCGTACTTGACATTTTTTTTGATTTGTTGATGCTTTGTTGATGTTTTGTTTTCATGAGGTTTTCATCTTTGGCGAATGTAAAATAATATTTTTTCATTATGTAATTAGGTATTGGTTTTAGTTTTCCCATAATTTGTGAAATCTTACCAACGCAAGAACTATCTACCTTCTTAGATAAGGAGTGTCTCTGAGTATTTGTGGTATATTTATTTTCCACTGACCCCTCGTAAGTATCATAAATACAAACCTTTCTACCCTGTGTTCTTTCATCATTTGAAAAAGAAAGAATCAACTAATAATACCCAACTCAGTTTTAGATGGCGATTCTTATAAGACGAATTTATTTGTCAAGGAGGCAGCAAAGAGCGATACTTATAATTGTAGGAGCATTATTCTTATATTTATCGTGGAAGTTTAAGCAAAAGCCTCTAGATCAAGAATTAACTAGACGGTTAGTAAGACAAGTTATTAAAAGTAAAGTAAATAGGTACTTGAAAAAAGTGCTTTTCTGTACAGTTGGCACAATTCCTGCGTTAAGGGTTTTGTCGCATTCTGTCTATTGCCGTCTCGTTTATTAAGCTGGTAAAGATAAAGACAGAGCAGGCGAGAAAGTGACAATTTATATCACGGTAGTTCTGCCTTGTTCTCCTTTCTTCTATTTATTATTTTAGTTTTACGTACCTAGATCGAATTAAATAATTATAATGACGACCGTTGTTGGTACCATTTCTTACTAATATGTTGTATTTAATAAAAAAGCATATCCATTTGTGTTTTAAAACATTTTAAATGTAATAAAACCCTGTAAAAGGTAGATAGGTACCAATTTAAACTCATCATTTTAATTAATACTTAGGTGTTATGTACCTACATGTTCAATAATTATTATGAGTTGAGTAGGTACCAACTTTATTTTTCTAGCTATGTGTAATAAATCAATTTTATATGTGACTTTAGTGGCAAATAATAGCTAAGTTATTCAACGTTTTTGTTATCATCATTATAAATATCAACGTCACCATATTAACTATCGGAAACTGTGTTCATTTTTTTTCAACTGACAGACAAGCAAGCCAATTTATTAATTTATTTTAACAGTTTATTGTAAGATAGTACAAAACATTGTTAATTCTTTATTGTGCCATGTTTGCGTCTCTAGAAATATAACTCATAGCGGCACAATGCTTCTTAATTATTTCATCATCATCGTGTCGTGTGATGTCGTCCACACCGTATCCGGCGACGGCAACTCCAGAATTAAACCAGCCAAGTCTCTGATGGAGGATAAAACACAGGGTGGAATCCGTTTAACAAAGTAATAGGTAGTCTACTTACTTCTTCGTCTCTACCTAGTGAATTTAAGTAAGTACCATTTGTACTTAAGTACTAACACAGAAAACTGTTTTGTTAGGTTACTATTTTAATCAAAATTAAAAAGTTGGCCATCGGCCCCCAAATCCGCTATAGTTTTATTTTTGGCCTGCCATCTTAGAATTTAGCATTTCATTGATACTTTTACTGCCCTCTAGTGGGGAGTAGCAACTACTACATAAAAAGTTGTAACCAGAAACAAGAAGATGGCGCGCGTGGAGGCTTTTGACAAAAAAATTAAAAAAGAAGTAGGTAAGTTGACAATTAAGAAATGTGAGAATATTGGTTTTCTAAAATCCTTGCATGTACAAGTTTATTTATTTTTATTATTTACTAGTTCTTAATTTATTTGATTCCTTTAAATTATTGAAATATAACCTACGCAAGGTGAGACTGACGAAAGTATATATTTATTTTTCACTTTTATCTAGGTAGCTACTTAGATACACATCTATTTATTTATTTAACAGTTTATTGTAAGATGATATTTGTATATTGTTTAATGTTGATCTATGTATAGTAGATATGTATACCTACCTACCTACTTAGTGTCTGCGTTATTTTATTACTTACAATTAAAATATTTTAAAATAATCTTGTGTGTGATTGATTAGTGAGCTTGAACCCGTAGGTAGGTTAGGTACCTACCTACCTACATACCTACTTGCTTACTAAATAAAAGTCTGGGAATGTGCTCCGAAGCTCTTTGCCCAGCTGTGGACTACTTAGGTACCTACATATAACAACATTTCACTCTTGAACCTACAGTTTCTACTAGTATAACACTATTTTGCAAACTGCTTTAAAGTAATTAGGTACAGTCGGCATCATAAGCCTATGAACACATTCTAATTTTCAAAAGTAATATACACCATTATTAGACGTAAAACCTTACTTAATTTCCTTATTTTGAACCTTATTAGATGGTCATTAAGCCCTAGAGTATCTTTTGCTAAGCGATTTCATCTAATAACGGTTTATTTTACTTTTGAAAATCTGAATGTGTTTGTCGACTTATGATGCTGACCGTACATTCTTAGGAATCTATTATTACCTACCTACCTCTGCACTTCCAGATGGTGTACCTTATAAGACGAATCCATTTACCAAGGGTTCGCCTGAAGTTGGTTATTTACATACTGAGTTACGTATTGACTTCGTTCTGGATTTTATTAGCAGTTTTCTTTTATTTGACGTCGAAGATCAAACCCAAGCCTGCTGATAAGATTTTAACGATATGGTTAGTATTTGTCCAATTTTGCTGTCTAACTAACAAATTCTTAATAATCCTTCCTTCTTTCCTTTATTTTCTTTTTCTTCTGTTGAGTGTGGATGAAGCGAAAGAGGTGTGTTTGGATCGTAGCAAGTGGAAGGAAGTGGTCTCTGCCTACCCCAATGGGAAAGAGGCGTGACAGATATGTAGATATGTATGTATTCTTAATAATAGACGTTTTGCATTGTATAGCGTAGCGTTTATGGTGTGAACTGACGTATACTAGTTTCTCTTTTTCGGAACGAATGTTGACGATGTGGTCTTAGCTTAAAACTCAACAACGCTATTTATACTTACGGTTGCTTTCTATAGATATCAAGAAATATCATCCACTAGCTGTCCCGGCGAACTTTGTCCCGCCTTAGAATGAACTTTATTGTGTAAGAATAAAGTTCAAATTGACTCTACATTTTAGTAAGAAAACATTTGTATGGGAAAAAGAAAAGGTCTGTTTTAGGGCTTTCCCGGCAATTATTCGAATTTTTCTCACCGTAAGAACCATCCTTGGACTTCAATGAACATTTAAAAAAAAGAATTAGCGAAATCGGTCCAGCCGTTCAGGGTACCAATTCTCTTAAATTAAGTTAAGCGACCTAACTATAGCCAACAGATTAACATTCTACAGCAATAGGTCACAAATTTGGTATTCTCTTATGTGCCACGAAATAGTCGATTAGTAGTCGATTAGTAGTCTCTAGAGGGCTTTGTCATTCATTTGTCTTTGCGAATGATTTAGTTGTCGATGTTGCCAATATTTAATAAAATTATTGTTCGAAGAAATTGATCAACCGATTGATAGATTTTTTTCGACCTAGAATAAGCTTAGACATACTTTAAAATACAGAATATTTATTTCTATAAGATTTACATGCATTTTTTGCATAAATTGCACGTTAATTTTCGAAAAAACACCGAAATAGTGTTTGGGTGACCGAACGACTGAACGACTGAACGACGGACGACCGAACGAAATGCCATTAGAGAACAACTGTCAAATAGCGAAGAGAATACCGTTTGGAACTGCCACTCATGTGACATTGCGGAATAGAATACCAAATAAAGCGTAAAGTAATAAAATGTACGGCCGATCGCTGTCCACTGTCAACTTATCTGCTAAGAGAATACCAAAATGTGTCATTTCATACAATTCACATTCTAGAGAGACACCATTTTTCATTTGGTAATTAGAAGAATACGGGCCCAGGCGTGATGCCGTGACAACGGAAAACGGGTTTCATTTTTATATATATAGATTACGTACTTTTTGCCTTCATTTTTTAAACATATCCATTTGTGTTTTATAACAGCGTTTCTTAAGCATTTACCTAAGTAGATAGTACCTACATACTTAATTGCTTTATATATAATACATACTTCAAAAACAACATACTTACCAAGTCAGTAATTATTAATTACTTAAGTATTATGGATAAGATAAGAGAGACGTTGGGAGGCCTTTGCTCCGCTTTAAAGACTGCGCTAAAAGGGACATGGCTGCCTTTAAAATAGACCACCGAAGCTGGGAGACTCTTGCGGACAAGCGGACGGAGTGGCGCAAACGCGTTATGAAGGGACGCAAAATATATGATGAGACTTGGTTCGCGGCTCTATCTGACAAGAGACAAAGACGTCGACAAGGCGACACAATTCCATCTGTTGCAAACTTCTCTTGTCAGGCCTGCGGTAAAACTTGTCGCTCTCGCATAGGATTGTTCAGCCACCAAAAACATTGTAACAGGCTTGCACCATAAATCGTCTGCAATAGACGTAAGGCCTATATATATGGATAAGATATCTACTAGATTAGGTACCTAGGGGGAGGCGGGGCACATTGATACTCGGGGCACATTGATACAGTACCTGTTTTGAAATACTGAAAAACGATACGAACACGGACACATCATTAGAACGCTCAAGGACATCCACAAGGATGATAGTTGTGACGATGCTCGCCGCCTATTCGCCGTTTTGCTTTTACAGGCACAAACGTGTTTTTGGGACCGACAACTAAAATTTTAAGAGCAATGTGTTTGTGTCTCAGCTCCATATTATTAGTTGTTTTCATAGTTTTATTTTACCAAAAGTACGTTTATACTTTAATAAATGTTATTTAATATGTTTATTTAATACAATATTGATTTAAAAAATAATAAATTACTTTTTCGTGAATATAGTCCCTTGGGGCACTATGATACAGTAAAGCGCGGGGCAGAATGATACGTATCAATCTGCCCCGTTAGTGTATTTAAGTGCCCCTTTAGTGCATTAAAGTGCCCCGTTAGTATTTTAAAGTAGTCTTAAAAATCTCATTTATTATAGAAAATGGTCCGGACTTTTAAAGTTAAGCAGAGAAATGTGAAAAAATCGTTTAGGATTTCAGTTTTGTGATGTTTTTGATTATGAGTTTTAAGAAAAAGTTCCTATAATTTTGATAGATGATTTTATTTTGTTATTTCTATATTTCACTATGCCCAATTCTGTAGTACTTTTAGGCTGATTACTGAGTAATTATGTTTAATTACATGTTTAAGATCTTGAAAAATTCTAGATTTTTGATGACAATTTTATTTCCTAGCTCATTTCATTATTAGGCTGATTGTGATTATCGTTAATACGAATAATAACTAATAAATAACGTGATTTTTTCAGATACCAAGCATTATTTGCTTTTTATTTGGTCAATTTAAGTAATATAACGATTTATTTTGAAAAAATATTATAATATTTACGGAAATAAAATACGCATCAAGCTGCCCCACTCTCTGTATCAAGGTGCCCCACCGGTGGGGCAGAATGATACAAAATCCATTTTTCATAAAAGTCGCCATAACTTTTCCCTATTCGTTTCTATCAGCTTTTTTAAAACTTAATTATAAGTTAACATATCAGGCCATGCACCCGGCAAAAAAAATGATCAAATATGTTGACATTGTGTATTAAAACGGAGTTTGAATTTTTGTGTATCAATGTGCCCCACTTCCCCCTACTTTAATAGTCAATAAAATCTGGGTTGTTTTGCGTATTAAATAAGTATCATCGAAATGATATCGACGGTACCACACTTCATTAACGGAAAACATGCGAAACAATGTTTTCAACTGACAAGTACTTACCTATTACCTACTTACCTACCTACCAACTCGTAGGTAACTTTTATTTTAACTTTAATTGTGCCGTTATTACTCTACAAATATATCTTACTACTTACTACTAAATAATTCTTGATAACTAGAGACAAATGATAAGTTGTAATTAAGTAGAAATATAAGTAACAATAAGTGTTAAAATAAAAGCAAAAAAAAAACTTTCTCTTTTTTGCGGTCATATAGGTACCTAATGTGTCTGGAATGTAAGATTTATGATGCAATAAAGAATTTAGTAGGTACCTAACTATTGAGTAGGTACTTATTTCTCTAGCCTCAACAATTCTTATTAATTAAAAAAGTGTTTATAAAGGACATTAGAAGAGTCTCTGGTTGAGGATCAAGCCACAGGATGTGTTATCTCGAAGTTGAATCCATTTGATAAAAAAATAATGAAGATTGTGTAAGATACGGAGTTTCATAAGATAGAAACAGATTGATCCCACGTATGCAACGTACACAATGCATTATGACAATCTGGAGGCTTAGCATACGTGCCGCGACAATTATCTCACGTCATGCTGTCCTTATCACATTTAAAACTTTGGACAGAGACATAAGCGTGACAAACCCAAGACAACGTCTTGTCACGGAGTGTATGCTAAGCTAGCTGCTGCACAGAAACATTGTCACACGCTATCCCACGTGTGCGTGTGACAAGAGTGCTTTTTTATTTCTATAGAGCTAGGGCCCAAGTCTGCTAATTCAAAATAGCCTCAGTTGTGTGTCGGCAGAGTGTCAATGGCATTTTTAACACATTTGGTATTCTGTTAAAAACAATGGCTTACACTGATTGCGACCGAATGTGTAAAAAAATGCCTTGGACTCTGTCGACACATAACTAAAAATACTGTAAATTAGTAGACTTGGGCAAGGATAGGCCTAAATGGCGAATGCTCCACCGACAAGAGTCTTAAATGAAACTCTAACGGTGCGTACAGACCATGTCCACACTATGTAACCTTGTTATTCAACATTGCAACATAAAATAATACTGTAGGTACACATTAGAATAACAATGCAATATAACAATGTTATATAACATTGTTTGTTATATAACATTGTTATATTTTTATGTTGCAATGTTGAATCACAAGGTCATAGTGTGGACGTGTTATATAACACAAGTTATATAACATGTTACATGGTCTGTACGCATCAAAGTTATATAACATTGTTGTACATATCAATAACATTGTTTTATAACATTCAGTGTCCACATTATGTAAAACATGTTATATAACAATGTTAAATAACATGTTATGTTACATGGTCTGTACGCACCTTTAAATGAAATGATAATGATGGACCCCTGCTAGCTTAGCATGGCACTCCGTGACAAGACGTTGTCATGCGTTTGTCACGCTTACGTCTCTGTCTAGTTTTAAATGTGATAAGGACAGCATGCGGGAGATAATTGTCGCGGCACGCCGTGCTAAGCCCCCTGATGGCATAACTTATTGCGTACATGGAATCAGGTTATTTCTAGCTTAATTTATTGTACTGGGAGAAGCTAATGTCTTAGTGAAAATTCAAGGTGGATGTAAGATGTAAGTACCTAAATAGCTGTAACATCGAGAACACACGGTGAAACGCAAATGCAACGCAATTGAAACTGCTAGTTACTTCTGAGTTGCATCTAAGTTTCTGTTATAGACTTCCTTAGAAAACCACACACGACGCAACTAGTTTGAAACGTTTCGTTTCAGTTTCAGTCGTCGTTTTTTCAGTCGTGTGTGGTTTTCTAAGGAAGTCTATAGCAGAAACTGCGATGCAACTCAAAAGTAACTAGCAGTTTCAGTTGCGTTTCACCGTGTGTTTTGGCGCTAAGTAAACCAACTAGTTTTCACAATATTTAATTCCGGATATGTTTACGGGAGTCCTATGTCCTAGTAGTGTGGACGTATGATAATGAGTGACTAGTAAATACTAGGTAAGTAGGTAAGTATTATATGTGTTACTGTAAAAGCTCGAACTACGGTAAATCTTATGATTTTCGAGTGAAACCTAAGATTTACCGACATGAGTTGGTTTAAAGTATGATTTCAATTCAGTACATGCTGGGTTGCTGGGTTATACCACGTTATATCTACCAATGTGGACTGATATAATATAAATCCCAAGATTTTTATTAGATTATCTAGCTACACACATCCGGGCCGTGTCAGGGATAAAATGTCATTCCATACATTTTCTACGGATTCGTTCACACAAGTTGTCATGACGACGTATGTTTTACCCTCCTGACGGGCCACGGCCCGGACACGTCCCGGGCACGGCCCGGATCTGTGTAGATAGACCTTTCCCAAGTGATTAATGGTAAAAATTCGAATCCTAAAGTTTTATGGACATTTACCATTAATAATCGGTAAATCTTAAGATTTTCCAGTAAAACCTAAAATAGAGCCGCTTAACCTAGTCAGAGCTTCTACAGTAAGCGCCAAAACACACTGTGAAACGCAACTGCAACGCAACTGAAACTGCTAGTTACAACTGAAAAGAAACGTTTCAAACTAGTTGCGTCGTGTGTGGTTGTCTAAGGAAGTCTATAGCAGAAACTGCGATGCAACTCAAAAGTAACTAGTAGTTTCATTTGCGTTTCACCGTGTGTTCTGGATCTAACAGTTTCTTTGTTTGTGATGTTGAAATGAAAGAATATTTTGTAGTGTTGACATGTATTTAATGTTTACCATGTAAGTAACTAAAGGTACCGAGTGAAAGGACAAAAATATAGTCATATGTAAGTAAGTAAGTATTTTAGATATAACATAAACAGTCTGCGGTTTAGAGTGCTTTTGTGTTTTAAAAATAAGAACGGTTACGCTGTACATCCGATATTTATCCGATCTGAGACATTTAGTAAGATAGAAATAGTTCTCGGATCCATACTAAATATTTATTTATTTATTTAACAGTTTATTGTAAGATAAATAGTACATAGAGACGAAAAAAAGAAAAGTTATATAGAAGGTACAGCATATTTCTAAAAGAAATTTCTTCCTGCAGACCCCACAGAGAGAGAAATGAAAACAGGAAGGCAGGATAGTCACTTAACCTACAATAAACAATAAATATATAAGTACCTATAAACCTACACATATATAAGGTGACTTTAAATTAGTGAACGATAGAAAAGTATATGCATGTACTCGTGATAACAAACAACTTTTACTATGGGAGCAAGGTCGAAATCATTCAAAAAAATTTGAACTCCACATACAAAATGCATCAGCTGATAGTACGGGGGAACATTTTTTTTTGTATGATTTCGAACTTGGCCCCATAGTAAAAGTTGTTTGTTATTACGAGTTCATGCATATCCTTTTCTATCGTTCACTAATTTGAAGTCACCTTATAGAAATAGTTCTCGGATCGCATAAGAATCGGATGTAGTACGTAATCGCTCTGATTTGAAGATTTTTACTTACAGTTTTCTTTGTCGACAATTGAGGAAATTGACGAAACTTTTTACAAATAAGTAGGAATAGTATCTAATAAATATTGTTAAATATCACGTTACACGTGTTTAAGATTTAAGCCATTGCATTTTGTGATTATGGCAGTTAAATAGCTTAAATCTAAGGCCCTTCTCCCATTACGATACGCACAGGCGATTCAAGTCTCGTAGACTTGTCACCGCGAAGTATCTCACATACATTATACCGGTATCGTAGTGTGCGAGCCAGCATTGAAAATATTGAAATGTATATGAAATACTTCGCGGCGACCAGTCTTCGAGACTTGCAGGATACTTGAATCGTTTGTGTGTAATGGGGGATTTGTCGAAAAGCTATCGATTTAAATTAAATTTTCACCAATGATTCTGATAGCGTTCGACAATGGTCTTGGACACAAAAAGATGTAAGTAGAAAAAAAATCTTCAAATCACTTTGTTAATATGTATAAGTAGGTAATTATATCATACAGTTATATATTTAGCTATCGGGTTAAAATCAAAATCTGTATAATCATAACAACATTGTTTTATTACTTATTTTATTTATGTTGATGTTGCACTTTTAGAATTAAACATTTTCATTAAAATTCAAACTTAAATTAACATTTTATCAGTAAAAATATTAACTACTGAAACTTACTTAAAGTAATTAAAAAGTAAAATTATTTTCAGGTTGTAAATGTGACCGATAGCTAAAGAAAAGACGGACATTTTGAGAAAATTGTATTTTAGACAGTAAAATTGACTATAGCATTTATTGACAATTTTTTTATATTTACTTAATTGAAAAACATCACTTGAATGATATTATTTATAGCTTTACAAAAAAAAAAATATTAAAAAAGTAATTTTATCAATTTTATTGCCTAAAAATGACCAGCATTGTTTTTAATGTAGGGCAGAGGATTTGTGTTTTATTTTATTGAGGCTCCATCGGCCATTGTTAAGTTTAGGTGTTTTTTTTCTGCAAATACTAAACACGTATTTAACTTTTTTCATAATAATAAACAACTTTTACTATGACTTTATGAAAAATATCTTTATAAAAAAATCTTTATATAAAGAAAGATTCTTATCGCTTATCGCAAGCAATTCACTATAGTAAAAAAACTGCCTGTTTTTGAAGAGGAGGTATTGAAAATTTTTATAAATAGGCAGTTTTTTTAATAAATCGGAAGGTGTCATAGTAAAAGTTGTTTGTCAACATGAATCAAATTAAATACTTATTTAAGTACTTATTTGCATCGTATTGGAAATAGAAAACACCTTGTAGGTGTAAGACGTAAAACTTTTTAGCAAATCATCATGTAAGGGACACCGCACACTGCCATCTTAGGTGTAAACGGATTGCGCTGAAATTGTAAGGTATTATTTGGATCATGGTAATCGCAGCTTTAGGCCAACCGTCCATACAACCGCACGTCATACACATGCAATACCGTGACGAGTATGTATGGGTTGCAAGATGCCAGTAAGCCAGGTGTGCAGATATTTCCGACAGCTTATTAGTTACGCGCCACTTCGGGCAGGCAAATCAGTAGGGGCTCACAAGCGAGCAGCGACGCACACGCGCTCGAGTTTTTCGTCGCTTAAATACGCTACCTACGTACGCACTGATTCGACCGCTGCTGCGCTGCTACAAAATACTTATTATTCGAAACCTCATTTGTTTACAAAAACAACTATTTAAATATTAAGATTATATATTTTTTAAAAGGAGTCCACCTTGATATCGTCAAAAAAGGTACGAGCTACGCGTTAGAAAGAGAGCGCAGTTGTAGGTATCTAAAATTGTAGGTATGTAGCGTTGCGCGGTCGGAATTTGAACTAAATTGTATAGTAGCATGAGTCGTTATTTCTTTGAACGGGTTTTAGGAGTGAGATTTCTGTACCTACTATTAGGTACCTATTCTGTGACGCAGGGTCGCAGAAAGCCACGACTGCCTTGCCATAACTACCATAATCCAAAACATACCTAAAAGGATCTATACCTGTTTTAAACTGTAATTGTCTGTTATTAAAGGATTTCATTTTATATTCTGTTTCCTACTGAATTTAAATCGCGATTCTCAATAATTATATGAAAATAATCGGAAAGGAGAAACTCTTTTACTTACACACAGAAATGAAATGGAGTCTACCACGACATCAAGACACTAATTCTAATACATATAGGTTTCCATTCGAAAATATTTCTAGAGAAAAAGATATGCATCTATTTACCTGATAACATTGTTTTTTTCATATTTTCTATTTTTTATTTTTTCTGCTATAGAATCTATTTGTTTTTTTTTTTAATTTTGGCTTGCTGTCGCACTGTTTACGAGATGTTTTGAGTTTTTTTTTTAGATAATAATATTTTCTTAATTCACCTTCTTTATTCCGACTTCAGTAAGGTAATTACTTAATGTGTCTTCCATTATTTCACTTTTCCTCTAAATAACGCAAATTCTTTTATAACCAACATACAAACCAACAAATTAATTAGCAATAAAGCTTCATTAAAGATTTAATATATGGCCGCTTTAACTGGAATTTTCTGTTGCAAAAAGTAAAAAAAAAGTTAAAATTTTCATCTCATAAACAGTAACCCAGTGTATCTACCAAGACTTAACGATACAGACATCTATCTTAGATTTTAAAAACAAAAATAAATTGGAAAAAAGCATGACAATTGTATTTATTAAATTAAGGCCTATTCTAACTCCCGTAAAGCTTAGTTTCGAGTATAGACAATTTGTTTTTAAGAAAAATTTTATAGAAAATCCATACTGCCATATTTTCTTCACTAATCAAATATAATTGACATCGCAATTACACATACTAGCCTATAGAGAGCTAAACTATATCTTAAAGTTAGATATTTTGGTTCTTATAACGTTAGAAGACGGTCGAAAATAATTTCATGCAAAAAAACAACATGCCCACTCAAGCGTTACGAAACAAAATAAAACTCAAAGTTTCTACCATATACCATAGTTTTTTATTCCTTGTACATATTTCACAACTGTAAAACTTTTACAAACAACCGAATTGGAAATAACTCTTTGTGTTGGCAACATTTATAATAATGTCAACCGCTATACAATGAGGGGAATACAAACAAAAGTACGAAAAATTCTTAATAACACACATTGCAGTTACTTTCTATGACATAAATCAGCATACACACCATAACATAGTTATTCGCAAAAGTTGCGTCTACGCAACACGAACCGAGCACGAGCGCGTTCGGAAAGTTTCGCTCGTGCTCGGTTGCGTTCCGCCAGTCGTCGGTTTTTTGATGAACACAAAGGGATTTGAGAAGAGTGCTCGATGTAGGTTCGTCGTACGTCCACGTTTGACACCGCGAACGACGAACCAGAACGACTCTACTCGTGCTCGGTTCGTGCAGCGTAGACGCAGCTTACATCCTGGGGCCCAAGTCTAATTTAAAATAGCCTCAGTTGTGTGTCAGCAGAGTGTCAATGTCATTTTTTGACACATTTGGTATTCTGCTAAACAATAGCTTTCATTGAATGCGACCAAATGTGTCAAAACATGACATTAACACTCTGCCGGCAAACAATTGAAAATATTGTAAATGAGAATACTTAGACCCCTGCTTTACGAAAACTAACTGCATTGTGTACGTACCTTTAAAAAAAAGAACTCACAAAACTATTATAATTTTATTTAAACTACGTTCAATCTGCACTAAAATGGGAAACACGGTGCCATTTTCAATACTCAAATAGTCAAATGGCTTTTCTGTTTGGGCTAAATTCGACAGACATTTTTAATGACAATAAATAATAACATTTTTAGGTATTGCGAGCTATACGTAGAGTCTGGATTTTTATTGTTTTAAAGGGCAAACAGTTTGGTTTACAGTTACCCACTTAGGTAGGTACCTATAAAATAATATCATAAGTAGATATTAAAATAAAAACACTTCTGAAGCTTAACAAAGTTTAATAGAGAACATAAACTATCTATTAGTTTTATTTATAGGTCGCGCCACGTAAAATGAACCCTAGCTGACAGCTGCGCATTAGACGATTTTTGAGTCTGACGTTTAACATTTGTTTTTAAATACCATCGCGCACAGTGTTTAATTAAAGTCATGGTTTTACGCACAAAGGGAAGAAAAATATTATTAGTAGTATTAGTAGGGTGGAATATAAATAAAAAAAATACACAACTACCAATCAATATTGGATTTAGTGTAAAATGTGTAAAAATGTAAAAAATATTCGAAAATTAAAAAAAATCATATTGTTCTTCCAGGACGCGGTGTTAATGCCAGAAGTGGCCATTTTATTATCATCGTTGTCGTCACTTTCATAACCTTTTGAATCAGAATCATCATCCCCTACGTATAGCCTATAAGTCAACATACGTAACCGCGTGCGAAAGACTCTTTCAAGAATGAAACGATAAATAGCCCTAGTACTTTCGAGCGTAAGTATACCCATGCGCGAACACGTGTCTTTCATTTGTTTCTAAAGTTCTTTTTACGTGGCGCGACCTATACTTCAGGAACGAATTCAAAATTAACAAAAATCCTAGTTTTAATTAAAATTCGCAGCAGACCGCCTTTCGTATGTCAAGATGTATTCTTTGTATTTGCAAACTCATTTATTTGCACCTTCCGAAAGATATTTTACTAACCAATACCTATGTATTTTTAAAAATAAGTCGAATTTAGCGTACCAAAGATAAATAATGTCAAAACAAATAAATAAAATATACATCAACGAGTTTGAAAACGGCACCGAAAAATTATAACTAATTCTAAATTACTGAATTTATAATGGGAATCATCTTAAACAAATACCTACCAAACTAAATAGAAAATGAAATGCACAATTATATGCATCCGGAGCAACGCTCCAAAAATAATAATATTAATAATAATAAAAAAAACAAAACAAATTCAATAATGGAATTGTCAAATAGTGTTTTTTAACATGAATTTTTGTTACTGTGTCTAATTTACAACTAAAAATTATATGTTAATGTCTTTATAGAGTGATCTAGATCACAAAATTGTAAAAATTAAGGAATTGATAAAGTCATTGCCATTGTAAAAAAATACCGCCATTATGTAAACACCGAGGTGTAATTCTTTGAATGAGATCGCGTCAGTTTTGGCGGTAATTTTTTCAATTTGTATTTTTAAAAAATGGCCGCGCCCTCCGTGCTCGTGTGTGTGTGTGTGTCGCTTCCATCTTGATATGTGTGAGTGTGTGTGAGCGCCGCAACTCTCCGTTAACTAGAAGCAAATTTCAAATGTGAGTACTTTCATGTAGTTACGAAGCTGCCGTCAATATTTTAATATATGTAATGTAGTTTTAAATCAAACTAAAAGAAAGTTACAGACACAGGAAACAAAATGTCTTTATCCAGAAAGTTAAGAAAAATGGAAGCTTATTTCCGAACTTTATGTACCTAGGTACTTAAGTAGGTACTTTTATCCACACAGATGTAAGTAGTTATGGCCGGAATAAAAATTTTGAGGATTTGATGCTAAAGGATTTGATGCTAATATCCTTAATCATAATGAACAGGAAAAGTTTGAAACTAATTTTGTGTATGACTAGGATGGAATGTAGATAGGTTCCATTTCTGCCATGAGCCTGATGAAAATATAAAGTTTTCTTAAATACATCTTGTTCCAAAAATAATTTTATTTTTAAGTATGGCATAATTGACCAAAGACAAATTGGCATAATTGACCAAAGACTGTGTTGTGTTTTTTATATTAAAATATTGGCGTCAGCTTCACGTCGTGAGCTTTGCACAAAAAAATGAGACAGAATTCAAAATGGCCGTCGCTGATTGTAACTTTTTAGCAAAAACGTTTTTTCCTTTGTTTTCTGGTCTGTACTTGAGTCTGTATTAAATATAGGCTAAACCTATTTAAAAAGTATGTTTTCTATTGCGTTAAAAACTAAAAAAAGCTAAGAAAATAATCCTGCGTCTACATGAAAATGTTTTCTGTGAATGTCATGTAAGTACTATGCGTGTTTGACATATATATTTTTTAGAATATAATTTTCATTTATTTGTCATTTTGATATGTAAAATCTTCAAGCAAAATTTATATTTTACATCTAAGTGTACATTGCACTCACTCTATAGAAATTATATAGAAATTGACATATTAAATAGGGCAAAGCATATCTTAGGTACAGTCGAGGACAACTTTTACAAATCCTAAATTTATTTACTACAATATAATCTAGCTCAGCATTTAAGTATAAATCTAAATTTATAAAAAGCATAAATACCGCGGTGTTCATCATAAAATATAATATTTCTAATTATTATGACAGTTGTGCAGGACTGTACTTTAATTAAGTTTTTTTTAATGGCAACACTTTTGTAAAAATGTCAATAGGTATGTCTCCACCAGTGCGCTTTCACGTTCATCTTGCGTTTTCATTTGAAGCATGTCCGAAACACCATAGCCCATACAATAGCGCACGCCTCAAAATGTATCAAACAGTAAGACACAGCGCTTGAAAATTGAATCGCAAGCTGAACATGAAAACGAAAGCGCGCTGGTGGAGACATGTCTTATAAAAATCATGTTTTATCTTAAGCACATAATATTTAATATTCAAAAACTATACAATGTACTTGTTAACAAAAGTGTTGCCATTACAAAAAATCAAGTTTTAAAATTGCATTAATCTAATTACAATATCTACAGGTTCATTTCTGCGGATTTTTTAAAAACTTAAATTGACTTTCGGTTATCTTTCGTTATTGTAATGAAAGATATGTCTTTCTTTGTTTTTTTTTTTAAATTTAGTTACTTAAAAATATTTTTTTTCTATTAGGCATCAATTTAGATATTTTCTGGCAAAATTTATTATTTTGTTTCTTTGAATAAAAAAAAAAAAATGAATATTTTTTACTTCTGCTTAATAAAGGTAAAAAAACTTTTATTTTTCATTTTTATGCGCGATTGTACGTCAATTGTTTTCTTTTGAAATGATCACTTTCATTCCGCATTTATTTCTTTATATATAAGTTTATATTTTATATATTTAATATCTAACTTTTCTTTAAACTTTGGCTTATTTATTTGGCTTAAGAATGAAAGAACAGAAGCACAATGTAACGGCAAGTATCTAGGTAAGTATGTTTTTTTAAAAATATTTTAAAAAATCACGTTTTTTTTTAATTTAATTATTTTACAAGTCAAATTGCTCTAGTGTCAAAAAGATAGTTTATTTATTTAGTAATTCACGATAGAAAAAATTTGAAAAATTATTAAATTTAAAAATTGGTGTACAATTTTCTTTTCATATAAGAATAGATATTTTATTTAAAATAACGAAGAAGTATAAATATAATATAAAATGTTGTGCTATCTCTATATTTGGTTGGTTTTTAAATTGAGAAAAAAAAACGTAGGTAGATATCAGTTTAAATATTTTTTTTAAGCAGAAAAAAACAAGCCTGAATTAAATAGTAATATTTTTTTAATTTTTGCTTATTATGAATTTCTTGTTGTTAATGCAAAATATAGAAAAAATCAAGAAAATATAGAGACGCACTATTCATCTATGGTCCCTACTGTTAAAATTTTAAAATATAAATAAGTTCTTTTTTTTTCGTAAAATCGTTCAGAAGAATGAAGTCAGTCACATTTCATTGAAATAATTAAAAAATTAAATTCTTAGGAGAAAGTTTTAAATCGAAGTAATTTATTAATTATTAGACAAATTTTAATCATCTATTTGTTTGCGACAATTGCATCTAAATAGGCCGGCATAATACTGCATTGCAAATCTCAAACGTTCTAAAATTGAAATTTTCAAAAACAAACAACAATAAAGAGGATTTCAATACTTAACAGCTACTATCTATCTATTTTTTATTTGGAAACAATTTGCAATCTACTAATACACTAACAAAACCTTTATATAAATTCTAGAATACAACTACAGAAAATTTACAATAACCAACAACCGATAGAGAAAAAAAACTACAACGTTTATTTATCGATTAAAAATTTTAAGCTGGTAACATCAACTCTTTGGCTTAAAACGAAACTGGCAACACTGCCTGAATTAAAAAAAAACTTTCCGATACTTTTAAACATTGGTCCTTCGTCCATGAAACACAATATACATGTCTTTTTTTTCACTTTGCTTCTTCCACCTTTATTTTTAAATTAATAGCTAGTTAAGTTAGACATCTTACTAGTATTCGTGTTCTACTGAGATGCCGTTGTTCTGTCCTTGTCTAGCCTGGTCTTGGTTGTTGTTTTCTCGCTTCCCCTGAGGCCCCTTCCCTTGGCCGATTTGTCGCGACGACGAGAAACACAGTTTCATTACAAAGGGGAATTTCGCACCTGAAATAATTTTAATTTTATTTGTTTTGACTAATATGTTTGTCGATGGAGGAATTTGAGGATGTTTGTTACTCTTTCAAGCAAAAACCACTGAACAAGTTTTGATAAAACTTTTTAACACATAAGATAATGTAAATAATGTGGGTAATGTTTTTTCCAACATATGACCTAACGTTATTCACGACCTGTTCACGGGCAGCTAGTAGATCATAGAAAACAGCCGAATCGAGAACCGCCTCCTTTCCATGTTGATTGTTTTTTTTTAAGAAGTCGGTTAAATAAACTTGTGACGTCACTTCTCAATAAAAATAAATTGTTTTTAGTTTGACGTCGGTTCCAAAAGAGTGGGTGGCAACATACGACGTCACTTCGCAGTAAAGATAAATAAATAAATAGTAAATTAATTACATACCAGGGTGCTGTATAGTCGCGTGGTTACATGCCATGATCGCCATCACAGATTGAGATATGTTCTGGAACTCCATTAGGCCTGACGACGACCTGGAGACAAAATTATAAATTTTAATTTATTTAAGACTTGTTTGTTAAAAATGAAAATGATTTTATACTTTTTAAAGAAGTTAACTCATTGTCAAATTAACTGTTAACAAAAGAACAGAAAAATCTTTGGAGTCGATTGATAAAAAAGAGGGCGTCCACTGATTTGGGATTTTCAAAATTCGAATTATAAATAAAAAAAGTTGTTCCAAAAGAATCCACAGATGGCGCTAAGATTTACATGTTTGTTTCAAGGTTCTATGCCCGTTATGCATTGCTGTTACCGGGGTATTAACCAGTAAGGCGCTGTGTCCACGAGCGAGAGAATCACGGCGTTATTAACGTCGTGCCACTTATACACTCTCTGCGGAGCCGTCTCCACACGGCGATATTATCGCTGCAATGTAGCATGACGTTAATATCGCCGCGATTCTGTCGCTCGTGGAGACAGCGCCTTAGGCACAAGCCTATACATTCAAAGCTCAAAGTCAAGTTATTACATAGACATGATATTCTGTGGTATAGAGTAGTTTATACCTTTCACTCTTGAGCGGGAACTTGGAGATGGTGTGCGGCGGAGTGACGTCATAGTCTGTGAACACCTGCAGCAGCTGCTCGTCAGACACGTCCGGGGGCGTGTTGAAGAAGTGCAGCACCTGGAAGTACGATGACGTTAAGCTAGAGATACACTGGTCCCACGTACGTATATTGTGAAAAGTTTCATTAAAAAAATATTAAGACAATCATTTACTAAAATATCTTAAACCCATTTTCGAAATCTACTTTGAGAGTATCCTACTAATATTATAAATATCAATGTTTGTGCCGATGGATGAATGAATCTTTCACGCAAAAACTACTGCACTGATTTTAATGAAACTTTATAGTAATTTAGACATCTAAATAACACATAGCCAGTGTACACATCTTTGAGTCACCCAGAAATACTTTTGATCAGGGTCACTTTTAATTATAGTGAATGATAAAAAAGGATATGCATGTTCGCGTGATAACAAGCAACTAAATTATACTCTCCCCATACATTTATCACTGTTCTAATTTTTTTGAATGATTTCGAACAAAAAAGCGGTGGCAGCCCAGTTGGTAGAACGCTTGCCTCGAACTCCGAGGGCGCGGGTTCGAATCCTGGTGCGGGCACGCACCTCTGAGTTTATTTCTCATGTACGGATCAATTTATTCGATTACCACTTGCTAACGGTGAAGGAAAACATCGTGAGGAAACCTGCATACACCAGAGAAGAAATTCGAAGGTGTATGTGAAATCCGCCAACCCGCACTTGGCCAGCGTGGTGGATTACGGCCTAATCACTCTCTGTATCAACTTACTTTGGAAGGCGGCTGTATTCTGTTCTTGTGAATGGAGGCAGGGGTTAGAAACCGGTTGTTCTTGTTGCCGACGTAGTCTTTGAACGAGGGGCTCTTGTCCGGCAAAGGGTACGGGTTCATTACCTCTGACAGGTATGCTTGCTTTGAAAAACTGAAAATTAACAATAAACATATTTTAAAAGAACGGAATTCAATCAATAGTCGCTAGACAATCGTTAGTCTATAGTTAATTGATAGTCAATTGTCGATGGATAGCCGAAAATGTCAATCGATAGTTGTTAAGTCATTCGATAGTCGTTAGTCATTCGATAGTTGTTAGTCATTCGATAGTTGTTAGTCGATCGATAATTGTCAGTCAACTGATAGTCGACAGTCAGTCGTTAGTAAGTGGATAGTCGATAGCCAATCGACAGTCAACCGATAAATAATCGGTAGCCATTAGATAGTCGTTACTGAAACGATAGTCGATAGTGATAGATAATCAACCGATAGTACTTCGTCAGTCGATAGTAAAACACTAATGTATTATTAATACAATACTTACGCCAGAGTCAACGTGTAGTCTCCAACAGTGACGTTGTTTAGGTTCTGTACACATCGCTCGACCGACACGCCGTCGCCCATCTGTACCATAGCTGTGCCTTCTTTTGTCTTCAGGAATTTTATCTGGAATGTATTATCAGACAATTACATAATAAACTCTACATAAAATAAAAAATATATGGTAACATTTAAAATCTGTAGGCTTAGCATGGCAGCCCGTGACAACGCTGTCTCTCGCGCGGGCGTGATTCGCAATCGATTTATCGACGGTCAGTAGCATGGCGCACTTCTTAATGCTTGTCCTTATGTCAAACATGACTTTATGTGATTTGGAGACATTCGATATAAAAACAGTAGCATGCACCCCACTTTTTATCATATTGAATCGAATTTTGACAGATGATTGAGCAATTCTTCTCTTCGACTATTTTGAAGCGCGACAGTGGGTGCCGTACTTGTTTGTTTAGTGTTTGTTTAATGGTTTAGTGGTTTTCGGAAATATAATGTCAGTGCCGTATTATAATTACCGGCTCCCGATGGCTGCCGCCAAAATACTCAGCGTAAACGCCGTATCCGAGAAGAGTACACGACTCTTACATACTGTGCCATTAGAAGCGAGATGCAGAGGCTGCACCAAAATGATATAGGCAGCTACGTATTGTTAGGTAAGTGGATTTAGGACATAGAATAATAACTTTGTTATTGTTAATATAATAAAAAGCAGTTTTCGTTTTTCATCATTTTAATTATAAAAAATATATATATTCAAAGGTTTTTCTTCTTCAATAAATTGTAAATTTTCTTCCTGTAACAAGTGCGTAACGCGGTCGAGCGCGCCAATGGCTATCTCAAAGGCAGCCTCCGCTGCCTGGGGAGCGACAGGGTGCTTCGCTATACCCCTGAAAAGTCATCAAAAATTATATACGCTAGCTGCATCATATAAAATATGATGAAACATTTTGGGTAACTGTAAGAACTTTATAAGATTTTATTTCTATTCCTAAATCCAACAGAGGTTCCACTGCTGGGTAAGAGTGTATAAACTAAAGCATTATACCTATAAGTAAGGTTAAGGAACGAATTATAGACAGTGCACCAATAATGAACACTTTACAATTCAAATGATAAAAATAAACAAACTGTTAGCTATTAACCGGACGCCACCAACATTCTTGTTTTTTTTTTTGTTACAGGACAGTGGGAGTGGTGCATCAGTATCTATATATAAATAACGGAGGGCCCTGTGCGATTAGGCTTCCTCCTCTCAGCTATACAGCTCATTTATTCTAAATACTAGTATCTGTCTTAATAACTTACAGTGTAATACTATTTTTCTTTTTATTATAATGCTTGCTTCTTTTTGCTCTATTGATTTCTTTTTTAGTTCTATCGTTTCCTGAAAGTAAAAGTTCAAATAAGTTATATAATAATTTAAGTTTTTTTAAAATACTTGAGGCTGCCTGTGACTTCGTACGTATAATAAAGGACAAAGAATGTATGAAATATTGCTTACTTTCAATAAGTTGTTTTGCTCCACTTGTGCCTGAAGGAAGCGGTCCTCAGGCATTTGCTTTTTGATTCTTTTCTTATTTGCCACCACCCGTGGCCGCGGCGGGTGCAGTGGAGCGGGTGACAGCAGCAGCTCTACGGCAAGAGAGAGTGGCAGCAGCAGCTCTACAGCAGGAGAGGGTGGGGGCAGTGGAGCAGCGGATAGTGGCACAGGTGTGCCAGCTGCACCTTATTGCTTCGTACACTACAACATAGAAAAATAAAATCATAAAAAACCTGTTGTACATAATAAGTGTTCATTAATAGTTTTGTGATTTCAAACTGATTTTCATTTCCCGTCGCAACTCTCTCGTCAAACGATTAATTGACCGCGACGCCACATAAGAATACGAACACGAGTACTTACTGCTTCTTCTTGCTGCTATCCATTTTCACGAATATTTTCACAAATCAAAATTCAAGATCCCAGTAAGAACTTAAGTCAAAGACTTATGTAAATACAAACTAATGTCAAACAAATTCATATTTTTTTCACCTTGCGCGCGCATTTATTTTGACAATAGCCTGTCTTTGTTCCGTTCATATGAGTAAAAGAGAAAGTCGTAAATTCATTCGTTCTTTTTTATAATTTATCTTCTTTGTATAGGCCCTCTAAAACTGTAGACACATAGACTGGAACATAGATATTTCTATAGAACGAATGAGTTGTAGTGTTTCTATATTAAAATATTTTTTATTGTCTCTTCAAAGTCATGAACGATTCGTTGCGATTCACTGTCTCTCACGTCGCCCATGCTACTGATTGTGATTGATATAATCTATTGCTACGACGAGTGATTCATTTTCACGTGGCGGCCATGCTAAGCCTACTGGAGAGGCCCCATTTTTTTTTCACAAACAAATGTTATCTAATGACAGCGTGCCAAAACTGCGCCGAATTTTCTTATAGTTTTCTTGGTAGATGTCCTGTCAAACGATATGATAACCCTACGAAAAGTAGCCATTTTGCGCCAGATAGAGGCACGCAGATCCAGATGGTATTTCATATCCATAAGTTTGACATAATAATAACAGTGTTTAAAATAGCCATCATCAAAAATGACATTGCAGATATTGTCTTATCATGACATGACATGTCACAATACAAATTTTCATCATCATCTCAGCCTACACCTGCCCATTGCTGAGTATAGGCGTCTCCCATGATTCTCCAGCGTGACCAGTTCATTGCCACCTGCATCCAACAAGCCCCCTTAGCTTTCACTAGGTCATCAGTCCTAGGAGGTGGCCGTCCCACGCTGCGCTTGGTAGTCTTGACAATTTCGAGTATCTTTTTTATTGTACACAATTTGAGTACTCACTCTAACGACATTTCCGTAGAGACAGCACAGATTGAAGAGCCGATCGGCGTTGGCTGTCTGAGGATCCAGTCCGTAGACCATCATCACGGCGCCCTGCTGCGGCGACCCCACCTTAAACCGTGTAGTATTACCACAAAACATACTGGAAGGGACAAACCTATACTAATACAACTGTACTCGAAAAGGGGTGTGAACATTTTACCTAACTCAGGATAGACTAGTTACGAGTTACCTGGTTGTAAATGGACTAGTTACCAGTATTTTTTTATTAGCCTATTTCGTTCCACTGCTTGGCAGCCTCTCCTATGTTTCTCCAAAGATTCCTGTTATTAGCTGCTTCCCACCAATCTTCCCTAAATGAGCGTAAGTCGTCACGCCATCGTTTTGTTTGATGAGCCAATTATCTGGATAAAAATAGACTGGCACCTATTACCCGGCCGTAATCAGACTAGTTATCAGTTACCTGGTTGTAAATAGACTAGTTACGAGTTACCAAATAGACTAGTTACGAGTTACCTGGTAGTAAATGGACTAGTTACCTGGATATAAATAGACTAGTTATCAGTTACCTGGTTGTGCGGCGGGAGCGGCGGGTGATGAAGGGGGGGCGGCGCGAACCCCTCGCCCCCCGCGAACTCTGCGCCGAAACCACGACCGTCGCGCTGTAAGCAATATTTACTCATTATATTACATTTTAAAGAGTTAGGCTCAGCGCAAACGGGCCACCGACCACATCCACCGGTGGCCAGCGTCAACGACCTAACACGCTTTTTCGTATGAATTGTATGGCGGCGCCGCACACGTGTAGCCGGTGGCGGCGACTCGCAACAGTAGTGCTCGCTCGCTCGAAACTTGCTCGCTTCTGACATTGTGGCGGTAGCGCGCGACAGCCACTTTTGGTGGCCCGTTTGCGCAGACACTTATACATTTAGGTCGTTTGTGGTGGCCTAAGATAGATCACAGTGGCGTGAGGAGAGAGGCCTATGTCCAGCAGTGGACTGCAATAGGTTGATGATGATGATCTTACCGGATGATGAGGCGGGGGCGGTCCGTGTCTGTCTTTCATCATCCCCGGCAGTGGGGGCCCGCCGCTACCGAACTCCATATCTGGAAAAGTAACAGTTAATTATGTACGGTAGAAAAATGAGATAAGTAATTTAAATTAAACTCTTCAATAAAACTCATATCGAATTGGTTAAAAATATATTATTTTTACCCGACTGCGCCAGAAGGAGGGTTATGTTTGTCGAGAGTATGTATGTATAATTCTTTGGCACGCCCTAAAGCCTGAAAGGCTTGATGGGTTTTGAGAGGCTTGGGAGGTGTCGTTAGATTCGTATTTACTGTGAGAGTGACACTGGGTACATCAAAATAAAAAAATTGTATGTTTTCGACGCAGTCACTTATTTAAAATAAAAAGGGTTATTTAATTATTTGGTACGTAAGTTATAATGTATTAGATAATTCAATATTATTGAATCACTCCATCCATTGGTGAAAACCGCATTAAAATCCGTTGCATGCTTTTGTGGAAGTTAAAACACAAACAAACAAATGCAGGGTGCGCCATTATGTGTATAGGATACCAAATATTGTCATAGAGACTGTAAAAACTTATAAATCGAGAGGGGAACATTCAGTATGAAAAAAGTAACATTCAATTAAAGCGAATTCTTAATTTATTTCCGGATATTCCTGGATGTTTATTTATTAATTTGATTTTTTTTATATTTCTTTCTTTTTTCAGATTTACTTTCTTATTTATAAACGTTTCAAGTTTCTTTCCCTTGACAGAGACCCTTTCCTTCCACTTACTACGATCTAAACATACCTCTTTCACTTGATGTATCAAATGTGATATGTATATCGCATCATTAGATAATTTATCACGAAATGGTCAAATGGTACTGCATGATATAAAATGTTAGTGAACACTTTTTTTATTATTTTTCTTAACAAACATTTTAACTACAAGTTAATGTACTATACCTATAGTATAAGTTAAATGTTTGTAAACATTTAAATAGTAAAATGTTAGTAAATAAATATTTTTTTATATCTAACATTTTATATAATGTTAGTAAACATTTTATATCATGGAATGTGGGAGCACCGTAAATTCATTTACGAGTAACATTGTAGAGTTCAATTTTAACTTAGCTATAGAGTGAACAATAAACGTCTCAGTTAAACGTTTGGTTTAAAATACGGAGTTAACAGCAATTTACAATATTAAACTACAAAGTAAGTTAATGTACTGAAATCTTTGATATACATTAACTTTATGTTTTCACAGATATAGAGGTAGAAAAATAATAAAAAAATGATTTCCTGTCCTCAGGATAGAGAATCATGGAGAAGGAGGAGAGAGGCCTTTGCCCAGCAGTGGGACAACAACGGCTAGATAAGATAAGATTTCCATAGACATAGAGAAGTAAGAAATTTTTTTTAAAATTATCATTTACCTACGTATTTTGAAATTAATTGTTATTGTTTTAAGCTTAATTTTATTTTGAAACTATTATTTCTATCTGTTGCATATACTATTTGCATATGTTAATGAAATTTGTTATTCTATCTAATTCTTAGGGCCTATTTCATCACTTAAAGATAATATTTTTCTGACAGATATGTTATACCTGTCTCTCTAAAACGACATGTTTTATGAAATAGACATTCTTTAAGTTAAATTCTGTTAGTTAAATTTTATCTATAGATATAATACGGATGTGAGACATGGACCCTGACGCAAAGAGGTAGAGAGAGAGACTGGAAGCGTTTGAAATGTGGTGCTGGAGGAGAATAGAAAGGATGAGCTGGACCGAGAGGAAAAGCAATGAGCAGGTCTTAAACATAGTCAACGAGAAGCGCTGCTTGTTGAGAACTATAGAAAATAGAAGAGGGAAGATGATAGGGCACTTGATGCGACATGACAGTGTCTTGAGAAACATCATTAAAGGAAAGGTTGAGGGGAAGAGAGGCAGAAGAAGACCGCGACGACGTACCTACTTCACTCAAGTGAAGGAGAAAGTTAACGTCATGTATCAGGAAGTCAAGGCACTGGCAGAGGATAGGCCTAAGTGGCGAATACTCCACCGACAAGAGTCTAACTCTTAAATATGATGATGGGTGGGGAACGGGCACTTAGTGTATTTAGACGTAAGACCGTAGTATAACCGTGCAGGTTTAAAATATTATTTAAAATATGTTAATGTAAATACTTATTCTATAAATTACATACAAAGTAAATGCAATAATTTGAGATACCTGTTCATGTGCATTCGTGTAGTAAAATTTTCTGTATCAATTACACTACACATCCCCTATTCGAGCTACTATGGAGAAAAAAAGTTGGCGGCCACTGATGAAACTAGCGTCAATCGATAGAGAAAAATATTATAAAACGATAGTATTTTGGACAAATGTCGAAAGTGATATACATTCGGAGATATAGAAGTTGGAAAATGTTCACATGTAACAATTTTACGCCAACTTTTTTTTCTCCATACTAGCTCAAATAGGGTATGTGTAGTGTAATTGCTGTAGGATGAGTGGGTTTCAGAACGAATGAAAGTATGAGAGTTTTCCTGAACGAAGATGAGAGAAAGAGATAATAGAGAGTGAGAGGTTTGTTATTTTGAATATGGCGTTTTGCACTTCAAAATAAGACTCAGACGAATGAAGACGTAGAAATTTATTTTCAAAACTAGACCAAGATTAATCCGTAATAAAGGATGAGTGGGTTTCAGAACGAATGAAAGTATGAGAGTTTTCCTGAACGAAGATGAGAGAAAGAGATAATAGAGAGTGAGAGGTTTGTTATTTTGAATATGGCGTTTTGCACTTCAAAATAAGACTCAGACGAATGAAGACGTAGAAATTTATTTTCAAAACTAGACCAAGATTAATCCGTAATAAAGAGGATTAAATTAAGAAGAAGTTTCCTTTCATGCCCCAGTCCCCATATTCATACCATATTGATACAGAAAATTTTACTATACCAGGCTCCATACAAATATGTTCGATGCCATTTACAAGCTGCCGCATGTTAAATCAAATTTTCGGGTTACTCGATTCATAAACATGTTAGTCAACAAAATGCATATAGGTAACAAACGTTAGATACAAGTTGTATGCATTTCGACCCACCATTTTGCTGATCACAGACTTGCCCACACGAGTCATCGCTGCCTGCACGATGGGGCAGCTTCGATGATGCATCTGAAGGATTTTGGTATAAGTTGTAATTTACTCTTAGGCCTTAGGAGACCAAGGAGGACGTATATCGACTAAATAAAACATTGGAGTAGTGGCGTGAACGTAAGATTACCCTAAAGCAAAGTGCATGTGCATGTATGAGGTGACTGATATGCTTATAGCGAAAGTAGGTATGTTTGGATCGTAGCAAGTGGAGGGAAGTGGTCCCTGTCTGTCTACCCCGATGGGAAAGAGGCGTGACAGATATGTATGTATAACAATAATTGAGTATAAATATGGTCTTATCGCGCCATCCAATAATGTTGACAAAATATGGCACTTTATTCTGAAATCAAAAATTTAAAAACAAAAGAAAGCGCTTATTTATTTTAAAAATTCGCTCGCGATTTTTATCAACTTAACACGACATTCTATTTTTAACCGTCCCAGGTGTTGCCAATACAAAAAAATACGAACGGAATAAAATATTAAATTCAAAACGTAGCGTTCGAGCTGTGGAAGCGCGATGAAAAACGAGGTATTCTTTATATTTTTCCTAGTTTATTTTTTTCATTTGCGCTGGCAACATTCTGTACTTGGCAGGTGTTAATAAATAAAGCGAGACTGGTTCTGTATAATGAAATAAATGCCAAAATATATTTTTCATTTTTCTGTCTTTATTTCTTAGAGAACGCTTTCAGCGTCATGAGTACATTTGATCTCTTGAAATTCAATAGATTTCTTCGCACCCTGAAATGTTTAAATGTGTCAAATATGGTTAAAATGAGACGCCTTAGACCCAGAACACACGGTGAAACGTAATTGCAACGCAACTGAAACGAAACGTTTCAAACTAGTTGCGTCTTGTGTGGTTTTCTAAGGAAGTCTATACCTAGCAAAAACTTCGATGCAACTCAAAAGTAACTAGCAGTTTCAGTTGCGTTTCACTGTGTGTTTTGGCGCTTACTTAACCAAAATTAAAGGGACTAAGTTTAAAAGAAGACTGTCCGCCTATTGCAGAAAAACTCATTAGAGCTAACACTCAATTAAAACTATAGCTGACACTATCATTGGCATAAAATCTGAGAAAGACAGAGCGATGTTTTAAGGATAGATAAATTTTATCTTTTCTGTGTTTTGTTTTTATATATTTTTTAACATCTTAACGTATTGTATAATGTTTGTACTCGTATAAATATCACCTATTTATTAATACTATACTCGCCTATATATTCTGACGTAAAAGTTAAAAAAAAACATCGTACCCACAGTAAAACCAACAAAAAACATTAATTAATCAAAAAAGAGACTTCAAATTAAAAAAAAACCGACAAAAAATCTTTTTTCAGAATTTTTTTAAATAGTGAAACAAAAAAAAAAACCACAGAAAAGGCAAAGAGCCACATATGTCAGTATTTACAAGACCTTTTCACCATTGGTAAGTGAAACCGCGACAAAAGGCCCGCTGAAAAGTTGGAAAAAGTAGAACGTTTCGTAGGGTTGACAGATGAATTACTTTATATATTTAATTTATATTATACATCTATATATATAAAAATGAAACCCGTTTTCCGTTGTCACGGCATCACGCCTGAACGGCTGGACCGATTTCGCTAATTCTTTTTTTTAAATGTTCATTGAAGTCCAAGGATGGTTCTTACGGTGAGAAAAATTCGAATATTGCCGGGAAAGCCCTAAAACAGACCTTTTCTTTTTCCCATACAAATGTTTTCTTACTAAAATGTAGAGTCAATTTGAACTTTATTCCTACACAATAAAGTTCATTCTAAGGCGGGACGAAGTTCGCCGGGACAGCTAGTTTATTTATAAAGATGGGATGGGATTGATTTGTGAAATAGTTTCGCTCTATGTACATCTCAAAGGAAAAAATGTTTTTTTTTTCATAAATGTTGTTAATACTAAAATAAAAAAATACGTTTCCATTGAAGCATGATACAAAACGTGACATGTCTGATATGACAATTTCCTAAACCAATATCAATTTAAAATAACCGTTATTGAATGAAGTGAAAGAGGTAAGTATGTTTAGTTAGTCTAGAGTAGGGAAGTGATCTTCGCATACCTCGGTGGGAATAAGATGAAAATGAAAATGAATATGAAAAGTGTTTTATTCAAAAATAGGCAAAATTCATTACACTTTTTTGATGTCACTTTTTTTATCTAAAACTACTGCCGGTTCACTACCTGTATAGCCGAGAGGAAGAAGACGGCAAGAAACCTTCGACACAGGGCCCTACGTTATGTGCAATATATCTTTTTTTTATATCGAGACTCTTATATACAATTACATGTTGACTTAACTTGTAATAGATATGTGTAAATGAACGTATTTGCTTTCTTTTTTAATCTGCAGCATTTAAATGGCTAGACTTGTGAGAACCTTTGTTTTATTTGATTAAATAAAACTTGCGTGACCACTACAATATATTTTTACAAATCTTGACTAAAACATACAACTAAGCCTTTCACTTTTCTGTTTCCCATTTACTTACCTTTACTTTGTCCTGGATATTGTAAGGTCAATTTTTTTATTTTTATGGTAGCTCTTTTTAAATATTAATTTATTGTATGTTTCTGTGTTTATGCCTAAGATTTTTAAAACTTAAATTGAAAAGAGCAACCCTACAGAGTTTCTTGCTAGGTTCTTCTCTGGGGAAAACTGCACTCTTGCGAATCTAGCATTAACCTCAAAAAATGACCCGTCCTAAGTGTTGTCAAAACCTACAGGATTAAATGATTTTTCATTTCATTTCAAACGCCGTAACTACCACGCGAATCAACAAAAATTCACTTCATTCTCACTCTCTAGTCTTTACATAATTGATGAAGGACTCTTAGCCGGATACTGAAAAAAAAAGGTGAGCTGGCAACCCTACAGGCACGGTGTTGCCATATCTAAATAATTCATAAACCCAGCGCGGGAATCGCCGGTGAATTTGTATCTAGCTAGAGGAATGCCACGTAGAATTTTACTGTAGCACCAAAATTACGGATTTTTATTTTATTCCATGAAATTGTGTGAAAGTTCGTAGCATAAAAAAACGAAAGTACGTAGTAATTGTTTGTATGAAGTACTTAAATATGATTAAATTGTGTCCCAAAAATATCTATTTATTTACTTAAATTGCATAAAAAATTGCAATAATGATTAATTAATGGATCGGTGATAAAAAATCCATCAAATCTATCCATCGAATTTGAAAAAAAAACTTTTAACTTTGTTTCATGTTTATAAAAATACATATTGGGAGTTCAGCATCAACATTTTTTGAAGCAAACTATAACAACTTGATTATTTCTTACACTTATGAGTCTTAGGGTTCCTCAGCCTCACTAACAACAAATAAACACCTAAAATCCCAAAGACATTAACCTCATAAATATTTGATAAAAGGAATTAAAATTGTCGAATGGCAATTCCATTTGCGGAAAAGTAGAAAACTGCTTTTAAATTAATACAGAGGTATTCTAAATGGAAATACAGTGCTAACACTTCGTGAAATAAAACGATTCAACCAAGACGTATTTAAATTAAAATTTACTGCTTAGGTATAATAAAATTATGCGGTTTTGTTCCGTGAAACAGTTGCCACAATGTATTGTGAGATGTTACTTTGTTTTGCGTGTTTTTTAATGTTCCGTACCCAAAGGGTGAAAACGGGACCCTATTACTGAGACTTGGCTGTCTGTCTGTCCGTCCGTCCGTCCGTCTGTCACCAGGCTGTATCTCATGAACCGTTATAGCTAGAGCGTTGAAATTTTCACAGATGATGTATTACCATTGCCGCTATAACAACAAATACTAAAAATAGAATAATAATAATAATTAAGGGGGGCTCCCATACAACAAACATGTTTTTTTAGCTTTTTTTGCTTGATATTAATAGTGAATAATACGGAACCCTTTCTGCGCGAGTCCGACTCGCACTTGGCATTAAATGCATAATTGCATAAAATGTTAAAGCTTTTTAGCTTACTTCAAACGATTTCCTTCATGATGGCCACCTCAGTGTATTGTCATTGTCAGGGAGTTTGGATGTGTTGTTGGTTTTCGGAGGCTTGTGGTTTTGTTTAGTCTCATATGTGGGGTCCAAATGTTTTTTAATTTTTACTTTATTAACTTAAGGTGTTAAAAAACATGAATGTTTTGTTGTTTTACGAGTCCGTGTCTTCCTCTCAGCAGAAAACGCTCTATAAATCCGAAGTTAGCCGATCATCTCTTTTTAAAACACGATGTATATTATAGATACTTACTGTATGGCTGCGGGCGACCGCCCGTGTATTGTGGAGACTGCAACAAGGGTGTACTCCGTGGCACTGGCTGCACATCCTCGTTTACTGTGGACAAATTAATTCATTTTAATTTAAATAAATCTTAATATAAAAATAGGTTGTCTGTAAAAACGGTTTACGGACGTTAGTTTGACGTGCCAACGTCAAACAAGCAACCGAACTCGCTCGAGCCGATCAAGCCTCTCTCTCGTTCATACCGCGCTCTCGCTAGTGGAACGGGATGAGCGCTTGCGAAACAGGACAACGCTCCCGTAATAATAACTCGAATTAGACATTGTCATATCAAAAATTACAAGATTGAAATTTTTCAAGTTTATTTAGCATTATACAGACTCTTCATGTCGTTTATTTGTTTCATTAGCAGATTACTTAAATTTGACCTTATACAAACATCCTATATACTAAAAGACGTTGCTCTTAATAAAAATATACAGGATGTAACAGAAACCCTGTACCAAGCCGAAACGCAACTATATAAAATTAAATATCAACTAATAAGGCTGGCATACATACGTTTTTCTTATTCGGACACCCGAATGAATTATAAAAAAAAAACATAAACAGACGCACACGTTCATTTTGTTTCAAAACGAAATACATTCCAAATTCGACCATCGAAATCTACAAACGTATGTATGTATGCGGCCAACCTTATTCATCTTAAAGGGCTAACCACACATTTCCGGGGACACGAAACACGGCAAAAAATCGGTTACGTACAAATTGCATGAACTAGTTCACACAACTACGTGTCAGAGCGTTTATATTGAAACGGACAACTCTAAACACGGATAACTATGACCCGGAAATGTGTGGATACCCCATAAAAGAGACACACACATACGTCACTTACCGTCAAACTGAAATGACCGACCGTCACCCGGCGACCTGTCATCTCATGCCGTCCATCTTCCCTCCCTTTCCCTGCACATATAAAAAAGACGAACACACTCTTTGACATCTCTTTCCAACTGTTATTAATTATTAACTATCTCTCTCGCAACGGTGCATGCCAATTTTCATGATAAAAGCTACAAAAATAGAACATACTTATATAAAGAAAATATATTCTCTTTTATTTTTTAGGTTTGTCTTTTTTTTGTTTTTGTTACGTGTTTTCTGTTGCGTGTCTTGTTGTTTCTGTGTTTGTCATTGTTTCAAACACGTCTACAGTTCGTCTCAATCTAGTTTATTGCCAAGAGTGTGGTAGTCTCTGTTCTTATATGTGCATGGAACATCTATATATTAAGTAATCGATGCATTTTTATAATAAAGTCAAAAAGAGATAGGTTCACCATTTTAAATATTAGAAACAAAAATCTACGTTAAAAAAGAAAACTATTTTTAATTAAAATTTTAAGCGTGTTGCAAGCTGTGTTTCGTTGGATATATTTTTCAATGTATTTTTTATTAAATATATCTTTTTTTTATTAAAAATGGTGAACCGATCGGTATTTTCGTGTACACTGTATGTTAATAGGTAGTTCAAACTGTTGTGGATGCATATTACTATGTTGAGCTAATTTAATATACGAATAATTGTGGTAAATACTTGAACTCTACAGAAAAATATACATATAAGTACCTATATATTTTTGTTTAATTTATTATAAAGGATAATAAAGCCCTTTAATCAAAAATACAATTTTTTTCCATTACTAACCTATATATTTTTAAATATACAGACATAATATTTTTACCACAATTATCCGCAAAAATCTGTAAAAAGTAAAATAATGTGAAGCGTAAAAATCAAAGCGTTTGGGGTAAAGCCATTTCAATGTTCAATGTCATGAAATATTAAAAAACAAAACAGACAAAATGAATTGGTAGGTAGGTACCTATTTCCCTTATTGAATGCATAATAATTGAAGTATAATTTTATATGTAATTAATAAAGCTACATACATCAAATAATTTATGTTTAACAAGCCTTTTTTCTTATTCATAAGTCCATATTAAAAATATCAATATACATTAAAAAACCAAAAAAAGAGAAATTTCAAGACACAAATAATTTTTAAAAAAAATTTCAAACAAATGATAAGGTATTTAATTATCTTTTTTAAATGCTATATATTATATATTTTTTATATAATATATAATTTTTTTATTATATTTTATATAATTTACATATTTATAAATTGATATGGCGAACCCAGTTAATTTGTAAGGTAAATATTATGAAAGCAAATAAGTACATACCATATATAGGAGTCCAAAACTTGTCATCCATTATCTGCTTCTATTATAAAGCTGTTTTTTTTAAAATTGGTCATACAAAAGTGATATAAAAATATATATTCCTTTTGTTAATTTTTTTCTTCTCCTTAGTAATCAAAATGGTTAAAGAATTTCTTATATATTTTAAATGTCAAATAGTTGAAAAATATAATATATTATAGATATTATCTATTTGTGACCAATTTAAAACAAATGTATTGAAAAAAGCCTGAATATTGTGAGTAGTTTTGTAAATGTAGTAAAGTATATCTGTTTAATTGTAATAATTACAGTAATTATATAATCTCGTTTCTTATTTTGTAAATACATAGCCTTATATACTTAATTGCAATCTTGAATAATTACATCCCGGGCTAAGATATTTCACTTTCTATTTTTAAATATTATTTTCAATACATTGGTATTAAAAAAACTAAACCTTTAATGTAATACTCGAAAAAAAATGGTTTTCTTAAAATATATTGAAGAAAAGCTCCTAAATATCGGTGAAGTAGGGTCCCGTAGATAATAAAACATAGATTTATTGCGAGAGACGAAATAAAAGGCTCTATTTATATTCATATGTGAGACAGGGATGCCGCCTGTGGCTTTATATATTCGGGCGACGATGTTAAAACGTTAAAAAATGCTTTTGTTTCATAAAAAAATCTAAGATATAAATAATAATACTTAACAGTTTATTGTAGGATGATAGTAAATAGAGACAGGAAAAAAGAGAAGTTATACAAAAGGTATAGCATATTTCTAAAAGATTTTTTTTCCTGCAAACCCCACAGAGACAGAAGTGAAAGCAAGAAGGCAGGATACTATTACTATGTAAAGGAAGGAAAATACGAAACGTTTATAACCAAATTATCATTTTCACATCATGTCAAACAATGTTGAGTTTGTCGCGTACCAATGAAAATAACAATCTTGAGTAAGTAACTATAAAGATTTAAAAAATCTATATGGTAGTTTCTGCAGAGTTATAAGGCCGCCTTTGCGCACAATGTAATAATTATAAGTATTGACTCTTTGTCTTACGGCCGTTCCCTATATTCAAAGACTGATAGCTATCCGAGATATGCATGTCACGGATGTCACGTAGCTGTCACTTCTTATCGGATAGTTCAGAAGCATCCCATGGATATTTTGACAGCGGTAGACTTATATATAGGGACAAAAAATTCTAAGAAAGATAACTATTTCTATCTCCAGTACGGCAAAACCAGAGATAGATAGAATATAGGGAGAAGGCGTTAATGTGCAATAAACTATTTCTATATCTTTATAAAATCAAAATTGGCACACGTACACTTTTAGAATGTTTTTTTTTTTATTTAAAACTACTACCGTTTCACTACCTGTATAGCCGAGAGGAAGAAACGGCAAGAAACCTTATGCTATCACACACCAAAGCCGCCGCCGGCATGCCGCCGGGCTAGGCTGGCGGCTTTACATCATACGAATGGCAGCTGTCAAAAAAGCCGGCGGCTTTGGCACAGGGCCCTACATTCATGTATACCTATGTTATTTTATTTTTTAATCTTTAAACATTTAGGCAATTCTTTCAAGCATATCTAAGCTAGGTCTGTACAACACTTAAGCACTAGGCTATGCATATAAATTGCCTAGGAGCCGGCCGCCAACAACCGTGACATTCATGAATAAACTAATTTCTAAACTGAGTATACCAACTGTTTATGTAAGGGAGGTATTACGACCATGAAACATTAAAAAAAAAATCCAAGAACCATGGGTCGAAACAATAAACTTATCATACTAATGTGGATAGGGTAAAAGGTCTTTTTTTCATATTTCGACCATTTTCTTAGGGAAAGTTGTTCAGTTTTATAGATAGATATATTTTTATGAATATTGCTTTCATAGTTATTAGCTATGCAATGTATGATTTTTGAAGGGGGAGGTACAGTCGATTGTAGATCAACCTTTACAAAATCGCTCATAGACTGCAATTAAGGCAAGAAAACTTGACGTGCTCTCTTTTACACAAAAATACATTTTTTAAACAAAATATTTAAGGATTTTTTTAAATTGTAAGAATAAATGTTACATAAGTAAATTTTTATATTTTACAATCTTTAAAACAGCTGTTTATCGATTTTTATTTCAAAACTTCCTCTCAATTCAGTAGGTTATTGAAATCTGATTTTTAACCCCAAGAATCATCTGATCTCGATAAAATTTTACCAAAACTTTCCTATTGTTTAACACCTATAAAGGGTTAATGTTCGCACCTTTTTGACACCTTAAAAGGTTTGAAGAGATAAAGGCATATTTACAACTGATGTAAATCAAATAACAATAAAAAAACTTGATGATACTCGTATCTTGGCGACAACTAGACTCTTTCGCACAAACTTTTTATAGCTTAAAGAATATGTTTTTAAAGGTTTTGTGTATTAATCGTCCTAATCCAATTAATATTATAAATGTCAATGTTTGTGCCGGTGAATGGATGTTTGTTACTTCACCACGTAAAACCACTGAACAGATTTTAATGAAATTTTACAATGACTTAGCTTGGACATCAGATGCGTACGAGTCGCGGGCAGCATCTAGTCGTATATACAGAAGTAGTAGGTAGTCCAAAAATTCGACGAATTCTATTTTAATCTTTCGGAGAATTTATAAAAGCTAACTTTTGTTATGTTAGATTAGATTACTCGTAACAAAAAACGCCACATCAAGAGTACCCTAAACCGACGGGCATGTATGAGGCGACTCGAATGAGAGGTGTGTTTGGATCGTAGCAAGTGGAAGGAAGTGGTCTCTGCCTATCCCAATCGGAGAGAGGCGTGACGGATATGTATGTATGTATGTATGTATGTATGTATGTACTTAATAAGCAAGCATGCACTCTTCTTATTTAGAAACATTATATTTCACAAAGTAAAGTAAAAGTTAGGTAGTAGTAGCAAGTGGAGGGAAGTGGTATCTGCCTACCCTGATGGGAGAGAGGCGTGATAGATATGTATGTATGTAAGTTAGGTATTGTTTGTCACATCTAAATACAAGAGACATCAGTGTAGCACCACCTTATTAAAATAGGCTCTCAACCAATGGAAGGGCTCATTAAAACTTTTAATTAAGGAACATCACAAAAAACGTCGAAAGAAGCGGTTTTTAAAAGAACACAAAGAGTTTTTAAAGGACTTATAAAAGGTCGTAGAAAACCCTTTTTTAAATGTAATAATTGGCAAGATTATGTCGATATCGGTAACACCTTGGAGGCAAAGTTATCGATATAATATATAATGGAGAATTGGGATGATGACTACATTCGAAAATTCAAAAAATAATTAGTCCGTCTTTTAGACTATTAAAAAATAATTTAACCACATTTTTTACCTGATCAAATACATAAATAAATACAAAGATACAGAGCATCAAAGTTACGGAGTGGGGGGTTTTTACGTCACTTTTGAGTAAAAATCGTACTCAAACGTGACGTTACAAGCAACTTTAACCCAGCGTATCTTTGTCATTTTTAGTTTAAGAGAAAAAATAAAAAATACGTGTCGAATATTTTAAAATAATCTATGTGATGGATTAAAAAATTTTTTTAGTCATCATGCCTATTGTTGCGTCAGATTTTCTCTAAATATACGTCCTATGAGGATATACCTACTCGTAAAAAAATGACAATGTTTGTGCCGTTGGATGGATGGGTGCAAAAACTACTTAACAGATTTTGATGAAACTTGGCGATGATTATAACATATATCAGAATAATTAATAGATAGGCTATATCATTTTATGATATTAGGATTTTTTTCTAAGTTGTGACGATTAATGCGTACGAAGTCGGGGGCAGCCTCTAGTCTACACATAAAACTTTCCGCACAATTTAGCCGATCAACTGATTAGCTACCGTGAATAGATAACATTTTTTCATCATTTTTGTACCCATATTTACATTACACCATATTTACATACATTCTTGGTAAAAGTTGCCCAGTTCCAAAGGCAGATTAAATAAATAGCCAGTGTAATCGTACTTTAAAAAAAAAAACAACAAATCCGAAAGCTAGCCCCCGAAAGAACAAAGAAAGAGTATTTTACATATAATTGAATACAATATTGAGGGTAGTCGACTCAATACTGGCGAAGGAGAGCGCCATGAATGTAAAACGCTTGGGGCATATTGGTGGCCAATGTGGAAAGCAAATCAGTTTAGGTATATGGAATGATAGAGGCTACCATAGGCGATTTTGCACGCATTTATCGTCATACCCGTATCTTGAACAACTCACACAATATCTTAAAATAATAGAGGATGTGTTTTTCCGAGCTAACATATTGTAAAGTTTTATTTAAATCTGTTCAGTGGTTTATGTGTAAAAGAGTAACAAACATCCTCACGTAAATGCATCCATCCATCGGCACACACATTGACATTTACAAGTATATCAGTAGGGTAGGCTTTAATCATACCTTGGATGGTATGATTGCTGAACTTGAATAGACTTTAAAAGATAGAAGCTTGTGATAGGTCTCTCAATTATCTCTCTTTGTCACCAAACCGAAAACTAACTTTGCGAAAAAAAAAACAATTCGTAGCAAATATTTAGTGTGAATAATAAACAAAAGGAAATCACAGACTAGGAGCCCGTTTCAACATTTCTAGATAAAAATTATCTGACAGATATTTTGTACACTGTCGAAAACGACATGTTTTATGAAATACACAAAGGTTAACTGTCAGTTAAAGAGCATCCAACCTAATCGGTATAGTAAAAATTTTCGGTATCACTTACACTCAACATCCCCTATTCGAGCTAGTAAGGAGAAAAAAAAGTTGGCGGCCACTGATGAAACTAACGTCAATCGATAGAGAATAGGAGTTAGTTTCATGTTTTGTAATACTAACGTTTTATAAATATATTTCTTTATCGATTGACGTAAGTTTCATGTGTGGCCGCCAACTTTTTTTCTCCATACTAGCTCGAATATGGGATGTTGAGTGTAATTGATACCAAAAATTTTACTATACCAGGCTCCATACAAATATGTTCGATGCAGTTAAAGTAAGATTAATAAACAAAAGGAAGTCACAGACTAAGAGTCCATTTCACCATTTCTAGATGAAAATTATCTGACAGATATTTTATACGTTTCTCTGTCAAAAACGACATGTTTTATGAAATACACAAAGGTTAACTGTCAGTTAAATTTTAACTGGTGAAACGGGCAGTTAAACTAGTTTACCAAAACACAATACAATTAAGCGCAGTACTTCAATTAACAAGCAAACACAACTTAGGACAAGTTTGTTCACAAATCCGGTATACATTTTCTAAGACGGTAACTTTGTCTATTTGGAAGCTCGCCAGCCGACATAACCGTATGTCACAAGCGGTTATGTACTGTACAAAATATTGTGATTTCATTAAGATTTGTTATTATTATGAGTTATTAGAATCAGATATTTAGCAAATTACACATAAATATTTTATTACGGATTTAGTAGAATTTGTTTTCAGCAATAAATTACAACTCCCTGGTTTTTACGTTTCATGACATACAACCTTATTAACCAGTTTATTTATTTAACAGTTTATTGTAAGATGATAGTACATAAAGACAGAAAAAAAAGAAGTTATAAAAAAAGGTACAGCATATTTCTAAAAGAAATTTCTTCCTGCAGACCCCACAAAGAGAGAAGTGAAAGCATGAAGGCAGGATAGTCACTTAATCTACAATAAACAATAAATATATAAGTATAAACCTACACACATATATTCGATAAATACACATACATAAATATTATAATTTATATAAATATATATTGTATTCTCTATGATAAGGAAAGATAGGCTCTCTGACTTTTCGTTTGAAAACCTTTTAAAACCGATTGCCCTAATAGAGGCTGTAAGCAACTTCGTACGCATTTATCGTCATACCTTGGAAAACTTACAAAAATAATAGTAATATTGTAGCGTATGAGTTTTTGTGATGTAGCTTGCAACTATTACAAAATCTCATTAAAATCTATTCAGAAGTTTTTACTTGAAAGAATAACACACATCCTCACGTCCATCGATTCATCGGCACAAACATTGACATTGATTAACTAAGTAGGAAATAAGATGAGTAATAAACCCTTTCCCCCTTATTACAAAACGAGTTTTAAAGATAGTCCTAGGACTAACGTCATTTTTTGTCATTATGTCTATAGCCGAAACGTCATTTATCTGAGTTTATTCTAGGACTATAAATAAAACTCGTTTTGTAATAAGGGGGTTCATGTCTTGCACCCCAAAAATAAGGTACCTACTTAAGTAATTCACTTTACACGCCCCCAGACCCCTCCTCCTCCCACCCGTCTCAATTCCAACCAGTTTTTCGAGAGGAAACTAGTTCGAACCGGACCGAACAGGAAATTGAATTGTAACATCTACGTCTACGCTCTGAAGGCGGTGTGTTTTTTTACAAAGAGTGTTGTTAGTTTCAAGTACCTACGAAATTTTTAAAACGTTGGTGTCAGTCAAGATACCCTACTTATGAATTTTGTTTTCCAAAGAAAATCGGGTCCAAAGTCGAGAAAAGGGAAAACTCGTCTTCCTATACTTAGTTTTGTTCTTCTATTGTCTATCTATACTACTTATATTTATTAATCTTTATGCCCAGCAGTGGGATCTTAATGGCAAAAAAAAAAATACAGTTTATTGTAAGATGATAGTACATAGAGACAGAAAAAAAGAGAAGTTATACAAAAGGTACAGCATATTTCTAAAAGAAATTACTTCCTACAGACCCCACAGAGAGAGAAGTGAAAGCAAGAAGGCAGGATATATTTCCTATATATAGGTAGCTTTTTACATTTTCAAGTGCTCTGTATATTTGCCTATGAAATATAGATAATCTCTCACGATTGTGTTTGTAAGTTAAATTGGTAACATTTTCTGACGATTTGTTTAATACCGTAAAAATAACATTTTCAATTTCATTGGGAAAAGTTTTTCGGTTTCACCATGGCTTCATTTATCAATGGAATTTCTATAAAGTTCATTTACAGCTAGCCTGTCGTGTCCCACTGCTGGGCAAAACTAAAACGATAAGATATTACGTAAAAAATAATGTATTTTTTAAAACAAAGTGCTGTAGCATAGACTGTATGTAACTAACGGCTATTTAACCTAAATAAACTAAAATATACGAATTCAAGCTGTATCTTTCTTGGCATAAAGTTTATTTTTGATTAGACATTACAAAGCTACACAATGTAGCCAATTATCATTCAAAATTCAAAGGCTTTAAGACTGAATTTTGAATGGCCCCCGTAATAGAATAGATTAATATTTAAGAGTCTTGGTTCGTCGTTGTGGTGCTCAAAGTTTGTTTTGAGAAACACGATATAATGATCGATTTTTTTAAAACAATGGGAATGATGACTAAAAAAAATTTGTTAGTCCATCACATAGATTATTTTAAAATATTCAACACGTATTTTTTTTTCTCTTGAACTAAAAATGACACAGATACACTGGGTTAAAGTTGCTCATGACGTCACACCTTAGTACGATTTTTACGTAGGAGTGACGTCAATACCCCCCAGTCCGTAACTTTGATGCTCTGTATCTTTGTATTTATTTATGTATTTGATCTGGTAAAAAATGTGTTTCAAATATTTTTGATTAGACGGACTAATAATTTTTTGAATTTTTGAATGTAGTCATCCCCATTACCGATTGATCGTCATTAATGTCGTATTTTCGCAAATCTGTAGTTTAAGTATACGAGTATATGCCGTAACAAGACGCTGTAATTTTATTTCTAACTATTTATAAATTAATTTTGTAAATAAGTATACACATCTGTCATGTCTCTCTCCCATCGGGGTAGGCTAGGACCACTTCCCTCCACTTGCTACGATTCAAACACACCTCTTTCGCTTCATCCACACTAATCAGTCGCCTCATAAATGCCCGTCGGTTTAGTTAGGGTGTGATAAAGTCTTCAATAATTCTGTTTTAATGTACCAAACCTATTAATTCGATAAACTATCAAAGTTTCAATAAAATTCAATAATTATCAGTTTGAAAGCCGCGGCGCACCCATCGCGTGACGGTTGGACATTTTTGTTTCAGTCCCGTGTCGCCCCCTCCCCCCACCCCTTTGTATGTACTACCCCCCCCCCCCTTAAGCAAGCAATATTTGAATAATGTCACTGTGGATATAGGGTAGTTGTTTGGTTTTTTAGGTTCAACTTATTTTATAAACGTCAATAGGGATGATGACTACAAAAATTCAAAAAATAATAAGTCCGTCTTTTACGCTATTAAAAATATTTGGAACTCATTTTTTCCTGATCAAACTCGTGAGTTTTTTGGATTCTTTAGTGACCCGGATTCATTGCTCTCGAGTGTATAACAGACAAACTGATACTCGTACACTTAACAAATTTAATCAAATTACATCCTTAGTTATATTGTTATCGGTCATATTTATCAGAAAGCCTGTCCAACTGTCGACACGATGTCTAGTAGACATCGTGTCAGTTAAACCCATGTTTCTTGGGGAAAGTTGTTCAGTTTCATGAGGACTATCGCTGTGTTTCGGCATTATACACCCTTTCTGTTACACCCTGTATACCTTTTTTTTTATAAAACATGGAATATTTCTGTTACACCCTGTATACCTTTTTTTATAAAACATGGAATATTTTTAGACTTAGGTTTTATAGGGAAAGTTGTTTACCTACTATACCTTATCACTAGTATAAGTAGTACTATACTTAGGGCCGATTCCACCATCTACAGATAAAATTTATCTGACAGATATTTTATACCTGTCTTTGCCTAAAACGTCATGTTTTATCAAATAGGCATAGATTTATCCGTCAGTTATATTTTATCTGTGGGTAGTAGTACTTATAGCAGTACTTTACTTATTAGTATAAGTATAGTGTATTAGGTATGATGAGAACAACCAGTTTTACTGTTTGGTGATTTAACTGTTCCTATCTTCTTCTTTATCAGCCCATATACGTCCCCACCGAGGGGGACGAGCCTACTCTCATACAGAGAGTGATTAACTGGCCTGGCCAAGTGCGGGTTGGCGGATTTCACATACACCTTCGAATTTCTTCTCTTGTGTATGCAGGTTTCCTCACGATGTTTCCCTTCACCGTTAGTAATCCTTCACCGTTCCTATTTATTTATTTAACAGTTTATTGTAAGATGATAATACAAAGATACAGAAAAAAAGAGAAGTTATACAAAAGGTACAGCATATTTCTAAAAGAAATTTCTTCCTGCAGACCCCACAGAGAGAGAAGTGATAGCATGAAGGCAGGATAGTCACTACAATAAACAATAAATATATAAGTATAAACCTACACATATATATATATTCGATAAATACACATACATAAATATTATAATTTATATAAATATAAATTGTATTCTCTATGATAAGGAAAGATAGTGCTCTTTAACTTTCCGTTTGAAAATGTGGAGAGAGTGAGTGTCACGTATAATGTGTGGCAATGAATTCCACAGCCGGACTGCATGAACAGAAAAGGAATAAGAGTAAGAATCAGAAGAGTGAGACGGGAAATCAAGAAGGGATCTTAGGTGAGAGCGACAGGGCCTATCAGGTTGATAGGTGAACCTGAAACGCTCGCGGAGGTAGGAAGGAGCAGCAGGATTATGAAGGGTTTGAAATAAGAAGTTAGGGAAATGAGCATTCCTTCTAAGGCGGATCGGAAGCCACTTGAGTATCCTATCTGAATAGGTGCTTAATAAGCTACGTGTGAAGGTACTTGTGGAACTGAACAACTTTTCCTAAGGTAAATGGATAGAAATACTGAAAAAGAATTGAGGATTTTTTACACAAACACCTTTTTTTCTAGCCAACAACTTAGTAAAAACTTTTCCCTATCTAAATGCTTCAATTAAAACACACCTTATCACAATAGCATTATTGTCAATTTGGCTCCATTCAAAAAGTTCGTAAGAATTTCAAAAGAATCCCTTGAATAAAGTTGTTAAAAACTCAGGTGCCAACCCTGACTCCTAATGGACCAAAGTTGGGGAATAGGGTTGTCGATTAGATACCTATACGAAAATAAATAATATTTAAAAACATATTATACCTGGACTTAGGAAAAAGTAAATAAACTTTATTACTCTAGCATGACACTACAATAAACACGATATCTCAAAATAATAATAGCCTATGTGTTATTCAGGTGTTTAAGGTGCCTTTCCACAAGAGATGTGCTATGCTACGTTGCTATGGATGCGTTTGATATCCTCCAATCATATTCAATGAATATGAGCACACTCTGAATATGATTGGTGGAAATCAAACACATCTCTGGTGGAAGGCACCCTTAATCTAAAAAAAAATGTCGAGTTTCATTCAAATCTGTCCAGCAGTTTTCTTTCATCAAAATCCATTTTGTAGTTTTTGCTTGAAAGAGTAACAAACATCCTCCCGTACATCAATTTGCACAAACATTGACATTTATAATATTTGTAGGATCAAAGAATTTGTAATTAAGTAAATATCATGCATATATCTTGCAAATCTAGGATTAAATTTAAAAAATGACCCGTCCTAATGGGCATGATGACTAAAATTTTTTTTTAGTCCATCACATAGATTATTGTAAAATATTCGACACGTATTTTTTCTTTTTTCTCTTAAACTAAAAATGACACAGATACACTGGGTTAAAGTTGCTCATGATCATGACGTCACACCTTAGTACGATTTTTACGTAGGAGTGACGTCAATACCCCCCACTCCGTCACTTTGATGCTCTTATGTAATTATTATTATTTATGTATTTGATCAGGTAAAAAATATGTTTCAAATATTTTCAACAGCCTAAAAGACGAATTTTTGAATGTGGTCATCATCCCCATTGTTGTCAAAACATACAGGATTAAATGATTTTTCATTTTCATATGCTTAGAGCTAGCAGCCCTAAACACCCGGAAACAGCTCTCAAGCCGTTTGCCGGCAACAGACCGCCGCCACCCCATTGTATGGAAATAGCCGGCGCATCTACTCAGTAATGGCTACTTGCACTTTGACGGTAAACTTTCTACACGCTCATTGAGCAAAAGATCGACGGTCGCGTCGGGGAAACATTTTCTTTGTTAGCCATTAAGATCCCACTGCTGGGTACAGGCCACCCACGCAACTTCCCTTTCAAGACGTTCTCCGGTAGCGTCCCGCCATTCCCGTGAAAATGCATCCAGATCATCTCTCCAAAATTATCTATTAATAGGTATTAAAAATAAATGTCAATGTTTGTGCCGATTACTGGATGTGAGGATATATGTTACTCTTCTCACGCTCACTCACGCAAAAATCACTTCACAGATTTTAATGCAATTTTGAAATATTATAGATTGTACATCAGACTAACGCATAGGCTTTAAGTAACGAGTATTAATGAGTATTGTGAGTTTTTTCTAAGATATAACAATAAACGCCTCTATTGTTCTAGTATATGAGTACCTTACTAAATGCTTCCTGCAACTTAGTACCTACGTATTAATCAGCATATCTTGGAAAATTTTATTTCGTGATTACACTGCCTGAAAAATACCTTAAAAAGTAGACTAAATGAATAGTAACATTAGTACAGGTCGAATCCACACAGTCGAATCTACACACGGGGAAACGCAACTGCAACTGCTAGTTACTTTTGAGTTGCATCAAAGTTTCAGCTATAGACTTCTTTAGAAAACCACACACGATGCAACTAATCTGAAACGTTTCAAACTACTTTAATACAATAATAGACGGGTCTCGAACTCTCTACATTTTAAATAAAAAAAGCAGGTTTAAATCTAAAAGATATGCTAGTTAATAAAAACGCAATAAAGCTTTGAACATAATGATGTCGTTTGTAACAGTTGAAGCGTGTTGAATTGCTGCCTTTGGATCTATTCCAGGGTTTACAACTATAAAACCGGTCTAAAGTCTAGATTTTAGACGAAGTATGTTACAGATAGAGACTTCTGTGCCAAAATATCGTGATCTACTGGGTTAAGTCAAAACCATTTAGATTTCAAATAATTTTGGGTAATAAATGTAGCTTTCTGTAGGTTTGGTCTTAGATAGATAGATAGAAATACTTTATTGCACACAAAGAAATACAAATAAAGCTTAAAACTAAAACATTGTGCGCAAAGGCGGCCTTATCACTAAAAGTGATCCCTTCCAGACAACCTTTGGAGTAGGACTAGTTAGAGTAAGAAATAAAGATGCTAGTCTGTTGTGTTCCAATCTTGGGCAAAGGCTTCTTTAGCCTCAGCCAGATAGTTTTGTGTTTTGGACTATCGATCGCTCGCGACTTCGAACGCATTTTTTGTTATATCTTGTCAAACTTACACGCTATTTTAAACTTATATACTAAGCAAATAATGCAAGTCACAATATTGTAAAGTTTCATTAAAATCTGTTTAGTAGGTACTTTTTGCGTGAAAGAGTAACAAACATTCAATGCCGAAAACATCATAAAACGATACTATATCTTCCTTATTCGAAAGATTATCAAAAGAAAATTGAATCCGCAATCACGTCACAGCATTAAAAAGAGAGGGGGTGAGGTAGGCTAATGGCGTGCGGGGGTCGAGGGCACAGGAAATTGCAAATCTTGAGGGTACTTCGAGAAAAGACCGGTTTTACGGCTAAAACCGAATTTATTAACGAATAGTATTTTAATCGGTTAAGATTACTTAACGCAGATTGAAATTTTTTTGCATTTAATTCCCACAGTTTCAAGACAAAATAATTCTACGTTCAATTTATAATATCGGATTTACTTTTTTTAATATCATGGGTATATATTGGAGGACATCCTAATAGGATTAAAATAACCTTAAAATTGAAGTTACACATCACGCACTTTTTCCAGAAACATTAATTCTATGAAATACTTACAAAAAAAAACAAAATAGCTGCCGCTCAATTGACGTTAAGTTATGAAACATTTCGTCAAGAAAATTTTATGCTCAAAATAATACTAAATACCTTTCGTAACCTATATTAAAATATTGACCAAAGACATTAAAACTAATAGTTTTAATGTCTTTTTAATGTCGTATTAAGAAAATAAAAAGCGTAAAACACTCAACTCAATCGTCCATTAAAATCTCAGCGATTCGAAATGAATAGCAAAAAACCGTTCGAATCGAATGTTGATGAGATTTGCATAAATCTGCACTTTTTCACTCGCACATTGAATATTAAACTATTACGAGTTGTGCTCAATCGGACACGAGAGTAATTATATTTAGCCATGAATGTATGAACATAGCAACGTAGCGAAAAAAAAAAAAAAAAAGGGGTCTCTATGGATGCAGGTGGCATTGAACCGGCCGCGTTGGAGAGAAATCGGAGAGGCCTATGCTCAGCAGTGGGCAGCTATAGGCTCAGATGAAGAAGAAGATGAATGTATAATAACGCTGCTTGTTAAAAACAACGAAAATAGAAGAGGAAAGATGATAGGGCAGTTGATACGACATGACGGTTTCTTGAGAAACATCGTTAGAGGAAAGGTTGAGGGGAAGGGAGGGAGAGGAAGACCGCGACGTACTCAAGTGAAGGAGAAATAACGTTATGTAGTATCAAGAAGTCAAAGCATTAGCAGAACTTCACTCCATTCGCTACGATCTAAACACACTTCTTTCGCCTCATCACTATTAATACATAGGCCACATAAAAAATAAAAATACATTTTATATTCCGAGATACGACGACAAATATAAAGTAAATAAGCAAAATATACTTAGACAAACAAAAACAGATATTATGCCAACGCATTAAGTGTTATAAAACAGTAAAACATTTCACCAATTCAAATATGAAATGCAGTTTGAGTACAAACTCGCGATAGGTGAAAGCGTACTGCAAATATTTGTACGGCTTCTCTATTTGCATGTACAAAACAAACTGCTGCACGAACGTGTATTTTGTATACTATTTTTTTGGTTACGATGTGATCAGATCACGAAATAATAAACAATTAGTCGGTATCTCTAATCTCGTATCTCTAATGAAAATAATCTCGGGCCCCAGCGTCAACTCGGATGGACGCGGTTTTTGTACTGACCAGTATGAAATTAGAAGTATATAAATGGGCTAGGAGGGGTAAGTTTTTCTTATTACCTCGATATCGAGCTCAGATAAGTATAACTGAGTAAATCAAACGTACTATACCGCACTAGGCGCCTCGCTTGGCGCCTACTTGGCGTCTAGTGCGGCCCGTCGCGTACATCCCAGTACGTTCGTTTTACTTAGCTACTTACTAGGTGAATCGCTAGGCGCATAGCAAGCCGCCTGTCAGTGCGGCCATACCCCCGTTCATAAGATGCAAGAGACAGCGAGGTTTTTTGGTTTCGTCTTTTACCTTTTAGCTACGGGACCGAGTCTCCTCTAATTTTATAACGTGAATAATAGATGACAAAAAAGCGCTAGATTTTATCTAAAATACAAAAGCCCCCTAAATAAAAAGGCTCCATTTTGAAAACGCCCCCATTTAAGAATGCCCCTTTGTAAAATGCCCTCAGGTATCAGATTGATGAAAAAATATGTTAAGTAATACAGAATTGTATTATGATAGTAGTAGAGTTCACTTTGAAGTGTAGCAGCATGTTGTACATATATGATATGTTGATATGAAAATTACATGCAAGTTTTAAATTAAAAATATAAAACAGACATGCTCAAAAAAACTTTCATTTAATAAAATTTAAAGTCTGATTTTGAAAAAAAAAAATACTTTGGAGACATTATTTAAAATATAGATAAATTAAATATAATTATTTGATTCTGCAATGGACTAAGGGCCTGATTCATTATATACCTACAGATAAAATTTATCTGACAAATATTTTAAACCTGTCTCTGTTTAAAACGTTATATTTAATGAAATTGACATAGGTTTATCTGTCAGTTAAATTTTATCTGAAGGTGGTGAAACGGTTAGTATATTTTATCTTTATTTACGAAATATAAAATAATGCCTACAAGTATTTTTTTCTTTCAATAAATAAATTAACTCTTAGCAACTTCAAATTATTATTAACCTTTTTACTGCCTACAACGGAACAAGTAGAAAATATTTTTTTTTAACACGTGGCAGTATAAAGGTTAAGTTTTTAATTTAAAAAATGTATACTCACATGTGTAGTCCCAGCTGTCTTGATCATTTTTGAACACATTCAATCTTTCAGGCTGAAAAAAAAAAGGAAACACATTTTAATTTCATTGTAAATAACTATTTTATTGAGCCTCTTCGTCAGAGATCATTATTAATAACTACGCAAGATATCGTCATCAGCCCATATATGTCCCCACCGAGGGGCACGAGCCTACTCTCAAACAGAAAGTGATTAGGCCATAATCCACACGCTGGCCAAGTGCGGGTTGGCGGATTTCACATACACCTTCGAATTTCTTCTCTGGTGTATGCAGGTTTCCTCACGATGTTTTCCTTCACCGTTAGCAAGTGGTAATCGAATAAATTGATCCGTACATGAGAAATAAACTCAGAGGTACGTGCCCGCACCAGGATTCGAAACCGCGTCCTCGGAGTTCGAGGCAAGCGTTCTACCAACTGGGCTACCACCGCTTTTACTTGAGGGAGTTTAGCTTACGTAGTAACTATTAAGTAATCTGTGGTTTAGCCTTAGGATTGAGGGATATGTATGTATGTAAAATCTACTCAGATACCGACATATTGATTCTTCAATATATCTGTCACGACAAATTTAAAAGTTTTCCGTAAATATTACAAACTTGGCAACGCGTGTTTTGGGCTGAATTCAAGTTTCTTCACTTTTAATATTAATTTTACATTTGTTTTTGATCAGTTAATCAGGGATTTGGCAATGGGCCGCGGGCGAGTGGCGCCGGGTGATTTAGGCTAGCTTGTTTTGGAAGTTAGTTCGAATATACAGGGTTTCCTGATAAGTTAGATTACTTAATATATTTGTATTTATGGTGACGAATGACTTTTAATTAGATGATAATTAAAAATCTCTTCTTTTCTTTGCATGTTAATGACTATCTAAAATAAGAATTTTATACACTTTTATACTTATTTATTTTATACTTTTATACTTAATACGATTTTTAAAATGAAAATCTTATAAAAAGCACACTAACGCCGCAGGTACATTCTAAAGGTACTTCAAAAAAGAAACGCATTGAAAACCGCAGGCAACAGCTAGTTTCCGAAACATATTTTCCACTTAGAACATAAAATTTACTCAGCACTTAGCAAAAATGACACAAAACAAACAAAAACTTAACTAAATAACTTAGTGCTAACTTACCGTACCAAGTAACATCTAAGTACACTTGGTTGCAATAAAAGGTATCTACAATACAGCACTTGTAAGATATCTGCTAAGTATAATGTCTTCTAGTTCTCGAGTGTGCTACACGTCATGGCGGGATTCTTTGTACACTTGCGTACAGTGAAATGGCATATATCACTCTATGAAAAAACTTAAATAATGAAATGAAAAATTATTTAATCTTGTAGGACGAGTTTGACATCACATAAGACGGGTAATTTTTTTAAAGTTAATGCTCGATTCGCAAGAGTAATAATCTATCTAACCTTTTTATATAAAAAACCCCGATAGCGTTTAAAAATACTATTTATTTATTTTGATGTACCCAGTGTCACTCTTACAGAAAATACGAATCTAACTACACCTCTAAAGCTAAAATCTATCAGCCGATTAGGCTGTAGAGCGTGCCATACAAACATACATACATGCTCACGAAAAACATAACCTTATTTCTGACGCAGTCCTGTGAAAAGACTAGTTTTTCGTAGTTTCCATTTTTGTAGAGTGTCCACTGCTGGACATAGGCTTTTAAGGTTGCCCAATCTCTGGCCAAAGGCAACTTGTGAACGTGCCTTCAAAACATTTAAAAAGTCAAAACTATTAAAAACTAGTTTGTGCTCGTAGCACATTAAATCGTAGTCTATGATAAACTCGTAGCCAACAACTACGGCGTAGCTGGTTCGGTACGTGCTACGAAATTAGTCAAACAAAAAGTAACCAGATTTTTAACTGAATACTTATGTAATATTTTTTATAGAATTCAATGCAATTAGGAGTTATAAAATGAAAATATATAAGAGTGAGCACCTAAACATAGTGTACTGTTTTATTTTGATTAATAATAACTGAAATAATGTCGAACGTACCTCGATCAAATCGGGGACTTACTAAAGAAAGGCCAAATCAAGAGTACCCTAAACCGACGGGCACGTATGAGGCAACTGATGAGTGTGGACGAAGCGAAAGAGGTGTGCTTGGATCGAAACAAGTGGAAGGAAGTGGTCTCTGCTTACCCCAATGGGAGAGAGGCGTGACGGATATGTATGTATGTAAATAATGTGCTGGGCAAAAGTATAATATGAAATAATAAATATTAAAACCCAAATAACGTTAAATTACGTCCGATTCATACCAACAAACGTCACACCGAACCCATACGAAAATATAATAACCTAGACACAAAGGAATAAAAACAATACGATAATAATTTACCTAAGTGCAAAGAAGATCAAAATAGAAAAAAATACCATTAAAACCAACAAAAAAAACCATTTCAAAAAGCACCAATTTCCCCTGTCCGCAAGTGTACCGACGTCATCATCTCATACAAAGCTTGCGAGACAATCTTGTGCTCGAGAGCTATTTTACACTTAAGTGCAAAACCACTTTCCGTTGCAATTGCTATAGTTTGAGGGGGATAGAAAAGAGGGGAAGAGGAAATTTATGATGTCTTTTTTTAAATAGCTAGTTGATAGTTTTTGTAAAACCTTTGTAATTATTATGTTGACATACTTTTTTTTGGAAAAATTGCTTCTTTCTGCAACTGGATTAACAGCAAGTTGTTGAAAAAGTTATTAATATTAACGTCATATTAAACCTACTGTTGACTTATTCGTATTTAACCTCTCACATCCCACTGACCCATTATAAACCCAGACACAATAGATTTTCTATTGTTCTTTTTTTTCTGGGATGTGAAAGATTGAATATATGATAAAAGACGTTTGAAGTAAAAACTGACGCGTATGTATAAGGCGACTGTTGAATGTGAATGAAGAGAAAGAGGTGTGTTTGTATCGTGGAGGGAACAAGTGGAGGGAATTGGTCTCTGTCTATTTCGATAAGAATGTGGCGAAGACATGTACACTTATATAGGTTTGTACAATAGGGATGATGACTACTTTCAAAAATACAAAAAATAATTAGTCCGTCTTTTAGGCTATTAAAAAATATTTTAAATACATTTTTTACTTGATCAAATACATTAATTACAAAGATACAGAGCATCAAAGTGGGGTTTGACGTCACTTTTTGTACTCAAACGTGACTTCACGAGGGACTTTAAACCAGTGCTTCTTTTTCGTTTTTAGTTTAAGAGAAAAAAGAAAAAATACGTGTCGAATATTTTGAAATAATCTATGTGATGGACTAAAAAATTTTTTTTAGTCATCATGCCTCTTATACTCTTTACATCACAGTAATGTTTATCTCTAGTAGGAATCGAACACACGACCTGAGGCACTAACAAGCACACCAACTGATAAGTCATTTAAGTCTTTATTGTCATGGTACTAAGTTGTATTATGTCACAAAAATGACACTGTGACTGTCTATTCATAATACACAGTAAAGTATAATCCTACATAACACCATTGTAAACACAATTTAAAGTACCGTAACATGTAAAAAGCTACTCTCTTTTGTACTGGCCGTATCGCGACAAAACATCCAAAAACGTCACATTAATCATTGTATTATTTTTTATTCAGAGCCGTCACGTGACGTCGCGGAAATATATCACGTTAATAGCCTGTTTGCCACCCTCTTGTGTCGCTTACAATTTATATTTAATAAATAAATTGCTGTTTTTAACATTAACATTTATTAATGGTTTTATAATAAGCTTTATGCAGTTGTGTTGTTGTTGACAAGTTCAAATAAAATTATAAAGGCATTTACGCATCAGCGGTTAAACTGTGTCGTCGCGGCGGTTTGAAATTACAGCTGTATCGATACCGGACGTCAAATGACGCTCACAACTCATATCCTACGTCAATTGACGTGTGACGCCCAACATCCTTTTTTTCGAGCCACACACAGCATCTTTTTATTTATTTATTTAAAATTTTATTGCAAGTTAGGGACTTATAAGAACCTGGCAAAAACCGCGGGGCCTTGTTGGATGCAGGTGATATTGAATCAGTCACGCTGGAGAGATATTGGAGAGGCCTATGCTCGGCAGCTAAAAGCTCAGAAGAAGAAGATGAAGACTAATAAGAATAATATCCAAAGAATAGGGATGACGACTACATTCAAAAAATAATTAGTCCGTCTTTTAGGCTATTAAAAAATATTTGAAACACAATTTTTACCTGATTAAATACATAAATAAATACAAAGATACAGAGCATCAAAGTTATGGAGTGGGGGGTTTTGACGTCACTCCTACGTAAGCGTGACGTCACGAGCAACTTTAACCCAGTGTATCTTTGTAATTTTTAGTTTAAGAGAAAAAAGAAAAAATACGTGTCGAATATTTAAAAATAAACTATGTGATGGGCCTAAAACATTTTTTTGTCGTCATGCCTATAGCAAAGGCATTATTCTAAATTTCCTAAAATATACTCGTAGTATAACTACCGTCCACCTTTCTAACCGGTCAGGGGTGATCAACTTTTGTCACCGGACGTCGTCACGAAAGCTTTTTGTGCGCGCATTATGTTAAACCCGTATTATGTCGCGCCATTTCGGATTTCAAAGTACCCAAATATTTTTTGCCTCTGACATTAATGCTCTTGGCGTGACAAGTATGAGAAATAGGCTGTAGGCAGGCTTTTATTCGCTTGTTTTGTGGCCGTTCCGGATATTTAGTTTGAAGGAAGTTTAGTATTTCCGGTTAATAAGGAAAGTGGGTAAATTATTATGTTTTATGATAGTTTAGATTTTACGATAAATGGGGATGGGATGACTACATTCGAAAACTAAAAAATAATTAGTCCGTCTTTTAGGCTATTAAAAATATTTGAAACACGTTTTTTACCTGATCAAATACATAATAAATACAAGGATACAGAGCTTCAAAGTTACGGAGTGGGTGGGGTTGACGTCACTCCTACTTAAAAATCTTACTAAGGCGTGACGTCATGAGCAACTTAGAGAAAAAAAGAAAAAATACGTGTTGAATATTTTAAAATAATGTATGTGATGGACTAAAAAAATTTTTTAGTCATCATGCCCATTAGTTTTGAAGGAAATGATGAAAAATTGAATTTTAACTATTAAAGATCTAAAGAAGAATCAATGTTCGCTCAAATGAAAGAAAAAAATGAAATCGTTGGCAGAATAAAAGCTACGATGGCGCACTGAAAAGACAATTTTTTTCTTCAAAATATTTTTAAGATTTTTATGAAAACAGGTAAGTCGAATAGGATCGATAGTAATTTAGTGGAAATCTATTGTTTTACCAAAAACATATTAATTTTCTTTAGAGTTATAGCAATTCATACACCGCCTGCCCGTCCTCTTTATAATTTTTGATAGTTCATTATCGATTTAATATTTTGCTGCCTTTCTTCTATTATCTGACAACAAAAGAGTCAACTTTATGTTTAATGAAGCGTTAACTTTAACGACCTTTCATTAATCTTGTATTTTAAAAGAGTCGAGAGTACCCTAATCCGTGCATATGAGGCGATTGATTAATGTGGATGAAGTGAAAGAAGTATCGTAGTTAGTGGAGGGAATTTGTCTCTGTCTAACCAAAAGATAGGATAGAGAATCATGGAGAAGGAGGAGACAGGCCTTTGCCCAGCAGTGGGACAACAACGGCTAGATAAGATAAGATAAGATATCCCAAAGATCAAGAGGCGTAATAGACATGTTTAATTTTAAAGTTTAATATAGATTAACCTACACGAGAATAACCATTATAACAGGTTGTAAAAATTATTTTAATTTGTAAAAAGTAAAGCAAAAGATGCAAAATTGACGTGTTTTTACGAGTCACACGAGGAACCATCTGTATGTACTTATACTCCAATAAAAAATAAATAACGGATACTAGAATATCCGAAATGTATCTCTATTTCAACCGAAACATTCTGGTCTAGTGCGGCGCATAAATTGGTGGATTCCTTCCGAAATTCAGTTTGCAATGCACACGTCTGGCAACTGACACCGTTGCAACGCGTTGCATTTACAATTGTTAGGGATGGGGTGTTATAAATTTTGGTTTATCGATAAAACGTACTTTGAGAAACAATTTTTGAAATTATACTTATGTGTTTTTCTGTCATCATGAAAAATAGTCCATTTATTTGACGGTGGGCAATGATTCAATGTGACTTGAGATAACATATTTATTTTGTCATATATAGCCACATTAGGTTGGACGTTGTGTAACGATATTCATAAGCTTTTTAAAAAAGGGGGTAAGAAAGTTTTTTAAAATTAAGAATTCAAATTGTCATTGTTAATTAAAAATCATACTGAATTGAACTGTAATAATAACTTTTAAATACTAAAGTATGAAATTATCTGTCAGTAGGTACGCACTTCAATTTTAATTTCAAAATCTTCAACTTAATGATGTTAATTTAACAAAAAACTCGACACTTTTACCCCAACACTACAAAGACGTCAAAACAGTGTTTCAAAAATTACTCTATATTTTGTAAATAGTGACACCCGAGCGTTCATATTCCGACGGATTTCCACCGTAAAAAATGAAAAATATTTTCGTTTTTTTGCGGCCCGTTGTTTTGATGGATTGACATTGCCTGGAATTACTACGTTCATGAATTTTGGTCGAGAGTTAGTATATGAAGGGACTGATGAATGTGTTTGAAGGGGATGTGTTTGAAAGAGGTGTATTTAGATCGTAGTGAAGTGGAAGGGAATTCCAACGTATCTACTTCGTTGGAAAAAAAACGTGACAGATTTGGATATGCGGCATGAAAAATCATAGTTACCTTTAGGGTTCCGTAGGTCCCTTATATTCAAACTTCATAATGTCATGAAGTTTGAGTATAAGGACATGTCATGTCATGTACAAGACAACTTACTAACTTATCATGTTTAGCCGTAAGTGTCCCATTGCTGGGCAAAGGCCTATCTCCTCTCACACAATCATGAGCCATCGAAAAAGGCACGCAAGAGACAGACTGGTCTCAAGTTCGCAATGTAATAATGACATCTGGGACCCAAGTCTGCTTATGTACAATATGCTCAGTTGAATGTCGGCAGCGCGTCAATGTAATTTTTGACACATTTGGTCGCAATAAGTGTAAGCCATTGTTTAGCAGAATACCAAAATGCGTCAAAAAGTGTCATTGACACTCTACCGACATACAATTGATGCTATTTTAAATTAGCAGACTTGGGCCCCTGCTCCATAGAAATATTATGACTAGAAGGCACTTGACAGTTGACTGTCATTGGGTAAAAACTTACAGTGCTACAAGGATCTATTGGCACTTGAGTGGCATTGTCAGGAGGGCGTGTGTGGTGAATAAATAACTCAAAATAATTTACAAGATGATATCGTTAGTTCTTTTTTCCGCCACATGCCAAAAGATCCTTGTAGCACTATACTACAGCCAAAACAAATGAATTCAGGTAATATCAGAGACCTTTATACCTCTAAAGCTTAAGCGAAAAAGGTATTTTAAAACATCACGATGCAGTAACCGCAATCGAACAATACGAGCAAATGAAGTGGGCCAGCCGCGGCTACGGTTTTTAAAAGCGAATGACGTAAAAAGACACTTTTTTATTGCGGCGGACAAGTGCTCTTTAATTTTATCGGGTTAATTCTGTGTGTGACAGTTTTTCATTTGGCGCGAATAAAAATTAAAAGTGTAATGTTCGGTTTTTTAATTGAACAGACGTTAATCGCGTCTCTTACCACAACGTATTTCTGCTCAATCAAACTATAATTATGTGGACTTTGAGACGTTATAAATATCGAATGTTCAATTCAACTGGAAATGAAATTCGGAAATAGAAGTAATTCATCCAAAAATTCTTGCTTTTTTTAAATTATATTTAACAGCTAAAACTCTCAGTACTATGGCCGCTTTTCCTTTGTGAGCAATAAATTATTTGATTCCATCGATTTATCTAAAGTATCTGTAAAATCATTTGACATAGTGACATAGATACCTATTCTATGTAAGTAAGTAAGCAAGTAAGTAAGTAAATCATTTATTCTCAGTTCAGTTACAGTACAACATTATTAAAAAAAAACATAAAATAGCACCTTAAGCTAAAAAAATAATTAAAAAAAAAACAATAATACAAGAAACAAGGAAAATACAGGACAGAGATAGAACTGGGAAAAGGACTCCACTCAGCATATGTCATGTCACTATAGGCATGACGCTGATTTCAGTGGAGCCAGGATGTGTAAAAAACCAAGTTATGATGTAATCCCTACATACCCTATATTCCTATATACTACTTACACCATATACATATATATGTTACGGGCAATGTGATTAATGCGGGCAATATGAATAATGCCCAGCTGTATCGGGCAATGTGAACAATTACTTTCAAAACTGTGCTATTTATCACATTGCCCGGGCATTATGAATAATGCCCAACGACCATCGGGCAATTTGATAATAATAGTCATTGCTTTAGGTAGAATTTAGGTTTTTGCATCTTTAGATCCTAAGATTATTGAACTAGAGTAGAAAAATTATTTGGCATCTCGTATGTTATGTTATTAAGTAGCAGTAGGTATGTGCTTCCTTCCCACCACTTCCTTCCTTATACCATATACCTACTAGGTACCTACCTATATACTGGTTACACTAAAATACATCTACCTAAAACGATCGCACCCTTTGCCGTCACTTATCGTCTCGTATTACTGACCGATGCGACGGACAGACAATGTTTCACACTAGCTGTAACCCGCGGCTTTGTTTGCGTCGTTTAATATTTTTAAACAACAAGTATCTTTTAAAAAAATTAGGAAAGTTTATAGATATATTGAAATCTTTTCAAAATTGTTGCGATGACTACAGAAAAAAAAAGATTAAAAACCAATTATGGAAAACCCGTTTTAGTCATTTAATGTGTTTTAAATTGTTTTTTTAACAAAGTTTGGATTTTGATTAAATGAAGTTCACAAAGGACAGTTAATTCAATTTTAATGATCTATCCTGCAACTAACTGTAAGTTCTAAAACGCTATTAAAATTACTTGTAGCATTAAACTGAGACTTTTTTGCTAGCGTTATAACGGTTTTAGATCGATCCGAGATATATTGTACCTATATAGGGTGACTTCAAATTAGTGAACGATAGAAAAGGATATACATGTACTCGTGATAACAAACAACTTTTTATCTTTATAATCATATTATAATCAAATAAAAAAATGTTCCCCCATACTATCAGCTGATGCATTTTGTATGGAGTTCAAAATTAGTTGAATGATTACGACTTTGGTCCCATAGTAAAAGTTGTTTGTTATCACCAGTACATGCGTATCCTTTTCTATCGTTCACTAATTTAAGGTCAACTTAAAGATCCGAGAACTATTTCTATGGTAATTTTATCGGATCGGATGTAGGTAGTGCGAAACCAGTCTCACGAAAAGAATAATTGACGTCAAATGACGCCCCTGCTTATACCGCGTCAATTGACGTAAACTGACACATATAAATCCGAGAACTATTACTATGGTCATTATATCGGATTGGAGTCGAATTGGATGTAGTACCTAACCACTCTCACGGAAACAACAATTGACGTCAAATGACGTCCTTGCTTATACCTCGTCAAGTGACGTAAACTGACACATTTGTAATACAGTACTACAAGGATGTCTTGGCACTTAAGTGACATTGTCAGGAGGACGTGGGTGGTGAATAAATAACTCAAAATAATAACAATTTACAATATGATATCGTTAGTTCCGTTTTCCGACACATGCCAAAAGATCCTTGTAGCATAATTAATAATAAAATGTTAACATACCTTAGCGAATTCAATTTTGAGTGTACAGCATCCAGAGTAAATGTCACATCCGTGTAAGGCTTCCTTCGCTCGCGTCGCTGACTCCACACTCTCGAACTTGTGACCACGAGTTAAGGTGCTTTTTGGTTTGGCAGGGGCTTATTATTAAACTAAGCATTAGGTTATAATCATAATCGAAAGTTCTTTTTTTAAATATCTTATCAAAATGTAAAGAGACCTGTCCTATAAATATTATAAATGTCAATGTTTGATATAGATGGATATGTGAGAATGTTCGTTGCTCTTTCACGCAAAAACCGCTGAACAGATTTTGATGAAATCTTACAATAACTTAGATTGAACATAAGAACAAAACATTGGCTACATTTTTTGTAGATATATTGTGTTTTTTCAAAGATATGACGATAGATGTGTACAATGTCACGGGCAGCCTCTATGTTTACCTATTAAACTCTTCTACTCCCACATGAAAATCAATTTTAACTACCTATAAAATAAAGCCTATTTTATTTTACCTCTTATTTAGTTTTTATTACTTTTTTAGTTAGCTACGAAAATGCTTCACTGCCAGTTAAACATTTCGTAGCTCGTAGCATAATGGTAGCACCTCCGCTACGAGGTGTCGTAGCCAGGTGCTACGATGTGCTACGCCAGGCATAAAGTTATTTATATTAGGTTCTATAAAATTCATATTCAAACGTACCAAATGTTTCATTGAATAGATGCTTACTTAATTTTATTATAATATTATTTACACGTTTTGGCTACATCGTACTTTAGTTAATTAACTACACTCGAGAGCAATGAATCAGGGTCGGGTAAACAAAAAACTAAAAAATCTCGTCTATGCCTAATCCTAGCCTTATGAAATCAAAAATGTTTAAAAGACCAATAAATACTTGTAAAATTAAAATATAAAACTTCTGAGTTACTTCTATATTTATGTCGAAACGATAAAATTATCGTTTACGGATTTTGGTGTATAGCGTGCCAAATATCGAATGGAAGCAGGTTATCTTGTTTAAAAAAAAACATTGTTTTACGTTTTAGTTTTAAAGTTAGATCATCAGTCATCACATATATATTTCTGTAAGCGACATCAACCTTAGCAATCATTCAAGTGATCAAACTACACAGTATTAACTCAAACAAAAAGTACGAATCGGAATTGCCTGTCAATGCTAATCCCTTACAAATCACAATATAACAATTGAGTGTTTATTACTCAATTGTAATACCCACGTAAAAACCAACTTAAAAAAAAGCCAGTCAACATCACAATCTTCATACTAACTGTTAGATACATATAACTATACGAACACAAGTGTTTATATTTCCGGTAAAAATGTAGTTTCCGGTAGTATCAATAGTCTAATGTACTCAAGTATGTGATGTATTGTGCTAAAATATTTTAAAATACAAGTTCAAGTACAGTAGAAAGTGCTTTTATTATGTTTCCCACATCCTAGTAGAACCAGCGCAAGATGAACTAGGAATTATAATTTGTGTGTGGAACACTAACAGCATTTATTTGCCATTAAATTGGATAATATAGGTACAGTTACGTAATTTACACGAATCGTACTAACCCACTGATACAAATTCACGTTGAAACCAGGCCGATATATCTAAACATATAAACACTTCACAGGGCAATATAAATAATACGTCGATCGCATGGAACCGAGAGATTTACTGCGAAGACTCGTTCAAATGAAATAAAATAAAAAAGCGATGATTTATACTCGGCACGTGTGCTAAATAAAACTATGGCTGTTTGTCACACTCGAGTGTAAGAGTCAATTGCTGATAACTAAATAATAACTGCATATTGCTTTCATGTAATAATGAACTCATTAAATAGAATCTCATTCAGCCTGTTTTTTTTTTAAAGAAACAAATATTATTTAATAAATACTTTTTTAACCGACTTCAAAAAAAGGAGGAGGTTTCTCATTCTTGTTTCTATTTTTCGTCCAAGGTTATTCTTAATATTTAATTTGACCAGTTCCTATTTTTTTTATAATTTTGTGGTCCGAAAAAGAAAACAACATCACGAAAGACCTAAACAAAAAGGGCGAGACGCTTATCCTAGAGTGAGATAAATAGATAGCAAGGGGAGACTTTTGCCCAGTAACGACACAAAATATGCTAATTTTATCGTATAGTAACGTAATGTTACAGTTCGGTGTAAAAGAGTCCAAACCAAGGTCAGGCGAACATCGACCCGATCGCAAATAAACGGTGATACGTTACCCATTCAATACACTTTCATGTTACAGTTAAATGCTTTCTTTATCTTTCTTTCATTTATTAAAAATTACATTTCAACTCACTATGAAGGCGAATTTATTTTTGTAAAATTTTGTAATTTAATAATTCAAAGAATAACTTTTATTACTGCACTTCATAATACAAATATTATCTATACTAGCTATAGAATAAACGATATAGCCAATATACGTTTTTACTACCTTTGTTGTAGAAAAGCCCCATTAAGTTTTATTCATCCTTTTAACAACGCATTTTCATTAAATTTCTAATAACATCGATATCAACTATGTCAAATATACCTACGTTTTTATGGTATCGAAGAACTATTCATCTATTCATCATCTATCTATAATTATCATATATCTATCATCAATTCATCAAGAACTAATCATCCAATTAAATACAGTATTTTTATTAAATTTCTAGCAACACCAAAGTCAGCTAAAGATTAAATGCAGCATTAATTCAATTTTAACGACAATTTCTGCAACAATCTTAAAGATCACTCGGAGCTTTTTCTCTCAAAGATATTGGCTCGTTATTTTTATCTTTTACTTTGATTTTTACGAGCAGTTTGTAAACGAAATAAGAGATTGTTAATATAATCGCCAGTGAGCGGGGTCTGTTTATTTATATTTGCTTTTTACGGCGTCGAATGAGGCCAAAGAGGAAAGAGGTCGGGTTGCTGTTAAGGCGATTTGGGATAGCAAGATTTGAGAAATTGTATCGAATGATTTTTCCGTTATTATTTAAAATTATGGCGAATGAGGAGAGAGGTCTCTGCCCAGCAGTGGACCACAAATTTCTAGAATAGATTAATATATTATACATCCTTGAATTTTAAGTTGTGTCGTATCAGGTGCTCAAACGGACGGTAGAGAATAGAGCAGAGTACGAAGACTCCATCGACAAGAGCGACGCTCTAAAATATGATCATTATCCTTGGATTACATTCTTCTATCTTATGCGTCTAATCTCAAAAATAAATCATCACAAAAATGTTTAGATCCGATGGGAATCGAACCCACAAACTACATGGCAGACACAGTCACTACCAACCGCGCTTAGGTAAGTTTATTTTATTGAAAAACTCTCAATTTAATAATTATCACAAAATACCGCGCCTTAGCTTTTAACACAAATCCCAAAACGACACTTAAAAAACAATCCGAAGAAACATCAGAAAATAAAACCGCTTGAACTCAAACCCTAAAACAAACCACAAACAAAAACACGAGTTAAATTTTAAAGCGGCAAAACACTCGTTTATCAAACAGCTCGGTAAAAACTAATTTACTATGATCTAGTGAAGTCAATGGACAAACTATTTGGCAATCTATCGATAGTTTTGATGTCTTTAAGCGAACTCCAAATTGAAAAAGATCGATTAAAAATAAAACAAAGTAGTCATTTGTACCCAGTTCAATATTAGAACAATAAACAAAAAATAAGACAAATTACGTAAAATTGCAGTTAAGGTTTTTTTTAAAAATTGTGATCTCTTTTTGACATCGAAGGGACCAAATTAATAAAGGTCATAAAGAATAAATAACAGAACAGGAAACAGAGGCTTAAGAATAGATTTGAAGGGATTATTACAAAAGCGACTGTGTTATCATTTGATGTTTAAAGTCTGATTCAAAAATTATCTATTAAAAGTATGATAATCCACGCAAAAAATCTTTGTATTATTAATATTGTAAATAAAAGCCGTGTTCAATGTTATTTATCAGCCTCAATAACATAACACATCTTTCGATACTATTTACTTCATCGATAAATCAAACTATCGACACGAGAACATCACTAAAACGACCAAGAAATGAGTAGTTAACGAAAATGAACGATTACTACACTAATACTTTATGGTAAAGCAATGTTTTGACAGTTATTGACAGAATGGTAAAGTTTCTTTGACAGCTTTACGAAATTGATGTACTGACAGATTTGTTTACGTAAATCTCTAGCTAGACTGTGGTAATTTTGTTTTGAATTTGGCAAATTGATAATTTCATTTTCTTAGTGCCTGTTTCACATCCTACAGATAAAATTTAACTGACAGATAAACCTATGTCTATTTCATAAAATATAACCTTTTAGATAGAGACGGGTATAAAATATCTGTCAATTACATTTTATCTATAGATCGTGAACCAGCCCCTTATGCTGTTATTTTATTATAAACTAGAGGTTGCCTATGACTTTGTTCGCATTTAATGTCATATTTTTGAAAAAATACGCAACTCTGAAAAAAAAATTGTTTATGTATTATTTTGAGCCAACTGCTAGATACCTTGCAAATCTAGCGTTAGCTTAAACAAAAAAAGTTGACGTACGAGTGTGAATTTGAAACGACTTGGAATTTCAAACAAAACAAAAAATTACTTGAGTTTTAGTTTATGGATGGAGGTCTCTCCATCTTGTGTGTTTTTTATCTTATGTGTATCTATCTATATACACATAATCTACGTGTATGGTGTACTTTGTAAAGGATATTCAACCATAGCTTGGACGCCATTTTTCTTGAATACGACGATCCTCTGCACCTGACCGTGTGGTGTGCTGATTGTGTGTATTACATCCTGGAACAAACAAAAATATCTTATTAATTATTTTTATTTATTTATATATAAATACATGTAGTTTACACAGCAACAGAAAAATCCAAAACACTGGTAACTAGGTACTATAAATTATTCACTTCAAATTACTATAAATATATTTTAACTCCTTTCAGAGGCATTCGCCTCTTCCGGGTTTTTGCTTAATCCATAAAAGAACATTTTTGTTAAATTAATTTAATCATCATATTTAAGAGCGTCGCACTTGACGAAGTATTCTTCGCCACTTTGCTCTATTCTCGTCCGTCCGTTTGAGTACGTGATAATTAATTTCGCTTGATGTATCTACTTAGATATGAATTAAAAATAACGTATAGGTACACGTTATTAAAAAAATAACAAGTTGAATTTATGAAATGTTTAAAAATACACAAACAAAGTTCATTACATGAGGTAAAAGTTGTCAAAAAATAAGTCTTTGATTGACTCGAACACCTTGTTATCATTTAAAAAACAAATAATTTTTAACAAATACACATTTCTATTCCTTTATTAAACACCCGTCATACACTCAACTTATAGTTCGGAATATATTTAGCATGAAATTGCCGCGTTACAATGGCGGACAAATTAACATAAACGCTCTTTAGAGACTTATTAATTTTATTACTTAATAATGGATGCTACTTCAGGAATGTTGAATGAGGTTCGCTTTCAGTTCCAGACGCGACTCGAATTATTATTTTTTTCTTTTTTGAGAGAGAAAATTGAAAGTTTATAAAAAGGTTTCGATGTTATGGGCAAGGGTGTATAATAAGTGAATTGGGTAAGTTTTTTCAATTTTACTTTTAGTTTTATTAAATAAAATCGTCTGGAATACAACCATTTTATGAAATTTCTCATAGAATAATTTTGAACGATGTTTATAAACGTTGTTAAAATCGATATAAACCTGTCGGCAAACCTATTAAATAAATTATTTAATTAACTGTTTAAATTCCTACCAATTACCTATGTTTTTATCATTTAATAATGTTTTCAGCAAAAACTTTATTTTTTTAAAATTTTACGAATTGCAGTTACATTACGCTGTTAAGAAAAGTAAATACATGATTGAAATATTATACAAAGATTGAAAGAGTTACAAATGACACTTTTATACAATATAAGTAATTACGTAGATAAATAAATAAAACATGACAAATGAGCACAAAACCAAAAACTTGACAACAAACCACAAAAGTAAATCAAAGCCTACAACATTAAAAAAAAACGACCATAAAATCAGACAACAAATAATTATAAGTACCCTAAAGAAAAAAAAAAACGACCAATTAAAAATGAACGGCAGTGTACACCGCCACGTGCGGAGGCAATATCGAACAAGCCACTTGTTGAAATTGAAATCCAGTCCTTTACACTGGCGTGGAATCTAATAACATTTGCATGCGACGTTACAAGTTTTTTAATAAAATTTTACCGCCCACCGTTTTGCTCGGGACTCCGAGTTTGTATTTATTTTTGCACTGCAGTGTATTTAGAAGGACAATTTGCTGAGGACAAAGTGTTTGGATTGTAGCAAGTGGATGGAAGTGGTCTCTGCCTACCCCGATAGGAGAGAGGCGTGACGGATATGTAGGGAAATGTTGTAAGGGAAAGGTCAAGACGAACGTATCTTGATCAAATCAGAGACTTTTTAAACCAGTGTATCTTTGTCATTTTTAGTTTAAGAGAAAAAAGAAAAAATACGAGTCGAATATTTTAAAATAATCTATGTGATGGACAAAAATTTTTTTTGTCATCTAGCCTATTAGGACGTCGCCAAAGGCAGTATTTCTTTAAAGTAAAAAAAAATTCACTTACACCACCACCATGCTAAATTGTTCCAAAAATAGTCTTCTCACTTTACACAATTCAACAAAGTACATTGTCCCTAGCAAGATTGCAATGTAGCTTCACAGAATTAGATTGCAGTGAAAAATGCAGTTACCCAGCATAGCCAACGAGATGAAAGCTTACAAAGGTGCTGCATTTCTGAGTAACTAGTTTGGTTCACTATGATCTAGTTAGCTCTAACTTTGTTTGTGAAGAATTTCAATCATTAAAAAATCGAACCGGTCGTGCAGTCGTTCTTGAGTCTGAATCCTAATACGAAAGTAATTTAATGAATGGACTCTCACATGTAACTTTCAAGCAAAAACCACTTAACAGATTTCAATTAAATGTAACTCAATTCAATGTAATTAATACAATATCTATACAAAATATTGTGTATTAAAAAAAATGGTGAATGTGCCCAGCAATGGGACCCAAATGGCTCAATTAGATTAGATTAGAAATGTGCACGAGGTCACAGGTCTATTATCATCATAAAATTATGAAAAACGAAAACAGCATTATAAAAATAATACAACCTCTTACTCTGATGTGTAAGCGATAACACTGTTAATTGGCATCGAACATAATATTTGTATGCAGCCTGGTATAAGTAAGAAAATCGGTATCAATTACACTCAACATCTCCTATTCGAGCTAGTATGGAGAAAAAGAGTTGGCGGCCACTGATGACACTTACGTCAATCGATAGAGAAAAATATTAAAAAACGATAGTATTTTGGACAATTGTCGAAAATGATATAGTTTCGGAGATATATATAGGAGATACAGATTTCATTAAAATCTGTTCAGTAGTTTTTGCGTGAAAGAATAACAAACATTTATATAAGTGATCCACAAACATTGCCGTTCGTAATAACTAAGATAATACAATCTAGTCATCATAAGATCGATTCCCCGTAGAACCTCGAGATATATCCTAAATTTTAATCCAATACGTCACAAGTTACGGCAACACTTTAGTCGACTGTAACTAACTAACTTAGTTTTAACTAACTATCCCCCGTTAGTTTAACTAGTCAGGTAGACTTGCTTCATGTTATAGTCTGTTTGATATAGGTAAGTTGAAAATAATTATTTAATAAATTGGACTAAAGAAAAATCGAGATACCTATGTTTTATTCGCTAAATGACAGAAATCTATGGAGAAGCATTGAAGAGGCTTCTGCCCAGCGGTGAGACGAAACAGGCTACAAAAAAATTAAAACAAACATGCACAAGAAAAAACGTAACAACATATTTCTTCATGTTTTCCACAATTCGGCTTTCATTTATATCTTTTAAACATGCATTCATCAGTCTCTTTATAAATATACGTCGTCATCTAAGGGTACTCTCGACCTAGCCTTAATTAAATCCCAGATTAAAAAATCCTTACCCCATAAGGGTCATACAGACACAAAAAAACAAAAAATGTCTCTGCTTTTCCTGAAAGTTAAGGACATTGGATGCTAATTTCTGAACTTTATTTATATCCGCATAATCTGTGCCCGATGTAGTTTTGGCCTGCATAAACATTTTGAGGATTAGATGGTCCAATGTCCTTAATCATCTGGAACAGGAAAGACAATTTTGAACCTAATTATGTGTATGACTCATAAGTCTTTTATACCCCCACACACCTTCCAATAGCGGTTAAACTATAATCTAACGTCTCCAAGTCGGTTCAAAGTTATTGTTCAATTTGAATTTGATAGGTTTACCTGTCTAAGTCGTAGAACTATTCTAGATACCTAGACTCTGGTGGTGACTAGCGCGATTCTAAGTACTTCATAACGTAGGTAATGAGTGTTTTGTACCTATCATCACGTCCCCACTACAGGAGCATGAGTGTACCTCTCATACGAGTGTGATTAATTAAATGTAAAGCACGATATCTGTTCGTTGCTAACGGTGAAGGAAAACATCGTGAGGAAACCTGCATACACCAGAGAAGAAATTCGAAGATGTATGTGAAATCAACCCGCACTTGGCCAGCGTGGTGGATTGCGGCCTAATCACTCTCTGTATGAGAGTAGGCTCGTGCCCCTCGCTGGGGACATATATGGGCTTATAACAAACATCTGTTCGTTAAGCTGAAAAACTTCTCTTAAGAAATACTGGAGGCAGTCAGCAACTTCTCAAGTGTTTGTCGTTTTATTCAGTTGTACGTAATTTGTAATGTAAGTAAGTACTCTGTTTCTCTAATTTTCGCAAGGTGAAGTATGTACGCCTTTTAAGTAACTACTTAAGCAGTTTCCAACTATTTATATAATTATAACTATTAGTGGAAACTGTAGGTTCAAGAGTGAAATATTTAAGTTGTTTTGAAATGGCTATGTAAGTAACTGTTTGTTTCACATAAACAATAAATAAATATCTTTAAAAAACTAAACTTGTTATCTCAAACTAATATACCTAGCCTATGTGTTATTCTGATGTATAAGCTACAATATTGCCAAGTTTCGTCAGAATCTGTCCAGTACATTTTACGTGAAAGAGCAATAAAAATCCTCACATTCATTTATATCGGCACAAACATTGACATTTTTAATATTAGTAGGATAATTTAAACAATTATTTAAATGAGTGGTCTCTGCCTACCCCAATGGGAGATAGGCGTGACGGATATGTATGTATGTATGTATGCATCATCTGAATATCATTATTAAAATAAAACCTGTATGTTACGAAAGAAACTTTCAAATAACAGGAAGTGTAATGGCGAAGACTCGATGGAGAATATACGAGATATATAGATATGTATGTATGTATAAACGATGCACGTAAATGCATTGAATATCTAATCCACGAGCGAGTATCACAAAGAGCTTTGTGAGTGAATGCTGTAGGGTAACCATGATTTTGACTCTTAAGGGATAAATATTTATCCTACCAACATTAAATAAAAAAAAGGTAAAAAAATGGTTATCAACGACAATAAACATTTGATCTAGTGAAATATAGTAAATTAATAAATTAAAGAACATCAAAATAATTCTTTAAATGGAAAGAATAATCAATTGGTAATTAACCGCTTCAGTGGTAGACTAGAGATGAAAAGGATATCCGGTTACTATCCGGTATCCGGCCTATCCGTCGGCCTTAATAATATCCGGCCGAATTAAAAAAAATACTTTTAAGTAAATAATTGCTTATCATTACGTACGTTAAAGATCACTCCATTACTATAGATAGTGTATTGGATTTAATTACTCAGTCTCAATTAAGTACCATTTATGATTAAAGTTTATAATAAAAGTCCTCAAAACAACAACAACAGAGACACCCTACAGCAATATGCCATTATGAAACTTTCCTTTGTGCAATAAATTCAGTATTTATTATAAGAATCCTTTTCAATAACACTGAAAATACGAGTAGGTCTTGGACAACCTATTGACACAGCCGAGATATCGGCTACATGGAATCTTATTTAACTCTCTTCATAAATAGGTAAAGGAAAACTTTTAATAAAATCCTTTTATTGGATTTATTTTGTACTTGGCTGCGCGTGGCTTGTATTTTTCCTGGAGCCTCATTCTGCTAATTAAAAATAGCTACAGTTGTTTGTCGGCAGTGTGTCAATGGCATGTTTTGACACATTTGATATTCTGCTAAACAATGGCTTCCACATAAGGAGGTGCGATATCATCTGGATCTGCGTGCCTGCTTTGGCGCAAAATGGCTACCTTTTTGTATGGAATTTTTTATCGTTTGACAGGTCATCTACCAAGAAAACTATGAAAAACTTGCGCCAACCTTGGCACGCTGTCATAAACTCATTTGTATATGAAAAAAATGGGGCCACTCCTTATATTCCTTCCTCATTGGCTTACACTGATTGCGACCAAATGTCTCAAAAAATTACATTGACACTGCCGACACACAACTGAGAGACAGGCTTGGCCCGTGTTTTTAATGGTTAAGGTATTGTAGCACTTAATAGTATTTTTATACGGACCAAAACTACATCAAGCACAGATCATGGAGATAAACCTAGACATCAAGTTCAGAAATTAGCTTCCAGTATTGTCATTAACTTTTGGGAACAGGAGAGTAAGTATGTTTTTTATTTTATAAAAGCAGACTGACTGCACCACAACTTTTTTCGTAAAAAAATAATGTAAAACAATAACACCCTTTTTACGAATTCGTAAAATAAAATATGCAGCAGCTGCAATCTGCTTTAAGCATTGATAACCTACTCTTAATTCCAAGGCCAAGTGCGAGTCGGACTCGCGCAGTAAGGGTTCCGTACCATTCACTATTGATATCGAGCACAAAAGCAAAAAATCACGTTTGTTGTATTGTATGGGAGCCCCCCTTAATTATTATTATTATATTATTCTATTTTAAGTATTTGTTGTTATAATCTGTGAAAATTTCAACGCTCTAGCTATAACGGTTTATGAGATACAGCCTGATGACAGATGGACGGACAGACAGATGGACAGCCAAGTCTCAGTAATAGAGTCCTGTTTAGTCCCGTTTTTCGGGTACGGAACCCTAAAAACAACCCCAAAATACTTCCTCAAAACGTAGTTTTACAAATCTTTAAAGATCAATTTATCAATTCTAATAAAAATCCACTGAAAATCGACGAACATTCCTACAACACTCTAAACGTCGTAAGTACTTAAGTAGATCCTTTTAAATTAAACCAGATTTGTATGGAGATAAGACTTACTTTGGAACACTTAAGATGAAAGGAGATAACTGAAAACAGGGTTCACGTCGAGACATCGGCTTAGGGCTGTCACTTTTAATGAAAGAGACTTTAAGAATATATTCTGTGAAATATGGTGAATCAGGTTAACATTTTTCTTCTTTAGATTTCTGAGATTTGATGTAGATAATGATTTATTTTATCCCAAGACAAATTTACTTAGGTTCAGATAAGTTTGCCTGGATAATTTCACATTTGGCTATAAAATACTTTATTCTTCTTTTAAATGGTGTGCAATAATTTCTGATTTCTAAAGTTGCACTTATGGAGGCCTGCTGTCAGCTTGCTGAATGCATCCTTACCAATGTAAGTTCGTTTCATGAGTCAGTTTGTTTGTTATTAATTAACCGTCGATGTAACCTGGAAACACTTCTTTCTCTGCATCCACATTCATCAATCGCCTCATACATGCACGTCGGTTTAGGTACTCTTAGCTAAAGAAACACTTTCTTTTTTTTATATACTTACTCGTCTTAATGCAAATGCATTAAGTGTCAAATAAATATGCATTACGCTAATCAAATTTAAACATTTACACACAACGCAACTGAAACGAAACGTTTCAAACTAGTTGCGTCGTGTGTGGTTTTCTAAAGAAGTCTCTAGCTGAAACATCGATGCAACTCAAAAGTAACTAGCAGTTTCAGTTGCGTTGTAGTTGCGTTTGATCGTGTGTTCTGGGCCTTAGTAGAATATTCTTGTGTATTCTTGCCTCCTAACAAAGCCTACTTACCTCAGAGTAGTGTTTAACCTGAATATTGCATTACAAGGGAATGGAAGTAACGAACGAACGTTGTTACAAGTTATCTTACACTCAGTTGCATTTGTACATTAATGATAAGGCGGGGATTGCTTCGAGCAGATTGGACGACGCTGGAAATGAGAAAAGGAACGTTTTCGTGTCGTTTTGTTAAAAGTTTCGCGTAATAACGTAAAATGAAAGAAAATTGTGTAAATATATCTTAGTTTATTGAAAGAAAGTTAAGTGACTATCCTGCCTTCTTGCTTTCACTTCTTTTTATGTGGGGTCTGCAGGAAGAAATTTCTTTAAAAAATATACGCTACCTTTTCTGTTATTAATCGTTTTTCTTTCGTGATTCTGTGTACTATCTCCTTGCAAAAACTATTCAGCGCATGTTACGTACTTATTAGGTGTAAATAACTATAACAATAAATACTACTAATAGGACAGTGGGCTTTGGGTGCATACTTATATACATACATACATATCCGTCACGCCTCTCACCCATTGGGGTAGGCAGAGACCACTTCCATCCACTTGCTACGATCCAAACACACCTCTTTCGCTAAGTATATCCAATTCGAACTAAAATCTAGTTAAGCCATTAAACCGCATGAAACCAACTAGTTTTAACGTTAACAGCCATAAATAACACTCCGTAGACATTCTAACACCGTGAACGTCAAAACATATACGTTTTCTATTGCGTAAATCATGATTCTCTGAAAACAAATCACTTAAAACACTATTCCTAAATATAAGAAGACTTTATTACCTAGGTATTAAGGTCTAATGTGTAAAGATAAAGAAGTAAAATTAAGTTTGTTTAGCACGATTTAAAATGACCTATTTTACTGTAATTTCATTTGAAACACGACTGTTTTGCCTAAGTGTTATGGTTTATTATGTAAGGATAGAGAAGTAAAATTAAGTTTGTCTGCACATGTGTTGAGATAGGTTCCGAAATAGTGATGTGCATAGCGGGACTAGTTTACGGATATCCGAAACTGAAATAAGTAACTTGAGACTAAAGATAAGCCAAGTTAAGAAAGAAATAGCGCCGCCATTTATTTGTTCTTGATTTCTTTACATTTAAGACCACCTTGTCGGTGAAGCCTACGCCGTTCTGCTCTATTCTCTATCGTCCGTTTGAGCACCTGATACGATATAATTCCCTCTTTGACTTCTTCCAACCTCATCATAAACACAAAAAATATCCATATTTCACCACGGACCATGTGGCAACTCTCAAAATGAATCAGCCACGTATAATACTTAATATCCGGAAACCCTCCAACAAATCTCTAGAACTACCATATCCGTATCCGTAAACCATCTCAACGTCCCATCACTACCAAATAATGATTTACATGTGCTTCTACAAAGTGCGGTGCATTCGTGACACATTGTGACATGTGTGACATAATGTGACAAGTGTTTGTGTCACGATTCTAGCCCCAAGCTATTTGTTACCGCGTGTTAAATACTGAATTGATCTCTGAAACTATTTGGGATTGGAAAGAATTTCGTGTTTCGGCAATTTGTCTCTTTTGTAAGAGGGAAGTAATTTGTTTGTAGCTAAGGTAAAACTTTGAGGAATTTCTGAAGCATTTAAAACTAAATTAGGTTATCAATATGCTGATAGAGTCCTTTTCACGAAAGAAGTCCCCTAGCCGCGGCGCTGTATTTCATGTCAAAATTGATAATGTTGCCATTTATGAGTACAACATCTACCTATATTATGTTTATTTTATTTGTAAATTATTAAATAATATTATTTCTTGCATATTTCGACTGTTCTCGTCATTCCATGAGTAGGTTGATATATATTTTGATAAAAATGTCTACTTAGCTATATTTCTGTTATGTAAAAAGTGTATTTTTATTAAGATAAGTAAGGTGTTTTCTACCTACTATCAGGGAAAAGGTCAGAAAATAGGGAAAATAGACCTGTCAAATTTAGTTCCAAAAATATCCGGGGGACTTCTTTCGTGAAAAGCACTCTAGATATTTTATACCTGTCACTGTCTAATACGTTATGAAAGTATTTATTTTATCTTTAAATTCTGAAATGGACTTGAAAGCTCCATTAAAACCTATAGCTGTCACTGTCATTGTCAAAAATAAGAATAAGATGGCACGATGTTTAGTGAATATAAACTTAATGACAATTTTTCTGCAATTAAATATGATAAAAGCCTGTTTTTTAATTCTAACATTTTCTTTAATAAATCAAATACAATTTAACTTTATTTTGTTCCAAAGAAGACTGCTCCTAAAACGCAACAATCGTTTAGATAGATTTAAATTGAAAGCTCTAAACTCAATCTGAATACATTCCTTCGGGAGTACGAAGGTTTTGTCCGTTTTATACTGAATATATATATCTTTTGGAGCTTATTTTATTTGGACTTGTTGAACGTGGAATGATAAGTAAAAACTAAAGATAAGATTTTTAAATAAATAAACTAGAGGCTACCCGAGACTTCGTACGCATTTATCGTCATATCTTTGAAAAACATTTTGTGTTATCTCAATATCATCATGTCAGCTTATGGACGTCCACTGCTGGACACTACCTCCCCCAAGGATCTCCACAACGACCGGTCTTGCGCTGCCCGCATCCAACGGCTTCCAGCGACTTTAACCAAGTCCTGAGTCCACCTTGTTGGAGGCCTCAATATAATATAGCCTATATGTTATTCTGATGTACAAGCTACAATACTGCAAAATTTCATTCAAATCTGTTTAATGGTTTATGTATGAAAAAGTAATAAACAAACATTCATTCATTCATCCAACCTTCCATTCATTCATCCATCCATCCATCATCGGCACAAACATTGACATTAATAATATTAGTAGCATACGAGTTTGCAGATAATAGACAGCTGCACTGCAGGTATATAAACCCGTTGGAAATAACTGCGCACCTGGCTTAGTGACGTCATGCAACTGGTACGTACTATTACTAGTCACAGTACTGGATAAGCCAAAACCTACATAGAGATAACTACGACTCAAAACAACTACTATGAAGGTAATTAAAACATTTGACAAATAAATATACGAAGCCCTTTACATCGCTCTTAATTAAAAAAAAAAAGGACTCAAAACAAAAGCACGCCGACTACACATTTCAAATGAAAGAACAAAACAAAAGAATTCAATAAGAAATAAAAGAAAACAGATGTTTCAATGTTTCGTATTCGTAATTTGAATTTGGACCAAAAAAAGCTTTTTGTTAAAAACCGTTTCATGTTCCGCCCTCGTATTGGCTATTAAAATGTACTACAGAGATCAAAACGAGAAGGAAATATTATTAAAACAAAGAGGGTGAATAAGGAAGAGGAAATTATTCGCTCTAAATTGCAGAAATGGCAGTTAAATAGTTAATTAAAGATGGTTAAAAGTAATTTTTTTCTCGTTGATATTTCTTCGCGTTTCTACCTCTCGGCTAATACAGGTAGTGAAGTGGTAGTAGTTTTAGACAAAAGCATAACATTCAAAAAGTGTACCAATGTTCCAATTTTGAATTAAAATATTTAAATTCGATTTGAGTGTGGATGAAGCGAAAGAGGTGTTTGGATCTAAGCAAGTGGAAGGAAGTGGTCTCTACCTACTCCGATGGGAGAGAGGCGTGACTGATATGTATGTATGTATGTATGTATGAATTTGATTTTTACCTTCAACGAATCATTCTGCAACTACCCAAGGTTAATTATTAGTATGTACCTTAGATAATAATAATAATTTTCAGTAGGTAACATTAAGGGCTTGGTGTGTTTGGATAGTAACAGGTGGAAGGAAGTCTCTGCCTACCCCGATGGGAGAGAGGCGTGACAGATATGTATGTATGTATGTATTACTGGTAAAGACATCCATAATGTTTATGAAATAGCGTCTTATGAGTAAAATGAATATATATTTTATATATTATATGAAATGCATAAAACTTCTATAGCCGCTAAACAAAACGCAGGGCACCGCGCCCGGAAGTCCGCCGTACACCACGGGCGCGCTTTAGCTGTTTCCTCGCCGCGATATATGGTGCACCCTCATCCGCACTCACTTCCGAGGATGTTCCCAAAGGGAAAGTTGTTTTAGACAAAGTTTAGAAATTGTTCTAGTTGAAAAGTACGTTCGTTTAGTTTTATTTATTCGAGATGAATTATAATAGTTGCTTTTAAAGTGCGATTTATAATGGCAGACTAGATGAAATAGCAGAGAGGTTCTCGTGTGGCGACCAGGCACCAGACGACGCAGTGTGGGAAGGCCTCTAACAAGGTGGACTGACGACTTGGTTAAAGTCGCTGGAAACCGTTGGATGTGGGCAGCGCAAGACCGGTCGTTGTGGAGATCCTTGGAGAAGGCTTTTGTCCAGCAGTGGACGTCCATAAGCTGACACAACAACAATAATAGAGTACGGTTAATGGGCCGAATCTACTGCAAAACATATTCACACTTCGATACCAAGTATGTCCTTAAATCAATAACTAATTACGCAAAGTTAACATCGCTCACGATTTAGTATAAACTAAGTTTAGCTTGTATTTGATAAATGACTATTTGATTTAATTACAACCAATTTGTTGGCTACAGCGATTTGTATCGATAAACTTTGGGTTAATTGTTTACAAGTGATTGTGGGGACTGGATTTTGACAGATTTTGCTTACTAATGTTAACAGATCCATATTACATACATACATATACATAACATACATTCATACATGCATAGGTGTGATGATAACACCTCTTTTCTATTGGTGTAGACAGAGACCACTTCCACTTGTTACAATCCAAACACAACTCTTTAGCTTCATCCATATTCATCAGTTGCTTCTTAATGGTCTTCCTCCATATCATTTCAGCTTATGGACGTCCACTGCTGGACAAAAGCCTCCCCCAAGGATCTCCACAACGACCGGTCTTGCGCTGCCCACATACAACGGTTTCCAGCGACTTTAACCAAGTCGTCAGTCCACCTTGTTGGAGGCCGCACCACACTGCGTCGTCCGGTGCGTGGTCTTCCTCCATATAAGAAGTATTTATTATTAGAATTGTCCAAGTGGGAATCAAACCCACAAACCTTTACGCCCTCTTATAGCCTCCTCCGCCATAACCAAGTGTTGGGGCCCGTTTCACAACCTATTTATCTGACAGATATTTTATATCTGTCACTATCGAAAACGTCATGATTTACGAAATAGGCATAGGTTTATCTGTCAGTTAAAATTTATCTGTAAGTGGTAAAACGGGCCGTTAGTAAAACATGTCTTCATTATAAACAAACAAACAGACAAACTGACCACACCAACATGACCATTCGTTCCACTCACGAACAAAATAGCGAATGACAAACATCAAAACAACGCGGCGAATACTTCAATACAGGGTGTCTTTTAATTAGTGAAAGATAGAAAAGGATATGGATGTACTCGGGATAACAAACAACTTTTACTATGGGACCAAGATCAAAATTTGTAAAAAATTGTTCTTCCGTAAAGTTAACACTACGAGCTGGGGCATTTTGCATGGGGAGTTTGAAAATTTTTAAATGATTTCAAACTGAGTCCTTAAAAGTTGTTTGCTATTAGGAGTACATGCATATACTTTTCTAATCTAGCCACTTGTGTCCCACTGCTGGGAAAAGGCGTCCAGGTCCTGGTCCTGGACGCCTTTTCCCAGTCCTGGTGTGTCCAGGTCCCGCCACTTTTTCCGTGGTCAGCTGCGACGCCGTTTGGCAATTGGTAGCGACCAGCTTTTCTATAGTTTACAAATTAAAAGCCACCCTGTATACATATAATAATACCACATCTGCGTGTTTGTCAGTCAGCGCACGCGCAGGTCGGGAATAGCGTCGAGTGACGAGACGGATATAGACGCGACGTGTCACGCGGTCGCGTGGCAACTATGCCGACGACACACTGGGAACTAATTGCAAATTTTTCTATTTTTACAATAATATTTTGACTAGAACTTAAGTATAATTTAAATATCTGTCCAGATTCAAAGCTTTTGAATGTTATCCTCATAGGTTATTTAGATCACAAGGATCATAGAGAAACAAAAAAAAAAACATCCATTTACCGATGCCTACTACCTGTTATGTGCCACAAATTTCAAACACTATGGATTGCTAGTACCGACAATGTATGAAGCAATGACGCTCAAAAGTTTAAGGATATTAGAAGCTATCTTCATTAATTTCTTATTCGTATACGGTGTCCAATGTACAACAATTTGGAGGATTACTTTGATATCTCTCTTTAACAATTTTCACTTAATCATGTAAAAAACTAATTTAGGTATTAAGTACATATCCAGCCTAAAATTAATCTCGTTTAACTGAATTCATACGGACACATGTTGTAAAACACGCTGCTTACACGTTTAATTACCTCAGTAATGGCTTAGGTTATATATAAACACTAATTAGCAGATAGATTAAGACCTAAATTAGAATCCTAGGTTGTAAAAATGTTAATGACTTTACATTAAGGTTAAGGTTTTTTTTTTCAATTATTATAATGATTAACCCTACTATTGTGCCGATGGACGGGTAGAGGACACGATGTTTGTAGCTCTTTCTCGCAAAAACCACTGAACAGATTTTAATGAAATTTTACAGTATTGAATATTTCACATCAGAATAAAATACAGTCTATTTCACTTTATGATATTATGTACATTTTTCAAGATATAACGAGAAATGCTTATGAAGTCGTGGGGAAACTCTAATGGATAAATAATTTTACCAGCCTTGCCTGCAACTTTATACATATCTGACACACCACTTTCCCATCGGGGTAGGCAGAGACCACTTCCCTCTATATGCTACGATCCAAACACACTAATTTGGCGACTAGGGGCCGTGCAACTTTATAACATTAAAAAAAAGAGTTCACCCAACAAAGTCACCTTTTTCTCGCCCACACAAGAAATTTCAATAAACACGTTTACTTTAATATTAGGTACAATAAACATTTAGCTAATGTTTCAATAACATAGGTGTCACCAATATATCGCTTGAATTGCATTTGGCATCGTCTCTTATTGGTTATTTGTCCGCTACTTTGTCCGGGACGACTTTCCCTGAGAGAATAAACTCTGAATCATTCGTTAAAAAAAATGCTGCAAAATCGTAATTACTGTGATAATCTAAATACCTATATGTTAAACTGTTTATATTTTTATCCCTTTAATGATCTCAAAAAAGCTAGTTTGCTGTTACTAGCATTTTTCACACATTATGTTTTTGTACTGTTTTTGAGGATAAATCTTATGTCTTACCTACGTGTATTTCAATTAAAAATACCTCAATTTATAAAAAAACCAAAACAAAAAAACCAACAAAATAACTAAATGAACCTATTTTATAAAAATACTTTACAGATTTTAATAAAATAATTAACTTTGCCCAGCAGTGGGACGAAACAGACTAATAAAAAAATAATGTGGGCCCTGTGCCGTTAGGTTTCTTTCTTGCCGTTTCTTCCAAGAGGAAGTTAGTTTTACATAACAGCATTAAATAGTTTTACATAACAAAAAGATAAACTGCATAATGTTGCCTAATTTGAATAAAATATTTAATCGTTATCATGGTTCAATATACAGAATGTCAGGCCAAAAATAAAAATACCATACCGCCATGTTCGTTCTATATTTAAACGAGACCTGCCGTCTGAAGTTGACGGCGATATAATCGCAATGTTTCTTGAGGGAAGAGCATTGATTACGTGGAGGGAGGTGGGGGGAGCATACTGAATCTTACTTAGAGGTAGGGAGGTAGCTGTAAAGATCCTCTTTTACCTATGCTGAAAAAAAATTAGGTGTGACTGTTTGATTCGATTTAAAAAGACTCTAATGTATCCGTTTTTATTACAAAATTATTTGTCCAAGTACCTATGTAGGTACTTAATAAAAAAAATCACATCAAATTCAAAGTAACAAAAAAATCCAATTAAAAAGTAAACAATACGAAACTTCAAAATTACCAAACAAAATAAGTACAAAACATTTATTCCTTAAAATGTAAAATTTTAAAAATCTAAAAAACATCTCACGTAATGAATAGACGTCGCCTAAGAAATGAAGACTACTCAACTGATACGATGTGACACCTGTCAAGTATCTACCGTCGTAAGACTCGAGTGTCTAGTTAAATTACACTCGATATAATTGTAAACACGCGTGTTATGACATTCGGAAGTTAATGTTTAGTGCAATGTCAAATTGTAAGAAGATTGTAATAAAACAAAATGTCGGTCGTTTTAAGTGTTTTTTATTACATGTGTCTTTGGTTATCATATAATCATTGTAGGTAGGTACCTACTTTATAAGGTCGTAAGTAGATAGACATCAATCTATTTTATATTGTTGTAATTTATTATCCTAATATAAAATAAAATAAATAGTTTTTTTTACTGTTACGGTAGCTCGCATGTCACGGAAGAGCGTCATTTGACGTCAAATGACACTCCTGCCTAATACTTTACGTCAAGCGACGTAAACAAAACATCACGTTATAAGAAGAAAAAGGCATTACGTTTAATGGATAACTAACTTAATTAGCTTTAATGCAATTGGAAGTAAGTAGACTTGATGCTGATTTTAAAAAAATCCAAATTTAGTATAAAAATCCAATTTAAGCTGAAAATATTGAGCGGGCTACCGAGAACCAGTATCATTTATCTTATACTGACAGAGTATTTTTAACCCGTAACCAACGAACTTGGAACTAATGGAGGTGAAACTTCCTTTAGATGAGTTAATTAACATCAAGCAATAGTGAACTAATTACTCGTACTAATGAAGGTATAAAAGTTTTTTAAAATCTCCTTCTAAAATGCGATGTCGACCAGAAAATTAACTTTCTATGAAAACCGGGCAAAGTGTAGGAGGTTTTAAACTCCAACAATATTAATAAGAGTTGATCAGACGATATAATAATTATTTTATTATTTTTAAAATAAACCAGACGTCAAATGACGCTCACGTCTCACACTCACACGTTAAGTGACGCATGCAAAACGACCCCGTTCCGCGGCCATATTGTCATACTCCGCGTCAAGTGACGTATTAACAACCACTTTCCAGTCCCATGTCTCAGTAAAACGCTAAACCTATAAGTACGTAGGTATTTAAGTTGCGATAGACTAAGCAATGTCTCATTGTATCTCCGCCAAAGAGTACCTCGCTGCCGATAGGTAAGTAATTACCTATCACGGGATTAATCCACGGATCAGTCGTTCGATCTGTCGATAGTTAAATTGGAGCGATCTTTTTAAAGTTTCAACTGTTTATTTTTGAAATCTCGTTAGGTAAGAGTATTTATTTTGATGGTATTTTTATTTCGGCTTTTTATTTCGGCTGATGTGTCATACTTACACCTATGACACATCAGCCGAAATTACGTCACATACATTTACTCCAGCCGCTGAACGTTTCGCGCGGTATGTTACGCAGGTGTGTCGCGACCTTAGTTAAAAAATGCCCAGAAGTTGCGGGAGAGGCCTTTGCCCACATTGGAACACGATAGGCTATTAAAAAAAAAAGTTAAATAATACCGTGACTGATCATATGACAATGTTCTTTGTTTAAATCAATTGCAGTCTTATTAAAAACAGTTAATATACAAGTCACACTAAAAATTAAATTATACAACACGGAAAAATACTATCTAAAAACATCTACACAATTGTTTAACAAGCAAACGAAATAAAAATTAATATTTTTTGTTAAAAACTTGCACCTTTTCAAAAATTTCAAAAATGTTTTGGAGCTTTCTCTCGAGAGCTTTGAGAAGCTCACGAATCAGTAGCTTTTTAAATAGCGCCGTTTAAAAAGGCTCGCGGCCAGTTTTTCAATTTAAAAGTTGCTCAAACGTTTCCTCTGAGCTTTCAGGTTTCAATGTAAAAAAGCTTATTACCTTTCATGAATCTATTTATTTGCTTTGAATTAATATTTTATATTGGAAAGGTAAAATACTTTTCTGTATTTATTTATTCACATAAATTATATAAAAAAGAATTTAACTCTTGAAACATAAATGAATAATAAGCCTGTAATTGGCTCGTTTGATATTCTACAATTTTCTATTATGTATCATAAAGATGTTGATTTTCCAATAAATAAATAAATACGTATTTATAAACAGAAAAGTCGTATTTTAAATTTGAACAGAGCCTCTTAATACAATGAAATAAAACATTGATTATTATTTATAACATATGAAGTATTTGCTAAGAAGTGAAAATAAGCTAAATGACTAACTAGAATACCAAACTAAATCATAACTTGGTATTAGTATTCTGCGTCATGACAAAGACACAAAAGTACAGGTATGGTCGGATATGTACTTAATTTATAAAAAAAAAACCGGCCAAGTGCGAGTCGGACTCGCGCAGGAAGGGTTCCGTACAATTCACTATTGATATCGCGCAAAAAATGCAAAATATCACGTTTGTTGTATAGGAGCTCAACTTAATTATTATTACTATTCTATGTTTAGTATTTGTTGTTATAGCGGCAACGGTAATGTATCATCTGTGAAAATTTCAACGCTCTAGCTATAATGGTTCATGAGATACAGCCTGGTGACAGACGGACGGACAGACGGGCGAACGGACGGATAGACAAGTCTCAGTAATAGGGTCCCGTTTTTACCCTTTGGGTATGGAACCCTAAAAATGGACCAAAAATGTAATAAGAGTAAAATAAAGGACAAGCCAGCACCTAGCTTAATCTAATTGTAAGATAAAATAAAATGACAAGTTTAAGTTTAAAAAGCTTCAAAAAAAGCTCGGATTTTGCGAGTATTTACTGAGGACTCAAGTGGCCGAGCCCTGTAAGCTCTAACTCGGAAGCTTCGGGCTTAGTGCACGGTGCCGCATCAAAAATTTACCCCAGCCAGGGGCGGAGTTAGGGGCGCTTTCAAAATAAATCCAAATAAAAAAATATCAAATAAAACGTCTCTTGTCATGCCTTGCGAAGTCAGGAGTACCCCAAACCGACGTGTATGTATGAGGCGACTGATGATTGTGGATTATATTAAAGAAGTGTGTTTGTATCGTAGCAAGTGAAGGGAAGTCTCTGCCTACCCCAATGGGAAAGAGACGTGATAGTTAATGTATATGTCGTCCTGCCTTGACACAGAAGCCTAGCAATCACAAGGACAACTTAAATCCAGAACACACGGTGAAACGCAACTGCAACGTAACTGAAACTGCTAGTTACTTTTGAATTGCATTGCAGTTTCTGCTATAAACTTCCTTAGAAAACCACACACTAGTTTAAATCGTTTCGTTTCAGTTACTTAAAAGTTACTAGCAGTTTCAGTTGCGTTTCACCGTGTGTTTTGGCGCTTAGTATTAAGATCTTGCCATCTTCATCCAATCATCTTCATTCAATCTCGTTATCTTCAGCCGTAAAATAATCTACTGATGAATATATGCCTCCATAAAAAATGTACCACTTTCCTTCTTTTGCCACGATCCAAACACACCTCTTTCGCTTCATCCACATTCATCAGTCGCCTCATACATACACATCAGGGTACTCTAAGGGGGTGGTCATTAGCCACCCTAAATCCGTTCCCGGCAAAGAGAAGCCGGGCTTATTGCAAGTCTGTGTGCTCGGAGGTAATACTGTTTCACCCGGAAACTCTCGCGTTCCGCACAACTGAATCCTAGGTTTCCTCAACTTTTACCTACAATTGTACCTAACTTGGTGTTCAAATTAAATCCACTTTTGTTTGACCCTATTTTTGCAAAGTTATTCTGTTTTGCTTTGAGGAAAGGATCGTTTTTTCTTAAATTGATATTTTATTTTTTGTAGTTTTTTTTTTAATTAGGTATTTTAAAAACGCTGACTTGGGCATGTGATTGAGGGGAAAAAGGTAGGTACCCATATTTAGCAAGGCAATGGAAGGGATTGGATACACGCAGTGCAGGACCGGTACTTTTGGAGATCCTTGGGGGATCGAGGAGGCATTTGTCCAGCAGTGGGTTATTTCTCTTGTTTAGTATTTTACTACACAATAGGATTTTTGTAGCAAAAAGTGCAACTAACAGATGGAGAATATATTTTAGACAGCTCCTTATTAAACGCGCGTGCGACACGGGAGTAAAAGAAAGAGAGAGAGAGAGAGAGAGAGAGAGAGAGAGAAAGAAGAGAGAGAGAGAGGAAGTGAGTGGGAGTGGGGCGTTGGGTTTTACGTCAAATGACGTACACGCCTCATGCTCAACGTCAAGTGACGTAGGTACGCTCTCGTCCCTCGATCATACCTACCTCGTAATGTTCTCAGCTAAGCACTAAATCTATAAATTTAATAAAAACAAGTTCTTAGCGTACATTTTCAATTCTACAACAATATTTAGTCCTTCTTCAATTACCGTAGAGTTCAAAATGTCGTCGCTATCCGTTCTTGTATTTCATAAAACAGTTATTTACATTTCAAATAAGTATTCTTGTTTTCAGTTTGCTCTTGCAATTTCTGTCTACAAAATAATAAAGCTTTATTTTATTTCCTCTTCGTTTGAAATAGCGACGGTTTTAAATAAGATTATTTTTAATATCTAGTAAAGTTTACTTTGTTGCACGTATTTTTTATGGAACAATCGCGACAAAGTAGAATTATATGCTTATTTAAGTAGTAACTTGTGAACTAGATTTATTTTTAAAGTCCTTAGCCATGCAAAGGACGTCGTTAATTTTTTTCTTTGGGCATTTATTCTGAGATTTTGCGCGCCTGTAATTTGTTTTAGATGGGCCATTATGGATACCTATCCTTTGTCTCGAAGAAAAACGAATGCCATTGTATTGATAGGTTGAGATATATAAACAACCATTGTAATAATGTCAATGTACCATTTGTTCTATGAAAAATCTTAACAAAAAACAATTTTTTTCTCCAAACTCCTCAAATAGATTTTTATGGCCTTTCGTTTACAGATTATTATTAGTCTAAGGTACATAATGCACTATGTCCTCATTCTGGGCAGCACTTGGTTCAACGTTCATATAAAAATGGTCATTGTCTTTTCATCAATATCTGTTCTAGTGCTTTTTGCGTGAAAGAGTAACAAACATCTGTCCATCGGCACAAACATTGACATTTATAATATTAGTAGGATTTCTATGGAATAGAATGGCTGTCCGTTTCTACCATTACACGCTCCACTATTCCGCCACTAAACAAAACACAATGCAATCTTTCCACCAATCCCGCGCATACATTATTCGTCCACGCAATCTGGGCGCGAACCACCCCGCTAGCCCGCTATCCACTACACCCTGTATAACTTATTCAACACCAATCCAAGGCAACAACTTTAGTTTCACCTTTGAAATAACAATGGCAGCGGAATGGAAAAAGTCTAATAATAGGTATTTGGGACCCGTTTCGCTATCTAGAGATAAAACTTAACTGACAGATGTTTTGTACTTGTCACTGTCTAAAATGTGAAACGTTGAATTGTTGGCATTACAATAAAATTCAAAATCAATTGACAGAACATTCGATTGTAGTCGCTTCGATGCTCCGATGCTCGTTTGTTGTGTTAACTGATTTTGAATAATATTCTAATGAGAACAATCTCGATGATAATATAACAATCAATAATGCTCTGCGCTGCGCTCCGTCAGGTCTGCCCCGGCTCGTATGCTTTTACTGTAGGTATTCTAGTCTCAACATTACCTTTGATTCCCCGCACTAACCTACTTAACTTCATCCTACACGCACTTGCATAGGTTAACTTAGTTTCTTTCTATATGACTTTTTCCGCTACCGACCGAGACGATAGGAAATCATAAGGTTTTAATCCAACAGTGAAGGTTTTATGTCTGGTGATAATTTAAATAAAAAGTACGAAGATTTCTTTAAAAATTGTATTGTAATTTCTTACAGAACAATAGGTATACTATGGCAATTTCTTAAAGGACACCTTTGAAGGAGGGAAGGGAAGAGAGGGAGAGGTAGACCGAGAATTACGTAAGTACTTATTTTGCGTAACTTAAGAAATAGTTGTGTTATTTTTGATTGTTTGACCCTTCTCCCATAGCAACGTTTTATTTCAGTGTGTGAGTAAATATTCAAGCGAAAGAAGTGTGATTGGATCGTAGCAAGTGGAGAGAAGTCATCTCTGCCAAACCCAAAGGGAGCGAGGCGTGACGGATATACATATATATATATATATGTATTTATCTTTACCAAATCCACAAACCCCAAAAACTACTCTATAACCATTAAATAGTAATCCTTCGGTATTCTTCGGCGAAACACCGAACAGAGCCGAAGGTAAATAATTAAAGGGAACCGCGAAACAAGCATTAGGGTAGCCCCACACTGAAGTAGAACAATATACAACGAGGTAGGCGTATGAATTTTTTACTCTAGAGGATGCGTGTTCTCCTCGTTTGTAAATAAGGGTAGCTTGTTAAATTTTTCAGTGGCAGCCGTGAAGGCTGGCAACTTTTGTATCGATTTGTATGAGCTTTTGGTTTACTAGTGTTCGTCGTTTGAATTGAAGGCATAGTTTGACGAATTTATTGATATAAATGTAAGGTTACCTTTTCGCACAATGTTATAGTTACAAACTTATAAGTAATGCCTGTATCTCTTTGTGTGAAATAAGGTATTTCTATCAATTTAACAGTTTATTGTAAGTACATATAGACGGAAAAAAAGAGATGTTATCTATCTAATTAAAGTAAAATTATCTCTTTTTTTGTGCACTTACTATTTAGTAGAACTTAAGTAAATAATTGTTCATACTCCTTTGTACATACCTGAAACAATAAATACACAATCTTATTAGTAAACTATAAAATAAGCATGTTATAGATACATATAAAAATCAGGAAATAGACTTGAATGAAACATTACTATAAAACAACTTAAGTAGGCATACAATTCTAAAGTGTAACACATAGGCTTTATTTTAAGCTATTGCGTAAGTTTTGAAAAAAAAAAAGACGATGAACATGTCGAAGTCGCGAATAGAAAGTCCTAATACTATTATAAAAATAATTTCTAAAAACTAAAACCCGACTACGGAAAGCAGCAATCTCAAAAGTAAGAAACAAGAAATAATTCTTGTCTTCTTACGTACATCAATACACAGAAGTAAAGATATTCAGAGATCAGCTACAGTCGTATGCCACAAAATATACAAAACTACACTCGAAAAATCCGTAAGCCACAGGTGATAAATCAAACAGTAGCGCACTCGATAAATTGCAAAATGATTCATGGTAAGTGAGTAAAAAATTTCAGCTTTTCGAAAGGCACCTAACTGTATTGAAATCGTGCCAAGTCGGTCGGCTCCTAGTTCCCACCAATTTGTAAACTGGTTTCAATATGTGACGTATCTTCTGATATTTCTTTTGTTGAATGTTTCTGTGGTTTTAAATTCACGTTTATATTGCAAAGTGTGTGTTTTCTTCTTTTGAGGTTATCAGGTTTTAATTCAACTATTTCAATTTGATGTCAAATTCAAATAACATGAAATGAAATTGAAATGAAATAAAAATTTATTTAATCTTGTAGGACGAGTTTGACATCACATAAGTCGGGTCATTTTTTAAAGTTAATGCTAGATTCGCAAGAGTGCAGTTTTCCCCAGAGAAGAATTTTGTTTTTAGAGTTGGTTATTACCTGTATGAGGCTTATATTCTACATTCTACAAATTGGACGTTAGAACTTATGAGTTTTGCTCTAACGGCTGCACTTATTTTGATAACAGTTATGAAGGTATTAGTTTTTTAATATCAATTTTCAGTTTTTTAAATAAATCATGCGACAAAACCTACTTATTGCATAAAAAAATTGGACTTTGGTAACTCAAGTCTATCTCAGAGGTATTGGATTTAGAATCCAGAAATAGTAACAAACATCCGTACATCCTTTGACCGACATAAAACATTGACATTTATAATATTACATACATAAAATATAAGTTACGCCGCTTTCCCATCGGGGTAGGCAGAGATCATTTCCCTCCACTAACACTAGAAGGATAATTACGTATATAAGACAAAATAAAAGATGGAGGTAGGTAGTAATTAAAATTGGAATATGTACAGTCGCCATCAGATATATGGTAGCGGTCAAGGTACTCAAATATTTCGGAGCAGCATTAAATTTCAATATGTTCGTTACAATAGATGCGGCCTATAATATCGGAACATATAAATCGTCACAAATATCGGAACATTTATGGAAAATGTACTTTAAGTCTGTGCTACATAGTACACATTTTAATTCGGTACTAGGTAGTACCGAATCTATATTGACTTGTCAACGTCAAGAATACAAATATAACTAACTACACGCGTTAAAAGAGTTCGGACATGAAAGATAATAACCAAGTAGGTTCTAGTACTTAATCAACAATTCAATCGTGATAGATACTTAGGTATAAGTACTAATAAAATAATTTTAAGTACCTTGACCGCTACCATATATCTGATGGCGACTGTACAAATAAGATTCAAATGTCACAGTCATAACATATCAGTATCACATTATGAAACAATAACTGCATCTTTAATTTATGTATTTATCTCTCTGTCGAAATAATGCTAATAGAAAGCAACGGATAGATAAACTGTTTAATTTAGAATCTCTACGGATGAAAGCAAATTGACGGCATATGATTTGTTTATAATTCTAAATGATATTTTGATATTTGCATTCTATTGACTGGTTTTAATATTATCAGATTATCAGATAAATTATCAGATAAATTATCAGATAAGACAAATCAAATTAAAGGACTGTATACTATTCCCCTTATAACAAAACGAGTTTTAAAGATATTTCTACGACCAATGTAATTGTTTAACGTTTTGTCCATAGCCGATCTATTGCCATTTAAACCCCCTTATTACAAAACGAGTTTTATTTATAGTCCTAGAACTAACTCAGATAAATAACGTTTCGGCTATAGACAAAACGTCAAAAAATTACATTAGTCCTAGAGCTATATTTTAAACTCGTTTTGTAATAATAGTGTTAATGTTTAAAGGATGTAATACTGTCACAGGAAAATAAATGCTCTTTAAACTAAATGAACTTACAAAGAAACTGGGTCTTGTAACTAAGTCATAGAAACAGTATAAGATCATAAGAATCCTATTAATATATAAATGCCAATGTTTGTACCGATAGGTAGATGAATACATAATGGATGTGAAAATGTTTTTACACTTTTACGCAAAAATATAGTACTTATAAATGTTCTAAGATATAACGACAAATGTTTAGGAAGCCGTGGCCAGACTCTAATACAAAATAAAGTATATTCTCTCCATGCCTCGCTCATTGCATTGTCCGTTGCACATGCGCAATATGCACTCAGTCCGGGATGCAATTCCGTCAACGCTCAACGAGATACTAATTTAAGCCCTCGAAAGCGTTCTTTGTCTTATGCTTGTGGTGTAAAGCATAAGAGATTCACTTAAAATTAAAGAGCATCCAACCTAATTCGTATAGTAAACATTTTCGGTATCAATTACACTCAACATCCCCTATTCGAGCTAGTATGGAGAAAAAAAATTTAGTGGCCACTGAAGAAACTTACGTCTATCTATAGAGAAAAATATTATAAAACGATAGTATTTTGAACAAATGTCGAAAGTGATATACTTTCGGAGATATAGAACTTTGAAAATGTCCGCATGTAACAATTTTCAAGTTTCATTAGTGGCCGCCAACTTTTTTTTTCTCTATACTAGCACAAATAGGGGATGTTGAGTGTAATTGATACCGAAAATTTTACTATACCAATTAGGTTGGATGCTCTTTATTCTCTAGTGTCAAAAATCCATTTCGCATTGGGCCAGTGCAGTGCGGTGGATTACGGCCTAATCACTCTTATATATGAGAGAAAGATGTACCCCTGTAGTGGGAACGTTAAAAGGGCTGATAAGGTTAAAAACAATATCTGCCTGATGGACCGACGACCTTGAGAAGACCGTGGGATGTCGTTGAATGAACCAATGAACCGATTGCGTTGGAAAATCATTGGAGAAACATATACTCAACAGTGGGCAGCTATAGGCTGAGATGATAGCGACGTTGACCTTCATATAGTACTGTTGGATGCAAATGAGCAACAGGGAGGGGATGAACAACCAACCCCATAAAAACAACCGCTTAGCGCGCGCTCGCTCTCCTGTTTGTTCGACGTCATAGTGTTCGGAATTGCTTAGTGATGTTTACTTGCCAATCAATCTTGTTATTTACTTTCTATTTCTAATAAATAATCTAGGTGATTGCAATTTTTAAACGGTTTTATTTAGCTCACCCCGTTTGTTTTATTCTTGGGTCAAATTTAGTAATTCAAATTTCACCCTCTTCCTGTCAACCGATTAATCTGAAATTTTGTATACACTTTGGATTTTGGTGACAATACAATTATGTTTATTCATTATCATTATAAATTCAAGATGGCCGCCGCTACAAAATGGCGGATAATTTAGGTTTTATTAATCCCATCAATATGGGTATCAAATGAAAGGGCTCAACAAGCAGAATACAATATACTATAAAATATTGAAATCCAAGATGGCGGCCGCTACAAAATGGCGGATAACGTAGGTTTTATCAATCCCATCAATATGGGTATCAAATGAAAGTGCTCAACCAGTAGAATTCAATGTACTATATAAAATTAAAATCCAAGATGGCGGCCTCTACAAAATGGCGGATAACTTAGGTTTTATCAATCCCATCAACATGGGTATCAAATGAAAGGTCTCAACAAGTAGAATATAATTTACTATGCAAAATTGAAATATACTTAGGTGCGAAACTGTTTGAAGAAGGTCAAGCCTACGTGGCTCTTAGTAGAGTAAGATCTTTGCAGGGACTACGTATAGAGGAGTTGGACTGCAATAAACTAACGGGCAAGAAACCTTGCAATAATGAAGCACTAAATGAATTAAACAGAATGCGAAATAAAAACTAAAAACTAGAAAATAAAAATAGGTAAAAAAACTTTTTAAGTTAAACGGTTTTATGTTAAACATACATTGCAATGTTTAAGATAAATGTACTAAAAACCAAAAAATAATAAAATAGATACAGTCGTGGGAATTATAATATGCATAGACTAGACTAAAATAAAACCGTGGGGCACGTCAATTGTCTACAAATTATCGACTTAATGTGCGATAGAAGAATCGTTTAATTCGTCGTTAGGCAGTTGGCCCGCAGACGGTGAGGAAATTAAGTACTTACTATTTTCTTGCTCATGGAAATTCCAATAGTTATACACTCCATGTAAATAAAAGAGATGTTTCAACTAGTTTATCGTTGGACATTCACACTGCTGGCTGGCGAAGAATCGTTCCACTGCTCGTAGTTTGTCTTTAATCGACAAAACATATGATAAAAGTACTACTCGCTCAACACTATGAAACCCTAAAACTCGCTTATAATCGAGCTTGCTAGCTTGTTTCCACATTCTAGCCCTACTTATCACACGTCCATCGTTGTCGGTTGAACAACTGCCTAATTATAGTGTAACATTACAAAAAAAAAACATTTTAATCAACGATTGTAGACAATTGACGTGCCCCACGGTTTTATTTTAGTCTAGTCTATGCATATTATAATTCCCACGACTGTATCTATTTTATTATTTTTTGGTTTTTAGTACATTTATCTTAAACATTGCAATGTATGTTTAACATAAAACCGTTTAACTTAAAAAGTTTTTTTATTTTTAAACTTAATCCGTTTCTGATTCTTTCTAGTACCATATTCACTTTCATGCAGTTGGATCTAACACTATATGGAGAAAACCACAAGTATTTAATGTGCTAAAGTTATCCAAATAATAATTCAAAGAGTGATCGAGACAAAAAGTGTTTCAGTGAAACCTATGTTCAGTAAAGGACGTTCTACGATTTGATCGAATTCATAGTACACGCTATAAGTTGACACTCGTACCATTCACTGAGCATCTGGGTAATGTCTCAACAAAAATATCCATCGAGCTAATTGTTTTCTATTTAGAGACGTCTTTGATTCGATCGATGGATAGACGTCGATACATTCACGGCTTGATTCAGCTCATTTTAAATGTTTATTTTTAAATCCGAATAGGGCGTTGAACTTTAGAGATAATTTTAAAATTAATCGATATTTGCATTGGCTGGTGTTGTGTTTTGTTTTTCTTTTTGTAAAAATATAAAGGTTTTTAAAGCACTAATTCCGTGCTAGGTAATTTAACATTGGATCGAAGAGTATTTACCTAGTTTACGTCATTTGACTTTTATAAACAGCGTCATTTAACGTCAAATATCATCTTCCCGTATCTATATCTCCGAATCCGTCTCAATTAACAGCGTATACAACATAAACACTTCTCTTTTTTTCAGTCTCTATGTATTATCATCTTACAATAAACTGTTAAATAAATAAACAAATATCACATATCTCAAACACATTCATACACACGCATCCGTGACGTCTCTTTCCCACCAAGAAGGCAGATACTTCCCTCCACTTTCTACGATACTAACATACACAATATCAATGTCTCATTATAATATTAATTAGCCAGACTCTTGTCGGTAGATTAAATGCCATCTAAGCCTTTCGGAAGTGTTTTTTTTCGGAAGTGGTCTCTGCCTACCCCAATGGGAGAGAGGCGTGACGGATATGTATGTATGTTAGCCTTTCTTCTACCCACATTTTGATAGATTCTTGTCGATAGATTAAACGCCAACTTAGCCTTTCCTCTGCAAACATTTCGATAACTTTACTACATTTTTATTTAAGAACACACCTATGCTATATCTCATTACACTTCATATAAAGTACAACTGTGAGGTGTCATGAAAGTTAGAACGCTATTCTCTCTTCAAGACAGTAACACGATACTAGTGTTAGCGTGTGTCTTAATTTAGTAACTTCTAGTCTAGTCTAGTCTGGGGTTGTCTTAAATAAACTTAAATTTTTATCTGTATTTCCTTTTCTTTATAAATACAAAATATAAAATTAAACATGAAACGTTTAATTGAGAACGTTGTAAGTACTTAATACAATATGGGAACGTAGTATAAGTATACGTCGTGGTAGTGAAGTCTAATGACGCTGCTGCCTGATACTTTCCGTCAAATGACGTAAACAAAGCAGTTCATCTTATCTGCCCATATACTTAGGTACCACTGGAGCGGGCAAAATTAACGTTGAAACACTAAATAAACACATTAATACGTCATGCTAACGGATATTGGCATGACGTATTAATGTAGTGTTTATTTATTATAAACTAGATTTAAAAAGCCAAATCTGTAAAATTACACCAAACAAACTTAAATGTACATCTTCTTAGCTTATGAAACTGGGCGCGAGACAGCTGTCGCCTTATGCAAGGAATGCTTGATGCATGTTTTAGAAAATGGGTCATGTAAAACTGACTACAATTTAAATTGATTCAAGACTTTAATAAATGGCATGGAACATATTTGTATGGAGTCTAGTATAGTAAAAAAAAGGGTATCTATTAGGCTAAACATCCCCTATTCGAGTTAGTATGGAAAAAAAAAGTTGGCGGCCACTGATGAAACTTACGTCAATCGATAGAGAAAAATATTATAAAACGATATTATTTTGGATAATTGTCAAAAGTGATATACTTTCCGAGATATAGGACTTTGAAAATGAAAAAAATCACTACCTTCTTGCACCAGTTCATTGCACCAATTTATTTTTCATTACCTACTTTGAAGAGGTATGCATGACACGGAAATCAGAGCTGTCACGAACATCATCGGAAAACGAAAAGACTATAGTGACGAACTGGTGCAAGAAGGTGGTGATTTTTTTCATTTTCAAAGTCCTATATATCCGAAAGTATATCACTTTCGGCAATTATTCAAAATACTATCGTTTTATAATATTTTTCTCTATCGATTGACGTAAGTTTCATCAGTGGCCGCCAACTTTTTTTTTTCATACTAGCTCGAAAAGGGGATGTGTAGCTTATATGATACCGAAAATTTTTAATATACCAATTAGGTTTGATGCTCTTAATAAAGATTATTGAGTGTATTTAGGAATAAAAGTGAGCGATACGATATGGAGCAAAGATACAATTTTACGATATTAGTTGAAGAGGACGGAGCGTGCGCGAGGCGTGGAAGAGGCGTAACAAAAATTTTAAACTAAAGAATTCCAAAACCAATAAAATAAGACTATTAAGATCTCACGCATTCTATACTTAGCTTGTAGTTTTTCTTTATGTCGCTTTTCTTCGCAAAGACCATTTCCCTCCATTTGCTTTGTATTTGATATGTGCCACGGAATTAGATGTGTGTAATAAATAAAGAACTCTCTATACGTTTTAATCAAAGAAATATTTACAATAGGGACAATAAAACATAATGAATACTTAGCTAGCTAACTTATGACTAAAACTACTAACATTATTCTTACATTATTATCTATCTAAGATTAAAGACTATCGTTAACCATAAACACCTACTCGCAAGTCGTGATAACGTAATCAGGGAGGATAAAATGGACTTCTGGCTGATTGATGACACCTCCCCCCTTCGGCCATGGGATTGATACATTTGTCTTATAGGTTGTTAATGGGGTATCACTGTTAAGTCTTGCGAAATGGCTTGATTATGTAATGGTAGTATTGGGTCATACAGACATAAAAAACAAAATATGTCTATCCTGTTCCCGAAAGTTAAGGACATTGGAAGCTAATTTCTGAACTTGATGCATATCCGCATAATCTGTGCCCGATGTAGTTCTGGTCTGTATAAACATTTTGAGGATTAGATGTACCTATTATACTTAATCATCAGGAACAGGAAAGACAATTTTGAACCTAATTCTGTGTATAACTCTATTGCAAATTAGTTGAGATGAAAGATGTTTAGATAGTAGCAAGTGGAAGCGAGAGGTTCCCTTGATGGGAAAGAGGTATGTGGGACATATGTTTATGAGACAAAAAGGGCCCGATTCACAACTAACAGATAAAATTAAATTGATAGATAATTATTATTTGTCTATATAAAAAAGTAAGTGTAGAAACAGGCACTTTTCTTTTCGATAATTACGATTTCTATATAGACTCCGTCGCTACACTATCTAAAGATTAAACTTAATGTCTAAACGCCCTAAGATACTTACCAAATTATAAAAAAAAATATACTAAGCTTAGCTACTTTAAACAAATGTGTTTTTTTAAAATAACCAAATACGAATCCCATCTCTTTAAGACCTTTTCTTAGAAAAGTCTTAATTTTCCATTTCATTTGACTCAAGTTCACATCAGATAAGTATTTACCATCCTCTCTTCATTCCGTTGCAAAAAAACTCCGTAAAAGTTAATCATACCTTAAACATCATGCTTTCTTCTTCTGACATCTGACATCTGACAATGACAGTGTCAGCTATAGCTCTAATGGACAGTTAATTTAACTACACTTTCTGCAGCGAACTGATAACAAAAACTAGTGAAACGTTAAATGCCGTCTGAACAGTGAACGTGTATCATCAATCTAGTGGTATTGATCAGTGTTCGAATAATTAATCTTTCTCAAGCCACGCCCACTTGGATTAAGTAACTACGTATACTGAATAGTGGAATAACCTACTTACAACTTGTACGAAACTTGAATTAAATGATAAAAATGATTCCCCCATACTAATGGCGATCAGCAGAACTGATCAAGACTGCTATTTTACAATAGCCTCAGTTGAGTGTCGGCAGAGTGTCAATGGCATTTTTGACACACTTGGTCGCAATCAGCGTAAGCCACAAGACACTATAAGGCTATTTTAAATTAGCAGACTTGGGCCACAGTTATTTTGTAGAAAAAGTAAAACTATATGTTTCGACTCTTGTTTTTTGTTTTGAGGAAAGTTGTTTTAAAGGCAAGTTACAGCTTTGAAATAGAATCCTTGTTCCTTAGGGAAAGTATTTCAATTTCATGGGTAGCTTAGAGCTTTAAAATAGGTAGCATTCAAAACACAATCACATAATCACGAATCAAGCAAACAAAGCGAAAACTTATCAAATTATCAAAATTTGAAGCCCAAATTGACTATTAATCCAACGACATTATCTATGACGCAATCCGTATCTCATTACCCCACCCCCCTGCCGCCCCCCTCAAAGACCACAACATAATCGTATTAATTTATTCAAGAAATTGAAGGCGATTTTTTCATAAAATTGGAAAATCTATCGGCGAATTACATTAGGAACTCAATTTTAAATGAAATCGCGAGTGGTGTCTCATTTTCTATGAGATATTGAATTTGAATCACTTATAAGTGTGGACTTTAATGAAATTCTCTTTTAAACTGTAATTCAAAACACTGAAGATTCAATATCTAATGCGGTTAGGTTTATCAGTCCACTGAAATAGACTGAAGGGCTCTTGAAAATCGTTTAGAGATTCAACCTGTAGTTTTATCGTATTTTACTATCGACATCTGCAGAGCACTAGCTTACGTGCTATGTGTCTATCTATTTAACTTAAGTAAGAGCCAAGTTCTTGTCAGTAGAGCTATGGAGCTTTGAATGTAGATGGCCTCATATCACTATATTGCGTTGTCTTCATTCAACTTTCGAGATGCTGTAATCTCGAAAGTTCATAATAGGTAAACCTGTTAGTAAATACATTATGTGACACATTTTTTATCGACAAAAAACTATCGACATCAACCCAACACTAGGTTACGAGCCACCTGTAACGTCACAACGTAGACAAGCACGTATTTCATACGACACGTGACGTGGCCTTTACGTCTACGGAACAAGTTGTACAGTCAGCTTAAGAAATATCTAGAGCGGAAAGTTAAAGGCCGTTTAAGGATTGGGTACATTTATTAGTCTCTTCTTTTATGAACTGTTTTAAAAAGGGTGTCCCAAATTTGGGATAATTAGACTTAACAACAACATTAACCTAATATTACGAGTATAACAATATGACATTTTAAATCAGTTGGCTAGAAGACACTGTCTCGCTGTCTAAATTTATTTAGTTAGGATAACCAGAGAGCAATACAATAATAATAAAGGCAATACATGACTCAAATTCGGAGGAAATTGTACACTCAATTGAAGGTTATCACAACATGCTTTAGGAAACTAGAAAGACAATCAAAGACGTAAATAACTAATTTTTAAAATAACTAGCTTCCAACCCTCATTTTAGAAAAGTAGGAAGTTAATAAAAAAACAAAAAAGAACTCATTTCATTCTCTTTCCTTTCTAAGGTAAGGCTAAGGTATTTCGATTTAAAAAATCACGTCAATACGTCGCTCAAGTTTGCTATAAAAATTATCAAACGTACACACTTTAATGCTAGATATTTTTTTACGTAAAAAGAAACTAGTATATCCTCCTGAGTGTACTTGGTACTTTACCATTGATCTTCGTGTAACTCTCACGACGTCTTTTAGATTTAAAGTAGCGAGCGAGCAAGAAATAAGTCATGTTGTCACACTTTATCCTTATTTGCTGACAATGTTTTTCTTTGAACCGAGAAAGTTCTTTTATGTGAACATTTTCATGCGAAATAACATGTTAGGTGAAGTATTTTGGAGTTGTTTCTTATTCTTTAAATGGGTTTGTAGTACTTTGTAGGTACTACAAAAGACCTAGTGACTTAACTATTCGAAAATATTTAATCAAAGAGACATTCATACACTTTTTAACCAACTGCGCCAAAAGGAAGGTTATGTTTTTCAAGAATATGTAGGTAACATACATACCTACATATTCTCGAAAAACATAACCTTGTATGGGCAATTCTCTTTGGCACGCCGCCCTACAGCAAAAACGGCTTGATGGATTTTAGCTTGGGAGGTGTCGTTAGATTCATATTTACATGAAAGTGACATTGGGTACATCAAAATAAAAAAAATGTTGTTAAATAAAAAGGTTAGATAGGTTATTTTAATTGCCAAATTATTATTTTCCATGTTCATAGATGAATAATTATAACAATTTGAAGCACCGAGTAAAAATATAAATTATTTTAAACTTTATAATTTTAAGAAGTACTGAAAAGATTTCCGTTCCAGGTATTAGCATAAAATATGAATTGGAAAGTTTTAAAAGGCTCCCGAAATGGCAAATTGCAATCAAATTTGGGCTATTCACGACAAACTTCCAAACTCTTTGTTGCTTGTAGCGTGTTCGCAACGATTATGTTACCAGTGGAGATAAGCAACGGAAAGTCTTACTAGATTCTTTTTTGGGGAAAACTGCTACCTAGCGAATATAGCATTAGTTGAAAAAAAACATTGACTTATTTCAAACGCTATGTAATATTTTCCTGCCTCTTTGAAGTCTGGATAGTGGCAAGTGGAGTGATTTTGTCTCTGCCTACGCCGATGATAGAGGTTATATTTGTATGTAGGTGCCTATTTGCCTTCGAAGTAAAGATTTAATTGCTTTTGAGTTTGGAGAAGAATTTTTATTCGCATTATTGTAAAGTACATTTTAAGCTCAAATAAGTGGAACAAAAAGTTTTTTGCCTAACCGTAATATTAACATACGCAAGTTTCAGTTAAAGGGCCAAGAGTTGGTATTCAATCCAAAAAAAAGAATAGCACCTCTATCAAATACGTCCTCACTGTCGAAAGCCAAGTTCGGTTATCGTCGGCTTTTTCCGGAAACCAAAGTTATTATTGGCGTTGCAAAAGTTTGTAAAGATTTCTATAGAGTTTCGAGGGTTTGTCTTCGTGTCTATTACGGTACCTACTTTGTACAATCGCCTTTTATAACTTTCAAGTGGTTTGGGGGAACCGTAGGTATTTTTTTATATAATGCGTCAGCTTGTGGACGTCCACAGCTGAACCAAAGCCTCCCTCAAAGATCCCCCATAATGACCGGTCTTGCGTTGCCAGCATCCAACGGCTTCCCGCGACTTTCACCAGGTCGTCGGTCCACCTTGTTGGAGGCCTTCACACGTTGCAATGACTGACAATTTTTTGTACCTTTTTTTGAAATCTAAGACACGTATAAAGCTGCTATTAGAACCAATTCAAACACATGAACAGCTTTATAAATATAAATATGTTAAGTTCACGCCTCTTTGAAATCCTTTTCCTTCCACTTGCTATAAAAACATACCTCTGGCTTCCACATTCAAACAACAATTCTACATAAAATCTCTTTTAACAACTTTTTTATTTTCTCCATAATAAACTTTAACTAACAAAGTAGTTTTAAAGTGCAACCCGTCCGAGTTGGGAAGCCCGACCGCGTTGTAAAGTTGATACTTAACGATCGTCCGTTTTAATCTCGTCGGTTAGCCTTCGAACTACGGTCGGATTAGACAGCTTATGTCTCAGTTCGTTTGGATTTTCATTTACTGTAACGAAATCTAGTGAGAAAGAATCTGTGAAATCAAATAATAAGGGGCAATTGCTAGAACAAACGTCAAAAAGTGTAGGTAAGTAATTGAATTGCCAATTATAGAATAAAAATATTTCAAATTTAAATTTTCAGCCAGTTTCTACATAAGTACTATGCGTTTCAAATAAGAATAAGATACTAATACCTATTCTAGCAATAAATTCTTATATTCTTCTGTACCTTATATCTTTTTGTGCAATAAAGAATATTTGTTTTGTATTGTAAGATACGTAGCGCGGTTGACTTCACTCCACAGATGTCAAATTTGTACTGTTGGTTAAGAAGTTTGGTTTACAACAACAAGAAAATCGGCAATGTAGGTACCATTCCTCGACCGTTACACACCAATAACTGACCAGGAAATGCTCATATAATGGACCACTTTTAAATTAGTGAAAATCAAAAAAACTGAATTTTCAAATATTTATTAGATATAAATATTTGTTAATATTAAATTATTTTAATTATTTTTATATTAATATTTGTAAATATTTATTAACAAATATTTATTAGATATTAGATATACACTCGAGAGCAATGAATCCAACACTAGATTATTTTTTGAATGCTGAATAGAGAGTTAGCTGTAATAGGTAACCTATCCTACAATGGCTATTAAAATTACACCGACAAAGGCCGTGCACGAAATGAAATAAGTAATTCATGTTACAAGTATGAGTAACAACGTAAATTGATCGTTCGCCTGCAATTTGTATAACAGAAAGCAATTTTTGAATAAAACAGTTGATTAGGGCATTTATTTGTGTATGTTTGTATGGGGCATGTCAAATAAGGTTGGAAATAATTTCGGTACCGTTTTATTGTCAATATTTCTTCAAATAGGTAAGTTCATTAACAGTCATTATGTCAAAAACGGATTTTGAGGAAACTTGTACTACTTATTTATGCACTATTTATTGCACGAGTCATTGTACTACCTACTATAAATTGACAAGACGTAAGTCAAGAAAAGAAACCGGCCAAGTGCGAGTCGGACTCGTGCAGGAAGGGTTCCGTACCATTCACTATTCATGTCGAACAAAAAATCACGTTTGTTGTATGGGAACCCCCTTAATTAGTATTATTTTTCTATTTTTAGTATTTGTTGTTAAAACGGCAATGGTAATCATCATCTGTGAAAATTTCAACGCTCTATCTATAACGGTTCATAAGATACAGCCTGGTGACAGACGGGCGGACGGACAGATAGACAGACAGACAGACGGACAGCCAAGTCTCAGTAATAGGGTCCCGTTTCCACCTTTTGGATACGGAACCCTAAAAAAGTGCACAATTAAATCTAGAGACAAACTGATCCGACGTACGCAATGCATTATAATTTCTTCATAGAAATATTATGATTAGAAGCACACTTGTCACACGCAACGCTGTCCCACGTGTGCGTGTGTCAAAAGTGCTTCACTTTGTCGGTTAAAAACAAAACAAAATGGAGAAGAAAATCGTCTATTCAAAAATATTCAAACGGTCAAAAGCCGGACAAAAGGTGCTAGTAAATAATGCGCGAACAATTTGTAACGATGATAGACGATATGACCGGGTATTGATACCCGGGTGGCCGGGACTAATGCGTCCCTAGGCCGGATATATTTGCCGGGTGACTTGCCGGATCATCTGTTCTTTTTGTTAGGATCACGATGACCGGGTGATTTTGGAGATGCGCTATTGGACACTTAAAATGTTGTTTAATGGAAGAAATTTTTAAAAAGTGCCCTTGTATGTACCTATTTAAAAGAATCCTACTAATATTATAAATGTCAATGTTTTTGCCGATGGATGGAAGTTTATTACTCTTTCACGCAAAAACTACTGAACTGATTTTGATAAAACTTGGCAATATTGTAGCTTATTTAACACATAATCTATATTATTTTTGTATATATGATATTTTTTTCTAAGATATGACGATAAATGCGTACGAAGTGGCGGGCAGCCTCTAGTTGATTTATAAACAAAAGATCCCCGCTTCCATGGGAGGAAAAGTAACTTTATTCCCTCGGTATAAAAAGCTATTTTCGTTTCCGATAACAAAGTGAAGAGATGAAAAATAAAAAATTACAACACCTTTCAACCTTTTAATTAATTAACGTCAACAATTCATGCAAGGCTAATTATTATTGGAATATGTTCGTTTAATAATTACAATAATTGAATGCCAATTAAATAAATTACAAACGTAAAACCATTGCCACAGAATTGTATTGTTGTTTAAATTCATTAATGCAGTATTAAGGTCTATCTACACAGATCCGGGCCGTGCCCGGGACGTGTCCAGGCCGTGGCCTGTCAGGAGGGAAAGGGAAATAAATACGTCGTCATGTCAACGTTTGTGATCGAATCCATAGAAAATGTATGGAATGATATTTTTTCCCTGACACGGACCAGATGTGTGTAGATAGATCATTAATGGCGTAACGATCTATGCTCATTTAGGGAAGATTGGTGGGAAGCAGCCAATAACAGGAAACTGTGGAGAAGCATGGGAAAGGCTTTTACCCAGCACTGGGACAAAATAGGCTCATAAAAATGCAGTATTGGTATTTGGATTAATGAGAATATTTTTATTTTTTTTATAATTATGAAAATACATACGTACCCATATTTTTCGAAAATACTGTTACTACTTTCTTCAGAAATATTAAAAGATTTTTATATACTATTAAATTGAGGAATGCGAATTTTGCCAATGTCAAGTGAAGTCGAGCTTACAAAACCAGTGTAACCTATTAAAGATTTTTTTTTATTAGCCATTAAGATCCCACTGCTGGGCAAAGGCCTCCCCCGCGACTTTCCATTTAACACAGTCTCTGTGAGTGACCCGCCATTCCCGTGAAAAGGCATCCAGATCGTCTCTCCATCTTTACCCCGGCGTCTGTGACCATCTAGTGGCGCCCATTCAGTTGTTATTTTTTGCCCAACGATCTGGATGCTTTCTACAAACATGACCGGCCCAACTCCATTTTAATTTGGCATTTAATGGAGGTTTAATGCCTTTTCCCGCAACGGGTTTTCCATATTTTTTAAACGACTTCTAAAAAAGGAGGAGGTTTCTCAATTCGACCGTATTTTTTTATGTATGTCCGCGGATAACTTCGTTTATGAACCGATTTTGATGATTCTTTTTTTTTTTTTTTTGGAAAAGGGATATCCTAAGAGTGGTCCCATGGTAAGGAAACCAGGATCTGATGGTGGAATCCTGGAGAAATCGAAGGAAACCCTCAAAAAATTGCATTGCGACATACTTAGTTTGTTTCTCATTTATTTTAACCATACGTATGCAAGAAATGCTCAGTGTAGTACAAGCAATTGGTAATAATGTATTCATACAGTTCGTGCCAAGTTCCATGTTGTACAATAGCGACGCTTGTTTGGCGCCGATATCAATTTGTTCGGTAAATTAACATGTGCTATTGAAATTGGTTTCGGTTTGAGCTATTGAAATGTACAACTTTAATTATTATTGCTAGAGTCTGCAGGTTTCCTTACGATGTTTTCCTTCACCGTCAGCAAGTGATAATCGAATAAATTGATCTGTACATGAGAAATAAACGTGAGGAAACCTGCGTACACCAGAGAAGAAATTCGAAGGTGTTTGTGAAATCCGCCAACCCGCACTTGGCCAGCGTGGTGGATTACAGCCTAATCACTCTCTGTATGAGAGTAGGCTCGTGCCCCTCGTTGGGGACATATATGGGCTGATAAAGAAGAAGAGTCTGCCGCATGCCGAACGATCTCTGGGCAATCACAACAACCCAATAGCAACCAACCGCCAAAAGACCTCGCGCCAGACCACGGAAAAGGTGGTGAGATGAACTGGATACCTTCACGAACGACTGGGCAGAGGCGGCTCAGGATAGAGAATCATAGAGAAGGAGGAGAGATGCCTTTGCCCAGCAGTGGGACAACAACGGCTAGATAAGATAAGATAAGAGCCTGCCCGCATTCGTACGCTATTTATCGTCATATTTAAAAAAACGTGCTATCTTAAAATAATATAGCCTATGCGTTATTCTGATGTGCAAGCTACAATATTGTAAAGTTTCAACGCAATCTGTTCAGTATTTTTTGCGTGAAAGAGTAACATATATCCTTCTATAGGCATAAACATTGGCATTTATAATATTAGTAGGATAGGGAGGATGCTAACTCAGAAGATCTTTATTAGCAAAAAAAAGGCCTTTTTATAATAAAAAAGCTGCGAGTAACTATTTCCACTATAATATCATTATAATTGTTCAAAAGTTACCAAAACTGTGAATTAAAGTTAGATTAAATTCAGAGAGCCGCTTGACCACAACTTTTCGGTAACATCTGCTACGGACAGTTACTAATCAAATTGTGATTTGATGAATTATGTATTAATTTTATTCTAGTTTAATTATGTACCTATGTATTATGTATTAATATGTATGTATTACCTTATATTATGTATGTACCTATTAATATAATGGTGCAATAAAAAAAAACTTATTTATTAGGTAATTGTGTTGTCATATAAAAAAGCTTTATCCGACTAATATATTATTAATGCCAAAGTATGTCATGGATGGATATGAGGATATTTTGTTAGTTTTTTACACTAAAAACACTAAACAGATTTTTGTGAAACTCTAGAATATCGTGGCTAATTCAATCTATGAATGTATGATATCGTTATGTTATCAATGATATGACGAAGAATGCGTACGAAGTCGCTCACATCTGTTAGTAAATGTTTATAAAATGATTTCTTAGATTTAGACAATACCCGTGTTATCTATATTTGCACTTTATCTGTCATACATAAGTCAAGGTATCAACTGTGCCTTTAGCAAATTCTATCAAAATCGGCTTAGTCGTTTAAGCGTAAAGCCATAACAAACATACACCTACTCACAAATTAATTAATGCGACAATCATTTAACACTGAAATTTTACAATATAACAATCAATATTAACACCCTAAACTAAACTATTTTAAATATTTTAATCACCCCGCATAATACCAAAGCACTTATGTTATTTATTCGACACTTAGAGTTCCGCGGTCAAAGGATAAACCCCCAAGCCCGTCGGGTTCGGCTAATCCAAGTTTTAGATGAGAAAGTTAATTGTTGAGGGTTCCGTCGGACATTTATACCATTGTTGTTATGTTACGATTTGACCCTTTTGTAAGCAACCCTGATGTTATAGTGATCCTTTATCCTGTATATGACTTTAATTATGTATACATGTATACGTGATAACAAACAACTTTTACTATGGGACCGAGGTCGAAATCATTCAAAATTTGAACACCCCATACAAAATGCACCAGCTGATAGTATGGGGGAACAATTTTTATTTTATGATTTCGACCTTGGTACCACAGTAAAAGTTGTTTGTTATCACGAGTACATGCATATCCCTTTCTATCCTTCACTAATTAAAAGTAACCCTATAGTGAGACAGGTGTTTTGTTTGCGTACGTCACTTGACGTGTGAAATGAAACGCTAGACGTCATTTCACGTCCAATGTCTCATAGCCGTGCATCTTTCATATCATAAAAAATGTTACAGTTTTAGATACCGAAATTTTACTACTTAACTATTTTCGGAGATTTTTACTCAATACAGCTCAAAAATAATAATTAGGTTCCTTATCAAAATAGACGGATACATATCTGTTACGTTTCTTTCCCATCGGGGTAGTAGACATCACTTCCCTCGATACCATCCAAACACACTTCTTTCGCTTCATCCACATTTATCAGTCGCCTAATGCATGCACATACTCTTGACTTGGCCTTTCTTGAACAAGTATATGTCTTTTTAATATCCTTTCGCTCTGTCTTTTGCCCAAACCATCTAAACATCTCTTTCTCAATTCTTGTCACTAAATCCTCTTTCACTCCACATCGTCCCCTTATTACACTATTTCGTATTGTGTTATATTAACGTCCTTATCTGCCCTTTAACGTCCCAACAACAGGGGCACGAGCCTCCTCTCATAAGAGAGTGATTAGGTCGTAATCCACCTCGCTGGCATAATTCGGGTCGCATACACCTTCCAATTTCTTCTCTAGTGTATGCAGGTTTCCTCACGATGTTTTCCTTCACAGTTAGTGAGTGGTAATCGAATATTAACGTGAAACGAAACAAAAGTAATCAATCAAACACCTGTCTATAAGTTAATTAGTTTCGAGACGCAGCCAACCGTAGCAACGACAACGTATGCACCGCGTGAAATAAATTGCAATCCGATACAAAATGACATCGCACGAACTGTTATTCTGCATACATTGCACTCAATGCACTCTTGCGCTATAAATCAGAGAGTGTGATTGGATTTTGGTTAATAAACGATTTATTTCCGTGGATACTAGTCGTTTTTAGGGTTCCGTACCCAAAAGGTGAAAACGGGACCCTATTACTCAGACTTGGCTGTCCGTCTGACTGTCTGTCTGTTCGTCTGTCAATCCGTCCGCTCATTTGTCACCAGGCTGTATCTCATGAACCGTTATAGCTAGAGCGTTGAAATTTTCACAGATGGTGTATTATTACCATTGCCGCTATAACAACAAATACTAAAAATAGAATAAATGATTAAGGGGGGGGTTCCCCTACAAAAAACGTGATGTTTTGCTTTTTTTTTTGCTCGATATGAATAGTGAATGGTACGGAACCCTTCCTGCGCAAGTCCGACTCGCACTTGGCTGGTTTTTTTTTGTTTATAGCTAGAGTAAGTTAGCGTAAGATTAACTTATGTACTAACAATGTTGGCTTAAGTAAACTAAACTTAGCCATAGTTGTATTTAGGGTTTTTGAACTCCGTGTCGAAAAAAAAAGGGTGTTATACACCTATGAAACTGTATAACTAGTCATAAATACCATAGGAAGGTAATTTACAAATGAAAGGCTAACTACACATTTCAGGGAACACGTTCCTGACGGAACACGGTAAATATCGATTTCATACTAATTGTATGAACTTGTTCACATAACTCCGTGTCAGAACGGCCTACTGAAACGGACAACTCTGAACACGGATAGCCCTAACCCGGAAATGTGTGGATAGCCCTTAGTACATTGAAATTTTCGTCCAAATAATCAAATAACTGATCAGCTTTTGTGTAAAAATCTTAGAAGCTTTAGGCTGAAACGTCATTTAACGTCTACACACATACATATCCGTTACGCCTCTCTCCCATTGGGGTAGGCAGAGACCACTTCCTTCCACTTTGCTACGATCCAAAAACACCTCTTTCGCTTTATCCACACTCATCAGTCGCCTCATACATGCACGTCGTCGTTTAACGTCTACTCTACATCTATTTATTCATCATCATCATCATGGTGGCCTTTGGGAAATCCATTCACATCTATTTATTACTCCTAGTTAATACGTAATGTGTGATGTACTACCTAAAGCCTTTTTCAATAAACCAACCAACGCTGGCTGGTTCAAAACGTGACCCGTTCGAAACGCGATTTAAATTTAGAACAGGATTCGTTCCAAATTCAAATCGGAGCGTCTCTATTGGATTATTTGGGGCCAATCACGTTCGAGTATTTGCGGTTAATACGGCATGCATGAGAGATTTCTAGATGCTTTCGAATCTACGGATTTATGAAAGGATTTCCTTGGAATAAGTTTGCTTCCGTGTTTGCTTATTTGATTTGGGTTTTTGGAGAGAGTATATTTAGGGTAATAGATTCTCTGACACCTGAATCTAACTTAGAATTTTTAGGAGTTCGAAATTGTAGTTTTTAATAATAAGGGTGAGTAAATAGCAGTCTTACAAAGATTATAATATAAATATATTAGAAAGAAGAAACAGATGAAGGTTTAAAAATTCAAAAACTTTAAGAGACGGCCTTTTCCGCTGCAAAGACTTAACTGTTGACAAATAAAGAAATTATTCAAGGAAAGCGATGTGGCGGTGTGTATTTCCAATATCTGTTCATCACACAAAAACTTTTATCTGTCTTTATATCAATACCTGTACGTATCTTATAGTTATTTAAAAAATATCTATAAAAAAGCCATCAGAATGATTTTCCACTTTCCAAACTTCCTAAAAGCCCGCAAACTGACTAAACTAAAGCTAAAAACTAGCAAAGGACAGATTTAAAACATTTTAACTCAGTAAAAATGTAAGCGACGAAACTTTAGTTCCAAAGAGATTAAGCACAGTTAGGATAGAGTGGTTTACAAAAAAGTCGCCGTTAAGTAGGTCTAAGTCTGATACTAACACCGAATTTGCTACTTTAAGTGTTAAGTCTCAAAGATTGCGAATTGGTGTAACTTTGTGAAATCCCGTGTCATTTGTTCTAGGATTATAAATGTCAATGTTTGTGCCGATGCATGGATAGATGGATGGATGGATAGATGGACGGATGGATAGATGATAGATGGATGTATGGCTGAATGTGAGTATGTTTCTTGCTTTGCTATTGCGGCAAAAGCCGCCAAAACAGATTTTATTGAAACTTTGCTATATCGATCTATTGTAGCTTGTAAAAGCAAAATTAAAAAGTATATGTATATTGGTGACTCAAAATTACACTGGATTAAGTAAAAAAATAACGATAATAAAAAAAATTAAGGAGAATAGCTATGCTGGATTCCGAAGCCCTTTAGCTTATAGTAAATGTATAAAGATCGATCTATAATGTAGGTACGATAGAAGTTGTGTACAGGTGCGAACGCAGCATGCGGCTAGTGAGTTCCATTAGCCCCGTAATGGCAGAGGATCGAGTTACGGAAGTTAAAACCGCTAATGTAAAACATGTTGGGGGCACTGTACATAGCGTAGCGGTTTCATAGAACTACGCTTGCTGTAAAATTGAGAAATAGCCGAAGTAATGGTTGTTTTTAATGAAAATCTTCATTGTTTCAGTCTATAGCTGTCCACTGCTGAGCATAGGCCTCTCCAATGATTTTCCAGCGCAACAACCGGTTCAAGAAAAAAAACTTTCTGTTTATTGAATTTAAATAAACGATAAGCGCTTTGTTTGCATAAACCTTTTCTACTTTAATATAGACTTAATTTGTATATTTTGTAGACATTTTTTCATCGTCATTATCATATACCTATGTAAGACGCAAATTAAGGACTGTAGAGTGTAGACTACTCTTGACACTGTACAAGTTTCGCCAAGCAACATTGGTAGAAAATGCTAACCTGTAACACAAATTACCCGATCAGTTCATCAACGTAAGTATGGGGAGATATGCCTCCAGTATTGGTTTAAAATGGAGGCTAGTTGAACCGCCATTATTTACTTTTGCATTTTGAAAAATTATTCAGTATTACGAACACATCACGTCCCTTAAAATTTGTGACGGAGTGCATTAACTTTGTATATTCGTAATAACCAAAATCATATTTGCGAAATTCAATCCAGTAATTGGTTGCCAATATTCAGCATGTTGAAGCTTTTAGACTGACAATAGCAAATTATAATATCAGATAAATGGCAAAAACAATGGCCGACTTTAACGGTTTCACGTATAAAATAGTTGTTGTTACATCATAAATACATATAGGTCAAGTTAACCGACTTGTATGTATGAGGTGATAGATGAGTGTGGATGAAGCGAAAGAAGTGTGTTTGAATCTTAGCAAGTGGAGGGAAGTGGTCTCTGCCTATCTCGTTGGCAGAGACGTGACGGATATGTGTCTGCATACACATCTATAACACCTCTTTCCCATATAGGTAGACAGTTAGGTATATGCCGGAAAATAGCCTCAGTTATGTGCCGGCAAAGTGTCAATGGTATTTTCAACAAATTTGGTATTCTGCTAAACAATGGCTTACACTGGTGTCAACCAAATGTGTCAAAAAATAATATTGACACTCTCATTGATACGACACAACTTAGAAAATTGTAAATTAGCAGACTTGAGCCCCAAGTTTCAGTACGGTTTGAGGAATCTCCTATACTATACTACTTCAATTTCAAAACTAGGTATATTGGGTGATTTTAAATTAGTGAACGATAGAAAAGGATATGCATGTACTCGTGATAACAAACAACTATTACTATGGGACTAAGGTCAGAATCATTCAAAAAATTTTGAACTCCCCATACAAAATGCTTCAGCTGATAGTATGGGAGAACAATTTATTTTTTATGTTTTCGAACTTGGCCCCATAGTAAAAGTTGTTTGCTACAACCTGTAAATGCATATCCTTTTCTATCGTTCACTAATTTGAAGTCACCCTATATTGTAAATTATATACGCCTGTAAAGGTAAGATTATAGTGAGACTAGTTTTAATAATGCTATGTAAACTGCATAATGTAACCTATAATCTATACATTAAAGACTATTCTATTCTATAATATTCATTCAGTTGAAATGACCCAAAACCGTACCACAAGGCATTGCTTCAAAAGCGAAACCAAACAGTGAAAATTTCATAACAATATCGCGAGAGCAAATTAGCTCAGAACATAATCACTTTAAAATGCATAAAGTGCATCAAGTTATTTATATATTTATAGCGTATCGCCGCCGGGAGCTTCTAAAGGGAAATATTAACAAGAAACTAAATGAAGATAAGCGCCGTCTTACTAACGCCATAATTAAATTTGCAACTACTTTCGTAGGGTTGACGGAAACATAGAATATTTTTGTTTTCAAATTGGAGTTATTCGTCATCTCACACCCAAAAAACTCGCACCCAGGCTTTTATCTTGCTTTTTTGCTTTGCTTTGGTGCGAGATGACGAATAACTCTAAAATTGCATCAATATTTACAGCAACATCAACCAATTGCAAGAAAGGTCAATTAAACAAATATTTATATTGTAGTATTTGTTTAATTGATTTGATAATGACCTATAGCTATCACTGTCATTATCAAAATAAGACGGCACGATGTTAATGGATAATTAACTTAATAAACCTTTCATGTAATTAAGAGTATGAAGATGCCCCATTACTTCCCTTAATTTTCACCAGAGAGTGTATAAAAACATCTCGTAGGTTTCTTTGCAAACGTTTTGGATAAGTTTTAGTCTAACGGCCCGTTTCGTCATTTTCAGATTTTATCTGACAGATATTTTATATCTGTCTCTGTCTAAAACTTCATTTTTTATGACATAGATATAGGTTTAAATCGGTAATTTTTTTATTTGTAGTTAGTAAAATAGGGCACTTAGGGATATATTTGTGAACAAAATGAAGTTTTTATTTCTATTTTTATTAAATCTTTTCATTAGCACTTTTCTTTTATAACCAAACGCGAAAATCCTACGCTCAGTCTACCAAGCTGACAGAATGTCGTCTTTAAAAACTCATTTTTAGATTTTATTCCAAGCTTCATTCCGAAACTATAAAATAAAAATTTTAGTACAACCCTACCTAGGTAAGCATCTTACCGAATAACCGATCTTACTACTTTGTATCAAAGTCTATTTTCCTGAGATCTTACTAATACAAAGTGTTCCACATGTTCTTATTGTTTTTAAACAGAGGTTCTCAAACTGAAAAACTGTTTTATATTTGATTTTTTCGAGAAAAACTGCGAAAAAACGCTATAAAAATAGTCACATTATTGTACAAGGCGAGAAAGGATGGGAATGTTGGTTCAAGGCCAAGACCAACGTATCTAGAACAAATCGGAGACTTGTTAAAGAAAGGCCACCTTAAACCAACGTGCATGTATGAGGCAACTGATGAATGTGATAAGCAAAAGAAGTATACATACAGCAAGTGTAGGAAGGGATGTGGTCTCTGCCTACCCTGATGGGAAGTGGACGTGACAGATATGTATGAAGGTATGTATCTATTTTGATAAGAAAGCTAATTAGTATATGAGGGGTGGACACTCTGACGGTAAACTATTTATATTTCAAATCTGAATATTATCAGAGTTATAATAACGAAAAGTTAAATACAATATGACATGAAAGGTAGCGGTCTGTCTACCCTCAGGGAAAACAAACGCGACATACGTACCTACGTTACGTTTAAAAACACCCGTACATTTTGAGAAACCCTCAAAGGAATAGGTTGACATTTTGCGAACAGATTGTAAAGTTTGTACGTGCCGAGATAGTTCCGAGTTTGCGATAACTAAGGCCTGTGATACACACAGATTGCATAAGTTAGTTCGGTGAGGTGATTTAATATCTACGAGTAAGTCTAAGTTAAGATCGATTGACATTACATAAGCAATATCAGATGCAGTTTAACAGCCGGTCCCAATATTCAAAGATAGATAGCTATCCGAGATCGGCAGTAGTTAACTGTCACGTAGCTGTCACTTTTGACCTATCCTTCAGAAGCATCCCATAGATATTTTGACACCAGTAGGTTTGTAGGGACGGAAAATTCTAAGATAGATAACTATTTCTAACCCCAGTAGAGCAAAACCAGAAATAGACAGAATATTGAGAACACGTCGGAAATATCTGCGGACCTGGCTTGATGACGTCATGCAACTCGTACGTACTCGTCACGATACTGGATAGGCGAAAACGGGGGAACCGCGGGGGAAAGCGCATTCCAGCGAGGTCCGCAGATATTTCCGACGTGTTATATGTGTTATTCTGATGTGTAAGCTATGTAGGTAATGTTAGCGATGTGTATTATTGTAATGTTAAATTAGATTCTATTATGTAAGCGGTTTTTGCGTGATAGGTCCCCACAACAACGACACAAACTTTTATATTGAGGAACGAAACTATATAATTTTCTTTACAAAACTAAAACTGACGGCTTATCATAGGAAAGGATGCTTTGGCCCAGCAGAGGGATATAAAAGGCTATTAAAAAAGTGTTTTGCAAACATCTTCCATCCATGACGTAACAAAAAATAATGAGGTGGATGACATCTTTCACAGTAACCTACTTTTGTTCATATAGATTTAAACAAATGCAGCCGAAATCAAAGTTTATAGTTTAGTTTTTATTTATTCGATTACCACTTGCTAACGGTGAAGGAAAATATCGTGGGGAAACCTGCATACACCAGAGATGAAATTCGAAGATGTATGAGAAACCCGCCAACCCGCACTTGGCCAGCGTGGTGGATTACGGCCTAATCACTCTCTGTATGGGTGTACACTCGTGCCCCTCGGTGGGGACATATATGGGGTGAATCAAAGTTTAGTCTTTTTTAAATCAATTTCTTCGCCCCGAAGAATGTGCCTCATCCTTAAACCGAAGGACAATTTAAGTTTCCTCACACACAAGTATCTAAGTCTTCGGTTAGTTTTGTCGGAACTTGTTAAATTGCTACAAGTCTTATAGAGTTAGTTTTAGGCCCCGTTTTGTTAAGGAATAGTGGTTTTGGCATGCGTGTGTAGGTAGTAAGTGTTATGGGTATTTATTTGACAGTAGTATGAGGCGACTGATGAATGTGAATGAAGCGAAAGAAGTGTGTTTAGATCGTAGCAAGTGGAAGGAAGTGGTCTCTGTCTCTACACCGATGGGAAAGAAGCATGACAAATATGTACCTATGTATTTACTAATATCTATCAAGCCTCTTTCCCATCTGGGTTGAATATTAATGGCTATCTGGGTTGAATATTAATGGATCTATCCATTAAAAATGTTATCTAGTTATCTAAACAATGACTGTGTTATTTAATTAAAAAGCGTTTTATTTAATGATGCATTCTGCAATGGAAGTTTGCAACATTTAAATTCATGAAACGACCGGATGCTGCGAACTAAATTAGCTTTCGTAGACTAGACTTGTTTCAGTCTTTTTTCTAAGAAATATTACACAAACAACATCATTAATATAAAGCGCCATGTTTTTGACTGAAAAATATAAAGTGCTCTAAGTTACTTTGAGCAAATAAATCTACGGCCAAGGCGAATATATCTCGACCAAATCGGGGACTTGTTAAGGAAAAGCCAAGTCAAGAATACATTATATCGACGTGCATGTATGAGGCGACTGGTGAATGTGAATGAAACGAAGAAAGTGTATTGCGATCGAAGCAAGCGGAGGGAAGTGGTCTCTGCCTACCCCGATAGGAGTGGCACGACACATATCTAATCTAATCTAGTCACTTCTGTCCCACTGCTGGATAAAGGCCTATCTTCTCATCCGCCACGACTTTCTGTCTCGAGCTTCCTCCGCCCAGGTTCTTAAGGTGTCCAGCTCGTCCCACCACCCTTGGTCAGCCGCGACGCCGTTTGACCGTTGGTAGCCATTGGGTAGCTGTTTTAGCCCATAAGTCTTCTGGCATGCGGCACATATTTTGTTATAAATAAGTAAATAATATATAGGATAAAAAAAACACACATCCGACTTATCCTCTTATATATTTACACCGCCATAAAAGATTACATCGGTTTAATAAAACAACAAATAAAATAATGGCGGTTATAAAAATATTTCATGTCTCATAAAGTAGCATCTTAGGGGTGTAACACATATAATTTTTGCTGATTTTATCGCCGTGTTTCAGACGTTTTTGTTTATAAAGCTTAAGGTTGCTATAAAACCATGGAGGTATGTAATGCTTTTATGGGTTGACGAAGTGCGTAGATAGGCACTACTACATCCTACTAATGTTATAAATGACAATGTTTGTGCCGATGGATGGATGGATGTTTGTTACTCTTTCAAGCGAAAACTACTGAACAGATTTTGATAAAACTTTCCTTCTGATATGTAACCTACAATATTGTAAAGTTTCATCAAAATCTGTTCAGTGGTTTTCGCGTGAAAGAGTAACAAATACGACATGACTCCGACTCTTTCCTTCTGATATGTAACCTACAACATTTTAAAGAGTCGGAGTCATGTCGTATTAAGAAGTAAGAGGAAAATGGAGGATAAAATGTATTGAAAGCTCCATCGACAAGAGCGTAGCTCCCTTGTATACATACATACATACATATCCGTCACGCTTCTCTCCCACTGGGGTAGGCAGAGACCACTTCCTTTCACTTGCTTCGATCCAAACACACCTCTTTAGCTTTCTTTTCCCATGTATGATGATGGTAATAGGATCACTCTTGATTTTACAGAAATAGTACCTAACTCTAAGCGCCAAAACACACGGTGAAACGCAACTGCAACGCAAATGAAACTGCTAGTTACTTACGACGCAACTGAAATGAAACGTTTCAAACTAGTTGCGTCGTGTGTGGTTTTCTAAGGAAGTCTATAGCAGAAACTTCGATGCAACTCAAAAGTGACTAGCAGTTTCAGTTTCGTTGCAGTTGCGTTTCACCGTGTTCTGGGTCTAAAAGCAATACTTTAAAATCTAACTACCGCTAACCGATTGAAAATAAAAAAATAAAGGTACCCATTACAAAAACATCATTTATGCAAAACTCCTTCAAAAAAAGGCATTTTTCTTTGATATGTTAATTAATTAATTAATTAATTAATTACAATTCTTTGCAGTGAATTTTTTTTATAGAAAATCAAAATAACAAAGAGGAAGTGCTTTTGGAGGATGTTGTATTCGAGTTAATTGAATGAGAGGAGGGCCTTTTATTTTATTTATGGGGGTGTAATTGTAGGGAGGGAATGGGAAGGGGGAATATAAAAATAGAAATAGACTTTTGCAACAATTTCGTTTTACAAACATCAACGTATGATTTTTCTTATACGAGTACATAGCTACTTTTTGGTTAGGTATATTCCATTAGGAAGTCAAATTGCTGGCAGAAGAAAGGCAGAGATGGCATTTACTCCTGCAACAAGAGCCTGGCTCTTAAATAAATGAATGAATTCCGTTCACTAGTAGCCGCCCGCTACTTCGTCCACGTAAACTCACAATATCTTTAAAAATAATACAATATTGCTAAGTTTAATTAAAGTCTGTTCAGTGGTTTTAGCGTTGACCATCCGTCAGCACAAACTTTGACCTAATATAAGTAGGAATAATTTCATGTTATCCTAAAGACGTTTTTAAACGTGCCAGCTACAATACTGCAAAGTTTCATTAAAATCTGTTCAGTGGTTTTGCTTGGAACATCTATCAACACAAATATTAACCTTTATAATATAAGTAAATTTAATCTAATTTTATCTTAAAAGCTATTATACGTGTATAGCTGATTAGGTAAACGACAATAAAGCCTTCAGGCTTCAACTAACCGTAGAACGTAAATCATCGTTAGCACGCAGCCGCGACGCAGTTACGTTCTATTATCGTCTAATGACAGTTTAATGTCCTCTAAGATTGTAATTAATGTGATTGGTAAATGATTTTACTTTTTTTGAGAAAGGCTAATATACTAATGACAGTGGATGAAGCGAAGGAAGTGTATTTGGATCTCCCTAGCCATAACGGTTCATGAAATACAGCCTGGTGACAGACGGACAGCCAAGTCTTAGTAATAGAGTCACGCTTTCATCCTTTCATCACGGAACCCTAAAAAAACTAGTCTAAAACACCCTCTTTTAAGATCTGATAAAATCACAAATACACAAAAATACTATAATAACATCTAAACAAAAAATACACAAATATAATTAATTTGTACCTTTTGTATGTAGAGATAACGTTTGTATTTAACTACAGCCCAACGGAAGCTTATAACAATACACGAAATACATTGTAACTTACATGAATACATGTATTAATACAATGGTATATGAACAAATGTATGTTTTAACTTAGACATGAATTGTATTAGATAATACTTGGGACGCGATTAATAAAATCGAAAATTAAGATGTTTAAAGCGATGATACTGATATATTTATCACATATATCTTAAACAAACACTGTTTTAGGTGATAAAAGTCATATACCAAGGAACATCGTAAAAAAACCTGCATAGCCTAGAGAAAAAAATCGAAGGTGTATGTGAAATTCAAAACCCGCATTGAGCCAGCGTGGTGGATTACGGCCTAATCATTCTCGTATGAGAGTAGGCACGTGTATCTGTAGTGGGGATGATAAAAGGGCTGATGATGACGAATGAAATTACCACATAATGTGACAAATTACATACATATTCGTCACGGCTCTCTTCCATCGGGGTAGATAGAGACCACGGGGCTTAGCACGGCGTGCCGCGACAATTATCTTACGTCATGATATCCTTATCACATTTAAAACTATAGACAGAGACGTAAGCGTGACAAACGCATGACAACGTCTTGTCGCGGAGTGCATGCTAAGCTAGCACTTCCCTCCACTTGCTACGATCCAAACACGTCAGTTTAGGGTACTCCTGACTTAGCCTAGCTAGCTACATGTATCATCTAGTACAGTCCATATCTGTGTGTTTCCTTGTTAATAAATCTTGGTGAAAGCTCTCCGGAAACTGTTTAGTTTAGCTGATAGGGTACTGTTTAGATAATCTCTGGGTAAACATTGTTAGGGTGTGGCTCCTAACTGGACTGTTACGTATGTAGGTGATATTGCTTGCAATAAAATGAAATGAAAAGTGTTTTATTCAAAAATAGGCAAAATACATTACACTTTTTTGATGTCACTTTTTTATCTAAAACTACTGGCGGTTCACTACCTGTATAGCCGAGAGGAAGAAAACGGCAAGAAACCTTCGGCACAGGGCCCTACGTTACTTATATACAATTACATGTTAAACACCCTTATTGTGTTTGTTTGTTGATACTTCTCTGTTATAAGCGACTGGTCAGATGGTATGTACATATTATTTTGTTTCTCAAAACATTAGAGTTTTTGCCGATAAGGATGTGCGGATGTTTGTTACACTTTCACGCAAAAACCACTTAAAAGATTTTAATTAAACTTCACAATATTGTAGCATAAAGATCCGAATAACACATAGGCTATATTATTTTGAAATATGTAAATTAAAAGAAACGATGGCGCGACGACCTGAACATATTTAAGGAAGATTGATGGGAAGCCGCCACCAACAGAAATGTGTGGAGAAGCATGGGAGAGGCTTTTGCCCAGCAGTGGGACAACATAGGCTAAAAAAAAGTTTTTTTTTTTTGCAAAATATGACCATAAAATGCATACGAAGGCGCTTGCAGCCTCTAGTACCTACCAGGGGCCCAAATCTGCTAATTTACAATATATACAGTTGTGTGACGGCAGAGTGTGCAGAGTGGTAGCCTGTGGGCCCCTATACAGGTGTAACAAAAAGGGGGTATAAAGCCGAAACACAGCGATAGTCCTCATGAAACTAAACTACTTTCGCCAAGGAACATGGGTCGTAAATTCGTAACTCGAAAAAAAAAAATTCGCCTCCCCATACAAAATCTCCGATCAGCTGATCGAGTAAGAATGGGCGGTCCAAAAATTTTTTTCGAATTACGACCCATGTTCCTTGGGGAAAGTTGTTCAGTTTCATGAGGACTATCGCTGTGTTTCGGCTTTATACCCCCTTTCTGTTACACCCTGTATAAATGTTACTTTCATTTGAAATCAATCTTTAAGTATAGGTTTCAAGATCTACCTAAAAAGTCCCACAAATTGCGGCAAAGATTCAACTTCCCCGCAAAGAAATTAAATTCGGGAACAGATGTTCTTAATTGTACAATGTGCGTACCTATTACGAGATCGGAATGGAAGTGGTTTGTGCCTACCTCGATGGGAAAGGGGCGTGGCAAATATGTACCTATATTGTATGTAAGTATAACGATATTTTTTAGTTTTTAAAGAAAAAACAAAGATTGTTTTTGTATACGTACGTGATTATTTAGCATTTACTTAAAATAAAACTTTATTTTGAATAAAACAAGCTTTTTTCGAATACTTAAGGTGCGTACAGACCATGTAACATATTATTTAACTTGTGTTTTATAACACGTCCACACTATGTAACCTTGTTATTCAACATTGCAACATAAAATAATACTGTGCACATTAGAATAACAATGCAATATAACAATAACATGTTACTATACCATGTTTTATAACATTCAGTGTCCACATTATGTAAAACATGTTATATAACAATGTTAAATAACATGTTATGTTACATGTTCTGTACGCACCTTTATGCTTTAACTTTTTTAATTATCAAAATCTTTGCAAAAAGTCATAATTGGGTGTGATTGCAAATAGACTGACAAAATAGCACCCTTTCTTTTGGCTTCGATGCAGTTGGGTAAAAAATGGTTATCAAAAGGAATTGAACAATTTCAATAACCAACCTACTTTTTCCGACTGTTCACATCAAATTCAAGAATCGAAAATACACAAACAAAATAGGCACTTTTTTACGCAGATTACTAAAACCTCAACTACATACAAGTAGTCAAATAACCTCCCGTGACGTCACAGCCACTTTAAACCAAGATCAAAAGGTGATAAGCACCACCTGTGCCCGCTTCGAGACGAGATCAAACAGTCGAAAGTACTTCTCGAGGGACGAATAACTGAAAGTACTTTTAAAAGGACGAATGGAGGGAAGTACTTTTAAAAGGACGAATGGAGGGAAGTACTTTTAAAAGAACGAATGAGGCCTTTAAGATGGAATAATTAAGATTTAATTTGGTTCTTGAGATATTTTTTAGATTTTTTAATTCTTTTCGCTACGGTTTTGTATTTTTTTTTGCGTAATGATATCCTCTAACGTAGGTAATAATTTAATTAATTTAATCAAACCCACTTAGCTTTTAAAATAGACTGACAATGGAAAAATATAATTAATGCTACTTACATTTGTTACAGTAATTATAATTAGTTTTTATATGATGTAGGTACGAGGCAGCTACTTACCTGAAAAACAAATAATTAAATTTAATATTATTGTACGTATAGTAAGTAAAGTAAAAAAAAAAGTAAATAATTAAATATTTTTTATACAATCTTAAAATCCAGCATAGCCTATGTTTTTTTTTTCATGTGTATAATATTCATCTAACTTAGGTTGAATGCTCTTGTCGGCCATTGGCAACTACCACCACAACACAACAGAAAAAAATAGCCATTGACTATAAACTGATCGCCACTGTAAAGTCCATTCCAATGTTTTCTCTGAACTTTTACCATTTTGCCTTGATCTTTAAAATTCAACATTTCCATCCCACAAGTGCATCCAGAATGCAATTAATCACAATTTCCTATGCACCTTTGACAGCAGCGCATAGATTTATGAGTTTGCATTCAAAGCCTTGCAATTCCTCTTACCTATAACTCAGATTTAATGTCGCTGCCTTTGTTTGATAAACATGTCTGGGTATTTGTCATTTCGTTATTTTGTATTCGTAGGAGAATCGAGTGAGCTAGACAAATTATTTAAGTTTGATAATAGGTTCGATGTTATGAACAACTATTTGATAATATATTTTTGATTTGAATTGAAGTAGCAAGTAAAGGGAAGTGGTTTCTGGCCTCTGACTACTCTGCTCTGCTGAGAAAGAGGCGTATAAGATTATGTATGTATTAACGTAACTTTGATTTAGCTGAAGTATTAATTGTCAGAATCAAATCTAAAAGGAAAATAAAGAAGAAATAAGCCACACAAGAATCTCAAAATATCTTACTTAAGCCCTTAATATCTTATATGTTGTCGTTATCAGCCCATATATGTCCCCACCGAGGGGCACGAGCCTACTCTCATACAGAGAGTGATTAAGCCGTAACCCACCACGCTGGCCAAGTTCGGGCTGGCGGATTTCACATACACCTTCGAATTTCTTCTCTGGTGTATGCAGGTTTCCTCACGATGTTTTCCTTCAATATCTTACAAAAAAAAAATTGGGCCGGCCATGTCTGTAGCATTTCTGATGAACTATGGACTTAATCATTCACAAAAAAAACGGGAAACTGACAGACAGACAGACAGACAGACAGCAAGATCGAACCCGAAAAAAAAACTCCGTGACTACACAATAATGACATAATGATAGAAAACCGCAACTCGCAAATTGACCAGTCGACCTTGACTTTGCTATAGCAGCCTTGGATATCAGTATTACGTCAATAATCATAGATAGAGGCTGTGTGATGGTTAACTTCTAAAAAATTAAGTTTTGAAAATGTGTATTTAATCAGTAATATAGTCCTGACAGAAACTTTGATCGCCTAAAGTGCCTATATATTTTTGAGCACCTATTTTTTAATAATTAAATTAGTCCTGTTTAATAGATTAATGCCACGGCTACTAACTTTTTAAGATTGCATCATCTGCGTGGTATTATAATGTGTACTAAGTGGTAGTTTTGGTTTTAGTTAAGTTTTTTACCGAATAAATTCGAAAAAATGGCAGACTTTAAGGATAAAGTTGTTATTGTCACCGGCAGCAGTTCGGGTAAGTAATTGAAGATTTTTTTTAAATATTGTTAATAAAGTGATAGACTTAGGATCTGTTTCATTTACAGATAAATTTTAACTAACAGATAAACCTATGTCTATTTCATAAAACATGACGTTTTAGACAGAGACAGATATAAAATATCTGACCCTTAAGCTTTTATATTCAAGTTACATACCAAATGAACATATATAAGCCAAGAAAATAGATTTCCAAAACCACGTTAAAATATTAACTAAAATAAAGTTCAGTCAATAACATTTGACAGCAAAGTTGGTACCACTCCAATATCTAAATATTAGTTTAACGCTAGACGTGATTAAATTAAAAACAACTTTAAGGTAATTGACCTTTAAAAACTAACGTTTTTTTGAACAGGAATCGGCGCAGCAACAGCAAGACTTTTCGCCGAACACGGAGCCAAACTAACCATCGTAGGTCGAAACGAATCCAGACTTCTACAAGTGGCTAAGGACTGCCAAAACGCAAACGAACTCAAACCTTTGTGTCTGCTTCTGGATTTAACACAAAACAATGCTTGTGACGAAGTCGTAAGGAAAACAATCGAAACATACAAAAAACTGGATGTTTTGATCAACTGCGCTGGCAAAATCGCTTTAACTTCAGTATTCGACGACAATTTAGACGGATTTGATGAACTAATTGCTCTTAACCTACGCGTGCCTTACAAATTGAGTCAACTGTGCATACCGTATTTGAAAAAGACGAAAGGCAGTATCGTCAACGTGTTTGGTGCACCCATGAAGGTCATACCTGGTCTTTTAGTCAACTCAATGATAAGAGACGCTTTGGAAAGATTCACTAAATCTGGCGGAAGAGAATTAGCAAGTGAAGGTGTGAGAATGAATGCGGTTAGGCCTGGTTTTACAAGAACTAATATTTTAAATAACTTGGATATAGAAGATAGATATTTTGATAGGACTTATGCTAATATATCTAAGATTGTTCCGAGTAATGTTATTATAGAGCCCAATGAAGTAGCTCGGATGATTTTGTTCGCAGCTAGTGATACTTGTCCCAATTTGAATGCTTCTAGTTTAATTATTGATAGTGCTGTGTCTAGCCTTTAAAAAAACCCGACTTTAGGCTGAAGAATAAAGAAATTAAATTTAAAATCAGTCAAGATGAAGGTATTTCATTTTTACAGAGTATATGTGACGAATTTATCATTAATGAAGGAGTGAAAACAATTTTTGCAAACGTACTCGAAATAAATCAAACAAAAGACAAAAGTCTTAGTCCTAGTTAAATTTCTGTAGATGGCGAAACGGGCAGTTAATATACAAAAGAAGCCACAACAAACTTACATAAAGCAACAAGTGAAAATAAATTGTTACACGATCTCATAATTTTGGACCAATGTTTACGGCAGACGAATTATAAACTCGATTCGACAACACCTACTCGTAACAACTTCACAATTCAAAACATTATATTGTACAATATAACACTTCAATTGTAAAACTGTAACAATATATATAAACATATAATAATGAAAACAGCGTTTTATTTATCAAACCGCTTTCCATTCAGCCTTCAAGAGCGACGTGTGAAACAACAACGAAACGCAACTGAAAACTTTAATTTTCGTGGTGAAATCAAAACGCACGGCGCCGTAAAAACAAGGGGATGGAACAAAACGTTTATTTTTCATTTCGCATTGTATCTGTAACATGTTGTGAGTACTTTTACTATCATACTAGTTTTTTTCCCGCGTGATAACTAGTGGTTTTATCATCATAGGTATCTTGTGGATAGTAAATATATTTTTTTAATAAAGTTGCTGATATTAACTGATTTTTAAAGTTTTTACACACATCCGGACCGTGACCGGGCCGTAGCCTGTGAGGAGGGAAAACAATACGTCGTCATGACAACGAGTGTGAACGAATTAATTGAAAATGTATAATACTTTTTTCCTGACACGTCCCGGACACGGCCCGGACAAGTTGTCATGACGACGTATTGTTTTCCCTACTGACAGGCCACGGCTGGGACACGTCCCGGGCACGGCCCGGATCTGTGTAGATAGACCTTAAGACGCGTGATGTGTGATAATGAAGTGTTAACTAAGATATGATGAAATATGTGTAATAAGTATTCTTTGCGAGTGGGAGTAATGTCGTATAAGGAAGTCAGAAGAAAAGCAGGAGGCTAACCATGCGAGCCGCGACAATTATCTCACGTCATGCTGTCCTTATCACATTTAAAACTATGGAAAGAGACGTAAGCGTGACAAACCCACGACAACGTCTTGTCACGGAGTGTATGCTAAGCTAGCTGAGGACAGAAAATAGCCGAGACGAGATAAAAAACGTAGCTCTTAAATATGACTTAAAAATTAAATATAGAAATAACTAGAACTTGAAAAACTTGCACTTTGAGATATAGAAAATCTCAAAATCTATTCACTAGATAAAGACTTGTCTATTATCTTTGACATTCTTTTCTTTCTTTGTTTTCTTTGAATATTTGTATTTTATTGTATTGTATATACCTATAGAAGAATAATAAAATATAGAAGAAATAGATCGCAAAGTAAAAGTTTCATATAAAATTACAGCATCTTCATAGCACGCCCTATAATCCTATTTCTAAGCATTTACTTAAAGAAACTTGCCAAAAAGAAGTGACAAAGTAATTTACTTACTTCGAATAAGTAATTAGATTTCGTAGTCCTAATTTAAGTTTCACATAGATTCATCTAAGTTTCGTACGAGTGAGCTAACTTAGTTGGTAACTTAAAAACTTGTCAAAAAGTAGACAGGTAAGTAAGTCAAAAAACTAGGATATTAAGGACACCTACAAAAAAAAAAAAAAACTAAGTACCCGTATCACCATTTGCAGATTAAATTAACTGGCAGATAAACCTATGTCTATTTCATAATACATGACGTTTTAGACAGAGACAATTAAAAAATATCTGTCAGATAAATTTTATCTTGGTGAAATAGGCCCTGAATATTTATATTAACTAGCTATATTAGAGGTGAAGGAAAACATCGTGAGGAAACCTGTATACACCAAAGAAGAAATTCGAAGGTGTATGTGAAATCCGCCAACCCGCACTTGGCCAGCGTGGTGGATTACGGCCTAATCACTCTCTGTATGAGAGTAAGCTCGTGCCCCTCGGTGGGGACATATATGGGCTAACAACAACATAGTAGAGGTTGTCATAGTAGAGAGTAGTGTAGTTTCTTCATTTTGTTGGTTTTTCCTTGTATTTGATGTTTGCTATAAATAATTTCTATCTATCTATTTATTTAGTGAAATATGCTTCAATTGGCATTGATCCAAAATAAGACTTTATGTCTTATATCGCTCCTATTTCAGCTACAATGTAACTACATTGCAATCTATAATACTGACGTTTTTGATAGGTTTATAATAGTAATAAATATGGTTTATATTACAGTTTCATTGATTTAGTTGGTTAATAGGCTTTTAATAAGCGGATTAAATATAGTCAATTTACATGATGTTTTTGTATTTCCTGTGTGAAAAGGTGCCGACGTAATTAATATCATAACTGTCCATTAACGTTAACAACTTTTCCAAACAACAAAGGTCTAAATATTGTTTTCTGCTATTCATTTAAAAACTGACTTGAATGTATGAGGCGACTGATGAATGTGGATGAAGCGCAAGAAGTGTGTTTGATCGTAGCAAGTGGAGGGAAGTGTTCTCTGCCTACCCCAATGGGAGAGAGGCGTGACAGATATGTAACTATGTCATATAAGGTGACTTTAAATTAGTGAACGATAGAAAAGGATATGCATATACTCGTGATAACAAACAACTTTTACTATGGGACCAAGTTCGAAATCACAAAAAAAAATTCTTCCCCCATACTATCAGCTGGTGCATTTTGTATGGGGGGTTACAAATTTTTTGAATGATTCCGACCTTAGTCCCATAGTAAAAGTTGTTTGTTATCACGAGTACATGCATACCCTTTTCTATCGTTCACTAATTTAAAGTCACCCTATATAAGAAACAATAGCTAATATAATTATCGTCATTGTTTATCCATTTTCGAACCTAACCAGCTGATATCGACTTTATTAAAGAAAGATTTAATGCCATATTTCCACGACCCCTATTTCTTAAGAAATATATCATGATGGCTGAATATCTATGTTGTTCTGTGCCATCCATTCGCGTTACTCCAAATCCTTTACTTGCAACGTACGACGCCCGAGGGAAGAGTAAAAGATTTAATGTTCTTACAGGGAATACTAGAGACCGCTACTGCATTAAGGAAACGTCATGAGATAGTGGCATTTGACGTCCAATGATACTTGAGGTCTCGATGAAGCTGCGTAGTAGAAGTTATTTAGGTATATCCTTATCAGCCCTCCTAACGTCCCCACTACAGGGACACGAGCCTACTCTCATACGAGAGTGATTAGGCCGTAATCCACCACGTTAGCCCAGTTGGCGGATTTCACATACACCTTCGAATTTCTTCTCTAGTGTATGCAGGTTTCCTCACGATGTTTCTTTCACCGCTAGTGAGTGGTGATCGACTAATCAATCCGTACATAAGAAATAAATCTCAGAGGTACAGGCCGAGGATCGAAACCGCGTCTCCAAGATTTTACTACTCCACTATCTCCAATTGCTACGATCCAAACTCACTTCTACGTCGGTTTAGTTATTGGTAAATTTATGGAAATACTCAAAGTATGAGGCGAGGCGACAAATTCTCACCTCAAGCGAAACATTGTGAGCAATAGATATATTAGTCAGCCGCTGTGCGCTTAGGCAATAACTCTACTGAGATGACAGCTATGATTTATGCGAACGTCACTTCCTTTCGTAAAATTGACACAGAGTAACACACGCAGTAGGTTCACTTGTGAAACATCTGTGATGCAATGAGAAAATGTGTGCCGACGTTTTGCATGTAATTTTGTATTGAAGAAACAGACAGCGTTTTCAAATGGATCGCACTGAAACATACATACATATCTGTTACGCCTCTTTCCCGGGATAGGCAGAGATCTCTTCCCTCCACTTATTATGATCCAAACACCACGTTTCATCTACATTCATCAGTCGCCACAAACATGCATTCCGCTAATCAAATACTGAAGCGCGCTTTTTTTATGCGTCGCTCGCAGCGTAAGACTAATAAGATAAGCTAGCTTAGCATACACTCCATGACAAGACGTTGTAATGGGTTTGTCACGCTTACGACTCTTTCCATAGTTTTAAATGTGGTAAGGACAGCAGGTTGCCTGGAAGATATTGCTACCTAGCAATAAGGCTGCCTGTTGCTTCTTATATTCTTGTTCGTGTCTGTACCTTATATATTTTTGTGCAATAAAGAATATTTGTATTGTATTGTATTGACAGCATGACGTGAGATAATTGTCGCGGCACGTATGCTAAGCCTTCCAGGTTTCTTCATACAATAACTAAGGCGCGCGTTGTTTTATGCGTTGCTCACTAGTCGATTTTGTGTAGAGAAATCTGATCGCATGCGTCTGACGCTGCGCGCAATGCATAAAACAACAGCGCGCAGTTGAGATAACCTACGATTATCTCAACTGCAAATTTCAAACAACCCTACTCGACCAAACGTAAGTATTACTTACTGAATTTTCTGCACTGTGCAGTCAGGTAATTTAAACCGTACCTAGCATATTTCACGCGACTAGCCATGCGCGTCGGACTTACCTGCGGACAAACAGACAGACGGAACATTATTATAGATTTATGAATATGTGACATTTTTCGTAATAAACATTTCGATGTCTCAATTACAGGTGACGGTTAGTGTTTTACTTACGTCACTTGACGAGAATGATTCGTTAACTTCAGTTAACGTTAAAACCATTCTAAGGAGTTTCACAGTAAAAGTTGTCTATTGACGTTCAAGTTTTTATTATAAATCCAAATACCTATTTTAAATTTAAAAAAAAAAACATAATTTTGATTAAGTAGTGGCATTATTTACATTTATTTACCTTTACCTAACATAAATATATCTAGTAAGTACTTTGTAATTTAATTTAAAAACGTAAGTACCTACCTAGTAGTTCCTATCATTATCTAAAACAATCAACCCTTTTTTATTAGCCTATTTCGTCCCAGTGCTGGGCAAAAAAGCTTTTCCACTCATTGCTTGACTCTTGTACATCATAAATAATAATATCATAAATATACTATCTATTAAGTATTTGTAAATCCATGTCAACGGACAAACATTTACCATAAAACCGAACCAGAGAGAAAATTTATCAAATGACGACTTGAAAATTTATGAAACGGCCTCATAAAATGTTTAGGGTAATCTTGAAACTCGCCTTTTAATGCGTCATATTTCATTTTATCATAAATTTTCATGGATTTTGATGCGTCGTTAATTCGCGGATTATTACCTTCATGTCAGACTAAGATTGCCTAGATGAGTTAACTGAGCGTTAAACTTAATGACATTTTGCGTATTATTGCGGTGCCATCTTTTTCTTTATTTATTGTGCTTTACCCACAGTTGTTTGTGTAATAGTCACCAATATGAAGATAAAAGAGGTTGAGTCTTCTAGCGCTTCCACAAAGTTACAAAATGGTCTTAAAAATAATTTACAGTAGGTACATGTTATGGACCCTGTTTTAGGCATAATATTCCATCTTTTTTTGATGATTATGGATCTTGGATCTTCGAATCCTTCAAAATACAGAGCAAAACTTCATCTGACATAGATTATGCCGAAGTTTAGAAATTACGAGAAACTTTCAGTAGATATCCTTAACTTCCGGTAACAGTAGGGACATGTTTGTTATGTTTTGCACAACTCGATTGAAAATGAAAAGTGTTTATTCAAAAATAGGCAAAATTCATTACACTTTTTTGATCTAAAACTATTGGCGGTTCACTACCTACCTGTATAGCCGAGAGGAAGAAAACGGCAAGAAACCTTCGGCACAGGGTCCTACGTTATGTCCAAGATTTGTAATGTACAAGATCCGAAAGATTAAATTATAAAAAGATATTACAAAAAAACGTTTAATAATACAAGTTTGTATATAATCCTGCTGAAGAAAATACTTCAGTATCAGTATCCTACAACTACATCTTACACAGATAATAATACTTTATTGCACACAAAGAAAAGCGAAAAATACAAAGAAAACTTAAACTCGTATACAATGTGCACAAAGACGGCCTTATCGCTAAGAGGGATCTCTTCCAGACTACTTTTGTAATGGGAATAGTGTTATAATTTAAGGTTTTATTCGTTCTTGAGTACCTGGGCGGAGGAAGCTCGAGACAGAGAAAGTCATGGCAAATGAGGAGAGAGGCCTAAGCCCAGCAGTGGGACACAAGTGGTTAGATCAGATTAGATATTATGTTAAGTTTAGTTTTCGTTTTGTTTGATTTAAAAGAAAATATACTGTCACTCTTATCTCTGCAATTGCAATCACGTTGGTTTTATTTTATCAGTTATGGGTTATTTCTTTGCTAGATTTTTTCGTTAAATTACGCTTAAATTTTGAACCATTGTACTGAAGAATTTTTTATTTTATTTTTTGTACTTTAAATTCATTATTGTTTGTTTTTAATTTTTACTTTATGACGAATTCAAGTGTAAATTTAAGTTACGTAAGTTACCTACGAATAAATTATTAATTTTTATTTTATTTTTTGTACTTTAAATTCATTATTGTTTTTTTTTTTAATTTTTACTTTATGACGAATTCAAGTGTAAATTTAAATTTAAGCTACCTACGAATAAATTATTTTAGAACTTTGAAGCAAAACAAAGACTATAATAATATAGTGTTAATTCAGTCATTAGTTATACTTCGTACCAAGATTTACAGCTCGCCATAAAAAGCTAACAAACCAAAATGGCTGTCATCTCACAAATAGACTTCAACTGAAGGAGGTATCCAAAATTATTTGCGTCTCACGTTTGACGCTATTAAGAAGACCGCTTCATTAGTCAGATGCCAGAAAAGATAGAACTATGACACTAACAACTTAAATTATTTTCGTCCACATATCTTTGGTAAGCTCCCTAAGAATTTTTTTACGGAAAAAGTATACAACCAACGATCACCGACGTGCATGTATGAGGCGACTGGTGAGTGTGGATGAAGCGAAAGAAGTATGTTTGGATCGTAGCAAGTGGAAGGAAGTGGTCTCTGCCTATCCCAATGGGAGAGAGGCGTGACGGATACACATTTATGTATGTATGTACGTATAGATACTTACATACATATCTCTCACGCCTATTTACTATCAAGACAAATACCACTCTTTTCCAAATTGAAAGGATACCTTTATACCGAAACCTACACATAGGTACATACACATACCTACACATAGGTACATCTCGCTTCAACCACATTCGTCAATCAGGGGCCCAAGTCTGCTAATTTAAAAAAGCCTCAGTTGTGTGTCGACAGAGTATCAATGGCATTTTTTGTCACATCTGGTCGCAATTAGTATAACCAATTGTATAACAGAAATGAAATGAAAATCATTTAATCCTGTAGGTTTTGACAACACTTAAGACGGGTCATTTTTTAAAGTTAATGCTAGATTCGCAAGAGTGCAGTTTCCCCAGAGAAGAACCTAGCAAGAAACTCTGTAGGGTTGCTCTTTTTAATTTAAGTTTTACAAATCTCAGGCATAAACACAGAAGCATATAATCAAATTAATATTTCAAAACAGCTATCCATAAATAAATAATAAAAATTTGACCCCACAATATCCAGGAAAAAGTAAGGCAAGCAAATGGGAAAAAGAATAACGAATGTGTCAAAGAATGCCATGACACTCTGCCGACACCCAACTTGAGTATATTGTAAATTAGCAGACTTGCCGCGACAATTATCTCACGCATGCTGTCCTTATCACATTTCAAACTATAGACAGAGACGTAAGCGTGACAAACGCATGACAACGTCTTCTCACGGAGTGCCATGCTAAGCTAGCAGTTCGTAAATGCAAGTCACATGTCAGAGGTCTTCCCAAACCAGCCAAGTCATACCCAAGAGACATAAAGGTAAAACGGTACATAAATCTTATATGTTTTCTTAGTGCAACTCGTAAAACTAAAATCATTTACTTCATACGAACGCTAATAGATTTGTTGAACGACTGTACGTCAAACATATCTGACATTTGATGGTATTACTAAATCTGTAAGTTATTTGTACTATAATAAGATTAGATACAAACACTTTATTGCACACAAACCCTCTTATTACAAAGCAAGTTCTAAAGATAGTTCTACTAATGTCATGATAACAAAACGAGCTTTGTAATAAGGGGGAAAGAGATAAAGGCATTACATACTTATAACTATTACATTATGCTCAAAGGCGGCCTTATCACTAAGAGTGATCTCTTCCAGATACACTTTCGAGTAAGAGCAGTTTTAAGAAGACTGTATATTAGATTTATAACAAGTTAGGTACTTAAAAAAATTCTTGTCAATGTCTTGGTTCAATAGGCTAGTTTCGAAAATTGGATAATTTGAAAATTACCCTCTTTTCCGATTGCCCCACCAAAAACAGCATTCAAAAATACCCCAATGCATATACTCTTCCGTGCAAATCTGCCAAACGTTATAAGCTACATAAAACCAAGTCTAGACCGAATATAGCTCGTATAATTAAAGCTAGCTGCTCAGACAGACAGATCTGAAAATACGACACAAAAGAAGACAATGGCGGCGTGCTGAAACCACCGAAATAGACTTTACTCTTTACTCAAATTAAATTTAAACTCTAGGGTTGTTAAATGGCATGAAAAGCAAACGAGTGGGATGGCCTCACTCTTGTACCCCTGTAGTGGGGACGTTAAAGGACTGATGAGGTGATGATTCCTACACACACACACACACACACACACACACCTACATACTCTAATTTTGCTTTTGTTACTTTAAATTCGTTACTAGCTAACTGTTTTAAATAAGATACCTACCATTCAGTTTGTAATTTGTTGTTCTTTGTTATTGGCTGTGTTGCATTTAATTAAGATAATACATTAGAGAATAATGAGCTGTTAAGAACACTTTATCAATAAATAAATAAATACATTCATAGTTAACGGCCACGACTTTCTGCCATCGGGGTAAGTACAGACCATTCCCTCCACTTGCTACGATCTAAGTACACTTCTTTCGCTTCATCTACATACATTAGTGGCTTCATACATGCACGTCGATTTAAGGTATTCCTGACTTGGCCTTTCTTTATGCTTACAATATTAGTTTTATCAAAATGTGATGTTTTTTGTGGAAGAGTAAAAATATCCTTAAATTCTTTCATTTACAATATCATCAGTACAATTAATGCAAAAGTGTCCTTATAGTACTGCAATAGAACTGTTGAAGATATGTGTGAACCCAAGTGTCTTTCTCTTTTCATCTCCTCGGTCAAATGTCATACCATGTTTTATGATTAATTAAATATTTAATAAAAAAAAACTCTAGTTACAGCATGATAGGTAAATGTTTTATATTATCAAGAACCAAACGAATGAATATATCCGTACCATCCGCAATATCCGAAACAATACAAATCCCAACACTATTACCAACTAAAATAGATTAATGGCTGATACAAATCAAAGCCGAGACGCGACTCGGACAATTTATAATAACAAAATGAACTGATGAATTTACGGCGATAGAAGAGATTCGTTACGCTATGTTTAACAATCTTTAATTATGTGTCAATTATAGTTATTTCTGTCGCTGACAAGTAACAAATCTAGGATAATACCTATATGCACATTGTACAGTGCTACAAGGATCTATTGGCACTTGAGTGACATTGTCAGGAGAGCGTTTGGTGGTGAATAAATAACTCAAAATAATGACGATTTACAAGAAGATATCGTTAGTTCCTATTTCCGCCACGCGCCAAAAGATCCTTGTAGCACTGTATTTCCGTCACTTTATGTTAAATGACAAATGTAGGATTATAAGGCGCTGTTTTAACCAAAGAAGCGTGGCGGAGGAGCGCGGCGGAAGCGTCTTGTGAAGAAAACTCTTATGAGTATTAGGAATACAGTCTAATTTACCGTAATTTCATCCGCGCTGCTTGGCGGCGCTGCTTGACGCGCGGGACGAGTGGCGTGCTCAGAGGAGCGCGGATACAATTACGGTAAATTAGACTCTATTCCTAATACTCATAAGAGTTTTCTTCACAAGACGCTTCCGCCGCGCTCCTCCGCCACGCAGCGCCTAAGACGTTGCGTGTGACAAGTGTGTTTCTTATCCTATTATTTCTATAGAGCAGAATATCATAATGCATTGCGTACGTGGGTTAAGTCTGTTTCTTCCATAATTGAATATCTTGACTACAAGTTATTTGTCATATTTTTATTAAAATGCCAAAACAATCAGTTTTTCGGAATGTTTTATGAATACAAGATAGTATATCTTGTGCCGTCACAAATATCACGTATTTTATGTTAAATGATATTAGTTCAAACATTATTTTTCCGGAGAACAAAAAGTTAAGGCCATAAAAAGTTGTAGGTTGAGAATATTTTCACTTTTTCACACTTAAACTAAGGCTATGTCTACATTCGTCTGAGAATAAAGAACAGTTTTATCGTCATGAAAAACACTTCATTACAAACGTCAATCATCAATATCATCATCCTATTTACTTTAAATTAAATAATTTACTACTGACAAGAGACAGCTTGCCAATCCACCCCCTAACTAGAACATACGAAACCTGGTCTGGCGCAAAATGGCTACCTTTTTGTATGGAATTTCTTATCGTTTGACAGGTCATCTACCAAGAAAACTATGAAAAACTTGCGCCAACTTTGGCACGCTGTCATAAACTCATTTGTATATGAAAAAAAAATGGGGCCACTCCTTATATTCTTTCCTCATTGTAAAACCCACATTATCCTCTACTTCCCACCTTCCATATACAACCATTACATAAAACACATTAAGAGCTGCGTTAAAGTAATAACGACACGAATACGACAGTCGTAACGCGAGACATGTCGTTATCGTCACGTGTTATAAGTTAAAGATGGACGGCTTGACTACCATTTGTAAGAAAGATATATGTATTAACGCCAGTTTCACCACCTATCTACAGATTAAATATATCTGTCAGGTATTTTATACCTGTCTCTGTCTGTAGATGGTGAACCGGGCACTTAGTAATCGAATTAGCCGTGCACTTAGCTTTATATGTAAGGTTTTTGATGTAGCTCTATGACGACTTCTAAAACTTATGGCGTAGAATTTAAACATCGTACTGTCTTCTTTGTTGATTGAGATTAAATGGAACATTAACTGTAATGCTTTATCCTGCATCGAGCCGATACGCTGCACATACGATACACACCACAAACTAGATAAAGATCGTTTAACAAATCAAAAATCCGTCAACATAAACCACCACAACGCGTTGCGATCCGAGATATATCGGCCGGACAATCGAATCGGTGACGTAATTCAATAAACGGGACACGGACACGTCAAAACGTCGATGTCCCGCTCACGTCCCGTAGGTGTCCAAAGTGCCACTAAGTCGGCATGATGTGTGTTCGATTTACATCGGTAATTCGGTTAAATGGTGAAGATGTAAAGTTCATATTGCTCGTACAACCGATAGAATGGGGCAGAAAGGTTCTCTAGTGGCGACCACGCACCGAATGACGTAGTGTGGAAACGCCTCCAAGGTGGACGACGATCTCAAGTCGCGGGAAGCTATTGATGTGGGCATCGCAAGACCGGTCGTTGTTGAGACCCTTGGCTATTGTCCAGCAGTGGACGTTCACATAAAAGCCCTACATAGACGTTCATGTATGAAGCGAAGGATTGGTGTTTGGATCGTAGCAAGTGAAGGGAAGTGGTCTCTGCCTACTAAGAGGCGTGACAGATAAGTATGTGTGTAGGTGCCGACTGTAAAAATATAGGGACTCGCACCAGAAGTAAAAATAGTTAAAATGTACTTGAATTTAAAATCACTCCTAAATTGAAAAGTCAAAGCAACTAAAATTGAACGTGGCAATATGTTACAAAATGAGGGTAGATTGAGAAAAGTTTTAAATTTCCGCTTACTGTTCGCTATTCAATGAGCATTGAAGCGATAGAGGTGTATAAGAAAACTAGAATGACTGGAATACTACATTGCGATCAAGTAAATTGTGAAGAGAAAGCGGTGATGACAGTATCAAGTTTACTAGGTATAAATAAATACATAAATAAAAGAGACAGAACGACACAGTCCCATTTATTAGAAATCATTCATTGTAAGCTGAGATTTATTCAGGAAACGAAGCTGGATATTTTATATCTGACATAATCACATCCTCGCGACAACTAACATGATTAAACTTTGGATACCGTTGCGTGTGACAAGTGTGAGTCTAATTATATTATTTCTATGGAACAGATTGTCATACTGCGTTGGAGGAGTCAGTTTATTTCCATCTACACCTCTATTGCTTACAAGTTCGTTGTGTACGTCATTCGATCATAGATAACACTATACGGATGTAAGTACGGAAATTAATTCGCGCCCATATTCTATACACAACCTTCAATCTGTTACTTTTTTAAATTAAAGTTTCTATTCAATTTTATTCCGTCAATTTTATTATAAAGTAGCTTTCATCTGATAATTTCTTAGTTTACTATTAGATCATACTATAATTTGTATCTTTGGATTACTATTATTGGCTGTTATAATTTCACTAGGTACTTTAAATAACTAACATATTATGCTGTTGTAATCCTAAATAAATAATAAATAAATCCCTATGTCGACAACCTTTTTTTTTTTTTTACATGGGGAAATCCGTTATGGATACCCTTCGTCTCGGAGAAAGAGGAAGGGTTATGTCGGACTCGCACCGACTAAAACCCTATGGTGTTTCTTCTCTTCGCCAAGTGACAGGGACACGGGAAAGATTCCGCATACCTAACAATGTGTAATTATTGAAATAAACTGCTGTGAATTTCATCCAATTTTTTAAAAGAACAGGCTCTTTTCAATGGAGAAATCCCCATATTTGACTTTCTTCTGCGAATTTGACTTTTTGATACGACACGACGTTAACTATTTCTGATTACTTGAAGGAAGTAAGTACGTGTTAGTATTGACGTACTTTTTAAAGAACATCATTGAAGGATAGGTGGAAATTGAATGCGTAGGAAGTCGTGGGCAGCCTTTACTAAAAGAAACTGTTGGAAATTAATCCCAAAAGTCAGTATAGCGCGTAATGTGCGAACAGACTTTATGCTTATATCTCTATGGTTATATATAGTTTATAATCACCTGTCAGTTACTCTCAATCCAGCATTCTTTTGGACCTTGTTATACTCTTTATTTTGGACAATTTTACTTACAATAAAAAACTGTGTTAATCACCAAACTCTGTTATTTATTTATCGCCCTAACCCTTCAGAAACAATTGCATTTTCACAATTCTGGATGACGAATTAAATGTTTATTCTCTACCCTTGATATTGATTCATTCACCCACTGTTGCACCCCCGCAAACGTATTCACAGAAAGCGTGGGAAGAACTATTTTCAGATATCTGAGAGAGTATTTAATTTAAATGTTGACCTTTGATTTTTCAGTAGAAAAATGAAATATAAATTCTTGATTTAATTTTGATTTAAATAAACAAATGATGCATACAGTGTTTTTAGGGCCCTGTACCCCCTTATTCCACTTTCGTAACCAGGCGGTTCGTAACCTGCTACGAAAGAAGAATCCCAAAGGGTAAAAATGGGACCCTATTACCGAGACTATCCGTCTGTCAGTCACCAGGCTCTATCTCATGAACCGTTAGGTATAGCTAGATCGTTGAAATTTTCACAAAATATTATATAGGTATTACTGTTGCCGCTATAACAACGAACATTAAAAATAAAATCGAAAGAAGGCTCCCGTATAACAAACGTATTTTTTTTGCCTTTTTTGCTTGATATCAATAATGAATCGCACGGAACCGTTCCCACGCGAGTCCGACTCACACTTGGCCGGTGTTTCTATGGAGCATGACTGTTCTTCTTTTATCTGTAAGTGGTGAAATCCCTTAATGTTTCTAAGAGAGCGCATAAACAACGTTTATGCATCACTGCAGTTAGATTCTCGTTTTAAATAGCGCAGTCGGAAATAGACGCGGATCAATACATACTCGTTACACGTTTATGGATGCACTCGAATGCACGAATGATTTCAATCATACTATCCTGCTAATTTTAGACTGAAATGTTTATATTGAGGTAAGTAGTGTATGGATGAAGCGTAAGAAGTGTGTTTGGATCGCAGTGAAGTGAAGTCTACCCCGATGGGAAAGAGGCGTAACAAATATGTACCTATGTATATTTATGCTGTTGTATGGAGACGAGGATATATTTTTGTTTTTCAAGAAAGAATCTCAAAACAGATTTTAATAAAACTTTACAATATTTTAGTTTGCTTTAGATATCGTCTAATTATTTTTAAAGATACATGCATATGAATTCGCAGGAGCCCGCTAGTCAATATGTCACACTTACTGTCTAAACACACCCAGTCACCAACATTTTCCAATCTGATCAAATGGAGACATAAAAAAACCGTTTTCAATTAAGAAGGCCAATGGACAGACGGCATTATTTCTTATAAATACTTGATGCTGGCCTTTTGAAAGGACATTTCGAAAACATAAAACAAATATATGATATCACAATATGAATCGTGAAATAAAGGTTTGAAAGACTGCCACTAACTTTCTTAAGAAAGCCTTTTAAAAGGACATTTAGAAAACATAGAAACGAAACATCTGTTGCTTTCAAGTTTATACATATTGTTATTCAGAGTCCATTCAGGAGACCCGAAAATCTTGTTCTGTGCTTTACTATTCTGAATTCAAATAAGCGTAGCTATTTCGTGATACGAGATATGACAGATATGTGTATGAAAGACATATTTATAAGAGGTATATATTCAGAGAAATACTGGGTGTAACAGAAAGGGGATATAATGCCGAAAGACAGCGATAGTCCCCATAAAACTGAACAACTTTCCTCAAGGAATATAGATCGTAACTCGGAAAAAAAAATTCGCCTCCCCATACAAAATGTCCGATCAGCTGATTGAGTAAGTATGGGCGAGCGATTGAAATGAAATTAAAAATCATTTAATCCTGTAGGTTTTGACAACACTTAGGAAAGGTCATTTTTTAAAGTTAATGCTACATTCGCAAGAGTGCAGTTTTCCCTAGAAAAGAACCTAGCAAGAAACTCTGTAGGGTTGCTCTTTTCAATTTAAGTTTTACAAATCTCAGGCAACACAGAAACATACAATAAAATTAATATGTAAAAAGAGCTATCCATAAATACAATAACATTCATTTAATTTAAGGAATGTAAGTAAATCACATTGGTATAAGTATGAACAGTTATGCCGTATAACGAAAGCTTGATAGAAGAGCAGGTCAACCCATGGATGAGTCAATCAAGAAAATAGAGTACAGGGGGCTTAGCACGGCGGCGTGCCGCGACAATTATCTCACGTATGCTGTCCTTGTCATATTTAAAACTATAGACAGAGACGTAAGCGTGACAAACGTATGACATCGTCTTGTCACGGAGTGCCATGCTAAGCTAGCAGATCGTATAAATCATTGTACAGTACCTAGTATCTGAAAACTCTATTTCCTTAGTTTCAATGACTCAATCCTTTAGAAACAACTCACAAACAATTTCAATCTCGTCTCAATATCGTTCCTCAACACAAACCACCGTCACAACTATCAAAACCCAATAACTTCCCTCCCTCTCGCCGACAGATTCGCAACTTTGTCACTTAAGCAATAAGCTTCTTTATTCTTTGTTCCGTAATTGCCAATCTGTGTAATGCGAGTGTGTTTGGCTGTTTGCCAGGAGACTAGAAACAATTGAACTGTGACACTTTAAGATTTTATTCTTAACAGTAAATGGCGATAAATAATGCACATCGGCTATCTTCGCGTTTACGAATAAAAACGAATGCTAATTTCCATGTACATCAATTAGATTAATCGTTACCACAATTTGAATTAAGAAATAAGTTTTTTATTGTTCTTTTATTTTGATATGAAACATGACTGACAAAACAAACGTAATGGTGTGTGCGACACAGATATCGCTTTACGAAGTCTAAATTAAACGATTGCTTCTTTCCAAAGATCGATGTGTATGGGTCATGTAGACATAGAAAACAAAAAATGTCTCTCCTGTTTCCGAAAGTTAAGGACATTGGAAGCTAATTTCTGAACTTAATATATATCCGCATAATCTGTGCCCGATGTAGTTTTGGCATGTATAAACATTTTGAGGATTAGATGCTCCAGTATCCGTAATCATCAGGAACAGGAAAGACAATTTTGAACCTAATTCTGTGTATGACTCTTATTCTTTATCGCCCTTTAGGTACTGTAAGTACATGAACTATAAGCCTCTCTACGGCTACAATATACCAATTTCAATAATACGTATATTCTTAATATTCTTCGTACCACAGCTCAAATTAAACTGGTTCCTAATTGTTCATGATTTAAAGACTGTCTTACAAACCATTATACTTTGAACTCCGCTTTGATGTTAATACGAACGAAATATTTAGTGTTTTAACAAATATTTGCCACTTGACCGATATAAATTTGGTGACACATGAATAATGAAATGCACAAAATACTTTTGCTGCGGGCATTGACTCATTTCAAACAAACTGTGCTAAAAAAACAAATGAGGAAAGAAAATTCAAGAATGATGAATCAAAATTATTAAAAACTCACTCCAATATGATTAATACAATAATAACGAGCAAATTGCAAATTTTCTCTTAACCTCTCATATCCCACTGACCCATAATAAACCTATACACAATAGATTTTCTATTGTTCTTTTTTTTCTGGGATGTGAAAGATTAAAGGCATTTCATTTACTTCTACAGATACAGACACCCTGTCACGTCCCACTGCTGGACAAAGGCCTCACTCCTTGCTTTCCATCTAGTTCTGCCGTGCGCCAGGATTTGCCATTCTTCGCAGAATGAGTCGAGCTTGTTTACTATTAGTATTTTTTAAACAAATCAATATTTTCATTGGACGCTTAAAAAGTTGATTTAAGCAGAGTTCTATAAACCTAACTACTAAAGGCTTATACAGGTGACTTTTAATTAGTGAATGGTAGAAAAGGATATGCATGTACTCGTGATAATAAACAACTTTTACTATGGGACCAATGTCGAATTAATTCAAAAAATGTTGACCTCGCCATACAAAATGCATCAGCTGATAGTATGGGGATACAATTTTTTTTTAGGATTTCGAACTAGGCCCCATACTAAAAGTTGTTTGTTATCACGAGTTCATGCATAAATCCTTTTCTATCGTTTCCTAATTTAAAGTCACCCTATATGTGACTGCACTTCAAATCTTACAAATTCACGTAGAAGCGCATTACATTCACAAAACCATTTATTAAAAATGATTTGACTATTACATTTAATGTAACGAAAGCACTTGTTTGAAAAGAACTCTGACAAAACATAAAATAGAAATAACAAGAGAGAAATAGTTAAAATTTCACAGATCAAGACAAAATGGCGACGATTCAAAACGCGAAATTAGTCAGCATTGTTTATTTATTACGTACAAAATAATTTATGTTTGCTCTTGCTTACGATTTGTTAAGTCGTGTCTTCATTTTTTAATGTATGTTTTTATATAAAATAATAAATTAATAGTTTAGAGATTTATGTTTTTATGTAGGTGTTGGAATGTTGTTGGTTTTATTATGAATAGGTTTCTGATACTCTAATTAGACTTTCAGCCAGTCGTAGAAAAGCTTATTTGTGTTAATGCTTCATTAAACCTATAACTGGCATTATCTTTGTTAAAAATTGTTGAATATAATTCAACAATTTTTAACAGTAGCCAGTAGCCAGCCAGCATTCAAATAGTCTATAAGTAAGTTATCTACTCGTTATTGTCCATGGTCACTTGTCTGTGATGAAATGAATATACTTATGTCTTACGTCGTGCACCTCAGTTGTTTTATATTTTATAAAAATAATAGGATTGCATCCACATTACCCCATTATGAATACGACGAGACGCGATGTTAAAAGTATTGCAACTATTACATACATACCTACCTACTTACATATCTGTCACGCATCTCTCCCATTGAGGTAGACAGAGACTGCCCTCCACTAGCTACGATCCAAACACACTTCTTTCGCTTCATCCACATTCATCAGTCGCCCTACCTACCGGTTTAGCGTCTTGACTTGGCCTTGGAACAATTTAACAACCAATTAACAGACCCAACAAAGTATCTCACATCATCATCATGTCAGCTTATGGACGTCCACTGCTGGACAAAAGCCCTCACACATCATTGCACTTTGCTAAATAAAAAAGATACCTACTTAGCAACAGTATAACCGTAAAGATAGACAAAATGGCTTCCAACATTGTAGTTCCATAGACTATACAGTACAGTGTGTTGCAAACAAAAGTGTACGCAATCGACCTAATGGAAGCAGATAAGCTCTACACTACACTATGGGACATTGGAAATGAATACGCTGGATAGAGAGAAAAAATTTTCTTTTGTTTAGTAACGTTTTGTTTAGTAACACAGAAGGACGTTCCTAGAACAGGTGAAGGAAAAGGCGGGTGTTATGTTGTATCAAGATGTTAAAAAGAAGGCAGAGAATAGGGAGGGATGGAAGAGGCTCCACCGACAAGAGCTAACTCTTAAATAAGAAGAAGAGTAACGTAATCAAGTAATTGTTTATTACCTTAAGTTCTGTCCTTTTGAAGAAAATTTACGTCGAATGACAGTTTTTTTTTATATGTAACTTTGGTGGGGAACCTAAGCCGACGTGTATGTATGAGGCGACTGATGAATGTGGATGAAATTAAAGAAATTTGTTTGGATCGTAGCAAGAGGAAGTGGTCTCTGTCTACCCCATTGGGTAAGAGTGGTGACATATTACATGTATGTATACGTATGTATGGTTAAGTAATAGGCATGACGACAAAAAAAATGTTTTAGGCCCATCACATAGTTTATTTTTAAATATTCGACACGTATTTTTTCTATTTTCTCTTAAACTAAAAATTACAAAGATACACTGGGTTAAAGTTGCTCGTGACGTCACGCTTACGTTCGATTTTTACGTAGGAGTGACGTCAAAACCCCCCACTCCATAACTTTGATGCTCTGTATCTTTGTATGTATTTATCTAATCAGGTAAAAATTGTGTTTCAAATATTTTTAATAGCCTAAAAGACGGACTAATTATTTTTTGAATTTTTGAATGTAGTCGTCATCCCTATTAGTAGTTTTAGAACCGAAGTCAAACATATTAATCCAGTTAACTAATTTTAATCCACTCTCTTCAAAAAAGTTCAAAAGCGCGCGAACACGATCCACTTTGACAGCAACCACGCTAGGGCGGCGCTGCGCGTGCCGGTTCAGTCGAACTAGTGCTGTGCCAGTGGACACGACGTTCCCATTTTCTTCTTAACAGTAGGTACCAAAAGTTATACCCCTATGTCTCCGGAAAAGTAGTTCAGTTTAATTGTGGGTTGATATTTGTCAGTGTGTAAATATAGCTTAGACATAAACAAGTATCATTAATAAATTGTACTTCTAACTTATCTTTTCCTTTCATAAAACTGCTTTTTCAAAGAGTTTTTTTTTAAATCTTCTATTTAAAAGATAGCTCATTATATAAAAGCGAGTATAAATACGAATTAAATAAGCACATTAGTTAAAGTGTAGGAGGCTAATTCACAGCGTTTCTCGCTCAGTTTAACCTAGTTCACTTAGACCCAGAACACACGGGGAAACTCAACTGCAACGAAACTGCAACTGCTAGTTACTTTTGAGTTGCATGTAAGTTTCTGCTATAGGCTCCATTAGAAAACCACACGCGACGTAACTGAAACGAAACTGTAACTGCTAGATACTTTTGAGTTGCATCTCAGTTTCTGCTATAGGCTTCTTTAAAAAACCACACACGACGCAACTGAAAACTAACTAGCGGTTGCAGTTTCGTTGCAGTTGCGTTTCCCCGTGTGTTCTAGGCCTTAGCTGAACTTATGTCGGCTTTTCAACTGCGAAAATTACCTTATTCACTTTCAAATGTGACTTTGAAATCTTTCGACAAACTTAAATACTTACCATCATGTACAGCGGCCGACGCATAAACTGAGATTGATTGGACTTTGAACTGTTATGCTATCTACACACTAAAGCCGCCGGCATGCCGCCGGGCTAGGCCAGCGGCTTTTCCTCATACGAATGGCAGCTGTAAAAAAAGCCGGCGGCTTTGATGTGTGGATACCATTAGAAGACGCTCGCGGAGAAACGTGTGAGAATGTGCGACGTATTTTTGTTAATTCTTCTCAGTTACGCACGATTTTATGTAGATACTGTAGCATAGTTATAGTTTAGGGTGAATAGATTGATGTGTCATAGAGTGTACAGGTGCCAACAATGGTACCAACTAACACGACAATAAGGTATTATAGATTATTGTGAAGTGTATTGTTAAGTTTCATTAAAATCGGTTTAGTGTTTTTTTTTTGCGTGAAAGAGTACCTAACAAACATTCTGACGTGCAAACTAAAATATCGAAAAATTTCATTGGAATCTGTTAAGTCGTTTATCAAAATAAATCCGTTTTAATTTTAAAGTTCTATGACATAAAACCTCTCATTAATTCTAGCAACGTTGAATTTTATATAGAATCGTAACTTATTAAATTTAAGTTCGCGTCTCCAACAATTGACACAAATATTTACTTTAACCATTGTTTAAATTAAGGGTAAAATTCTGAACAAGAAGCACCCATCAGAATTCCAATCAGATGACAAAGTGCTGTAAGGGCCCCAAAAACAGGGGCAACTCGTCCCATAACAAAGTCGTCCCAATGGGGCGAAACGCCAAACTTAAGTACCTACCTGCGACAAGTAGTAATATCGTCGCATTCCATTAAAATTAGATTTATTTAAAGTCACAGTCAGTTACAGAATTGGTCATTTAAACTAATGCTAAAAAGGAATGATCAGAAGAAATTCATAATGGGGTAAATTGACCATTTATTACAAGAGGTATTTCTAAAGGTAGCAACTCGTCCTAACGGGGCGAGTTAGTACCTACCGGGACAAGTTGACGTACCTATTCAAAGTTGACCATTTATTGCAATTAACCTTTTTAAAGGTGGCAAATCGTCCCAACGGGGCGAATTAATTTCAGGACGAATCGACCAACTCAAAACCGGTAAAACCACAAAAAATTTGGAATTAATAATAAATAATTCCTGGAATTGCGGAAATTCATTTTGATTTGATTTATCTGGAGTAGGGTGATCCGCGGCTACTTCGTGAGGTGAATTAATTATTGTTTGTGCCTTACTGGGAATTAAATAGTAAAGCTGCTTATCCGTGAAAACTGGGTTTTGAAGATTCAGTAGGTACTGACATTTAGATCTTGTTATTGTAACGGCGAAGGAAAACATCGTGAGGAAACCTGCATATGTAGGTACCTACACTAGAGAAGAAATTCGAAGGTGTATGTGAAAACCGCCTAACCCGCATTAGGCCAGGATTACGGCCTAATCACTTTCGTATGAGAGTAAGCTCGTGTCCCTGTAGTGGGGACGTTAAAAGGGCTGATCATTGACTTGTTAAGCAAAAGTTGGTAGGACTGCAACTTCGTATGCATTATGGTAATATCTTGAAAAAACGACATCCTAAAATAACAAAGCCTAAATGATATTTTAATAAGCAATCTATAAGTAAGTGGTAAGTACTATAGTAATGCCTATTGTAAAGTTTCATCAAAATCTGTTCAGTAGTTTTTGCGAGAGAGAGTAACGAAAATAGTTTTTTACGAACATTCTTACAGATTTTAACAAGACATATTCAAAAACATTACTCTAACACACAAAATCCTTCTCCCCATAAAATTTGTGTACATTTTGTACCCCGCTATCCACAAAGCAGCTCAAGCCTTATCGTTTGCAGCAGGAGGTATGAAAAATTGTTTTTCCTCTCGCGCTGCCTCCTTAAGATAGTGGCTTGGCTTTCGTGTCTCAAGCTAAATAGCTTGAGACGTGTTTAGCTACTTAAGCTGTAATGTATCTTTGTAACGGAGAGTAATGTGCATGTTGCTAAATTATTTTGTAAGAATGTTTAGATTGTAGTAAGTGGAAGGGAATTGGTCTGTGTCTAGACGGGGAAGGGACGTGACAGATATGTACCTAACAAGTATTTTTTTTCTGAGTAAATATCTACTTAAAAACATATTAAAACATACTGAATAAGAAGGATATACACACATACATATATGAATGAATCATACACTAAAATAATAGGCATTTTAGATATTTGTAATTTTTTGTGCATACATACATATCCGTCACGCCTCTCTCCCATTGGGGTAGGCAGAGACGACTTCCTTCTACTTGCTACGATCCAAACAAACCTCTTTCGCTTCATTCACACTCAATCAATTTTCAATTTATTTTTTTGTATTTAAATAACTTTTTAACGAATAAACTCCTCACACTACACGTGAATATTCTCACGCACACTACAAACTCAAAAAAAAAGAAACGCATCGAAAAAATTATAAATATCGTCAACTTTTCCCAAAAACCAAAAATTTCAATATTCACTATTCGAATTTAAAATATCTACCAAATTTAACACTTAAACTAAACTATAAACCTAAAATAGAACAATTACCTTTTACCAATCTCGTACACGTCAATCGTCCACTAAATACGGTAAATACCTACAGCGTAACGGGTGTGTACCGGGTGTCCCGCACGTCCAGGTATCCGGTAAATCGAGCGGCTTAATTTACCGGAACTAGTGTTGCGCGACTGATTAAGTGAGCCTAGGATAGGGTTGGGCAACTTTTTCCGTTGAGGTTTTCCTATTTCAGATAAATTGATAGACAGAAATACTTTATTGCACACAAAGAGATATAAAGACACAACATTCAACTATTTTCTTACGTTTCAAATTAAGCTTGAAAGCTAATAGATTAAAGAGGCTATAAAAGGTTTAGGTTTATCTCGCTTAAAGTCTTTTTTTAGCCTATTTCGTCCCACTGCTGGGCAAAAGCCTCTCCCATGCCTCTCCAAACACTCCTGTTATTAGCTGCTTCCCACCAATCTTCCCTGAATGAGCGTAGGTCGTCACTCCATCGTTTTTTGGGCCTACCTCGGCGACGTTAGCCGTCTGGCACACAATTGATGTCTATTTTTATTTATAAAAATTAACGATATTATGTAAAGTTTTCAGTTTTAAATCACTGGTGTAGTATTCATTTGAGATCACCAGAGAGACTTTGAAGGGTGACATTTGTCGTTGATTATCTTTATTTTTATTATTAAGTATCTTTATTTGGTTTACTATTTGAGTGTAGGTATTTCTGTTTTCATACACGTTCACAGACATTACATAAATACAACTACGTTAAGTTTTAAAAAAGCCAAAAACTCTTGCCAAATCGAAGGAGAAATGAAAATTTAAAATAAATTCACACCATCAAAGTCCCAGCCCTACAGAATACATGACGTGAAATAGCGTTGGTCAATCGAAACCGAGCTTCCTACATGATAAAGAGAGCTCATTTATTTACCCACGTTGTTTAGCTACGACCACTGTTTGCAGCGTTCCTATGTTTCATTGTAAATCACATACCTACGAGAAACTATTAGATAGGTACTTTTTTGTGTAAATTTTTAGGGTTCCGTGCAAGAGGCCGTAAGACTGACCGTCGTCGTCGTCCGTCCGTTTGTCACTAGGCTGTATGAGTAGCTCCTGAAAAGTGATATCTTAAGAGTTGAAACAGATGATGTATTTCAAATTGCTTCTAATTATTCTATAATAAAACATAGAATAAAATAACTACATATCCTCTCTCTTCCCCTCAACCAAGAGGAGACCAAGGTGTCTTCACTAATCGTATCAAGAAGTCAAAACGTTGTCAAAAAAAGGCAAAGATGGCGATTACTGCAACGACAAGAACCTGGTTGCTAAATATATCAATAAATGAGGTACGTAACACAATTTTCCTTGTTCATGTTTCCATATACCTATCGATGAAATCTTTTTTTTTTAATTAAAAATAGGATATTTTCATCGGACGATAAACTCGCAAACACAAAAAAATACCAAGTAATCTAGAACACCTGAATGAGTTATATCAGACTTCAATGAAAACGTGGGAAGTGAAGTGTGAGTGAAAGTAATGCGGAAAAATCAGCGAGGTGCGAGTCATTAGCGAAATGCCAATGATTCTTTGGACTTTTTTATTTATTCCGGTTATGCATATAGTTGGATAATATTGAGTGGCTTCGTGTTTTACTTTGACAGGTGGCTGAATAGTTTATATTAATGTCACTTAGTAGTTACATACTTATCTGAAAATCAGCGTCATGTCATTGTATAGTGACATAACATATGCTGAGTGGAGTCTTTTTCCCAGTTCTATCTCTTTCGTGTATTTTTCTTGTTTCTTGTATTATTGTTTTTTATTTTTATTTTTTTAGCATAAGGTGCAATTTTATTTTCTTTTAGTTTGATGTTTTTGTTTTGTTTATTTTTGACTTTGTACCTACTGAAAATTAACTAGGAATAAATGATTTACTTACTTACTTACTATATCTGTCACGACTGTTTCCCGTCGGGAAAGAGGCCTTGAATTAGCTTATTTCTTTAAAATATCATAAAAAGATAAGTTTCATATTTAAATAGTCGTGTTTATTACTTTTGCTAATTTACATGCCAAAAATGGCTGTTCTGATTTTTATATTCCAGAATTATAATATGCATACAAGTAGTACTATTACACACACAATCTATCCCAATTTTTGTTCCTATGGGATAGAACGGTGTTTAGGCAAAGAAAGTGGTAGGCAGAAGCTAGTTGACAATAGCTACTATAGTGAATAATCAAAAAATATAAAAACTAGATACATACAAACATATATATCTGTCACGCCTCTTTCCCATCGGGGTAGGCAGAGACCACTTCCCTCTATTTGCTACGATCCAAACACACTTCTTTCAACAATAAAACTAGAGAAACCTCTTGTAACTCACATCGCATCATCACACTTAAATGTGTAATATTTACATGTGTGTGTGTATGTGAATATGTTTTTTGCATTCGATTACGAACTCGATTATAACTATGGTAATAACTCAGTAAAAACAGTTTCCTTTGCGTTTCTATGTGAACGGAGAAAGTTTCTGTACTATTTACATTTTAATTGAGGTTTTATATACAGAGTGACTTTAAATTAGTGAACGATAGAAAAGGATATGCATGTACTCGTGATAACAAACAACTTTTACTATGGGCCCAGAGTGGAAATCATTCAAAAAATTTGTACTCCCCATACTAATGCACCAGCTGATATTATAGTTTGTGTTACGTGTTAAATATTTTAAAAACATACTTTTATAAACTTATGCGAAGTTTTAAACGAGAATATTTCGACTGTCAGTATTTTAAACGGAAAAAATATCATTTTTATTAAACAAAATGGTAAATTCATTATTACTTTAAAAAAAATATTTATCGGTAACGTCATCGAATTGGGACTTGCCTGTAATGATGTCGTGTATTTGGATTATGTTAAAATGAATAAATAAAAATAAATAAATTATATTTAAGGGAACTGCTCGTATCGGTACTGTTCGTCATTTTATTTTATTCGTAAAAAAATAGATAAGTAGGTACCTATGTACTAAAAAAACAAATTTAGACGGCATAAAAGAGCATTTAAAGTCGTGTAAATACGGTAAAAAAAACTAATTGCCTAACTGAATAATCAAAGTGAAATTGCAATTGAATTTTATATGAACCAAAACCGTTAATGGACCTCGAAATTCAAACCAAAATGCTTCGTCAATTGTGTCAACAAAATTGAATATTTAATTCCAAACGCGGTTTTCGCCACTCAAATTAAGGCCGCGTTCAAACCAAACTGACTGTAAGCGCCAAAACACACGGTGAAACGCAAATGCAACGCAACTGAAACTGCTAGTTACTGTTGAGTTGCATCGAAGTTTCTGCTATAGATTCCTTTAGAAAACCACACACGACGCAACTAGTTTGAAAAGTTTCGTTTCAGTTGCGTTTCACCGTGTGTTCTGGGTCTAAGCCGCTGAAAGTAACGCTCACTTAATTGTTTTTTCATAAATATTCACTTACGTCCGATTCCAAAATTCAAAAATAACTGTCTGAGATCGGCATGTCACGGATATCACGAAGCTATCACTTCTGACATATCCTTCAGAAGAATCCTATACTTTTTGACAGCGGCAGGTTTATAGTGACGAAAAGTTCTAAAACTATTTCTATCTCTAGTAGGGCAAAACCAAAGATAGATAGAATATTGGGAACGGCCGTTGTTCGTTTATTTACATAGTTATTACGCTATGCGTAGACGCTGACATTCGGCGGCTGACTGTAGAGGGTAAGCATAGATTTATAGATAGTAAGTGTGTATGCCTATTGTATCTTATATAATTAGTCACAACTTCATTAATAAAGTCAGTCGTAATCTAGAAGCCGTTGTTTCCATTTGCCTCTCCACGCCATCCCTTACATGGCGATCCTGCCAGGATAATAGGGAAAAGGTACTTTACTACGCTCCCCGGACGCTGATTGGCTACGTAGCTGTAAGGTATAAGGGTACTGTCAGCATAGTGTGAACTATTGTAATAACATTCTTTAAAACCTATGGTGTGCAAAATAAAGAATTTGAATTTGAAAAATGCCGTTTACATTCACGTTTACATTGGGGCTCACATTCAGCGGCTTACAGTCAGTTTGGTTTGAACACGGCCTAAAGGAATTCAGTTCAAAATGATCGCACATTAAAATTGGAATCACGCGATAAAATCGTATCGATTGACACAAATACTATTTAACTATTCATCGTTTTAAACACTTAATTTCCTATATGAATGCTTCATTAACGTTCATTAATTTAAGGTTATTTGTGATTTAATTACTGTGGATTATTCTAGCCTAGGTGATTTTTAAATTTGTATTCTAAAATGTTTTCTTCAAAATACTATGTTTCGACAACTTTTTTAAACACAGTCAGGTTTTTGTTTTTAATAAAAAGTTTACGACATTTTGAGACTATGTGTTCACGCCTTGTATAGAATCACGCTTGCATCTTTCGCAACTTTTGTCTTTGTCACCCGAATCCCGATATAAAATCAGACAGAGACAGAAGATAACTCGAAAGTACAAAAATATTATAAAAATCTTAAAACCCAACGTATCGTATTAAACCGCATTTAAAAATCCATCCAGCGAAATACCCTTTTAAAAATCGTGTAGAATTTTTACAAATTTTTCGCTTCGCAGCTTCAGTATTGTAATGTTAAGCGTTCATACCGTACAGTGCGCCACGCTTCACGGCCATTTGCATCTAGCTGAATCCTTTCAGTGGATGCAATTCTGTGTTCTGCACTGTACACTTACTCGGTACAGACTTTGTGCATTTGAATTTTTATGTTTCGTTTTAATTTTTACGCGGTTTTTGGGTTTAAAAATCAAAAAGATATGACACGGGGTCCTTCTACTAAGTATATTTAAGAAAGGAAATGATCTTCTGGTCGATCTGGAAGAATAATGACAGATAAACCTATGTCCATTTCATAAAACATGGCGTGTTAGACAGAGAAAGGTATAAAATATCTGTCAGATAAATTTTATCTGGAGATGGTGAAAACAGGCTCTTAGAAAAGAATAGTTATCAAATCCCTAATAGCTGCTAATTCAAAATAAAAAAGACTTTGCATAAAGAAACAATATAAATGGGTCATACAGACAGACATAAAAAACAAAAAATGTCTCCCCTGTTCCCGAAAGTTAAGGACACTGGGAGCTAATTTCTCAACTTAATGCATATCCGCATAATCTGTGCCCGATGTAGTTTTGGCCTGTATAAACATTTTGAGGATTGGCTGCTCCAGTATCCTTAATCATCAGGAACAGAAAAGACAATTTTGAAACTAATTCTGTGTATGACTCAAATGAAATCTTTTAAGTTAATTAAGCGCTTATTCTCTAGCTAAGTTAGGTAATTCATACTAGGTACTAATACCTATAAGAAGAGAGTACCCAAAACCGACGGGCATGTATAAGGCGACTGATGAGTGTGGATGAATCGAAAGAGGTGTGTTTGGATCGTAGCAAGTGAAAGGAAGTGGTCTCTGCTTACCCCACTGGGAGAAAGGCGTGACGGATGTGTACGTATGTAATACCTGCAAAGTAAAGATTTTTCAAAGGCATAAAATACGAGTAATATTCAAAAGCGATAATATTTGACTTAAAATACCACCTTCTTATACTTACAACGGCAGTAACAAACAAGTTCCTTTAAAAATGGAAGTTCAATTAAAAAAGTCGAAGAGGTAACATCTAGAGATCCAGTAATTACTCTCTATATTAATGGCTGCAAGTTAAGGTCTTCAGCGAGAAAGAAATGCAATCTCTATTTGCACTTACTCTGTCACAGGGTTGTGCAGTACACAATTTTTTTAATAACTTTGAAGTTTTTTTTTTACGAAGGTAAGCAAGTGCCTTTTGCCCAGCAGTGGGAAGAAATAGGCTAAATAAAAAGAAAACTTAAGTATTTTTTTCTTATAAATGTGGATGAGGCAATCCACATTTAACGATAATTTTTTTATGAAGCCAAGTGCAGAGATGTAAGAGGTTTTGTTAATTGGTTGTTAAATAGGCCAAGTTAAAAGTACCCTAAACCGACGTGCATGTATTAGGCGACTGATGAATTTGAATAAAGCGAAAGAAAGGTATTTACGAAGTTATTGAAGCAAGTAGAGGGAAGTGATCTCTGTCTACCTCGATGGGTAAGAGGCATGACAGATATGTATGAATGTAATCTCATAAGGAAGTCGTGTTAGTTACACATTTGAAACTCAAGAACGACTGAGCCGATTTGGCTGAAAATTAGTAGGGAGGTAGCTTAGAACCAGTTGAAGGACATGGGATATTTTTAAATCCTTATTGCCTTTAAGGCAGCACAAACTTTTTCAGGTCCGCTATATGTATTAAAACGGACATTTCTTTAACAAGTTATTTAATAGATAAACAAGTCTAAAGCCCTTATTCCACGTTCATAACGAGGCGGTTCGTAACCAGCTACCTAAGAAGAAAATAAAATAATAATATAATGATAATAATAATATAACAGAATTATTTTTCCGTTTTCGTAACCATGTGTTTGGTCAATTAACAACCAAGATTTTTTTTTCTGCTTTCGTAACCGCAGTTATATAACCATAGGACATATTCTCAATATTTTTTTTTTATTATTTTAAAGGTTTCTACGAGTTGTTCCCTAAATGGAGCGCTGCTAGCTTAGCATGGCACTCCGTGACAAGACGTTGTCATGCGTTTGTCACGCTTACGTCTCTGTCTATAGTTTTAAATGTGACAAGGACAGCATACGTGAGATCATTGTCGCGGCACGCCGTGCTAAGCCCCCTGGTATCCCTGCAACAGCCTGGCAACCCTAACCGCGTACAAATAGCACTAGAGAAGGGAAGTAATTAAAAAGATTCTTGTTTGATCCCAGTTCTGAGTGCAATCTATTTCAAAGTTCACTTGTGGCTCTCACTCTAAGAAGTCCGTGTAATAACTGATTTTTACTTTGAAACTGCAATGTGCTAGATAACTTTATGTTTCTTTCTCTCTTATGGTGCCCCCAAATTGCATGTTATAAAATGTTTACTAACATTGTGTAACAAACTACATTATTACCTATTTCTCGCTATTTCTTACCCTAAGGTTGCCTGGAAGATATTGCTACCTAGCAATAAGGCCGCCTGTTGCTTCTTATATTCTTGTTTGTGTCTGTACCTTATATCTTTTTGTGCAATAAAGAATATTTGTATTGTATTGTATACTTTTGTATAAAAAAAAATGATAGTAAACATTTTATAACAAACGTTTTGTATTCTAAAAGTGTATTAAAAAATGTTTAGTAATAAAACATACAGTGTGGGAACATTACGCAAAAACCACTGAACAGATTTCAATGTAACTTTAGAATACCTACTGTAAATGAAACATTAGAATAATATCGGCGATATAATTTTTAGATGTTGTTTACTTAGAGATCCTATTATTTTTATAAATAACAATGTTTGTATTTTGTTTCAATGGACAGATGGATGGATGTTTGTTACATTTTCACTTAAAAACCACTGAACAGATTTTTATGAAACTTTATACATAACTGAAACATCAGAATAACACATTGGCTATATTATTATAAGATATTCTATTAGTTTTCTAAGTTATGACGGTAAATGTATTCTACATCAAGAGTAACACCTTATAAGTAGCTACCTCAATCATAATTGTATAGGCAGTTTCTTAATAAGAATTCTTCGCAAACGAAAATCAATTATATGACTAAGTAGATAATTCTATTAACACGACACCCCCAAAAACAAAAGCGGATAACTCAAAAGCATAAATCACTGAGGAAAACTCGGTACAAAAACAATCGCAGCTAAGTAGCGACAGTATCTCAAATTATCGGTATCCGGGCCAGTTAACAATAAAAAAGAATCTATTTCCAAGGGACTTCCCCTAATCATTATCTGAGAAAGTTGCCTCGGGCCGAAACGGAAAACCGGATATTTTTGCCTCGCTCCTTTTCCTTGGAAAACGGTGTAACTTAAATATTCAGGTATTTATTATATTGTTTTAATTTCCATGAAAAAATTATAACTTGAAGATTATTGCATTTACCGTACCTACTGTGAAAAAAATACGAGGTCGATTGAGTAGGTTGTGTGAAAATAAACTTTTTTTTTCTCCTCAATCAAATTCAGAAGTTGGAAAGAGAATACAATGAACTGTTTTGCACATATTTTAAACGTGTGTATTTATAAACTTCTCGATCAAATTCAGAACTTGGAAAGAGACTGCAATGAACTGTTTGCGCATTTTATTTTAAACGTGTGTATTGATAAACTTAACTCGTTTTTTTATAAGTTAACGTTGACAATCTATGAAGTATAAGGTCTACATTATTATTAGGTGTATAACAAGCTATCCATTGCTATGCCCCAACGGGGTGTCACAATTAGTTATTTAAGACCTTGTTAAACTCAAATGTAAACTTTATAATTGTGAACTGCAATAAAGAATTTATGATTTAGGCTCACCAACTGACTGACTCTTTTTCTTTTGTGCTTTTAAATCTGTTTTTCTCTTATGCTTGTTTCGTTTAATTTGTGCTGTATTGTGTATTGAATAAATGTGTACCTATGTCTAATGTAAAAAAAAAATTAAAACAAGGACATTTCTGACAAAACAAGCAGCTCAAAGGCCCTACTTGCATTTGATGATATGTACTCTAAGGCCCACTTGCGCAGGTAAATAAACCCGGAGTTAGCTGCTAACACAGGGTTAAATGAATAATTTGTATTGATTTATCTTGACTTAACCCTGTGTTAGCAGCTAACTCTAGGTTTATTGCGTTAACTCTAGGCTGCGCAAGTGGGCCTTAGATATTTTTTTCAGCTCACAAGCCATCCTTACATATTATTATTGTCAAGTTACACCATTTCACCATCGCACGAGGCCTTTGCCTGCGGCTATGGTCAGATAACAGCCAATAGTGATATATTGCGTCTTCCCTTTGAATGCTATACTATTTACCAACGCATTGTGGCTTCACGCTTTTACACTCAACTCTTATGACAACTGTAAAAGTTATTCGTTCCATTAGATATGAGATACAAAGCATATGAAGCTAGAGACAGACTGACCCTACGTTCGCAATGTAGACAACGTATTATGACATCTGCTCTTGGAAGATCTTGAAACTTACATTATTACAGACTAAGGGCCCGTTATGTCTTATGAAATAGATATAGGTTTATCTGTCACATAAATTTTATCTGTAAATGGTGAATCGGGTCCTAAATATCTCATCTCATCTAGCCATCGGTGTCCCACTGCTGGGCAAAGGCCTCTCCCCTCTTCTTCCATGATTCCATATCCTGGGCCGCCTCTGCTCAGACATCCAAGAAGGCGTTCTGGACGCCCTAAATATATTTAACACAATTTTATACACAAACATTTTCAACATGGCGGATGCATTGAAGCAAAGGGTAAAAAAGTATGTTTTTACGAACAATTACTTTAAAATGTTAGATATTTCTGGAAATAAGTTTATTTTTCATTTATTTTTACTGTAACTCCTAAAACCTAATAATGCTAGCTTAGCATGGCACTCCGTGACAGGACGTTGTCATGCGTTTGTCACGCTTACGTCTCTGTCTATAGTTTTAAATGTGATAAGGACAGCATACGTGATATAATTGTCGCGGCACGCCGTGCTAAGCCCCATGGTTTCACTTTCGTTGAAAATAAGTTCAGTCACCTAATTTATTTTTACGCAACACCTACAATCTTATAAAAAAAAGTAATAATAGTAAACACTAAAAGACAAAATAAAAGCACCCATTGAAACAAACAGCATTAAACCTTTGTTAAAAATAAAGTAATATCACCAGGTGGGTGGATACTTAGCAAATCCCAGCCAAGAGATAATAGACAGAAAAAAGTATTCATTTATTTCTTTCGTGAACGTAAACGCCTAAGGTCGTGACTGGGGTTACACTTGCGAGCAAAGTTAAATGGTCAATAGGTTCATAATCATTATATTCTTAGAGTTAGACCCAGAACACACGGTAAAACGCAAATGCAACGCAACTGAAACTGCTAGTTACTTTCGAGTTGCATCGCAGTTTCTGCTATAGACTTCTTTAGAAAACCATACACGACGCAACTGAAACTAGTAGTTTCAGTTGCGTTGCATTTGCGTTTCACCGTGTGTTTTGGCGCTTAGACTCTTTTCGGTGTAGCATCCGTCCTTTAGGCCTATCTTCTGCTAATGCTTTGATTTCTTGATACGATACGATCAAGAAGTTTTCTTCCTCGTTCATAGATACCCAGATAGATAGATATAAGTACTTTATTGCACACAAAGAGAAAAAAGAGTAAAAAAGTAGGTATGTCAATAGGTTGGCAAATCTAAGTGCTATCACTGCTAATCACTATATCATAATAGACATCGCGTCACTACATACATACATACATATCCGTCACGCCTTTCTCCCATTGGGGTAGGCAGAGACCACTTCCTTCCACTCGCTACGATGCAAACACACCTCTCGCTTCATCCACACTCATAAGTCGCCTCACGTCAATAAAGTCATCATAATTAGAAACAGGATTAGATCAGTCACATTTACTTACATACATACATATCTATCATTTCTCTCCCATCGTGGTAGGCACAGACCACTTCCCTCCACTTGCTACGAACCAAGCATACTGATTTCTTGTCCTCAAGTGTACATCGAAACATTGGTTCAACGACAGTGCCTTACATCCCCATGTAATGAGGTAATTGAGAGGGGGGGTACAATGGCAGGGGGTCGAAAGGGGGAGTAAAACGACCTTATTACACGAAACGATTATGTGCTTAGAGGTTACCTACATGATATCAAAAATATTCAGGTTATTGTAATACTGTGATAGTGCTTGCCGGTGTTAGGTTGGGTAAATGGAGGATTAACTTTAATGACGCTTTTGTGCAACTGGGAGTAGAAGTTTTGTTATTTTATATACAACATACATAATATTATAATAAATTGATATAGGTTTTAAAAAAAGTTGGACTAGGTAAGTTATTAAGTGCTTTAATCGTTTTAAGTTTTATTTAAGCTGTTTGAGCAATCAATAGGCTATTTCCAAAAGTACATGCATAATTATGTACATATCTGTCACCTATCTTTTCCATCGGGCTAGGCAGAGGCCACTTCCCTATAGACGTAGTAGCTTGTTTATCAGGATAAAATATAGACTATAGCCTAATTTAATTTAAGATATTTTGTGGTGGGTGTGCGGGGGTCATGTTTGGATCGTAGCAAGTGGTCTCAGCCTACCCCGATGGGAGAGAGGCGTGACGGATATGTATGTATATTTTGTAAGTTTTAGAAGATATGACGAAAAATGCTTTCTAAACCGAAGGTAGCCTATATTTGAACTATAGCTACTCAAGACATCGCTGAAATATATTAAGAGACTATCCTAGTGACTATCCTGCCTTCATGCTATCACTTCTCTCTCCGTGGGGTCTGCAGTAAGAAATTTCTTTTAGAAATATGCTGTACCTTTTGTATAACTTCTCTTTTTTTCTGTCTCTATGTACTATCATCTTACAATAAACTGTTAAATAAATAATATGAAATTTCAAACCAAAATCTCTATACAAATAGAACGAGTATCTCAGATACGGCTTCCTTATCAAATCCACAGGATACCTACCATTCATATGTAAATTATTATCCTCCAGAATATGAACGTATACGCATTTGCATATAAAAGGTCTTAGGGGCAGTTGACTTGAAAATCTATGGAAATTCTAAAAGCATAGGTACCTATTTTATAAATTATTTATATGTGACATTGATGTTTTGCTGTCCTTTTTAAAGATTTACATACAAAACAGATGTTTTTTATGCCAGCTTCAAGTAGTAAAAAAAAATCTTGCACATATAAAAAGGTACAGATTGTGTATGTGTTACGCTACTTTTCTACCGAATCAATTATTTATATTTCGAATCATCATGTCAGCTTATGGACGTCCACTGCTGGACAAAAGCCTCCTTCCAAGGATCTCCACAACGACCGGCCTTGCGCTGCCCACATCCAACGGTTTCCAGCAACTTTAACCAATAATTGATGCAAATATCATAACAAGTTATCTGTCAGATAAGAAATTATCTGACATCAAATTTTCCGGTGCAAATAACTATAAAATTACTCAATAATCAGGAGATCTAATTATTGGCAGAGAAAAGACAAATAAGGCGATTACTCCACTGACAAGAGCCCGGTTCTTAAATATATATTTAAATGATCCGCCATGTCTCTCTCCCATCGGGGTAGGCACAGACCACTTCCCACTTGCTACGATCAAACATGCTTCATACTTCTTCTTTTTTCATACTTTCTTCTTGGGAGAGAGGCGTGACGGATATGTATATAGGTATTTAAAAATATTTGTCTCTATGTAATCAGCTAGGTGGCCAGTCTCCCTTAAAAATAATTACCGATATGCCTACACATCTCTAATATTCCAAAGCAAACAAAACGAACAACCATACCGACAGGTACATTGTACCCAAACGATATTTATACTTGTTATTAATACGAATTCATGTCACATAATTGTAATTAATATTCTCGGTGACAAGTAAATCTTCACTAGTGTTGTACGCTTGTTGCAGTTATGTCGATCATTTGTTATTATAATGCGTGATTAGTGTCGACTTGGTGACTACATCACTAGGTAGGAAGTTACAGATTTACACGTTAAGCTCATCGTTGCGTGTATTTGCTATAGTTATTTAAATATTCTATACTAATAATACTTAGAATATAAATGAGATAGAATTTTCAGTTTTTGAATTAAGTTAACATCTCACATCCCACTGACCTATTATAAACCCAGACACAATAGATTGCCCATTTTTTTTTTTTTTTCTGGGATGTGAAAGATTAAGTGATCCATGTCTGAAAATCCTACTTATATTATCAATGTCAATTTTTGATGATCATTCTTGATGCCCATCGATGGATGTGAGGATATTTATGACTCTTTCACGTAAAAACTACTAAACAGATTTTGATGAAACTTTGCAATATTGTAGCTTACACATCAGAATACAATATTGGCTATATTATTTTACCATGTTGTTTATATTTTCCAAGATATGACGATAAATGTGTACGAAGTCGCAAAAATCCTAGTAGATTAATAAATACACCAAAAACAAGACAAAAATTGTTACCCAGTTATCGTTTTTTTGACTGATTAAAATGAAATAATTCCATCTCTATTTTCTTTTATTTGGCAAAGTTTTATCATGTCTCATGACAAGTTATGTCAAACGCGAGTGATTGAGGCTTATAGCAAATAAACTTTTGTAGTAATGTGACAGGTTATGCATTGATTCGAAGGCTCTATCTACAGTTACCCTATTCGTACCCACCACTGACTGACACCGTCGCGTGTGAGTACAATCGTTTTATACAGAGTGTAACAGAAAGGGGGTATAACGCCGAAACACAGCGATAGTCTTTATGAAACTGAACAACTTTTCCCAAGGAACAAGGGTCGTAACTCGAAAAAAAATTTCGCCTCCCCATACAAAATGAGCTAGCTGATCGAGTATATATGGGCGATCAAATTTTTTTTTTTGAGTTACGACCCATGTTCCTTGGGGAAAGTTGTTCAGTTTCATGAGGACTATCGCTGTGTTTCGGCATTATACACCCTTTCTTTTACACCCAGTATAATGTGAGTTATATGAATTATATATCGGGGTAGTATATTGATTGGATATTATTTATGTTGATTTATTATAGTAAGACGATTAATATTAAATTGACTGATATTTTGGGTTATTGAAAAGAAACTGGGTTTCAAGGTCGATTTTTTATTAATATTCTTAGCTCCACAGAAATGTGAATAATGCTTGCATCTGTGTGTTTATAAGAATTGAATTAAAAAGAACCTTAATTTGAAAAGAGCAAAGTGCTTACTTGCGAATGTAAAGTTAGCCTTTAAAAAGATAACATTATTGGCATAATTCAAGTGCAAGTATATTTTATTTTTATTTTATTTATATTTGCCTACGAAATTAATATTATTTAAGTTTGAATTTTGAAAACCATTAAAAGGCAATCAAAAAGAATCTGTGGTTTTATTCACAGCTTAAAACCTATTTATTTGAATTAAGCATAATAAATTATACGATAAGTACGTACCTATATTATTTTCGATATTTGAGACATGTGAAAGAGCCGTCTCCCAAAATAAAATCGATACAAAAAGAGTCGCAAACAAGCCCACGATTTAACCCTTCGACTGACAGCGAGCATATTTGACCTCCCACTCAATAGACCCGATCGGGTACGGGTCACTTCAACCTCTATACATCAGTGTTGCCATGTGTAAATACTGAGACGAAGGGTATGTATATTGATATTGAAAGATTTATTTTCTAACAAAATTTATCTTGAACGATTTATTAGCATCGCGTCCCTTTTTTTAATTAAAAATTAATTGCAGGAAATACGAATGCGTTTTTTTGAATTGATTTATTAAAATAAAATAATTAAATTATTAATATGAGGCAGGATTATCCCACTGCTGAGCGTAAACATTCATCAGATTTGCCAATAGTAGCCGTTAAGCTCTTCTTCATACACAATATCTATCACGTGTTTTTTCCATCAGGGTAGACAGATCACTTGCTACGATCCAAACATATCTCTTTCACTTCAATCACATTCATCAGTCGCTTCATACACGCACGGCAGTTTACGGTACTTGCTACGATCCAAACATATCTCTTTCACTTCAATCACATTCATCAGTCGCTTCATACACGCACGGCAGTTTACGGTACTTGCTACGATCCAAACATATCTCTTTCACTTCAATCACATTCATCAGTCGCTTCATACACGCACGGCAGTTTACGGTACTTGCTACGATCCAAACATATCTCTTTCACTTCAATCACATTCATCAGTCGCTTCATACACGCACGGCAGTTTACGGTACTTGCTACGATCCAAACATATCTCTTTCACTTCAATCACATTCATCAGTCGCTTCATACACGCACGGCAGTTTACGGTACTTGCTACGATCCAAACATATCTCTTTCACTTCAATCACATTCATCAGTCGCTTCATACACGCGGCAGTTTACGGTACTTGCTACGATCCAAACATATCTCTTTCACTTCAATCACATTCATCAGTCGCTTCATACACGCGGCAGTTTACGGTACTTTTGAGTGAGGGTCCGTTTCACCACACCACTCACAGATAAAATTTTACTGGCAGATAAGACCTATGTCTATTTCATAAAACATGATGTTTTAGATTTAGAGAGTGAAAGGTATAAAATATCTGTCAGATTTTTTTCCTGTGAGTTGTGAAACGGACTCTTTAACGGTCTTGCTTTAACTAGTCTTTTTAGAGAACTAGTGTCTGTTAGTAGTAGTAGTACAGTTGTTAGCAACAAATTAAATAAATTCAAAAATTTTACCAAAGCTTTAATAAATCGATAAACCCACAAACCCTGGCAACACCGATAAAATGTCACGCTAGGATGATTGCAAGGAACCGCCCTGAAGGGTCACTGACTTTCACGGATCAGCGGATCCAGATAGCTTAAGTAAAGGACTCTACGATATACCTCGATAGGTATGACGTCTTCACTTCGGGTCGAATACAACCTTTGGTGGTCGATTAAGAATATCAAATTCTGTTTAATGTAGGCATTTAACTGGATGGCTACATTTTCTAAAATTGGGGTAAGTCAATTCAATATAGACTATATTAAATATTGAAGAAGCCCAGGCAAAACGTATCTCGATCAAATCGGGGATTTGTTAAAGAAAGATCAAGTCAGGAGTGCCCTAAACCGACGTGCTTGTATGAGACGATTGATAAATCGAATGTGAATAAAGCAAAGGAAGTGTGTTTGGATCGTGGCAAGTCCAGGGAAATGGTCTCTGTCTAACCTAATGGGAGAGAGGCTTAGCAGATATGTATATACCTATGTATTTATGTCCCTATATATTAGATACTGAGAAAAATAGGTACATAATAACAAAAAGCACCTGAACTACTAGGAAAACATAATAAAATGAATACAAAATTAATTGGCTAATTAATTAACCAATTCCATTATTGCATTTACCACAATGTTAGCACACAAAATACTGATATATTTCCCATAAGTTTAACACGAAAATTGCTCTCTTAGGACCCAAAAATGGCGGCGTCATTGTAAACAAATAACAATTAATAACAGTACTTGATTACCTTTCAACCCAAGGGAGCAATAAGTAAGATGTATCCTAAATACCGAAGTGGGGTTATGTGTGGAGCATTCATCATTTTACCTAGTCAGCCGTTTTGGGGTTAAACTGTTTATAATTAATAGATACTTCGCTTACACGTACTTGCAGAAAATGCTCATTAAGTACACCTGTACACCTGATGTTATTTATCAGTGAAACATCGGGAGGAAACCTGCACACGCTTAGTGAAGAAATTATGAGAGAATCAGTGCAGTCTTCTACCCTATAATGGACCAGCGTAGTGAATTATAATAATCAGTCTTTTAAGGATATTATGATATCCCTTTTATGGCCAAGAAAGAGGCCATTACCTGGATAGTAAGTTTTCCTATTTCCATCCAAATTAATTGGAAAAATTTCACTACATTCCGTATTTATTTATTAAACATAGGTAAATACTAAACAATAGATAGTTCCAGTAGAGTACATGATAACAAAACTATGAACCAGACTATAATCCACAGAGAATGCATGCGTGAATACTTCACTGTGATGTGATTCATCCTTTGTACCCTCAACCTAAATAAATAAACCCAACTTACGAATTAAATAATCAGAAGCCGACGGACACCCCAAAAACTTACCTGAAACAAAAATTAACAATTTAATATAATAAAACAGTGTACGCAGTAGTAACATTGAAAATTCCGGCGTCCGGTATTTCTCGGGGGAATCGCCGTAATTCCATAAAACCGTAAAACAACATCCGGCCGTCCGGTCAGATTATATCCGGACTCCGGTCCGGTCGACACTGAATCCGGATTTTAGATTACAACAGTTTCTGACAAAGAGGAAATTATCTATGCACGTTTCTTATTTGGACAAGGATTGGCTGTGTGAATACTCCATGTTTTTCTTCCTAAATCCTTTTAACCCAACTAATTTATAAATGTCAATGTTTTTGCCGATGGATGTGAGGACGTTTTTCAGTCATTCACGCAAAAACCACTGAGCAGACTTTAGTAAAACTTTACAATATTGTAACTTATTAACAACATGATATCTTTTACTAATTTACAACTACGAAAATGTCAGCTTCCAAGTCTGCTAATTTGAAATAGCCTCAGTTGTGTGTCGGCAGAGTGTCAATGGCATTTTTGACACATTTGGTATTCTAATAAACAATGGCTTACACTGATTGCGACCCAATGTATCAAAAAATGCCATAGACTCTCTGCCGGTACACAACTAAGGCTATTTCAAATTGGCAGACTTGGGCCCCTGGTCGTCGGTCCACCTTGTCTTGGAGGCCTTCCCACACTGCGTCATGACTATAAAAGGTGGATATCAAACGCATCCATACATCCAACATACATACAACGTGTTTTGGATTTTTCTGTTGCTGTGTAAACTACATGTATTTATATATAAATAAATAAATAAATAGTAACGTAACATAGCACATTTCTAGCGGAAAGGCACCCCTAAAGGTACGAAAAGGTTGCATCGCGTCCCTTCATACAAAATTTTAATCCTACGAGGTTTTTTAATCGTTTTTAATCCAAAGTTGAAGCGAAACTTTTGCTTATGACACTAACGAGGAGCGAAAAACTTTTTACCTACATCATTCTATTTTTTTTTTATAAAAAACTTTTTTCGGGCGCCTTTTTAGCAATTTGCGCTTAACTTTTTTGAAATTGAATGATGTAAAGAGAAAAAAAATATGTACCTTCTAACTTGATATCAATTTGTCGAGTGTTTTATGAACGTGTAAGATACGAAAGAGTAAAAAATATCTTTTCATTCAAAACTTATTCGATCTACAAAAAATACCTAACTTCGATCTTCAAAACTGATGTAGGTACTAAATATAGATATTAGCTCTATATAGGGTGACTTTAAATTAGTGAACGATAGAAAAGGATATGCATGTACTCGTGATAACAAACAACTTTTACTATTGGACCAAGGTCGAAATCTTTCAAAATGTTTGAACTTCCCATACAAAATGCACCAGCTGATAGTATGGGGGAACAATTTTTTTATGTGATTTCGACCTTGGTCCCATAGTAAAAGTTGTTTGTCACGAGTACATTCATATCCTTTTCTGTCGTTCACTAATGTAAAGTCACCTTGTATAGGTAGATATAGAGCTGCTAACTCATGACAAGCAACATAAAAATACATCAATTTCTTTTACTAAAAACCAAATGAGACAATAATCTTCTGGTCTAGAGGCTAGACGATATGTAGCTATAACATTTCACGCTGTTTGTAACAAAACCGCTCCCTTATCAGCTAACCAGTCGAAACCAGTTACCAGCATATAACTACAGAGTTGCAAATTACCCCCGGCTTATTGTTATTCAGTACGCTTCGGCATTTTAATCTCCCCGGCCCATTTCACTTAGGGCGGGTTATGCGTGGTTGCCATGACAACCGGCCTCTAAAAATTGTTTATGACTGTACCCTTCCAAAATGATTAACTGCTCTTTAAAAATACGAGGAGTTAAGAATTAGGTCGAGGAATTGTTTTTTTTGAGATGGGAATTTTTAATTATGTTGTTTTTTTTTGGTAGAATAATGATAGACATCAAAACCACTTTTAAAAAATAAACAAAGTTCCTCTTCATATTCATCATCATCATCATGTCAGCTTATGGACGTCCACTGCTGGACAAAAGCCTCCCAAGGATGTCCACAACGACCGGCATATTACAATTGCAGAATTACCCCCCCCCCCCTATTTAAGCACTACTAGTCCTGTAGTGTATTAGACATTATAATAAACCGACACAACTCGATGTACGGCGGCACGGTGGAGGAGCGCGGGGTGAACCGGCGCACTTCTTACCGAGCGGTGGATCGAGTCGGCTGTCATAATAGAATTGTGTGTTCTTATTTACCCGTACATACCTATCTCCGAATTGTACAAGTCCCACCATGCAACTTAGCAACTACGAGTATTTGTCAAGTTTTAAGTCAGTATTAAAAAATAAAAATAAAAAATCTTCTGCAATAATTTCATATTTAAAATATTCAATATTAATAAGTATAAGTATATTCACTCTTATATAAGTAAGTACACACATAAGTACGTATCTTTTTTCCATCGAGGTATAGACAGAGACTACTTATTTGCGACTTTGCTGCTTTAATCGTCGATGCTAAGATTTGCAACTAAAAGAATACTCAAAATAATTCAAAAAAAATTAAATACAGTACACAACCTAAACAAAACACATAGGTACCTAATTACGTTAACAAGGCTTGAACATAATAACACTGGGCGTAGCAATGAAATATTAACTACCTTAGTTTAATCCGTGTTTAAACTTAATATTATGTTGTATGAAGAGGGTTTGACAAATTAAAGTTTACGTAATTTTGTTGAAAAGTGAATAATTGCTAACTACTTTAAGGTTATGTGGTAGATTTGGTAATGACAATATAATTATACTTTCTATTTTACTTAGATTTATAAACGTATAAGTATGTGTATGTTTGTGATGATAGATGTGTGGGTGGATATTTGTTAATCTTTCACTGGATATATTTTGATTAAACTTTTGCAATTAAGTAGCTTGCAAATAGGGATTGCAATCCGGTATCATTTTCAATCCGGCCGGATTTTACCGGATTGACGTCAATCCATTTTATAGTTACTTAAGGCCTAGTATTTAGTGCTTTTAGTTCTGATAGTAATACATAAAAAGATAAATAAAATACATATTTATGACAAATAACATCACTTTAATAATATTTTTTGGTATTAATTGTATTTTTTGGTACTATTTGTAGGTACTAAATAAAATTATTTTAAATAATAAAGTAAGTAATCAGTCTGACTCACGTATTGTATTGTATTATATTATATACATGGTATTGCTGTAAATATCTGAAAGTAGATACTTCAGTAATAATACTATTAAACGGTTATTAATAATCTACATAGGCTCAAGTTAACAAAACAGTCTTTTTTGTACTTATAAATTCAACTTCAGACCATATTAGGATTATTGTCTGAAGTTGAAACAATAAAATAAGCAATTATTTTTTGCAATGCAGAATGCAAGTGAATAATCTTTCTGTGTCTAAAAATACGATCTTAGAAAACATTGTTGATTCCTAATCTGCTTCTGATGGCACTACAAATATAACCTGCAGCAGAAAAGGCCCTTTCTGCCTCAACACTGGTTGGCCTAATCGCCCTTAATTAAGTAACTGTAGATCAGAATCGAAATTGGAATCCATATTTTCATCTGCTGTTTCTGTCACATTTTCATCATTTAAGAAATCGGTTTGCTTTACCGGATCCGGCACCGGATCCGGAGCTGACTCGCCGGATCCGGTGGCTCCAAAAACACGATCCGCCGGATTACCGGATCCGCCGGACCGGATTGCAATCCCTACTTGCAAATTAGATGTTAATTTTCCGCTAACCATATTACTTTTTCCCAGACTGCGCCAGAAGAAAGGTCATGTTTTTAGTTAAGTTAACCTATTATTAGCTGACTGATTTGATTCCAAATGCGTATTATGAATTATTGAGTTAGTGGTTAACCGAATAAATAAACAACGATTATTATGTACGAATTCGCTGATGGTCGCTAGTTATAGGTATATACTTATCAAACTTTACACCATAAAAGCTAAAAAAGTACATTTTTTAATCAAAACAACAAGTTAACAATTGTCAAAAAACAATCATAAAATCTTCATTATAACTAAAAGAACATAAATATTAAGCAAGCAAACGAACGATTCACTCAGACTAAACAAAGATAAATAAATCACTAAAATTCAAATTAAAAACCGAATAGCAAATAAAACCGTCGCAATTTTAAAAAGGAGGAAATAAAAAAAGACAAATTATAAAACAAATGATGTTATCAACAAAAACAATTAACTACATGTAAAATTGTATAATTAAGAAACAACGAGGAACTCAGTCGTTTAGATAAAAATCTCGTTTTGGGTAATGACATGGCTAAATGCGAGGTTAAAGAAAATATATTTTTTGATTATTTGTGTTTCATTTATGTTTATTGCGTTTATGTTTTTCATTTATGCTTTATCGTTGTACGAGTCCATTAAAACACTGTGTCGTCTTTTTTTCATTCTTTTTAAGAATTGGAATATAATAGTTGTGTTATTGCTCACTTAATCAAGTCTAATATAATATACCTAAATGTAGCTCGAAGAATCGCAAACCTTAAGTGGCAGTGGGCGGGGCACATTGCTCGCAGAACCGATGGACGATGGGGCAGAAAGGTTCTCGAGTGGCGACCACGCAGTGTGGGAAGAATCCAACAAGGTGGACTGACGAGTTGGTTAAAGTCGCTGGAAGCCGTTGGATGTGGGCAGCGCAAGACCGGTCGTTGTGGAGGCTTTTGTCCAGCAGTGGACGTCCATAAGCTGACATGATGATGATGAAATGCTGTTTATTGCATTACAAGAAGACTAATACAGCAAAAAGCATGGAGTTGCAAGCGGCCTTATTGCTAGGTACCAGTATCTTCTAGGCAACCTTTCCTTGTTTCCCTCTCTTTTTCTTTCGGGTTGTGCAGTCGAGTTTATGATAAAATACATAATTATATACCTATAGGTTCTTGTTTACATAATTTCGATAGGTATTTTGCTACCTACAAGCGAAAATCTAGCATAAAGATAAACGCAGTTTAGAAGTCCTTTCGCCACTTAAACAAATCCAGCAACTTATTTACAAAGTCGCCTCTCGCGACCTTAACAGGACGTGACTAGATAGATGAGTCTAGGCTTTTAGATCACATCTAGCTCATATTTTTCGCCTAGAACTGACAAATCCTAAGTCACAGGGTTTATGTTAAGCTTTATCTCGAAGTCTGGATTTACTGTTGAGTCATTTAGTTTGTAATTTCTGATTTGCGTGTTACTTGGTGAAAATAAAATAATGATCATTTACTTTCATTAAAATAGAAATAAGCATATTTTTCTTTTTACATAATGATTAGTTCTTTAATTGAAAACAGAGTTGCGTCTTAGTTACAACAGTTTACTTAGTCTTAGTTAAAACTAAGCACAGAATTTAAAAAAAAATTTTTAGAAGTAAAAGCAACTTACAAAACAAAAAACGGTGACAAAAATACAAGAGTCTGTTCCAAACACAAAATATTCAAACCGCTATTTCGCGCGCTAGAATATTCGATTCAGCCAATCAGAGCGCATAGATTTTCGTTTGTCCAATCAACGCTTGGCACCCGCATGTTTCGTGTCTATGGTACGTTTACACACATAGTTCTATAATTCTTGTTGATATTGGTCAAATAGTTGGCGTATGTTGGCCAATCTAATATTTATTGAGAGTTTAGTAAGATAGATTTTGGTATTAGCTATTTGCTTACAGTAGAGCAACAAATATTCCAGGCTTAGCTAAACCCCCTTATCACAAAACGAGGTTTAAAAATAGTCCAACGTTAGTTCGTTTAGTTTGACATTTTGTCCATAGCCGAAACGTCAAATTGAACGAAAAAACGTCGGACTATCTTTAAAACTCGTTTTGTACTAAGGGGGAAAAAGTTCAGCAGAAAAGCTTGTTTAAAGCAGGTTTTTCATATTCTCATCTTATTTATCTAACTTATTTTTAAATGGCATCTAAGTACCATTCTAGATTCTGTTATTTTTAAATGAAGCAAAAGCTTACTGTAGTAATTATGTAGCATAACATAAGTACATACATATTATACAGTTAAACCAGACTTACCCAGACTACCAAGACCCAAACTTACCCAGACTTAAGCCAAACATCTCTATACCTACGTACATCACAGTAATTTTTGTATCTAGTGGAAGTTGATCCACGACCTATGTCATAGCAGGGTATCTAATTTTGGAATTCCAATTTTCACACTAAAATTTTGACAACATTGGCACCAATTTCCACTCAAACATCTGATCTACCTTGGTTTACCGTGGCTAGCATTGGCACCAATCTTCAGCCATATATCCGATTAAACTAGGTCTACCTTGGCCAGCATTGGCGCCAGTTCTTCATTTGCGCGCACCACTGTAGACTAGTATCTCGAGGCTCATTCTTAGCTTTACTCGCTTCTTTTGACTTCGCGGTAAATGGTTAGGGTTGAGTGCCAGTGTTGGCGATTTAAACATACATTAAAGTGTTTCTATTTACTAGGTAGTAAGAGATATAATGGCTCGATCGAACTAAAAATGCATCATTGAGCTTCTTTCTTTTTAAAATTGGCAACGATAGATTCTGCCAATATCAAGTGGAGTAAAGCTTACAATTTTTTATAATTATGTAGTATTCTATAAACACATACAAATATCCAGACTTAAGACTGTTAATCACAGCAATGTTTGTCTGTAGTTGGAATCGAACCCACGACTAAAGGCGGCATGGCAAGCAGGGTCTCTACCAACCACGCCACCTGGCCCATTGGCCATTCTACTATACTACCATAAACCCTATTCTATCAACTCCACTATGCATTTAACGTAACCTAAAACGCCAAACCGCTTAGCCTCTTTTTACCCGAATTTTAAGGTAAACTTAACCGGTGTTGCAACCGAACTAAGGGATTAACTTCACACTTGCATGTCAGCGCTCTGTAAGCGGATTAAAAACTCGACACCACACGTTCTAGGAAAGTATAAAGTGTTTAACTATACCAAGTCGACAAAACTGAAAAGTTAATCGGTTTTAAATTGTAGTCTTGTTTTTATTATTTACTTGCGAACTTGCGGCTTCCGTAAAGATGGAATACTTTAATTTTAGTTTAGGTTAATTTTACTACTGAATTAAGTTTCTATTACAGTCTAAGGATTAAACTGCATCCGTTAATTATTTATTTATTAGTTCATAGCAACAAGGCGAACTTATCTCGATCAAATAGGGACCTGGTAAAAAAAAGCCAAATCAGGAGTAACCGATGTGCATGTATGAGGCAACATATGAATGTGGATGAAGCGAAAGAAGTGTGTTTGAATCGTAGCAAATGGAGGGAAGTGGTCTGTGTCTACCCCGATGGGAGACAGGCGTGACGGATATGTTTGTACGTATGTACGATCTTTCATCACCAGCCGCTCTTCCCCATACTTAAAATTCCCTCTGCCACTCGCACCCCACCCCACTAAGAGATACACCCCTCAGGCCGTAAGACTTAAAGCTTTGCTTGTGATGCTCTTTGTATTACCCCGCCGCTGTGTGTAGCCTTGATTGTGCTTACGTCATCGCTTTGCCATCATATACGGCTAAACGAGAATGTGTGTTGATGACTTTATGTTTTTCGGGTGACGGCAAGAAAACTCTGCTCAGTTTCCTTTGTTTCCTAAGTCTAATCTTTGTGAACCTACAGAAATTTGTTCCTGTCTACGATATGGCATTGCAAAGCGGGAAATTGATACCTTACTTGACGCTGAGCATGGAGGGAGTGTCATTTGACGTCTAAGTGAAAACTGGTTGAGCTGGAGAATCATTGGAGATGTCTATGCTCAGCAGTGGGTAGCTATAGGCTGAAATGATGATAATGATAAAGTCAGATGGACGAGTTAGGAATCCTATACCGACTACCAAGCAAGCGGGTGAATTCTTACGTCACTTGAAGCAGAGCATGGAAGGAGAGCGTCATTTGACGTCAAATATCATTTACGTACCGCAAAAGCGAGCTTATAGAACTAAATCAGCAGTCCGACAGCCAGTTTAAGCAATTATAGCCTCGTCTTTTTCTAATGTTTGACAAAGCAACTCTGCAATTTGTTGTAATACTAATCTTTCTCTTTTCTCGTCAAAACACTGGAAGAAGAAAAACCTGAATGGCGCATGACAAGAGTCCTAACTTTTAAATATAATGATGACGAATCTTTCAATTAACAATTTCAACAACATTGAAACGAAAAAACACCAGATTAATTCGACGACACAATCCATTAACAAGTCGAAACGTCCTATAAAAGCGTGTAAATCTATAAAGGAAGTAGTAAACTAATTGTTAGATATAATCGGCCGTTTATCAAGGGACGGAATTACGGTTTAACGCCTAAGGTGGCGATGTTATCTTAAATCGGAAGGGCGAACCTACCTTGGATTTATTTTAATATTGTTGAATTTAGTTTGGTTTTTGTAGTCTCGTTTTATAAGTCCTACTAATATTATTAAATGTTTTTGCTTGAACATTATTACTCTTTTATGCAAAAATTATTAAACAGATTTTATAGAAACTTTACAACACATACATAAATACATATCCGTCACGCCTGTCTCCCATTGGGGTAGACAGATACCACTTCCTTCCACTTTTTACGATCCAAGCACACTTCTTACAATATCAGAATAACACATAAGAGTCCTTTTCCTGACATGCGTGATTTGATTCGCATGCGCGACACGCGTGTGGCGAGTAGCATGCTATCACCTGCATGCGGATCAAAAAAAAAACGCATGACAAGAAATAGGCCCTAAGTAGTCAATGTCCTGTTAGATCCTACTTCCTACATATATTTATAAATGTCAATGTTTGTGCCGATTGATGGATGGATGTTTGTGACTCTTTCACGCAAAAACTACTGAATATATTTTGATGAAATTTGGCAATATTGTAGCTTATTTAACAGAATAATACATAAGCTACATTATTTTTGTGAATAATGTTTGTTTTTTCCAAGATATGGCGATAAATGCATACGAAGTAGCGGGCAGCCTCTAGTATTGTATAAATTGTCCAAGATATGGCGATAAAAGCGTACGAAATCGCAGGCTGCCACTAGTCTAACATAAACAGGTCTAATAGTCCAGGTATACCAATATTCAGCCTATTTGGTATGCCGCGAGGGTGGAAAGAAATGAAAAACAATATTGTGCGGTACATAGAGGCCGTAACGCGTCACATTCAGGGGCCATAAAAACTGACCCATTTGCACCCTTAACCGCTTTCTAAGGCAGGTAGGGGTGACAGTTCATAGAAATATAGAATACTAGAGGCTGTCCGCGATTATAGTTCGCATTTACTGGCGTATCTCGGAAAAATGACACTGGATTTTTTTGCTAGCTATCATGATCCCACTGCTGGGCAAAGGCCTCCCCGCGACTTTCCATTTAACACGGTCTCAAGTAGCGTCCCGCCATTCCCGTGAAAATGCATCCAGATCGTCTCTCCATATTTTTCGAGGTCTACCTCGGTGTCTGCGACCATCTAGTGGCCATTCAGTTACACTGGATATGTTAAAGTAATAATAATATAGCCTATGTTTCATTCCGATGTGCAAGCTACAATATTTTAAAGTTTTTTTTTAAATCTGATCGGTTTTTTTTTGTTCGTATTTTTTTATGAACTTTTCTTGGTAAGTCCTTTCTATCTATGTAAACAAACAAAAGAAGATAGTTCTTTCAAAACAAACCTTTAGTCCAAAAGAAACCTCATTAAAACGCAATCCCTTACAAAAACATAATGTCAACCTTACCGTCAACCCTATAGGGGTGAAAGATGTGAATTATTCAGTCCGTGTATTCAACAAGTCAGTTCGGAATTGCTCGGGAATGTTCGTAACAGTTCGGAATTGCCAGGAGACATCGTTCAAGGTTACAGTAAGCATTTAGTTTATATATAAAAGGCAATGAATGGTGTAGAAACCACTTCGCTCCACTTGCTATGATCCAAACACACTTCTTTCGCTTCAGCCACATTTATCAGTGGTCTCTGCCTATCACGACGGGAGATAGGCGTGACAGATATTTCGGAAAAAAATAGGTAGGTAGATATATCATGGCGACATTTACTACAATAATCTAATGTTAAAAGACATATTAAAAACCTAGGTCCCGTATTGTCACTTACTTAAAGAAAAAATTTAACTAACAGATAAAACCTTTGTCTATTTCAGTAGCCGTATCATTGGGAACAGCAGGCGGCGAAACGCCCGGAGTGGCGGACCCTAGTCAAGACCAAGGTCCGCGACTTTGAAGTCAAACGGCGCGCTGAGCTTGATGCCAAGCGCGACGCTCAAAAAGCCCGACCAGCAGTGGCATTAACTTATAATACTGTCGATGGTGTGCTCACATGCCCCCACTGTGGTAGAACATTTTCTAAAAAGATCGGTTACATCAGCCACATGAGAGCACACCAACGACAGCAGAGTTCGGCGTAAGCGGTCGCCGTGACCGAAATCGGTCGGATTCATTCATTCAGTTGTCTATTTCCTAACATACATTTTTAGACAGTGACAGACAGTGTTTATCTGTCAGTTAAATTTTATCTGTAAGTGTTGAACCGAGCAAGGGCTAGTTTAAGGAAACTTCAAAAACACAAAACCAGCGCTTCTCAAACTGCAATCGTCTTTCCATCTAAAACGTCACGTTGAATAAAACTCAGCCATTTCGCGCTGCGTCGACCCAACTAGTTAACAAACTCTCAAACTTGTCAAAGTTTAAAGATTTAAAGCGGAGACGGTAGTACAATGACAGTTTGGGAAGCACTGGCCTTGGCTTGAAATATAGTTGGAAAACTTCAAACTATGAGCTTTTGAAACTTCCTAAATACTGAGGTTTTGTACAGCTTTAGTTTTGTTTAGAAATCTTGAAAATGTTTAGTTTATCAGTCTAGTAATTACATTTCTTAATCCTACTAATATTATACCTAAACTTCTGCTTGTACCGGTGGACGAAATGTCAATATAATAAGCTGATGTGATATTTTGATGCTAAAATATTGTAAAAATTAATTAAAATCTGTTCATTACATTTTGCTTAAAAGAACAACGCCCGACCGTCCGACCGATGGTTCAACCGACCGTCAGACCCACAGCCCGTCGAGCCAACTATCCGACGGAAAGTCCATCCGACCGTTGGTTCGATCGACCGTCCATCGAGCCGACCGTCCCACCGATGGTTCGACCAACAGTCCGACTTGAAAGATTCAAAGTTACGAAAAAAACAAATGAGTATCTTTCATCACTAATCCTCACATCCATTGGCACAAACATAGACGTTTAAAATACTAATACTTTATTCATTGTTAAACAATCTCATCAGGAAACAAAACCTAAAAACATATTAAATTCCCATTACCCATCGGCAATAACATTAACAATAGTAACCATTCAATTTCTACAAGTTAACGCGAAACCGCAGCAGCTGCGTACAAACTAATTATTTACACATCAAACTGAGTAAATATTGTGAAGATGGCAACACCGCAGAACTTTCTAATGCTTTTACGTTAGGGTTGCCATTAGTTGGAATTGTATTAACGCAGTTCTGAGAAGCAGTCATTTTGCTCGAGTGAAGGAGAAAGTTAACGTCATGTCGTATCAAGAAGTCAAAGTATTTGCAGAAGAAAGGCCTAACTGGCGAATACAACACCGTTAAGAATCTTACTCTTGAATCATAACGATAAGGCTTGAGAAAACGTACCTCTACCAAATTGGGAAATTGATACACTGACGTGCTTGTACGAGCACAGACACTGACGAAGCGCAAGAAGTATATTGTGGTCTCGCGTTTGAACCCATGAAAGACGTTAGGACAATTCAGCAGAGACCTGTTGAAGCCTAGCAAATTTTGGCATAGTTTTTATCCCTGGATATCATCTTAAAGCACGCAAACAGGCACACAATATACCTAAGGCTCAGAGTAGATATACTTACCATTCAGTATAGGACCTAGGTACATTGTCTACATATCTACATCGATAATTTTAGCTGTTTACCTACATCTATCTGTTTTTCGAGAGTATGTATGTATGTTTTATAGGCGGCTTGATGGATTGTAGCTTGAAAGGTGTTGTTAGATTCGTATTTACAGGGAGAATGACACAGGGTACATAAAAAAATGCGTTTTTTTAATAAAAATATATTTGAATTATTTTTTTATTACCTGTACCGTACCTAAACCTAAACGACCCACAGCCCTATATCTCGAAGTGATTCAACTCTCACTACACTTGTCACCACACGATTGCGCATCATAATCGCAATTCGCTACTAATGGCGCCATAATGAAACTTCGAGCTAGTTTAATTTTATGGGAGTTTGTACAGTTCAAATATACTGGATGTTGTTTGGGTTATGAATTCATACTAATATGATTTTGATTCGATTACATTGATATTTACGAATCTTATAGAAAATCTTAAATGAATTGAAAATTGTAGAGTTAAGGCTGATTTACATTGAGTGAGTAACTGACGTCAGTGCAACTTTAGAAAAAACTAAAACAAAATATTATTTTTTTCGTTTAAAATCAATGTTGCTTTTGCAATTATATGAAATACCAAAAATATAAGTCAGTAAAATACTTTAAAAACTAAAAAAAGCGTTTCTGCAAAGTCAATAAAAGAATGCATAGTCTTAATGCTTCTTTATTTATTAAAATCAACATTTTATATTGCTCACATTAAATAATTAACTTAACGACAGTTTTACGTAAATTCTCTTTTTAAAAACACATGCCGCGATGTCGACGCAAAGCCTGGGATTAAAAAATAACACGTTGGCTTTACAATAATGAAACGCAACGCGTCGCCATTAAAATAAATAAACACACGACGGCAATACAGATAAAAACGAAACGCTCTCGACCAATTACAAAACGCAAAATTACGCGGGAAAATAAAAGTTTCATTTTGTTTATGTTTTCGGGCAGATGCTTCTTTTGCTGAGTTATTTTGCTGCGCCAACGATACGAGCAGTAAGACCGAAATTTAAAATAAAAAAAAATAAGGTAAAAGATTTCGCTATATTTCTACGGTGATATTTTTTTTGACGAATTTCCTCTGCGATCTTGCCCAGTAGCAGTCATTTTGCACTGACGTCATTTTACTATAAGACTTAATAGTTCATCTTTAATTTTTCGGTTAAAATGCATATTATATCAAATACATATTATATCAAATGTTTATCAAAAGTTTCTAAAACGAAGATCAAGATTTTCAAAATATTTTTTTGATAAACATCTGCCGCCATCTTGCCCAGCGGCCATCTTTTTACACTGACGTCATTTTACGACAAGGCATTAATGCATCTTTACTTTTTCGGTTGAAATATATCAAATCAGTCAAAATTACAAATCTAACACCCGACAAACACATCACCCCGTATACTCCAAGCTATAAAATCGATACTTCACGAACCAATCTCGACTTATACACGGTGTATCTCGATCTAAACGCAAACAGATAGAAATAATAACGTTTGCCAATGCATACTTAACGGTCTTTATTAAAAGTGTGGCGGATGGGTCGCAAACAACGAGGCGTGACTTGAATGGGTCTTGGGATGCTTATTGAAAATTTTACGGTGTATTTTTATGGGGGGTTACGTGTGGGTAAGGTTATATGTGGGGTTACCTTGCATTATTCTGTCCAATATATACCGGGTCAAATCTAATTATTAGATAAGAACCAATTAAAAAATATACTGAACAGATATGAAAAAAAAAACCGGCCAAGTGCAAGTCGGACTCAGCGCGAAGGGTTTCGTACAGTTCACTAGGCCTAATTAAAATGTCTACCAATGCTTTTTTGGATGTCGAGCCCCCATTTATTATTATTATTATTTTATTTTTCGTTACAGCGGCAACGGTAATACATAATTTGTGAAAATTTCAACGCTCTAGCTATAACGGTTAATGAGATACAGCCTGGTGTAAGACAGACAGACAGACGGACAGCCGAGCCTCAGTAATAGGGTCCCGTTTTCACCCTTTGGGTTCGGTATCCTAAAAAAAGATTGTCGACTACGTACATAAGCAATTGTAATAGAAATCGCCTATCGGCCATCAATACGCTCCGGTTTACGCAAGTCAACATAATCAAAATGTCACCGCTAGTACATGGTGACGAGGGTAAAGGTTCGCAGGTACAACGGAAAGTATCCTTTTTTTATTATGTTTTTTTTTACACCGACTAGAATGGTTTAGATTGAGTATTGTTGAATATGTTTGCTTGTTAGAATTCGATTTGGATTTAGATATGTTTGATTAGGTATATCTGAATAATATTGTAAACCGGAATTGAGAAAACTTATGTCAATGTGAGGATTGATATATGTGTACCTAAGACGCGCACGAAAAAACCACTGAACAGATTTAAATGCAACTTTACAATACGGTACGTAGCGCAGAGATCAAATGGAACACAAAGCTTATATTATTTTAGGGTATCCTTTAAGTATTTTATCCAAGATGTGACGAATAATGCACCAAAAATTTCAGTTATACTTTAAATTAGTTACTCAAAATAATGTTTACTAAAATTTCAGAGTTCTCGTATTACGTTATTTTTCAATTACTCACGAACTCACGAACGATGTATGAAAACATAGATGTTTCATATTCAAACCAAGAGAACCCAAAAAAAGCCTTTCAACTCATGATATCATTAAGTGCGAGGGAGACGGCTAATATTTGCTAAGCCACCACGTTAAACGTTATTAAATGTAGGGTAGATTCCAATCGAGCGAGCACAAACACACTCTTGACTTTACAAACATCATTTAGCTCCAATGATATGTAATTACGTTTTTTAAAGAGACTTTTAAAAAGAAAATTCAGTCCAAAATAAAAAAAAATTAAGTATTTAACCTTTCATATATAGGTTTTTGATTATCCCCAAAATAGCTAGATTAGTAAATGTCTATTGATGTGAGGATGTTTTGATGAATGTTATAGTTAGGTACTGTTTCACGCAAAAACCACTAAATGCGATAGATTTGAATAAAACTTAACAATTTTGTGGCTTGCATTTACTCGTATTTTGCTTCATCCACATTCATCAGTCGGTTTAGAGCTGTAGTTTTAATCTACAACAGCTAGTCAACGTATTTACGTGTTTGCTACTATATTAAGGGCCTATTTCACCGCCTACAGATAAAATTTATCTGAAATATAAGATAATTTTATACCTGCCACTGCCTAAAGCGTCATGTTACAAAAAATAAATAGACATAGGTTTTTCAGTCAATGAAATTTTATCTGTATGTTGGGAAATGAGCACTAAGACCTATTTGCACAGTATGCAAGTAAATACACATTATATTCTACCTTTACAATAACAGCTATTCAAACAAAACCACCCAACAAATCAACAAGTAACCCAACAGTAGATGCAACCAGTCCGCCGATTCATTGTTACGCAAACAAGATACGTAGATAATATCGCGCGGTGCAGTTGCAGTCGGAAATTGCGTGCGGATGCATCCGACTAATTGCAACCGATGGAGGGAAAGTGTTGCGGTTTATACTAACTAGATGTGGCTTTGGAATAAATACTACTAATATTATAAATGTCTATGGGATGGATGTGAGATGTGTTTAAAACATAAAATGTAATTTTTTAATACTGGCAATAATAGGCATGATGACTAAAAATGTTTTTTCTTAAATTAAAAATGACAAAGATACACTGGTTTAAAGTTGCTCGTGGCGTCACTCCTCATTAGGATTTTTACGTAGGAGTAACGTCAATACCCCCCACTCCGTAACTTTGATGCTCTGTATCTTTGTATTTATTTGTGTATTTGATCTGGCAAAAAATGTGTTTTACATATTTTTTAATAGTCTAAAAGACGGACTAATTATTTTTTGAATGTAGTCATCATCCCTATTTAGTTACTTATAATGTAAGTATGGCAATACTTCCTTCTTCGTTTGTGTAACAATACAAGCAACAGTATGTGAATCTCGTGTTTTATTTGCTACACCTGAATATAAGGATCATCGCATCTTTCTTCAGTCTGTTTGTTACAGCACAATTAACTATGGTTTTAAATTAAAGATGTAAATCTATAGTTTTACTGTAACTCACACCATTACAGTACTTAATGAAAATGGATTAACCTAGGCCAATATCCTACTAATTTTATAAATGTAATTGTTTGTGATTTGTGTCTATGTATAGATGGAAGGATGTTTGTTACTCTTTCACGCAAAAACTACTGTCGATTTTCATGAAATTTGGAAATATTGTAGCATCAAATACCGCGTCATTTTGGGTTACCAAGATTTTTTTCCATGTCTCATGACTAAACTATGTAACTTTTTATATTTGGTTACCATCCTATTATGTACTAACCGCATTTACAGCAATAAAATAAAAAACTTCCTTTACAACCGGATCATTGATGCAGTAAAATAATATGCCGTATCTAGTATATCAAAGAAACGCTCTATTTCATAACTGAACAATAATTATAATGGAATGTAAGCGAACACATGTTATCTAACTATTTATTTACCGTAATCGGTGTAGTAGTTATATAATATAATTTATAGGTATACTGGGTGTAACAGAAGGGGGGTATAATGCCGAAACACAGCGATAGTCCTCATGAAAACGAACAACATTCCCCAAGGAACATGGGTCGTAACCCGAATAAAAAATGTTGGCCTCCCCGTACAAAATGTCCGATCAGCTGATCGAGTAAGTATAGGCGATCAAAATTTTTTTTTCGAGTTATGTCCCATGTTTCTTGGGGAAAGTTCAGTTTCATGAGGACTATTGCTGTGTTTCGGCTTTATACCCCCTTTCTGTTACACCCTGTATAAGTACGTAGATAACATACTTTTTTATAATTTAGCCTCATACGTTCCTTTAAAGTAAAAAACATTATGGATGTAGAAAGTTAACGGAAGAGAGGGACCATGGAGGATTTACATAGATCAAATAAAAGAGGGAATAGAAGTTGTGAAGTATCAGGTGCTCAAACGGACGGCAGAGTGGCGAAGACTCGACATCGACATCGACAGAACGAGACGCTCATAAACATTACGTAATTTTTTTTATCAAAATTTAATACATCGAAGTAGATTCAAGGAAAGATGGCGTGACGGCCTACACTCATTTAGGGAAGATCGGTGGGAAGCAAAAGTGGGAAGCAGCTTTTACCAAGTAGTGGGACGAAATAGGCTAATAATAAAAAAAATAGATTCTTAACGAGTTCTTTGCTTCATATCAATACCTAATACGAAAACATCAAAAATATTCTCTCAACATCCATAGTACCTAAATACACCCCCTTTTTCCAAACTTCGCCGGCACTTTATCCATGCAAAGTGGTGACAGTTTGACAGATTGCGTATGTCATATACACAGGGCTGAATTTAGTTGATGCATCGCAAAGTTTATTTTATAGGGTGCTTCGGGGCGACAGAGCCGCATTTGGAAGACCGATTTCAAAACCTCCAGTTTGACAGATTGCGTATGTCATATACACAGGGTGGAATTTAGTTGATGCATCGCAAAGTTTATTTTATAGGCGCTTCGGGGAGACAGGCCCGGATTTGGAAAGGCAATTTCGAACCTCAATAATCAAGGGACTAGATCTAACCACATAAAACTTAACAACTTCCCTGGAGTAACATGGGAACTGGGGAAATAAAAAAATCTATTTGCAAATAAAAAAGATGGTCAGATTATCTATATAGAAGAAATGTGGCTATTATCGTTTTTTGTGCCTTGGCAAAAGTTGTTTTGGTTTTTCGATGTTCGTATACTTACAAACATTAGGAAATCAGACAGACATGACAAATCATTATAGGTTCCGTTTTTTGTTCCATTTGGTTACGGAACCCTAAAACATTCATCTGAAAAGTGAAATCAACTTGTTTATATTTAAGAACTAGGCTCTTGTCTTGTTGCAAACACTTCAACGTCAACAAGTGAAAAAAATAAGAAATAATTACACATACATACATATCCGTCACGCTTCTCTCCCATTGGGGTAGGCAGAGACCATTTCCTTCCACTTGCTACGATCCAAACACACCTCTTTCGCTTCATCGACACTCATCAGTCGCCTCATACATGCTCGTCGGTTTAGGGTACTCTTGACATGGCCTTTCTTGAGCAAATATATACACGATAACATACAAGCTATCTTTATCTAAACAAATAAGTTTGAGTAATTTTTTCCACTTTAAACAAACTACCCTAAATCCACCCCAAGTGAAAGGCATCGATATTTCTTATCTGTACACCTCAGATCAAATAAATACGATAGATACACTCTTATTATAAGTGGCAATGTAAGCGAATGTTATAAACAAATGTAACAAAGAACATTTCTATTTCTAAAGAGTTTAAATGACTAAATCTTATCGGCACCAATAAAAAGAGAATGCAAGTAGAGCAAGCCTTGAATTTTCTTCTTTTGAAAAAGTTAAGGATTTTTATTAAGTAGACACATTAACAATTCAAATATTTCGATAATACATTTTTAAAGATAACGCTAGTGGTAGATTTCTCTAGAGAAGAATCTAGCAAAGAAAATGTTAGGTTAGTTTTCTAGTCAGGGAATATCGTACATTACATACATACTCTTACTCTCCCATCTCTCCCATCTCGGGCTAGAAAGAGAACACTTCCCTCCACTTGCTACGATACAAACACACTTCCTGCGACTTTTTTCGATACAAATTCATTGGTTGCCTCATTCATACATGCCCGTCGGTTTAGGGTACTCTAGTTAGAGTGACTTGGCCTTTCTTGAACAAGTTCCCGATTTGATTGAGGACACATTTCTTTCAATCATCAACATATCATCAATAGCTACATGCACGTCGGTAGTATCTGTATTATCTATATCTTTTATATAATCTAAGTGGGTACATGAAGTAGGGTGTGCTCTCCTCATTTACATAATGGATTCGGGACATAAATGATTTTGTTTGCACCAGACACCATAGACGGCAACTTTATCATATATTTCACAGTTTAAACGGCGATATTTTTTATACACTCCGCATTGGGAGTGTTTTCGTAATAGGTTATACTTTTTGGAATTAATGAGTTGATGGTGTGAAGTGTTTAGTTACTTAAATATTACCAGCTTGGTTTTTGTGGGTGGATTAATCGCTATCTTTGCCTTTCTTTCAACAATGATATGACACTACATAAGTGTTGTCAGACATAATGGGGATGATGACTACATTCAAAAGTTCAAAAAATAATTAGTCCGTCTTTTAGGCTATTAAAAATATATTCGAAACACATTTTTTACCTGATCGAATACATAAATAAATACAAAGATACAGAGCATCTAAGTTACGGAGTTGAGGGTAATTGACGTCACTCCTCGGTTTAAATCGTACTGAGGCGTGACGTCACGAGCAACTTTAACCCAGTGTATCTTTGTCATTTTTAGTTTAAGAGAAAAAAGAAAAAATACGTGTCGAATATTTTAAAATAATCTATGGGATGGACAAAAATTTTTTTTTATCGTCATGCCCATTATTTGTACATCAAAAAAACATAACCTAAATTAAAAATATACGAGTATACGTATATTTTTTAATTAAACATGCATCAATGACACATAAAAAGTCTAAAAATGATTATAAATTGGTACTTTGTGTAAGTATTTATTTCTACGAATATCAGCAAAAATATCTATTTTTATTATATAACAAATACAACCCACATTAACATCTTACTCAATTGAAGAAGTCATTAAACATAAAACTTTTCGTATCAAGTGAAGCTGTACAAAAATAAGTTATTTTTAACTTTTTGCGGGGTTACGAAAATGTTATTAGGGTCGTGATTTTTGTGTGGGCTTTTTTTTGACGTCATTTAACGTAGGTACTCTTCACAAGACGTCATTCGACGAGTAATAGACGAACAATATAGTTATATAATACCTATAGATACATAGAAAAAACTATAAGAAGAGAATAGAAGAGGAAAGATGATAGGGCACTTGATACGACACGACGATTTTTTAAAGAACATCATTGAAGGAAAGATTGAGGGTAAGAGAGGAAGAGGAAGACCAAGACGTACTTACTTCACTCAAGTGAAAGAGAGGATAGGCGTCGTGTCGTATCAGGAAGTGAAATTACTGGCAGAGGAAAGGCAAAGATGGCGTTTACTCCACCGACAAGAGCCTGGCTTTTAAATAAATGATGATGAGAAAAAACTATAGGTAATCTAAAAACACCACTGAGAAGAATGACGCTCTTACTTTTATGATGATGAATCTAAAAAAGTAGTATAGGATGAATAAATCTATCTATGGCAGAACTAGAGGCTGCCCGTGACTTCGTTCGTACGCATTTATCGTCATACCTTGGAAAAAAAATGCTGTCTTAAAATAATATACATAGCCTATGTGTTATTCTGATGTAGCTTTTATATACAATGTTGCCTATTTTCATCAAAATCTGTTCAGTAGTTTTTACGTGAAATCCTCATATCAAATACATACATACATACATCGGCACACTTTGACATTTATAATATTACTAGCTGTCCCGGCGAACTTCGTCCTGCCTTAGAATGAACTTTATTGTGTAGGAATAAAGTTCAAATTGACTCTACATTTTAGTAAGAAAACATTTGTTTGGGAAAAAGAAAAGGTCTGTTTTAGGGCTTTCCCGGCAATTATTCTAATTTTTCTTACCGTAAGAACCATCTTTGGACTTCAATGAACATTTTAAAAAAAGAATTAGCGAAATCGGTCCAGCCGTTCAGGCGTGATGCCGTGACAACGGAAAACGGGTTTCATTTTTATATACAGGGTGTAACAGAAAGGGTATATAAAGCCGAAACACAGCGATAGTCCTCATGAAACTGAACAACTTTCCCCAAGGAACATGGGTGGTAACTCGAAAAAAATTTTTGGATCGCCCATACTTACTCGATCAGCTGATCGGGCATTTTGTATGGGGAGGCGAAATTTTTTTTTCGAGTTACGACCCATGTTCCTTGGGGAAAGTTGTTCAGTTTCATGAGGACTATCGCTGTGTTTCAGCTTTATATACCCTTTCTGTTACACCCTGTATATAGATATATATATAGATTAAATGCTGCCCGCGACTTCGCACGCATTTATCGTTATATCTTGCAAAAAATATATGATATCGTTAAATAACAAAGCCTATTATGAAACCTATTATTTGTTATTCCTATGTGCAAGCTAAAATATTGCCAAGTTTCATAAAAATCTCTTCGTGTTACGAAAAAGAATAACAAACATCCTCACATACATCCATCCATCGGCACAAACGTTGACATTAATTTATAATGTTATATTAGGGTATGATGGAAACACTTCGCGAAACCACACACAAACATAACATTTTAAATAATTAGCGTAACAGTTTTACAAAGTACGTTTTACTAAGGTTCCATAACAGAATTTCGAATAATTATTCAAAATTACGAAAGTACTTTATTTCAAAAAAAAATCTCACACTCTCTCGCTCACTCTTAGCTCTTTTAATACCAAAATGAAAAGGAGCACTCCCGTGTTAGTACCGCGCTAGCCGGCATTATTTTATTACGGCGAAGTCCAAATAAAAATGCCAAATAAAACCGTGGCGGCACTGCAAACAGAATACGGGAAAGAATAATATTTACAACTTGTCGCTTTTGAAAAGAGATGTTAAGTTAACTGGTATTTCTGTCACTGTTATTGATGTTCTGTTACTTTTGAGATATTCGGCGAAAGGAAGACTAAAGAATTTTAACATTAAAAACAGATCCTATATAATTTTTAAAACAAAAAAAAAAGCATTTTGCTATTAAAATCCAACAATTTCAAAATAGATTTATGTAGGTACCTACTTAAAAAAGTGAGTTGTTACGTCATTTAATGAAATTGTTTGTTCAATGAAAATAAAAAAATATCATTTTCTACTTCTGTTACGAGTAAACAGTACCCATACATATTGAACCGATTTTCTGTATAACGAAAACAACTGAAATTCATGAAATACCTGTTATTTTATGAAGTATTGAATACCTGTTACACTACCTGTTATTTAGACGAATACGTTAAAACACACCACATTCCTATAGAAACGAAAACCCGGCCGTTTTCAAAAGACTTGAGTTTTCAAAGGGAAATATTCAATTAAGCTTGTCTCTGTAAATAACCGTATTATATCAATGGCCGACTTTAGATTAGGTTTGGATTGATGTAATGAAATGTGATTGGGACACGACTGTTTGGTCGAATTGTTTATCGTATTTCTTTTTTAATAAATAAAATATGAATGAAATAAGTAATATAATATTTACAAGCTTTTCTTCGGTCTTATTTCTAGATGAAGATATATGGAATATGGATGCTTTTTTCACTTGTACATGATTTTTCATAACATTAAGGCCCAGAACACATGATGAAACGCAACTGCAACGCAACTCTCAACAAAGTTACTTTTGAGTTGCATCGAAGTTTCTTTTAACTCAAAAGTAACTAGCAGTTTTAGTTGCGTTGCAGTTGCGTTTCACCGTGTGGTCTGGGTCTGAGTTAACCTTAAATAATAAAAAATAGAGGGTGTATTTTTCAAAATCACTAAATACAAAATAAGTTGTAGTACTCGTAGTTGTTTATAGTATCGACTGATGCAAAAATAATCATACTATTGGAAACAAGAGCACGCAAACAATAAATAAAGATTTACAATGTTTAATTGAAAAAATAAAGTCCACAGCATGTACATACTGTAGGTAAATTATTTTTAACACCATTTTTGTGGAACTTTGTGAAAGTGCAGTAAAAAATATGATTATGATTATAAATTCAGAGAGTCACGCGTAGTGGCAATGCCGAAAAAAATTTTCACCTCTCCATACAAAATGTCCGATCAGCTGATCGAGTAAGTATGGGCGATCCAAAAAAATTTTTCGAGTTACGACCCATGTTCCTTGGGGAAAGTTGTTCAGTTTTATGAGGACTATCACTGTGTTACGGCTATATACCCCCTTTCTGTTACATCCTGTAAATTCAGAGAGTCACGCGTAGTGACAATGCAGACTTACTTAGCCATCTTGTACTTGCTCCAACACAAACTGAATGATCGAAATTGGCAGGCCCGCATATCTCCTCAGCTAATATTAAATCATAATAAATTGATGATAAGAAGGAAGTAGCTGCTTTAATTCATTGTCTAGGAATGCAATTGTGACCCTTTACTATTCGAAACGATATCAATTTTATACTTAGGTATATGATTTACGTCAACGTATACTTATTTACTGCATTGTATGTTTTTTTAAGTAGGTAGTTTTTCCGTTAGAAAGAGACAAACTCTTATCTCAAATCGGCGCAAACTTTAACGTTTATAATATTAGTAGGATAAGATGAATAGATAGATAGAAATAATTTATTACACACAAAGAGATAGTGACAAAACTTAAAACTATAACATTATGCGCAAAGGCGGGATTATCACTAAAAGTGATCTCTTCCAGACAACCTTTGGAGTAGGACTAGTTTAAGAAGACTGTAGAGCAGAGAATGGTATAAAATGTTACATTTATTCCTATCATTCTAAAAAAGACAAAGACGATCTGCACCATCCGTCTGGCCGCTTATGCACAAGAGCCTTTATTATAACAAGAATAACTCAAAAGATTCCAATCTCCGCATTTCCCTAATTGAAACCGAAAGAACCTGTCAGTTTTCAATAACTCCTCACTCTTGCGACCCGCGCGAATCAAATTGGGACGCAATCCGTTTGAGTAGGCTTACAGGTCGGGTGTCAAGTGAACTCATTTCCGTGAGACTGTGGCGTCTCTAATGGGTGTGAAATGACGACTCTTTGATGTATGATCTTGGGATAAAGGTTGTCGTATAGCGGTAGCGTTGAAGAGGCGAGTTTATTTCATATTTATTTACTGTATGAATACAACAAGAGACGTGGAAAACTAACGTCAAATGACGTCTTCGCATAGACCTTCGTGTCAAGTGACGGAAGCTAAACGCTCACTCAGCGGTTCCAAATGAGCGTTATCATTGTAATAACTAACCAGTAGAAATAGTGATAGTTACGCTGTGTTTAATCAGAGGCAGTTTTTTTTGTGAGGAAAAAGCAATAAATCAAATCAATAAAAAAAAAAAAAACATTCAATCTTCTTACAACAAACAGTTAAATAAATAAATAATAATAAATAAATAGTGGCAACACTGTAGCGTCATCCCTGTCAAATTAACTTGAGAAAAACAGGACGACGCTACAAAGTGGCAACTTTGTAGCGTACGTAATTGCAAAACCAGAATTAGCAAAACTTTACATAAGCGTATGCGGTAATATTTTCATCGCCTTCACTGTGTTACAAGCTTAAACCTTTTTTTGTTATTTAGCTTACCGTCACGGCAATATTGTAAACTTGGCAGCCGATATAGTACATAATTAACCATTTCCAAACCGGTGAAATTGGAAACAGTTTTCCTTCATCCACATCAAAGCTATATCTTTCTTAAATAATAAAGCAAAATAAATGTTTTTATTATTTTTTGATTTCACGCTTTAAAATACAACTAATATACGAATGTTATGTTTAACGCTTGAGATGAAATTGAGTACGCTTACGTCAATTCACGCAAAATCTTATTTGACGTCAATTACTGTCCAATGCCACTCACATACCAAAAGTGCAGAGTCCAGAACAAAACAGCACCGCACGACGAAATCATAACGCGGAGTGAACTTAGTTTAAACATAGATGCTAAATGAAGGCATACGTCAATTGACGTTGTCAATTTGTCTTTGAAGTTGGTAACTAATATTACTATTTTTATAAATGATTGTATTTTTCATATTTTATTTTTGCATTTTTTGTAATTTAATTTGTAAATAAATTGAAAAATGTACACCAAATATAAGACGTTGTCACGTCAAAATATAACATATATACTATATATTATATATAACCTATATATTTGCAAAAAAAAACAACATTTATACATTGTAACACGGCTAAATTCAAAAACGTCAACGATAAAATTTGTAGCATGCACCGCGCGTGCATTCCTACATACCATCATACATGAATGGAGCCCACACATTTGGCGTTTGTACAAAATTTAAAATTAGTTCCACGGTTTTATTCCTACTAATAGATACGTGTTTTCGCTTCTCTGACTCACTTCGCCTTTGATGAATATTATTAGAGTTTCTCTTCGTTAAATGTAAAAACCAACGATTTAACACTATTTTGGAGGTTTAAATAACAAAAAGGAGACTATTACAAATTACGGGAAGTTTTTCAAACATGCACGAGGCTACTGATGAATGTACTTCGCTTCATCTACATTCGCATTATTCAAGGAGTATATTAGAATTAGAATTTGTTTATTGCAAGTCACAAGTTGGGTAAGGTGTTAGAAAGTCATATGTACCTACATGTGACGCCCTGCAAGGGCACAGCTAACAAGAGGCCAAGTAGTTGCAAGTTACTTAAAAACTTTATCTTAAACTACTAGTAGATATATTAGTAAATTATAATAAAGTATTATACAATTCAGAATATAACTTAGGTAGACCTATTTAAGTGTGTTTGGGCCTAATAAGCACTAATAAAGAGGAAACATATCGGCCACATTCATCAGTTTAAGTATGTTTGGATTGTAGCAATTGGAGGGAAGTGGTATCTGTTTACCCCGATGGGAAAGAGGCGTGACAGATGTATACAAGTTTTTTTAATGTCATTTTCTGATTCATATTTCCTAGGGAAAGCTGTTCAGTTTCATCGTCAGATTACATACTTACATACATATCCGTCACGCCTTTCTCCCATAGGGTTAAGCAGAGACCATTTTTTTTCTACTTGCCACGATCCAAAAACACTTCCTCCGCTTCATTCACATTCATCAGTCACCTCATGCACGTCAAATAACGTCCCTAGATTTTTGTCAGATATAACACCCTGTATATCAACATTGTATAAGTAAATCTAAAGTTAGCGATAAAACAGATGAGCCGTAAGACGAAGTAACGAAATAAAACAGCTAGAAACAAACTTCAAGCTACTTATATCACGTGAGCGAGAAACTCTCGCGGCGTGAGATAACTAACATACAGGCTGTAAGGTTAGTGAACTAAATTATTATCATCATCATATTCATATTCATATTCATTTTTATTCAATAACAATAACATAATTGTGTTCGAAATTACATAGGTACATAAATTATCACCTTATATCTAAATCTATAATTTCACATTTTTACATGTAAGTACTTATAAAAATGCATTTATCTATGTCCAAATCATATATTGCTCATTATTATATCACTACTATATTTTACAGTAAGGACAACAGAAATAGAAACGAATATTCGACAGTTAGAAATCATCTACACTATACAGACACTTATTCAACAGAAGCTTTTTTAATTTACGTTTAAATGTGACTAGCCTTACAATGCTTTTCAGTTCGATAGGCAGTTTGTTATATAATTTTACAGCTTGATAGCGAGAGCAATGCTTGGTTATATTCATATTGGGTACAATCGCTTCTTTCAATAATTTATTTCTAGTTGTTTGCCTCAGATCATATTCCGCATCAGTTTCAAAGGTGCTTCTACGTTTTATTAGTCCAGTCAGCACAACCAGAACATATAGACTAGGTACTGTAAGGATGTTTAATTTTTTAAAGTATTCCCGGCAAGACTCTTGTGGTGGTATGCGTACAATAGTGCGTATTGCTCTTTTTTGGATGACAAATGCCCGATTCAAGTTATACTTGTAGCTGTTTCCCCATAATGCTATACTATACCTAATCTTTGATTCTATCAAGGCGTAATACACTGTTTTCAGCTGTTCCACCGACAAGACATCTCGCAGACTCCGCAGAGCATAACAAGCTGAGCTCACTGATTTCTCTATTAGTGCTACCTCCGACTTCCAATTTAAAAGATGGTCTATAGTGATACCTAAGAATTTTGTTTGAGTGACGGTTTCAATTCGCTCATTATTCAGTGTAACTGTTAATTTGTCTTTATTTCTAGACGTGGATTTGAAAAGAAGAATATTTGTTTTAGAAAGATTTAATGTCAAATAATTTGCCTCAAACCACATGTGAAAGTTAAATAGAGTTTCATTTACTAGGGAGTTCAGGTCACCTATGTTGTTTGCTGATATTATCGCATTCGTGTCGTCTGCAAAATTAACCACCTCAATTGTCTTCTGATCATTATTTTTATTATATATGTTATAAAGCAAATCATTTATGAATATAATAAAAAATACGGGGCCTAATACAGAACCTTGTGGAACTCCCTGAGTGATTTGTACCATTTTAGATGATACAATAATCTCTTCACCTTCAGAAGTTTGATCTTTCATTACCACAAATTGCTTTCTATTTTTTAGATATGACGTAAATAATTTTAGAGCTTCTTGTCTTATACCATAATGTTCAAATTTGGCTAGTAGTAGATCATGATTAACGGTGTCAAAAGCCGAACTCAAATCTAGGAATAGTCCCGCAACCTTCCTTTTACTATTTAATTCGCATATTACATCGTCAATTAAAGTATCAATAGCATCGTAGGTTCCGATCCCTCTCTGAAATCCAAACTGTCTTGGGTGCAATATTCCATTACGATTTAAATGTGAGACTAGACGTACCTTTAACAATTTTTCAAATATTTTAGATACAGTAGGAAGTAGCGATATGGGTCTATAATTTTTTGGATCTGTTTTGTCCCCTTTTTTATAGACTGGTACAATTTTTGCTAGCTTCAGTTGTTCAGTTGTAGCATCAGCCCTTTTAACGTCCCCGCTACAAGAGCACGAATTTACTCCCATACGAGAGTGATGGACCGTGAAGCTAAATATAAAAAGCCAAAGAAAATCAATAATATAAACAATATTCAAGCTCGCCTCTCTTTTAGGTTAAGCAGAATCTCTAGTGTGTTTAGCACACACACATTATGCAAGCATTTACAGAAAATTACATACAGGGCGTTGTTGTCTCTATGTCGAAATATAAGGAAGGTAAACTGCCCTTGAAACTGAACAATCATTCCGCGAGAAACACGGGCCGAAATATGATAAAACAAATCTAACTTCTCAGTACCCGATTGACGTAAGCATGGGAAGACTAAGACTAAAAAGTCGAAAAAGTAAGCGAACTTTTTCCTTCGTTTGAGCAAACCAGTCACGTCTTAGCGTCCGTTTCACAATTTACAGATAAAACTTAACCGACAGATAAACCTATGTATATTTCATAAAACATGACGTTTTAGACAGAGAAATATGTCAGATAAATTTTATCTGTAAATGTTGAAGTTGTTGAAGAATGTTTAGTCTTCCTCTTTATTCGCCAAACATCCCTCCCGTTTGTCCCCCCACACATTTGCTAGTTACCTTAACAGGGTTTTAATTTAAATTCTCTGTCGTCCCGACGATAATTTTAATTACAAGTTGCTATAATAAATAACGCGGCAACCTGCGGGCGGGATATTAAACGGTGGGCAACATCGCCCAACGAGGAACTTGTACGTACAAACTTTTTCCAAGACAATTTGTAAGCAGATTCTGTTTGCGATTACTTAAACAAAGGAAATATAGGGTAAGATGTAGGATATGTGAGCATATAAGATAAATAAGATAAACAAAACAAACACGTACTTAGATCTGATAAATAAGGATACAAATACCAAATTTTATAATTAGGTACATCTATAATTACTATATTATATCTATAATGGGAGAAAGGCGTGACGTGACAATTATCTATTTATGTATGTATAATTTTAACAATACAATAATTATAACAATTCTCTAGAATATCTACTAAAAGATAAAAAAAATATAGAAAATAAACTCAATACAGTCTTGCTACGAACATACGAATTCGCTGGCGGACTCTAGCAGTGTTATTTAATGTTGAATTTGTTTTATAACATAAATACATACTTATACATCTGTCACGCTTTTTTTCCTATTTAACTGACAGATAAACCTATTTCAATTTCACAAAAACCGCCGTTTTAGATAGTGACAGGTATAAAATATCTGTCAGATCATCTGTAAATGGTGAAGGGCTAAGACTAAGTATAACTTACTACTCGTACAGATCTACCAAGTCACCTGTGAAACGGCCGTTGTCGGAACTACGGCCACTAATACGGAAATGTCAAATTCCAGAACTGCTGCGATTGGTAGAAATAAAATTTTGTATTACTACTAGCGCCGCCAATCTTTTATGAAGGTGCACACATTCCTAGGATATTTTACAACACATCTTCAACCACAGAAGAAAGAACATAAAACCGAGCATTATCTTTATTTTACAATAACAGCAACGGATGCAATCAGTCACGTACCCGGACATATGTCAGAATTGACACGGACACACCGGTGTCTTATTTGACACTTGTGCCCAATTATTTTTTCGTGGGCGCTAACTGAGATTATTTTTGACTCGGTGACCTAGCGTATACGATATGACACATATGCTTAAGTTCTAAAATGCATGATATCTGTGTTTATTTTAAAAATATTTTTTAAGTAAAAACTTGCATTTCACAGAAATGGTTGGACGCTACCGGAGACCGTGGTAAATGGAAAATCGCGGAGGCCTTTGCCTCGCACCAGTGGGATCTTAAGGTCTATCTACACACATCCGCCCCGTGTCCGGGACGTGTTGACACACGTTGTCATGAAGACGTGTGTGAACGAATCCATAGAAAATGTATGGAATGATATTTTTTCCCGGACACGACACGGGCACGGCCCGGCCCGGACCGGCCTGGAAAGTCAATTATATTAATCAACTTTCGATTGGTGCATTCATCAAATTGACTACTTACGTCAATTGACGACAAGTTTATTAGGCGGAACGTCAATTGACGTCAAACATCACAAACTGCAGAAGTGAATTCAGTTTGACGCTTCACTTCTTCAAATCCTTCCTTAACGTCCCCACTACAGGGGCATGAGCATACTCTCATACAAGAGTATTAAGGCCGTGATCCACTATGCTGGCTCAATGCGCGTCCAAATCCAAATAATTGTACCAAATTTTTTTTTTGTTAGCCAATAAGATCCCACTGCTGGGCAAAGGCCTCCCCAGCGACTTTCCATTTAACACGGTCTCCGGTAGCGGCCCGCCATTCGCGTGAAAATGCATCCAGATCGTCTCTCCATCTTTTTCGAGGTCTACCTCGGCGTCTGTGACCATCTAGTGGCGCCCATTCTGTTGTTATTTTTGCCCAACGATCTGGATAAAAATTGAAAACATAAATTATTTAAAAACTTGCGAAAACCAATTTATTAACTGAGAACATCTTCTTAATAAAAAAAAAAGCTCAAAAAGCAATCACTAACACATCACAGCCATCGATCAACGTACCGACTTCGTACAAAACTTTGTACCGACGTAAGTTGCCGCCAAATATTTATCATGAGAGTAGGCTTATTTCGAGTTTACTTGGTTTATACGTCAAATTATAAGAACATAGTTCTAAATCTCAAAATATGACTAATATTTAATCTATAAAATGTTTTATTTACACGTATTTACTAAAGGACAATGGGCAAAATGTATGAACCGTGGGCCCACTTCCAATAAAAATGACTTATATTTTAAATTAAAGGTGTATTATTTAAACAAACCTTTATTTTAACATACATGTCATTCTTATAGGAGGGTGGGCCCAATTTGCCCATTGTCCTTTTACGTATTATTTTAATACTTGCTTCCTACTTAAATCTCAAAATTAATAAAAAGTGCTATATAGAGGTACCTATATTATGTATAGGTACTCTTAGACAGTACCTACTTATTACAGTCTAAGCTAAACTATCCCGCTCCAAAATTTGGCTTTTTGTAAGTTATTATAGGCAATTGCACATCAGCGCCTCTATTGACTACTACAGCTAATTAAAAATCGCCAACATGCTTCTCTTTCTTCCAAGTTATAGCTTACTACACAAGCCAAGAGTAAAGCTACAGTTATAAAAACGTGGAAAATTCCATGACATTAATTACTTAGCAGGAAGCGAAGACTTAAATTTTCTAAGTGCTGTTACGAAAATGAAGCTAAATGCACGAGGATAAAAGACTGAATAAAAATGAGAAAGATATTTTTAGTGCAGCGTCACTTGATCTTTAAAATTGTTACTTATGCTATGTTTATGCCGATGGATGAATGGATATGAGGATTTTTGTTACTCTTTCACACTAAAACTAATGAACAGATTTTAAGTTAAAATTTACAATATTTTAGCTTACATATCAGAATAACACATACCTTTTTTTTACATGGGGAAATCCGTTATGCATACCCTTCGTCTCGGAGAAAGACGAAGGGTTATGTCGGACTCGCACCGACCAAAACCCCATGGTGTTTCTTCTCTTCGCCATAAGCATACCTATAGTCTAACTTTTCCAAAATGTCACAATAAAGGCGTAAGATGTCGCGAGCAGCTTTAACCCCGTTATTACAAAACGAGTTTTTAATTTAAATAGTTCTAGAACTAATGTAATTTTCTGACGATTTGTCTATAGCTGAAACGTCATTTATCTGAGTTAGTACTAGAACTACATAAAACTCGTTGTATTAACAGGGTATGTATTTAATAAAAATATTTATCTCCAACTCAGGATTTAGGTACGTGGTCTCTGCCGACCCAATAGGAAAGAAACGTCACAGTTATATGTATGTAAAGGTGCGTACACACCATGTAACACACCATGTAACATAACATGTTATTTAACATTGTTATATGTGGACACTGAATGTTATAAAACATGGTATTGGTAACATGTTATTGATATGTACAACAATGTTATATAACTTTGATCGCGCGTCCTCTCGTGTCGACATTGTGGATTGTACTGAAGAACGACAAACGACAATGGTTATATAACATTGTTTTATTGCATAGTTATTCAAATGTGTACAGTATTATTTTATGTTGCAATGTTGAATAACAAGGTTACATAGTGTAGACGTGTTATAAAACACAAGTTAAATAACATGTTACATGGTCTGTACGCACCTTAAGGATGTATAATAGAGCAACCCTACAGAGTTTTTTGCTAGGTTCTTCTCTGGGGAAAACTGCATTCTTGCGAATCTAGTATTAACTTTAAAAAATGACCCATCCTAAGTGTTGTCAAACCCATCACACACATTAAATACAATTTTCATTTTCATTTTATTGTACATAAATAATAAAATAAGCTTTCTAATAATATCACACATGAATAAAATCAAGGAAGCGGGAAAATTGGAAAATACTTATGAACGAACATATGAAAATTTAATATAAAACCCTCATTAAACTTGAAAAGGTAAACTTCCGGAAGGTTTTCAATCGGAACGCAATTACGAAGCCTTAATTGCTTGTTATGTTACATTCAAGTTAGGTTTATCGATTTTATTAACATACTTGGAAGTTATTTATAAATATGAAACGTTTGTTTTAACTTGAAATGTATTTTTGATTTTATATTTTTAGCTTATCGGTTATTACTTTCCTCCTAATTATTGAATCACTTATAAAAAATACTTTTGATAGTCACGGGTGTTTCTAATACATACATACATACATATCCGTCACGCCTCTCTTCCACTGGGGTAGGCAAAGACCACTTCTACTTAGGTATTATGGAAAATATGGCTATCTACCAATAAATAGGCACAAAGGATAGATTTCTACAAGTATTATAAAAAATATGAATTTTAATATTTAGTTTATATATTATAATTACATATGAAAACTCACATAAATATTCTGCTTCAATACATTCCTTAGACGGATGTGTGTGAACTTACCTGAAAAAATGAAGACAACAATTAATTTTTTATGAATAATAATACAATAATCAAAAATGAATTTATCGAATAGGTACTTTTTACACGACTACGGCGAAGCCAAAAGGAAGTGTAATGTGTTTGGCAGTCTATGTATGAATGTATGTATGTATGTATGTATGTATGTATGTATATATGTATGTATGTATGTATGTAAGTTTTACACTCAAATCCCCACACCCTCATTCTTTTTTTTACATATTTCGTCGCAATCAGTGTAACCCACTGTTTAGCAGAACACCAAATGTGTCAAAAAATGACATTGACACTCCGCCGACACACAACTGAGGATATTGTAGGACATTGGCGAAATTGAGTCTATACATCAGACGCCACTAATCAAATATTGAATTGAATTGAGGATATTGTAATTTAGCAGACTTGGGCCCCTGGTTAATACCTACGCTAGAATACACTCAAAACGTAACTGAAAGGTACCCATTTCATCCGTATAGCGTAATTAATTTCTGTATCATGTTCCAAACATCCCTCTCACTTTGATAATCAAACTAAATTTAACTAGTTTAGATCTACAGTCACGAATAATAATATGCATAAAGGGTGACTTTAAATTAGTCACAAACAACTTTTACTATGGGATCAAGGTCGAAATCATTCAAAAAATGTTGAACTCCCCATACAAAATGCACTAGCTTATAGTATGGGAGAACAATTTTTTTTGTGATTTCGACTTTGGTCCCATAATAAAAGTTGTTTGTTATCACGAGTACATGCATATCCTTTTCTATCGTTCACTAATAGGCATGACGACAAAAAAAAATGTTTTAGGCCCATCACATAGTTTATTTTTAAATATTCGACACGTATTTTTTCTTTTTTCTCTTAAACTAAAAATTACAAGGATACATTGGGTTAAAGTTGCTCGTGACGTCACGCTTACGTACGATTTTTACGTAGGAGTTACGTCAAAACCACTCCATAACTTTGATGCTCTGTATCTTTGTATTTATTTATGTATTTAATCAGGTAAAAATTGTGTTTCAAATATTTTTTAATAGCATAAAAGACGGACTAATTATTTTTTGAATTTTTGAATGTAGTCGTCATCCCCATTGAAAGTCACTTTGTATACTGCCAAAGTATCGTAACTTCAGTTGTTTCAAAAATATACATTTACCTATCAATTTGTTCCGTATTAGGCCAGCGTGGTGGATTACGGCCTAATCACTCTTATGCGAGTAGGCTTATGACCCTGTAGCGAGGACGTTGAAGGGCTGATAAGGATCAATTTGTTCAATAATTGTAAGATTGTTGGTTGTATTCTAAAACAAATTGATGAACACATATTTTTGAAACAATAGAAGTTACGATACTTTGAAAATGTGTCAGTAAATAGATATTATTGCTCGTGACATACACCTATAAGGACGTAAGATTAATTCAAACCGAAACACATAATTGTTCCAGTTGTGTTTGAGATTGACGTCAAATGACGCTTCCACATCATACGAAGTGTCAAGTGACGTTAACAATACCCTGTTTTTAACTTAGTAAGCAAAAACAAAATGATAGTAAAAATAAGTAAGTAAACATCCGCCTAATCACTCTCGTATGAGAGTAGGTTCGTGCCTTTGTAGAAATTAAAAAAAAAATGATATGTAGTTATGTATGTATTCTGTATTATTTACACAACCCGCAACCATTATTACCTATTACTCGCTATTTCTTACCCTAAGATTGCCTGGAAGATATTGCTACCTAGCAATAAGGCCGCCTGTTGCTTTTTATATTCTTGTTTGTGTCTGTACCTTATATCTTTTTGTGCAATAAAGAATATTTGTATTGTATTGTATTGTTGAAATATGTTTCTAACTTCACGCGAAGACATTAAAAGTCCATAACAAAAGTAGCCAAGTAATTGAATATTATTTCAAAAAACACATCAAAGTACTTATAAAACAAGAAAATTAACAATTAATTTCACAAAAACAGACTTCCTCGAACGGAATTGAAACTTTGAAGTATAAGGTTTCTCTTTGTCAGTTTATTCTGAATAGTAACAAATATAAAACGTAGCAATGAGTTTAATTAAACGGTGGTATTAAACAACGCGACAAGAAACCGCCGAAGGAAGAAATTCTTAAGAGTAATGAACGGGTTAAGGTGTAAGACGTCGCGGATACATACCTACATACATATCTGTATGTAGGTATGTATAAATACATTCTACATAAATACATTCTCATCTGTCAAGTTCTCATCGGGGTAGACATAGACCACTTCTGATAAATGCGCTACAATATTGCACAGTTTCAGTATTTTATTGCGTTAAACAATAAAAAGGAAGAAAATAGGCAATTGGTCTCTGCCTACCATGTTGGGAAAGAGACGTGACAGCTATGTATGTAAGTATGTAGGTATTGCCATTGCTCAAAAACATTATGGCAAAAATTGGATAAATCAGCCACGTGAAGAACCATATCAGTGACTGATAAATTGATTGTGGACGCAGTTGACGAAATCGACATGGGATGAATGAAATGGTGCTCGCACACTGCATTTAGAATACAAAATGTTCGTTAGTAAATGTTTACAAACATTTCAAGTAAAAAAATGTAAGTAAACATTTTATAACATGCAATATGGTAGCACCATGTGAAATAAAAATCTTCACAATCGATTCTTGCATCCATCAGCACAAACAGTAACGTTCACATTACTAGAATATTTCAAGTATTTGAACCCCGCTGGCTCCCTTCCCCTCAACCCTCGCACCACCATTATCAAGCTCAAATTGGAAGAAAGCAATTAGTTACGGGCGAGCAACAAATAGAAGGTACGTACTACGACCGTACTAGGTACGTACAAATTAAACCGAACCCAAACGTCCCGTACCATTCGTTATAATTAAACATCCACCTGAAATTCGAAGAGTTGAATTTGTTAGGTGTCTTGGTGGAGACGCTTTTGTATCTTTTTAGAAGGTATTGTTTAATTAGATGACGATACTTTAACTGATGATTTTAATCGTGATAATAAACAACTTTTAAAGATAGGACGGCAGAAAACAGAGCAGAGTGGCGTACACTCCACTGACAAGAGCTAAGTACGCTCTTAAATTTGATGATGATAATGATCAAATTGTCGCAATATGTGACCACTATCGAGTTGCCCAAAAAACTTGCTAGATATGTAGGTATGTAACTATAATCTGGATAGGCATCATTTTTAAAATCTTCTATTATTCCGCATTTCAGTTCATTAGTAAAACTTTTTATTTCTTAAACCTAATGACGCACGAGAGACCCAGTAGTAGGGACCTTAAAGAGCTGATGATGCCGAATGATGCACAAACAAGCTTAAAACTACACTATTTAAAAATTCAATTCCATTCTATCTATCAAATTACAAAAAAGATACTCAATATCTCCATCTCCACAATTCTGCCCTTGTTCCAAAATGACAAACGACACAGTTAGACACATGTCGGTCGACGCGATCTGTCGCGATGATAAATATAGACGCTCGCACCATATTTTGTCTCTGTCAATTGCAGTTATTTCCTATAAGAGTGAGTGATCGAATGGATTTCTGATGGTGTACGACGTCTTGTGAATTGTTTTTGAATATAGAATGGCGTTTAATTTGTTGTAAGTTGTGAATTTCGATATTACTTAAGTTCTTTCAATTGCTAAACTGTGATCTATGAAGTGATCAGTTGTTTATCTCATGATTTATTTTATTAGGCTTCCCGTGATTCCTCCATATTTCGGCAAAACATAATATTATCTTATTTAAGCCATCATGATCCTACTGCTGGGCAAAGGCCTCCCCCGCAACTTTCCATTCAACACGGTCTTCGGTAGCGTCCTGCCATTCGCGTGAAAATGCATCCAGATCGTCTCTCCATCTCTTTCGAGGTCTACGTCGGCGTCTGTGACAATCCATTATCTTAAAATATTTTATACACAGATTTTATTGAAACTTCACTTTATTGTAGCATTTGCAATAGAATGATTCATATGCTCCTTAATTTAAATATGTTATTCAAAGACACGATGCAAAATTTTATCCACGCTTCCAAAATTTCAAGCAAAATATAGTCCTATAGAAAAGAGAAGGTATTCATGAATTAAAATACGAAGTCAGACTACAACTTTCGAGGGAAATTCGTTGCTGAAATAATACTGTCGCCCGACATTCAACAAAGCAATGAATTATAATACCGTTAAGACGTATTTTTATCGAGTTACTAATATGTTGCATAAAAGTAATTGTCCGATTTTGGTATTGCATAACAACTTTTCGCAGACGTATCATATCGCCGAACTTCTTTTCGCATAATTTTGTTATCAATACATACATTTCGCATAATTTTCTATGTCAGAATATTAATTTCACAGAACTTTTTTTGGACTAATTTTGAATGGCATAATATTTATTTCGGCGAAAACTCTTTTTGATTTATGCTATTGTTTTAAGTTATTGATTTGCATTCCCAGTTTTTCATGATTATAAATTTTAGTACCTACTTGTCTACGTATATTGATTCCAGTTTATTACTTTCTTGATTTTCTTGACTTGAAATCTTGACTACAGGATTACTTTCTTGGTGTCAAAATCATGAAAATTTAAGCGAGCTTGCAAACAAACAAGCAACATGCAAGCAAGCAAGCAGAATGCAAGAAAGCAAGCAGCATGCAAGCAAGCAAGCAGCATGCAAACAAGCAAGCAGCATGCAAACAAGCAAGCAGCATGCAAGCAAGCAAGCAGCATGCAAGCAAGCAAGCAGCAAGCAAGCAGCATGCAAGCAAGCAAGCAGCATGCAAACAAGCAAGCAGCATGCAAGCAAGCAGCATGCAAGCAAGCAAGCAAGCAAGCAAGCAGCAAGCAAGCAAGCAGCATGCAAGCAAGCAGCGTGCAAGCAAGCAAGCAGGGATGCAAAAATCATGTTCTAACCTAACCTATCCTATTGGGGTTGCCTGGGAGTTTTTTTTTTCTCTGCGGGGGGCTTTGCCCCCCGAGCCCGCCCTCGGGGCTCCGCCCCCGGACCCCCTCCGCCCCTCACTCGTTGCCGCCACTACGAATTTTACAAGATTATTATGCCACATTAAATTCTGCCAAATGAAGTTCGGCGTACTAAATATATGCAATATCATATTCTGCCAAATTGTTATTATGATTGCTGACTGTTATGGAAAGTATATATTTATGCAAAATTATAATTCGATTATTTAAAAATCTGCGATATTGGTTATGCAAAGTGTATTTCGAACAATCAATATTATGCAAGATAAGGGGAACCCATTTTTATCATTTCATTTCTCAGTGGCTTCGTCAGATTTTATTTCGTGTCGCTTCGTGGATTTTCTTAAATGACTTTAGGTATGATCCACCAGCGCGCTTTCGTTTTCGTTTTCATGTTCAGCTTGCGATTCAATTTTCAGTTCGTTTTGCGTCAAGCGCTGTGCCCTGTTTGACACATTTTTAGGCGTGCGCTTTTGTATGCGCTATGGTTTTTCAGGCATGCATCAAATGAAAACGCAAGATGAACGTAAAAGCGCACTGGTGGAGACATACCTTTTGGTAATTCGGTGTCTGTTTTGTCTTGATTCTTCGGGCATATTATTTAGATTTATGGTTATTAAGTATTATTTCTCGAGGTCTTTTGAATATTGATTAGAATATTGAATGGAATTACCTTTTTTAATACTAAGTACTTTATAACTTTTATTATTCTGTAGGTGCTTTTTACAAAAGATTACAAAAGCTCCTTGTTATCATTTGTAAGTTGTATATAATTTTTTTAAGTGGCATCTACTATTGTTCAAGTTGTACTTACACATATATATGTGTATATGTAAGTAAGTAAAAAAAAAATGTGTATTTATGTGTGTGTGTATAATATGTTTTTTTTCTTTTTTTTTATAATTTATTTCGTCTTTAAAGTTTCAATCAGTATAACCCAACCTTTGAAATTTCAGGTTAAACTTCAGGTAACCTCACAAAAAACCTGCTTTAAAAATCAGAATAATTTCAATTCATCAAAACCCCTCTCACTCTCACAAATGCCATATTTAATTGAAGCCGGTCAAACGGGATCCTAAACAAACACTCACTTAAATTACAAAAGTCAATTTACTAAGCAAATACCTTCAGAATACTAAACTACTAAGTTTTAATAAGTTGGCAAACTTACGCACAATTCCGTAATGAGTTTATAGTGTTAAGTTAGAGCTCGGAAATGGGTTGGATTGTACTTATATGGGTCAAGGTATGTTTATTATAATTCTACTTTAATTATTAATAATATTATAAACGTCAATGTTTGTGTCGATGGATGTGAAGATGGTTGCTACTATTTCACGCAAAATCCACTGAACATCGTGTTATGTACAAGGCTACTTAATAAAAAATAGGTTATATTATACCTATAGTAAACATCCACCTACCTTAATAATATTACAAATGTAAATGTTTGTGCCGAAGGAAGGATGTATGTTTGTTACTCTTTCACACGAACATGTCTGAACGGATTTTGATGAAAGTTGGCAATATTTTGAGATATTATATTAATTTTCCAAGACATAGCGATAATCGCGTACAAAGTATGACATCAAACGCAGTAAAACTCTGCGCTGTGTTTCGCCCCATTCATTACTTTTCCTTGGTCCAACAAAGGCTCATCATCATCATATATTTAAGAGCCAGGCTCTTGACGGTGGAGCAATCGCCATCTTTGTCTCCCCTCCGCCAACAATTTGACTTCCCGATACGACACGACGTTAATTTTTCTTTCACTTGAGCGAAGTAAGTACGTCTTGGTCTTCCTCTTCCTCTCTTTCCCTCAATCTTTCCTTCATCGATGTTCTTTAAAAATTCGTCGTGTCGTATCAAGTGCCCTATCATTCTTCCTCTTCTATTTTCTATTGTTCTCAAGAAAGGCTATCCTGAACTAAATCAAAGGAAACAGCGACAGGAAAATTTTAAATCGTACTAATTTTTCAAATACTTGTAATATTTTCAACATGAAAGTTACGCATCTTTCCAATTGTGGCAGGCAGTCACCCCTTTCCACACGCTACGATCTTAACACACCTCTTTCATCCACATCATCAGTCCCTTCACATGCAAGCTTACAGCACCAATGATCGACACTTTAACAAACGACCCTGTTACGGACATGGTATTACAAATAGGGTACGTAACCTATAATCGTCACGGGCACCAGATATTGTGAATAGGCCATTGTGCGGACGATTCTGGTCGATATCTCACTAGCACAGCGAGGGTTTTGCGTCGATAGTGCTCTCTATAGCCGTTTACACAACACTAGCAGCTCAGTCCGGTTACTACATACATACATACTCACACTCATAGCGATACATATAGATATACATAGGTACATAATAGAGTACCCTTAACCGACGTGCATGTATGTGGAGTGATGAATGTGGATGAAGCGCAGAAACTATGTTGCAATAGTTTGCATTGTTGTAAGCGGAGGGAAGTGGTCTTGGACTTCCCCGGTACATTTATACATATCTGTTAAACTTCTCTCTCAACGGGAGGAAAATATTAAATGGTTACAAATTCTTGCAACCTTTCTACCTGTTTAGTAAATCACGCAACAGCTTTTGTCTTTTTATTTGATACTTCGAGCACCCATAACAAAAATTATATCAAGAAGTCAAAGCACTCCATTAGTGCTAGAAGTGCTATAAAAGATAGGCCCAAATGGCGGATGCTCCACCAACAAAAGACTAACTATTTACGAGAATATATTTTTTAATTCAAATCACCTTAGTATTTTAATCGATTTATAGAACACAATTGCATCTAGTATATTTGTATTCATGACTACCATCTCATAAAATACACAAGTAAATAGTTCGATTTAGCCATCTACTTCTATTCATGGCTACATTCAAAATATCTAAGCACCTCGATTTAGCTGTCTAACATCTATGGATATAACCTCCTTCAAGCATAAACCTTATCGTACTACCATTTCAGAGTTTATCTTGCAATATCCGTGGTACTCGGCTTAAGCGACATCTCACTTAAAGCGGGTCCACACCGAGCGAGCAGTCTCGCGAGGCAAATGTTCGACCAATTTAAAGAGGCTCCTAAGGACTACCCAACTCAATAGGATAGCGAGGTCTTCCCTGAGCGGCAAAACATCTGCCGCGCGAGGCTGCTCGCTCTGTGTGGCTGCCTTTTGGCCAATGTCAGGATGACGCTATATATCTATTGAAAATATAATCTGAGGCTTCAATGATTCTCTCCTTATACCGGATTAATGGCTCGGCAGATAAGATAGCTTGATGTGATGTTTGTTTACAAATAGACTTCGCAAAAGTGAACTGAAACGCGGATTAGAAAACCAACGAAAATTTGGAGTAGGTTTATTGGTTTTTTTTTACGTTTTTTAACATTTAACTTTGGAAATTGGTAATTTGAATTCTGATAATTATTTATATGTATAGGGGGATCAGAACATTTATCGATCTAAATTATAATTAGAACAACTGCACACGAACTGAATCAAGTTTGAATAAAAGAAAAAAAAATGTAGACATATTGTTTTTCTTTGCCTTTTTTATTACTTTAATTATGTACCTACACACCTTTTACTTTTGTAGTCAATACAAAAATTACTTTTGCTTAGGTTCTTAGGAATACTTCACTTCCATTGAACACATTTTCTTAAAAGTCCAACAACATTTTGAATAGCCCACAAAAATCTCTCGAACAAACAACTGACACTACACATCAAATAACACCAATTAAAAAAACCTTTCACCACACCTTAACGATTATAGAGAAATCTAACAAAGAAAAAAAATCTCTCGGTCAAAGTTGGGGTTAACGACATAAAAGTTGGCCTAGTCTCAACAACAAAGATACTTTGACTGACAGCGCTTTAAATAGCCACATTCCGGGAACGATTTGGCTTATCTATCGGCAGTCAACTTGGTGATTTTCTTGTCTTTCATTAAGACCGCGAAAGAATTGACGAATTCGAGTTGTAATATTGTTTTTTTTTGTTAGCCATCATGATCCCACTGCTGTGCGGCCTCCCCCGCGACTTTCCATTTAACACGGTCTCCCGTGCAAATGTTGAGTTAGGTACCTATGAATAAAGTCTTTTTGAATTGATGGTACGGAAATAAGAATCGATATAATTAACCACGTTCATTAAAAAAAAAAATATATATTTGTATAATATGCAATGCGTCGCCGAGGTAGGCCCAAAAAACGATGGAGTGAAGACCTACGCTCATTCAGGGAAGATTAGTGGGAAACAGCTAATAACAGGAGTGTTTGGAGAGGCATGGGAGAGGCTTTTGCCCAGCAGTGGGACGAAATAGGACTAAAAAATTTATGCAATGCAACTTATAGACATAACTAGGACGTTAATTTTTTTTTCTCTTATGTAAAGTCATCAAAGAATTATATTGTGTTTTATTTTTTACATATTTTTCACGCCTCTTCATTTTGATAGACGGAGGCCGCTAAACAACTTGATCAGTAAGAATTGAACTATAGTATTCAAAGAACAAAGAATTGAATTATAGTCTGAAGCAAAATAAAGAATTTGAATTTGTATTGAAAGTAAACACTATAACGACCGTTAACTACATTCTATCTATCTCTGATTTTGCCCTACTGGAGATAGAAATAGTTATCTGTCTTAAAATTTTTCGTCTCTATAAACCTACTGGTGTCAAAAAATCTATGGGATTCTTCTGAAGGATAGATCAAAAGTGACAGCTACGTGACAGTTGAGTATTACCGCTCTCGGGTAGCTATCTGTCTTAGAATATTGGTAACGGCCGTATATTCAAAAACAAACATTCCGTAATCAAACAAACGCATGATTTGACATAAATTCCAGTGCGTAGTAAGGTAATAATGTCGAAGTTGTAAGTAATCAAATACGAATTATCGTTCGCAAACATTACGCGTGTAACAAAGTTTGCTAGTTTAATACACGTAACATAATGTTTGGACTGAAATTAGTATTGTTATTATGTACCGAAATTTCTACGCAGTCGCTTGAAAGTTATTGCTTAAAATATTCTTGGTTTTTTGTTACACCTAGTCTCTGAACCATGTTGAAAAACATCTTTTGATAAGTTTTTATAATTAAAACTGATGTATTTTCGAAAAGAATATTTTGTTGTGTTTTAAAGAACGATATTAATATGACATGAACTAAGTACTAATCAAAATTAGCAGTTAATTTAAATAGGTACTATTTCAGCAAAAAACCATAACATCCGAATTGGTCTTTGCTTAACCAGATGGAAGAGAGGCGTGGCAGATATGTAAGTACAACAAAAACGACAAAAACATTCATTACTTATTCTTTATAACATTCTAAATTCAATCTTCACAAAATAAAACTATATTACTAGTCATAAGAAAACCTGCGACAAATGGACAAAGTTTTATTTCAGAAAATACTTAATTTCTAATAACACCTAAAAATTAAATGCAAATTCCAGTGAATAACTTTTCCGTATTCAATTTCACATCTCGCCACTTCGCAAGTCTTTAAAAAAAGAAATACCTACTTCATTTTCATATTTAAAAGAAATTACAACGGCTAAGTAGACAGCGTGAAAAGGGCAAGACTAAGTTAAATAAAAGTTTTACGCTTCATGAAGGCAAATGACAACCGAAATATAGGAGTCTTTAGTAGCCTAAAATTATTAATGTTGATTTAAATAAGGCAACCTATACTTAAAATTTATTTATTTAGCTTCAAAATTGAAGACCGCGAAACTAAAATGGAATTGGACTGGATATGTTTGGCGTATGCACCCGGATCGATGGGCTAAGATTTCTACCGACTGGTTGCCGCTAGACGGCCACAGAGGTAGAGGTCGGCCTAAGAAGAGATGGCGCGACGACATACTTGGCAAGCTGGCCAGAGGTGGCCGGAGATAGGGAGGCGTGGAAGAATGCGGGGGAGGTCTTTGCCCCGCAGTGGGCTACTAAAAAAAAGCTTCAAAATTACAACTCGTAAGTCGAAAAAAAATCACATTAACAAACGTATAAACAATAATAGCAAAGACTGAATGTGGATGAAGCGAAAGAAGTGTGTTTAGATCGTAGCACTTGGAGGGACACTTCCCTCACTGTACTACACCACCACCGGTGGGAAAGAGGCGTGACAGATAGGTATCTTATGTTTATGTTATCAAGCGAAAAGCGAAAGAAAGAGGAGTTGAAGCGAAAGAGGTATATTTAGATCGTAGCAAGTGGAAGGAAGTGGTCTCTGCCTACCCCATTGGGAAAGAGGCGTGACGGATATGTATGTATGTATCAAAGATTTAAGTTTCGATCCAAAAAATCTCCGAACCAAAATTCAAGTTTCAGTAACACATATACACTACCCAGCCAACTACTGGTACTCACTAGCGTCTCACTAAAATCTCACTACCAACTCGATAAACGAGATACACATCCCTCCGAGAGCTGGAAACAAAGGCTCCCGGACAAAAGGCGATAAACAATCGTACTTTCTGATTACGTAGCTACTATTGAAACTCGATTGCGAGTCGGATTGACAAATACAGATTAATAACTTGGTGTAGACGTGTGTTTATGAAGAGTAATGAATTTGGATGAAGCGAAAGAGGTATGTTTAGTGTAGAAAGCGGAAGGAAGGGATTTCTGTCCTCTATCGAAAAGACGTCGACCTCTTTGTATACGTAATATTAATTTGTATTGTAATATTAAACTGTTAAAAATAGTTTTACAAATCGTGCCACAAACGACACGTGTTTCCAAGTATAATAAATGAAGCGGAATTGAGAATTACCTCCTCTTTTTGCTTTTTATTAGTTTAGTCTGTAAAAAAAAAACTTTTACTAAGAAATGTAGGTATATTTTCATACTACACCGCCAAATGTAGCTCTTTAAATAGTTTTAATAAGGTTAAAGAGTAACAATCTAGCTATAAACTAAGATTTACAGTTCATTCATTGTGTACCTTATTCACGAACTAATGAGGAGTCATTCACATCTTGACTTTTGATTACATGGATGTATGTCGAGAAGGTTGCTGCTAGCTACGATCTAAACATACCTCTTTCGCTTCATCCACAATTTTCAGTCTTTTCACAAATACACATCGGTTTAGGGTGCTCTTTACCATCCTACTAATATTCTAAATGTCAATGCTGATGGATGGATGAATGGATGTTTGTATCTTTTACGCAAAAACTACGGAATAGATTTTAATGAAACTTGGCAATATTGTTGCTTTATACATCAGAATAACACAGACTATATTATTTTAAGATTTTTTTTCTAAGATATAATGATACATGCATACGAAGTCGCGGGCGGCCTCTAGTTAGTTTAATTTTATAACAAAGTTTTAATAAAGACAATTCCACAGCATTAAAAATCAAACTAAAAAAAGATCATTAATTTAGAAAAAAAATCACCAAAGTGCTACTTAGCTAACAAGACCCGCAAACGCACGAGGCTGTAAATTTTTACTGCATTTCGCTTTATGACTGTAGTAACAGTAAAAAGTACTACGTAGTGACGTCATTTTACTGGCCGACAGTAAAAAAAAACATGTAACTACGTTTTGTTTGGTTTTTCGGAGTTTAGAGTGTGACGAGTGGATGTAACGAGTTTTTTCAGTTTATTGTCTGTTTTAGTTGTTATTTCAATGAATTAGTTTGTGGAATTGGTATTCGTCAAAAGCTGTGAAAATGAAAATGAAAAGTGTTTTATTAAAAAAAGTTTGTTTTATTATATATGTGTAGGTTTATACCTACTTATATATTTATTGTTTATTGTAGGTTAAGTGACTATCCTGCCTTTATGCTATCACTTCTCTCTCTGTGGGCTCTGCAGAAATTTCTTTCTGGGTACTGCATATTTCTTACCGCAGTTGCAGTACCTTTTGTATAACTTCTCTTTTTTTTCTGTCTCTATGTACTATCATTTTACAATAAACTGTTAAATAAATAAATAAATAAATAAATAAAAGGGACAAATTCATAAAACTTTTTCGAAGTCACTATTTTGATCTAAACCTACTACCGTTTCCCAGCTGCTGAGACATGGAGGCCGCGGTGGGAGAGGACTGCCGGTATCACGGTACGCCGCTTTCCCTACCTCCCGCGGCCTAGACGGGGTCGCCACCGTCTTTTGATGGCGGACGCGGTGGGGTCGCAGGGGAAGAGGAGTGTCGGTATTCCGGAGGCCGCTCTCCCTATCCTCTGCGACCGTGTGGCAGGCAGCGGGGTCACAGATCTGACCCGCTGCGTGGAGACCGTGGGTGGCGGGATCGGAGAGTCCGTCACTCACAACTGGTTGGTCTCCGAGGAGGTGCGGCTGACGAGTTTGGTGTTTCGACACGTTGGCCGCGGAGAGAGGGTGGGCGTTTGCCCGAGGAGGGTCCGTTTTGGTGGACACCGCCGACGGGGTTCGCGGATGTGTGCGAAAGCGTTCCCGTGTCCCCGTCACTTGGCGGCGAGAAGAAACACCGTGGGGTTTTAGCCGGTGGGAGTCCGGCATAACCCTGAGTCTTTCTCCGAGACGAAGGGTATCCATAATGGATTTCCCCACGATAAAAAAAAAAAAAAAAAAGGTACCTGTATAGCCGAGAGGAAGAAACGGCAAGAAACCTTCGGCACAGAGCCCTACATTTATGTCATATCCTAATCCTATTAATATTATAAATGTCAATGTTTGTGCCAATGGATGGATGGATGGATGGATGAATGGATGAATGGATGGATGTTTGTTACTTCATCACGTGAAAACCACTGAACAGATTTTAATGAAATTTAACAATAACTTAGCATGGACATTAGAATAACACATAGGCTATATTATTTGTAGAGATTTTTTGTTTTTTTTTCAAGATATGACTATAAATGCGTTCGAAGTCGCGGGCAGCCTCTAGTAGCATATACTTGGTAAATCAACCCACTTATACAGTTACATGTAGGTACTTATTATCACAGATGAAGTGCGTAACCGCTCTTAGGTTAATGATGAATGAAATACAAACTATTTTAAGCCGAAACCTTAGTAACACTCAAATGAAATTGATAGAAAACACAGAGAACTGAAATATGATAGAAATTTCACAAGATATCGAGTCCCGAGTGAATTCCTCCAATGTTCCACAAATATTTTTCATTTAGACGTAAAGGGGAGATGAATTTATTTATTGAATTGTTCACCTTTTAGTTCTATTGTTTCTTTCAAGTTAAAATATAAAAGTGTTAAAGTTATTTGGAGAAAAAAGGACAGGTGCCCAAATCTGCTGATTTAAAATAGCCTCAGTTGTGTGTCGGTAGAGTGTCAATGGCATTTTTTGACACATTTGGTATTCTGTTAAACTCTAAACAATGGCTTACACTGATTGCGACCAAATGTGTCAAAAAATGCCATTGATAAATCTGCCGGCACACCACTGCGAATATTGTTTTACAGACTTGGGCCCCAGTTCTAGTAATTACATAAAATCTTAAATACCTATTTAAAAACAGCCAGTTGCAAGAAAGCTCAATTAAACTAATACTCCGATACACCTATAGCTGTCACTGTCATTGTGAAAAATCTAGAATAAAACGCCACGATGTTTTAGGGATAATGGGCATGATGACAAAAAAAATTAGTCCATCACATAGATTATTTTAAAATATTCGACACGTATTTTTTCTTTTTTCTCTTAAACTAAAAATTACACAAATACACTGGGTTAAAGTTGCTCATGACGTCACACCTTAGTACGATTTTTTCGTAGGAGTGCCGTCAATACTCCCCACTCCGTAACTTTGATGCTCTGTATCTTTGTATTTATTTATGTATTTGATCAGGGAAAAAAACGTGTTTCAAATATTTTTTAATAGCCTAAAAGACGGACTAATTATTTTTTGAATTTTCGAATTTAGTCATCATCCCTATTAACTTAATGAGCCCTTCATATACCAGGGTAAACAGTCATATATACAAAATTCATAATACCTAAATCATATCTAATTGTGGTAATGAAACCTTAATAAAAAGCCTTTTATGTAAAATTATTTTGTGAAAGGTCTTAAAATGTTTTTGGTAAATAAGAGAATTAGGTTTTGTCATAAGCTTTACCTTGTAATGTTTGTTTATCAGGTATTATTTGAATTTAATATTCAAGAGAAACAACATGCTTTGTGCTAAAACGTGGAAATTGAATCTTGTTAAATGTTTATTTTTCATTCTTATGGAAAACAAGCCTATTTGTAATGTTACTGTTGCTGAATACAAAACATTCGTGTTAAGTATTATTTATATAGATATTTGACAGATTGTAATGAAACTTGGCAATATTGTAGCTTTAAACATCAGAATAACGCACAGGCTGTATTTATTTTCAGATTTTTTCCAAGATATGACTATAAATATCGCGGGCGGCCGCTAAGTATATAACGATTTATCTACTCCCAGTTAAAAGTTTCAGAGAGTGATTTATTCCTTTTGAAATATCTGACGTACGCGTAATTTTCAACCCGCAACCATTATTATTTCTCGCTATTTCTTACCCTGCCTTGTTATGCCTGCCTTATGCCTGCCTTATGCCTGGAAGATATTACTACCTAGCAATAAGGTCGCCTGTTGCTTCTTATATGCTTGTTAGTCTGTACCTTATATATTTGTGTGCAAAAAAGAATATTTGTATTGTATTTAATTGCATTGTATTTTAATCAACCTTTTCGGCAACTGATTATAAATTAGTTTCAACGCAAACCTCAAATAAACACAAACAAACGCCTGTAATTCAAAAATTATGACATCTACGTAGGCACAAAACTCAAGCTGTTGCTTCCGACAGATATTTTAAACGAGTAGAAATTACTGTAGAATATTGAATGCGGTACATCCAACATGATGAATAGAGCATTTAGTCGTCCAGCGGCACAAACAAAGCGCTGCACGGCAACCGCAAGATTGAACGTTGCATTCACCGCCATTGTGATGCGGTTTGAACATTATGTGCAATGTGCATGTGCAACACGTCGTCGTATTTAACTAGATGCACGTTTGTAGCGGTTTCGGGATGTTTGTTGTAGGTGTAATTGCGAATTAATGATCTAGCTTTTTTTAATATGTTGATACTTGGCAAACTGGCTAGAAGTTGCAGAGATAGGGAAGCATGGAAGTCACAGTTTGTGTTGACGGATGAATGTAAGAATATTTGTAACTTTATTACTAAACTAAATTACTAAACAGATTTTAATGAAACTTTACGATATTGTAGCTCACACGTCAGAATAATACAGAGATTATATTATTTTAAGACCTTGTGGGGGACAAGCTGGACACCTTCTTGAGTACCTGGGCGGAGGGAGCTCGAGACAGAAAGCCATGGCGGATGAGGAGAGAGGCCTTTGCCCAGCAGTGGGACACAAGTGGCTAGACTAGATTAGAAGACCTTGTGTAAGTTATTCAAAAGACGAAGATAACATATGCGAACGATGTCTACCCAAACTAACAAGAAAAAAAATCTGGGTACATTTTTTAATAAAACCTTATCACATAATAACATTATTTAATATTTAATATGCAAGGAAATCACCAAAACGTATTCTATTTACGTAAAACAAGGAACAAATTCACAAAAAACATTTCAGACGAATCAAAATAAGGTTTGTGAAGAAATAAATACGCATATATATGGTGACGAAAAGATCGAGAATTTCGAATATATTTCTATGTTGGAATTGTCGGAAACATGTCTTGTGTGACAATAAAGCGAACGTGTGACGCGTCGTGCAATTCGGTGGAAAATATCGATAACAAGACTCTGCAAGAGTTGCTTCTATGTGAATAAAAAGGAATATATATGTTGCCGGAAATGTATGTAATCCGTCATTGTATACAATTCTATATACAATTCAATATAATTCCCAAAATGGCACGGAAATGTGTATATTAAATCATATTATACACATTTCCTAGGAAATCTATACATTTCCTAAATAGCAATCTGAAATGTATACAATTCCTAGGATTTGTAGACAACCCTTGATTTCATACATTTCCGGTAACATATACATACAATCTATATCTAATTGGTATATATGTTGTTATATACCGGGAATTCGGGAATTTGCAGGAATACAGAGAAACACGTACGTTGGTCTTAATAGTTTATTTGAAAGAGGAAAGATCAACCTACCCATATACAAAACTAATAATCCTAAACTACTTAAATACCTACTTTCATACTACTGTAAATTATATATTTATATTAATCATTCACTCTTTCGGATAGGCAGGGTATCTCAAATATCTTGCAGTCTTGAACCATGGACTACAAATTGTATTCAGAAACATGTAGATACTTCTGACAAAGAATATTTCATGAAAAAATATTATATCCGATACGCCTCTTTCTCATTGGAGACAGAGACCACTTTCCTCCATCAGTTACAAACCAAACACACCTCTTTCTCCATAAAAAGAGAAAAAATACATGCAACATACGAGTATATGGCCGGTTGTAAAAACTTAAATTACCGCTTAATTATAACTAAAACTGATCCGTTTATTTGAAAGACAACTTCACAAAAAAAAAAACATATTTCGACCAATTTCCCTTTCGGAAAGTTATTTATATTAAAATCACAAGACTAGTATCACTGGGTTTCAGCTTGGCACACCTTTATTGTTACACCTTACACAATTCCAACCGTGCCAAAACTATATACACACCAAAAGTTTACCAAACCCATTGTGATGATACCATCAAAACTTGTAAACGTATTGTGGAAGGAGCAGCTCACCCGTAGTATCCGAACACAATTTTAAGTTTCCATCGGCAAAGTTTTCGAGGGTATTTCACAAATTTCACGCGCCATAGAGCCGAAGTGACTTCGCTTTTAAGTTAAACTTGTGCTATTGCTTTGTATACTGACATAGCTGTAATTTTTATGACTTAATCCCCCTCGGCTATAAAAAAATGACATTAGTCCTAGGACTATCTTTAAAACTGTGCAAGACTGAAAATAATGGCGGATGAGGAGAGAGGACTTTGCCCAGGAGTGATAGATTAGATTTGATGTTTTACAGTATGAATTTGAAGTGATAAGCTACTAAAATCTTTGTTTTTGAAATCATACATAACATAACAATCTTTTTCACCCCACACTTAACGCCGGTTGCCAAAAACGACGAAGTTTGTAAATACCAAGTCTGACTGTCTGTCGTCGTAGCAAGTGGAGGGTAGTGGTCTCTGCCTGCCCCGATGGTAAAGAGGCATGACTGATATGTATGTACATAGGTATGAGGGTCTGCAAAATCACTTACATTACATAAAACGGTCGAAACTTTACAAAACCCGAATGTTCGAAATGCATAATGCAAAAACGTAAGCTTACAGTCTAAACTACGAGTATTGCCACTATTTTCAAACTCCCATTCCGACGGATTCGTTTATCTAGCCAGATTTGAAACTACTCTAAAACTATTTAAATCGAGATAGCAAGAACTTTCAGTACCATGTACTGGGCCACACACGCCATTCGCAAAAAGCTGCCGCTATTTATTTGCTGTAGTTTGCAATTATTTTTATAGACACGCCGACCACTAACGCAGATGGCCCATTAAAATTTTTGTCGATGCCGATGGATAGATGAGAATATGTTACTCTTTCACGTGAAAACCAGGACAGGAGGCTTAGCATACGTGCCGAATTATCTCACATCATGTTGTCCTTATCTCATTTAAAACTATGGACAGAGACGTAAGCGTGACAAACCCATGACAACGTATTGTCACGGAGTGTATGCTAAGCTAGCAGATTTTAAATGAAAGTTTACTATAATATAGCTTGCACATCAGAATAACAGAAAGGCTATATTGATTTAAGATATTGGATGAGTTTTCCAAAATATGACGATAAATGCGAATGAAGTCATCGGCAGTTTTTTTTTTTTTTTGGCGTCACGCGGTTTGCGCATCGGCAGTTTAGTCTTTCATATAACACTCGGGTGGCCATCTCTTCAATACAGGGTGTAACAGAGAGGGGGTTTAAAGCCGACACACAGCGATAGTCCAAATTAAAATAAACAACTTTCTCCAAGGAACATGGGTAGTAACTAGTAACTTGAAAAAAAATCTTGGATCGCCCATACTTACTCGATCAGCTGATCGGACATTTTGTATGGGGAGGCGATAATTTTTTTCGAGTTACGACCCATGTTCCTTGGGGAAGGTTGTTTAGTTTCATGGGGATGGGGATCATGGGGACTGTCACATTGTTTCTGCTTTATAACCCCTTTGTTACACCCTGTATAAATAAGCAAGTCACAAGCAACCATCCGGGACAGTCACGTGTGGTCCAACAGCGGCGACCCTAACTTCCCTTTTATAGCAATAAAATAGGTATCAATCGTTTATTAACGGCAAAGAAAAGCAATTAAAACAGCCATCGGACTTTTCCTTTTAGGTTTAAACGTCAAATTGGCTCGTAAAATTATTTTATGCGTCGTAAACTTTACAAAATGTTTAGAGAAATGTACGTTGAGGATTTTCTTTGATATTATAAATAAGATTCTAAAAGTAGTGACGGATATCAATTAGAAAGTTTCTCAATGTTATTTTCAACTAAACAGGCGTACTTAAGAACTTCTAATATTATAAATATCAATGTTTGTGCCGATGGTTGATTACGCAAAAACCAATAAACAAATTTCAATGAAACTTTACACTATTGTATCTCACTCATCAGAATAACACATAGGCTGTATTATTTTAAAAAATCATGGAGACGCAAACAGCCCCCAGCATTAAAGTATTATCTAGTATCTGTCACGCCTCGTTGCCATTAGGATAGGCAGAGACCATTTCCTCCACTTGTTAGCTTTGCTTGTTAGATTAATAAATCTCAAAAAAATCACTTAACCGATATTAATTAAACTTTACGATAGTGTATAACTTAGTTAACCGAATAACATATAGCTTACACTATTTTAAGATAGTTACCCAAGATACGTCGATAAATGCGTACAAACTACCAGTAATATGTCCCTAAAGAAAACGCAAAGCTAGACAAGATACTCGCAGATATTGGTAAAACCGATGAGAGATAGATGCAGCCCCGATGGAAGCAAATGGTGTAGCATTAGAGAAATCATTTCGAGGACAAACGACTACGAGTTACAAGACAGTGATAAACGATTTAGGTACGCTAGTTGATCTCTGGTCTAGAATTCTCAAAGTTTACTAGTAAGACCCAGAACCCACGATGAAACGCAACTGCAACGCAACTGAAACTGCTAGTGACTGCCGCAACTAGTTTGAAACGTTTCGTTTCAGTTGCGTCGTGTGTGGTTTTCTAAAGGAGTCTATAGCAGAAACTTAGATACAACTCAAAAATAACTAGCAGTTTCAGTTGCGTTGCAGTTGCGTTTCATCTTTCATTTATCGTCATATCTTCGAAAAAACATAAAACATCAACAAATAATATAGCCTATGTGTTACTCTGATGTATAAGCTGAAATATTGCCATCAAAACCTATTTAGTAGTTTTTGCGTGAAAGAGTAACAAACATCCATCTATACACATAATATTAAAAGGATTGCAAGAAGATAGTATACATATAAAGACAAATAGAGAAGAGAGTTGTAAGTGGCCAGAACTTGTCGAGAGGGAAGCCAGAATAGGGATGACGACTACATTCAAAAATTCAAAAAATTATTAGTCTGTCTTTTAGGCTATTAAAAAATATTTGAAACACAATTTTTACCTGATTAAATACATAAATAAATACAAAGATACAGAGCATCAAAGTTATGGAGTGGGGGGTTTTGACGACACTCCTACGTAAAAATCGTACGTAAGCGTGACGTCACGAGCAAATTTAACCCAGTGTATCTTTGTAATTTTTAGTTTAAGAGAAAAAAAGAAAAAATACTTGTCGAATATTTAAAAATAAACTATGTGATGGGCCTAAAACATTTTTTTGTCGTCATGTCTATTTGTCGAGTTGAGGTTTAGGGAAGCCATTTTAGAAAAAAATATATTCTGAAACTAAGTTTGAGAAACGACAAGTCCATTGGCAAGCTACCTAGCAAGCCTTTAGGAAACCTTCCTTTCAGGTTAAATGGATGGATCGTTGCATCGAAAGTTCTACTTAATGTTAATTAATGTAGTGGACTATCTACAAAGGATTAGTAGTCATTAGCACATTCTTACGGGTATAATAAAGGAGAAATACTATGTTATCCTTTGACTGGATTCTTGGTGTGGTCGGTTACAGGCAGACCAACTTATCTGTAAAATGAACGGCGGCGCTAGTAGTAATACACAATTGTGTTTCTACCAATCGCAGCAGTTCTGTAGTTTGACATTTCCGTATTAGTGGCCAGGAGGTGCCATACTGTCTGGATCTGCGTGCCTGGTCTGGCGCAAAATGGCTACCTTTTTGTATGGTATTTCTTATAGTTTGACAGGTCATCTACCAAGAAAACTATGAAAAACTTGCGCCAACCTTGGCACGCAAAGTCATAAACTAATTTTTATATGAAAAAAAATGCGGCATCTCCTTAGGTAGCCGTAGTTCCAATAACGGCCTGTTCATAGATAACTTGGTAGATCTGGGCCCGTATTCTTCTAATTACCAAATGAAAAATGGTGTCTCTCTAGAATGTGAATTGTATGAAATGACACATTTTGGTATTCTCTTAACAGATAAGTTGACAGTGGACAGCGATCGGCCGTACATTTTATTACTTTACGCTTTATTTGGTATTCTACTCCGCAATGTCACATGAGTGGCAGTTCCAAACGGTATTCTCTTCGCTATTTGACAGTTGTTCTCTAATGGCATTTCGTTCGGTCGTCCGTCGTTCAGTCGTTCAGTCGTTCGGTCACCCAAACACTATTTCGGTGTTTTTTCGAAAATTAACGTGCAATTTATGCAAAAAATGCATGTAAATCTTATAGAAATAAATATTCTGTATTTTAAAGTATGTCTAAGCTTATTCTAGGTCGAAAAAAATCTATCAATCGGTTGATCAATTTCTTCGAACAATAATTTTATTAAATATTGGCAACATCTACAACTAAACCATTCGCAAAGACAAATGAATGACAAAGCCCTCTAGAGACTACTAATCGACTATTTCGTGGCACATAAGAGAATACCAAATTTGTGACCTATTGCTGTAGAATATTTATCTGTTGGCTATAGTATGGTCGCTTAACTTAATTTAAGAGAATTGGTACCCTGTACCTCGCGTTTATGATCGTGGGTTCGATTCCAACTAGTGACAAACTTTAATGTGATGAGCTGATGTTTGTCTTGAGTCCAAGTGTTTCTATGCATTAGATAAGTATAGATGTATAGATAGGCGATAGTTAGCCAGTCTTGTCCCACTGCTGGGCAATTAAATTATCCAATAAGGTAATAATGACAAGAAACTGAAAATAAAAATTATTGTTGTGTATTACTGTGTGTGGTGTTGGTGTTCCGTAGGAAATAAATAAATAAAGCATGGGAGCGGCTTTTGCCCGGCAGTGGGACAAAATAGACTAAAAATACGTTATAATGTATAAATAATTTAAAAAAATAAGATTAGGATAACCATTAAAAACAAAAACCAACACAATACACCAACGAGTAGGGTGAGTATTCAATTCGCGACACAGTGGGACATGATACAAACAAATCTCATAAAAGTAATCCACTTTTAATAAAAACGCGAGAGCACCCGAAAGGCGAGGAAATATCAAACTCAAATAAAACTTGAGCGTTGTTGCCGTCGCCAGGGATGGATTTAGGGAGGTTTTTGTATTTATTTCGGTTACGAAAAAGGGGGGAATTGAAGAAAAGGAGTAACCTTGTACAATTATGACAGTAGGACAAGCTGTTCACACTGATGACATAAAAAAAATCATAGTAAAAAATTCATTCAGTTGAATTTTATTTTTTGTTATATCTCATTATAAAATGAATAGAAATACTTGTCTAAGAAAGATTTTTTTCGACGATGTGCTCTCAGTAAAAGTTACTAGTAAAAGTTACACAGTTACTTAGTTAAAATTTCAAAAGCGTAAGTAAGTTACGTTAAATTAACGGTACAATAATAAACATTTATAATATTAGTAGGATTAGAAGTGTGCTGTCAAGCATGATACCTGCATACCTATCTCAGTATGAACATAGCAAAACATATCAGAATAACACAGGTATCCAACCCACCGCCTACTTAACAAAACCAGATACCTACAGATTACAAAACCGGTAATCGAACCGCTGACCTCAGGTCAAAACAAGACACCCTAGCTCTCTAAAACCACGGCTTTATTAACCAACACACTTCCTATAATAAAGTACACCGCAAGATTTCATATTAAGTTTACCTTAGTACCCGTGTTACTATCTACAGATAAAATGGCATCGAACATATTCGTATGGAGCATGGTATAGTAAAATTTTCGGTATCAATTACACTCAACATCCCATATTCGAGCTAGTATGGAGAAAAAAAGAAAAAAAAAATAACGATACCAATTAGGTTGGATGCTCTTTACCTAACAGATAAACCTATTTCGTTTTCATAATTTGAGACAGAGATAGGTATAAAATATCTGTCAGATAAATTTATCTGAAAACGGTGTAACGGGCCCTGAGTTTACTTAGATGTCTATATTAATTTCAATGCAAATAATGATTAGGTGAATGTACTGGTTAAGTGAAAGTTTGCTTGGTTTATTGTAGGTTATCTGTGAGGTAAGTAGGTAGGTATAAATTATTTTGATTGTGTCCTAGTTTATTATAGAGTGTGCAATCTGGCAAAAAGGTGTATTTGAAGGTGGCAGCACTGTGTCGTTCCGTTTTTTTTAGTTTGATATGAAAGGAACGATGCTACTAATTTCTACTCTTTTTTACCGTATATTAAGATAGTTGACGATACTCTATATCTGTTAGCTAAGATTTTGTACTGGAAAAGGTGCAGATATTATGTATTGCAAATCCAGATAAAAGTATGAAAAACAAGAGATTTAGCATTCGTCATCATCACGTCAGCTAATGGACGTCCACTGCTGGACAATAGCTTCCCACCATGGATGTCCACAACGACCGGTCTTGCGCTGCCCACATCCAACGGCTTCCATTATGCATTACAATTAAAAAAATTAAAGTAATATCAAAAAAAAATATCTCAAAACACAAAAACGTGTTCCAAATCCACTTCTGTTTAAGAAAAGAAGTGGAGTTTAATAAGCTTTACTTGGACAGCGATGTCGACACACGACGTCAATACAAGCTCCAAGTTTGTCAATCTGCTACTCAACTACGTCGCGGAACGACGTGCTCGGTCATGTATTGAGCTGATTCTTGTTTAAGTCGGCGCACACCTGACGGAGCGCAGCGCAGAGCATTTTTGATTTTCATATTATTATCGGCATTGTTCTCATTAGAATATTATTCAAAATCAGTTAGTGGTCAAATCAGTCAGTGGTGATTAAAGTCTTACATGAGCTGATGAGCCAGACTTCAATTAAACCCACTAAAGAGACACGAGCCTGGTCTCATACGGGAGTGACAAGGCCGTAATCCACCTCGCTGGCCCATGTTTTTAGTTTAAAATCTATGCAAAACTTACCACAGTGATAGGATATGCCGGGTTGATGATGGTGTAGAGCAGGATGTGATTGGGACGGGCGGGGGGCTCGCGTTTACGCCGCGGCTCGCCCTGAGACATGTAGTTGTTGCCATTACTCTGTAACAATGAGGAATAACTTATTAATACTCGTGTAACAGGTGTCTTTATGGTATATTGTGGATTAAAGAAATAGAGGCTGCCCGCAACTTCGTATGATATCGCGAAAGACTGCCATGTAGTCTTTTCCTTTTTTTTAAATGGCAGGTTTAACTGTATTTTCTATAACTTCAAGTATGTTTTTTTATTGTTTGACGTGATTTCATGAAAAAACGCTATAGCTAAGAAATAACAAATTAACTCCCTAATCTGTCACGCCTTTTTTTCCATCCGAGTAGTTAAAGACCACTTCCCTCCCCCTACTACGATCCAAACACACTTTTTTCGCTTCATCCTCATCGCGTCTTACATAGGGTATGTATCCTTAGTAGTCTCATGTGCTACCAGAACCATATACCTTATTCAAACTTCCTTTTTAAAAACATAACCTTGAACCTCGTCAAATATTTAAAACATTTCTAGATATATCACACGTCATACATCATCATCACACTCAGTCTTCATATTTCAGCATTAAATCATAGGCGTTAAGACTCACAACAAGTCGTGTTGATGAATATTCATCTCTCTTATAAAGTTTGTTTAACATTACTCTAAATTGTTTGTTGCGATTAATTTGCGAGCGTGCGCGAGTAAGTATGACATATTTGCTAAACCTCACTGTTGCAGGAAAGGTAATTAAAAGCGCCAATTAAATGTATTGTTGTCGCTTTCTTTCTATAATGATTTAACCCTAATTAGAATGGGATGGGTGAAACTTAACATCATTTATACTGTCTTCTTATTTTTGAGGATGTTTGTCAAATAGGCATAAGTAGTATTATTTTCGATTTCATTTACCAGTTCTGAAACATTGAGTTTTTAAATAAATATTGCTGGTTATTTAGGGCTATAATTTCAAGTAGACTTATTATTTAACCGGGATTTGACTGGTGAAATTGCATAAACTTTAATTATGAAATTTTAGTTCAAATCATTATACTAACGTACTATCACAGTTTTATGAAAAATAATGTTTATTATAGAGTAAACATAGATTTTTTTTAAGTACCTACACATACAGACTAGAGACGAACTTATCAAGAGTACAGTCAAACAAATCGTGCAATAAATCGAGTTACAGTATAGTCAGTGCAAATTATAACTCAAAATATCTATAAACAAGAATCAAAAATAAACAAGCTAACCTATAAACGGCGACTATTAGCGCTGCATAAATCATAGCCATCTCTGCAAACTGCAATTAAACGTCAAACGCGTTCAACAAATCAAAGCGCGGCGCGCGCGTCTGTCAGCTGTCACTTTTGACACACGGCCTGTCAAACTGTGACGTCATCGCCGCTTGTCAAATTACGTCGATTTAGAATTGATGGCGGGAAGGGTGTCATGTGTAGTGTGATTTTATTAGTTGTTGATTGATAAATAAATAATTGAAGCAAAACTCGGCCTCAAACTAGTAAGTTTAAAAAAAAACTCACTGCCTAGAAAAAAAAACATACCAGAGTACCACGAGACTGCCCCGACATTCTGGGCAGTGAGTTTTTTGTGGGCCCAGTAAGTTGCATTATCGTTTGTTGCTTTTGTGTCAGTTTGTGGACATCCACTGCTGGACAAAAGCCCCCAAAGAGCTCCACAACGTCCGGACTTGCGCTGCACCTACAACGGCTTCCCGCGACTTTCATCAGGTCGTCGGAACACCTTGTTGGATTTTTAAATTCGAAATTAGTATATAACAACTCGTTCAGCTTTATTTTTCAAAAAGGTGGAATATTATTTAAAAGCTTTTCAGTTTCACAATTCATGTGTTTATATTTCCTAAATACCCACATCCTACACCCACAATGTTGTTAGATATATTTTATTTCCATTCAATCAAACTCCCCCACGAGTTCTCAACTCATCGCTCCTCATATCAAAGGAACACAAACTTTATTTATTTGCCGACTCGATCTGACGTTTGCTAATACGACGTCTATACAAACTGACAGATTACTTCTGTATGGCGAATATAAAATATACTAGTGGCTTCCCGCGATTTCGTACGCGTTTATTGTTATATTTCTAAAAAACACTATCCACAAATAATATAGCCTATGTGTTATTATGATGAATAATTTTGAGAAAGATTGAAATCTATTTAGTGACTTTTGTGAAAGAATAATAATTATCAATACAATTTTTCGCGCTCGTAATAATAGTGAGATGTTGTTGAACAATCCTAAATGTAAACCTTTCTGGACTCCAGAAAGGATTTTTTCTTTTTTTGATTTTTTTCATTCGAATAGTCAAATTCTACAAACGAATAGTTCCAATCAGGCCTATTCGAATGATAATTCGAGTGGATCATTCGTATTCGCCCATTACTGGAGTCGCCGTCGCCGGACACGGTGTGGACGACATGATGATGATGATGAATAGCGGGATACTACAAATAAAATATAATATTGAGATTGTTACTTTAATCACAAAAATAAAATCTAGTTTTAAGATAGTACGCCATGTTGATTGTAAAAATTTTAATTTTTTTTTTTTTACTTGAATTGTGTCAATTTTAACATAACAGATATGTACTCGTATGTACCTATGTACGCGCAAAGCATCAAAAATGAACAAAAGTACACTCAATTAGAAAGAGAATAAAATCCTTTATGATATATGTGACGATACGCTTTGATAAATTCACACGCATTAATGTGATGTAACGCGACTGCTTTGAACTTCACATCTTCAACATCATTTATTTTAAACACTTTGAAAATATTTTTTTAAATTCCACAAAAAGCTAAAGAGACGAAAATATATTACTCAAATATTTTTTCATGATACCTTTGTGAACAATTTCTATTTTATTTATACATTTATTAGGAATTAAAAATGTCAATTTAAAAACACAAAAAAAAAATACATAGAACAACTAAAGTATTAGCTACGTCAAAAGCCGAATCGAACCCGATGCAAAAGTACCCATGACACTAGCAGCATTCCCACGCTGAATGGCGAGGGAAATGCGTTGCACCAGGTACGATTCGGCACGGAGAATATATTTTATTTATTAATATGAATATGATTTAACGTATGATAGCGTTGCGTGTGACAAATGTATTTCTAATCTTATTATTTCTATGGAGCAGATTTCATAATGGTAGGGTACATGGCACAAGACCATATCTACGTTAAGGTTAATATTTATTTATTTGAATAAGCTGAAACACAACGACAATATTCATGAAACACAAAAAGTTTTGCAAATGAAAATGGGTTAAGTAATAAAAAACGTTTTTTTTTTTGGCTTTCTACGCAAATCGTTCGATCCGACCAACACAGTACCTACCTATGGACACTTTTTTTGATATTTCGTCCCATGTTCCTTAAAATACTAATATACTTTGTAATACCAGACGAAATTATGTAAAAGCAACCCCAAGCGCCACAATTGCAGCGCTCTCGTAACACAATTACGGAAAAGAGAAATGCCAAGCTCGTTAACAAAAAAATTCTGGCCTCTCCTAATTTTTTACCTTTTCATTAAACCCCTTTGTAATTTAGATTCGTAATCCCACATTTTGGCGGAAGGGACATGAGTTACGGTGTTTCTGTAACTCTGTTTTGACTTTTGATTCGTGTAAAGGACACATTACATATTTAACTCGACTCATACAAATCATTTCGTTATCAAATATATATTCGTACCTACTTACATAGCACTTTAATTGTAATGCTATTTTTTATTTGCATAGTTAGGTATGTATTGTTTTTTATATTATATATTTATATTATTAATATTATGATATGTTTTTTATTGTTTTGAAACTTTTTCCAATTTAGGTACCTAAGAAGGTAGTATAAAGATTTCTGATTTGATTTCTAAATAAAATAAAGCATTTTCTAAAATCCAAACTATTGGCTTTACTTGTACAGGTAATCAAAAACTTTATCTGTAAATATTTAAATACATAGAACATATAAAACAGACAAGCAAGCAATAAGTATTAAAAATTTAAAATAAGATACCTATACATATGTAAAATAAGATGATGAAAAATAAACTATTTATTCTACTTGTTAAATTACATTTATTTATGAAACTCAAAGATCACAACTAAATAAAAACATTCAACGACAAAAAAAAAACACTCAATAAAATAAATCGATTAACAACTCTATACAATATCAAGATTCGCAATCGAAATAGGTACCTACCTACTTTGTTTCGCTCACACTTTAACATTTAGCACGCGATGTAAAAGACGGCTATATTTCCATCGACACTTCATTAATTTTATCCAATCACGATGTAGTGACATATTTAAATCCTGTGAATCACTTAAATTGTAGATTGGTTTACAGGTTGTAAGACAATTTCTGTCAGTTTTACATGCGTTTTCATACTTATTACAACATATTATGGTCTGTATGTTAATGTGTTAAATAGGGTTTTTATATTTATTTAATAGAATAGGATTTAGAAGTATTTAAAGAAAAAATAAATTATTCGGCGTGATGTTTGGAAACACGAGAGTCTATGAAATGTGTTTTCAGTTAAGTACTTTATACATGTAGGGTTAAATGCGCTTAAACATCAAAAAAAAAATTGTAGCACTCGCAAAACTTTTTTTAATGTATTTTTTTTATATTTAAAGCGATTCAACTTTAAAAATGTTCTCCAAAATAATTGATATTCTGTAGTTACTACACGCAACAACAACAAAAAAAAAACAAACCTATCGAACAAAAAGACTTTAAACAGCTTTATCACCGTGTCCAAAATAATAAAAAAATACCAAAAAATAAAAATTCTCTAGAGAATAACTTCAGTAAAACATCTCAATATCCACTTAAACCGCTAACCGGCTTCAAAATAAACAAATCCCAAGATGGAGGGGACGAAAAATTACTGTCAACAAACAGGTCCCGTTGGATTTAAAAAAAAAATACGCGGCTTCTCTAATACTTACGCGACGATTCCTAACCTCGTCGAAATGTGTTCCGTATACACGTTCACGGTAAACCGAGACTGACTGACTTCAGCTCTTTTCCGCCATTTTTTTACAGATGAACTTTAGGTAGTGAAAATGTAGAAGCAGTAGAAGTTTTAGATTAAAAAATAAAGTTAAAAAGTTTAGGTAAATAAACATATTTTGAATTTATGAAACAATTTGCTGTCGACAGTTGAACGATCAATTAAGACTATAAATAAGTATTTATATCTTAGGTTAGGACGCTTTATCGCCAACCAATAACATATCTTATTTTTACATTAGCGTCATATTTTAACGTGTATTGTGGAATACTCGTATTTCGAGGTCCCAAAGCCTTCTTGCGTAGATAATGGACACGAGTTACTATTTTTTATCTAATTTACATAAAATTAATAATTATACAAATATAATTTTTTTTTTCAGCAAAATGATTATTTACACATTCACGCTTTTTTTTTTTTCTTTTTTTTTTTTTAAGTACTTATATTCAAATGACGAAAGTGTCCCAACTGTACAATTTCTTAACATGTTGAGGGTTGTCGAAATCGTATTTCTAAGGGTTGATCCGTTGAAACAACATTCCGCAAGAATCCAGGGAGTTGCTAAGTAAAATGTGACGCCATTTTACATTTTGAGGTAAGAACTGAGGTGGAATTGAATTCAAGTGTTTCTTGAAAAAGTTTCTGTAACGTAGACACGTAAGGGTGCGTACTCATTAACGAGTTGTAATCGTAATTGTTGCATGCTCTTGAGCGTATAAAGCTGAAGGATTTGAAGCTTTGTATTGATTTCTCTTACAAATACCAATATTCTTTATTGCACAAAAAGATATAAGGTACAGACACAAACAAGAATATAAGAAGCAACAGGCGGCCTTATTGCTAGGTGGCAATATCATCCAGGCAAACTTAGGGTAAGAAATAGCGAGAAATAGGTAATAATGGTTGCGGGTTGTGCAAATAATACAAAATACATACATAACTACATATACTTACCAAAAATACCTAGTACCTATAATAAAAATAAACTAATAGATATCCAATAGATAATATAAATTTAAAAAAATAATAATAACAATAATATAAATCTTCTCAGCCTATAGCTGCCCACTGCTGAGCACAGGCCTCTGATTTATTTCTACATACATATCCGTCACGCCTCTCTCCCATTTGGGTCATACAGACATAGAAAATAAAAAATGTCTCTCCTGTTCCCGAAAGTTAAGGACATTGGAAGCTAATTTCTGGACTTAATATATGTCCGCATAATCTGTGACCAATGTAGTTTTGGCCTGTATAAACATTTTGAGGATTAAGATGCTCCAGTATCCTTAATCATCAGGAACAGGAAAGACAATTTTGAACCTAATTCTGTGTATGACTCATTTATGTCTCAGAAATATCGATCTAGTGCACGCAGTACCATAGAAATCAATACAAAAGCAACAAACCCTTCCGCTCAGTACGCTCCGATTCCAATCCAGTGGACGCGAAGCTTGTCTAACACACCGGCTGCGTATATGTAATGTAAGGAATTGTATGACACACCGCTTGCGTGTAAACGTGCACGTCGACGTGATGCGTAGCCCTATGCAACGCAGCTTCCGAGATACAAACAGGCTGCAAGCGTGATAAATACGAAAGCGAAGCGTGATTTATAATTTCAAAGTAACAACTACCAATTTAACATAAAAAAACAACGCCCTAATCTACGCCAAATTATCCACCCAATTTCATCAAAGCGAAACACACTGGAGAGTCGTAAAAAAAAGTATCCATCACTCGAGAGTATCCTGAACATAATGAATTCATTTCGACCCCCCCATTCCCCCCCTACCGCTCCATTTCACGACTTATAAACGGCTAAATAAACCAAATTGAGATTGACTAATGAAGCTATGGAGTTAATGTGAAAAATGGGCTATTTTCTTCTCGGTTACATTATACGGGTCATTGCATTACCACTTGAAAATCATGAGACGTAATCTGTTCACAAAACTGCACAATTTTCCCTGTGAAACGTGGGTTAAAAACAAGCAAATAATTATCAAAAACCTGTTACTGGTATCGCCTAACATTTTTCAACTCTGACCCCGTTATTACAAAACGAGTTTTAATTATAGTACTATAACCATCTCAGATAAATGACGTTTCGGCTATAGAAAAAACGTTAAAATCTGACATTAATCCTAAAACTATATTTAAACCTCGCTTTGTAATAACGGGTTAGGGTTCATTTCGCCATGTACAGATAAAATTTAATTGACAGATAAACCAGGGGAAAGGTATAAATATCTGTCAGTTAAATATGATCTTTAAGTGGTGAATCGAGCAATACAACTATTTATTTATTAATATTATGACATTAAAACAAACATAACCAAAAAAAATACCCCGAACCAATTTTCCTGTTACCGCCAAAAAGCAGCAACACAATCATTTATTACCGTTCATTCATTCGTTCAAATGGCGGGAAATTGTCGTCGAGGTCAATACGCGTTGGGAAATAAGCGGCGGACAGGTGATTCGTCAACTGTCACTTTTTGCGAGTAAGAAAAACATGGCTACAGGAAATTGCGTTATGTTTTTGAAGTAGTTATTTCGGATTATGTACTTAGTGAATTGATGGCTCGTGGATCTTAGAATGTTTTAAGGAAAAAGGAGAAAAAGTACCTACTACTTTGGTAATGTTTTTTTACCTGAAAAACTAACTTATCATAAAGAAAAACGCAAAAAAAACACATGCACATATCCGCCACGCCTCTGTCCCGTTGGCGTAGGCAGAGACCACTTCCTTCCACTTGCTACGATCCAAACACACCTCTTTCGCTTCATCCACACTCATCAGTCGCCTCATACATGCCCGCATAAAAAATATATATCGAAAAATAATAATTACGTAAATCGGCTATAACTAGCATACTATGCGTTTTCGGAGAGAAGATTTATCTACAGTTGCAGGATAGGCCGTTAAAAATTAATTATCCATAAACATGGAGCCGTCTTCGATTTTTGATAGTATTAACTATAGATTTAAAGAAACCTTAGCTTTGACAATCTTTTCTGCAATAGATTATTTATCCAAATATTCAATTTACTATTTAAGACTTCAGCTTTAATTAATAGTACTAAGGGCCCGTAAACTGACAGATAAACCTATGTCTATTTCATAAAATTTGACGTTTTAGACAGTGACAGGTATAAAATATCTGTCAGATTAATTTTATCTGTAAATGGTGAAGAATTCCCTTAATTTATTATATTACAAACACGTAGCGCTTAAACACAAACATATGTATCAACAACATGACATGTAAAATTAACGGCTCTTAATTTAAGGTGGAAACGAGCAGAAAGTCTATAAATTAATTCTCTTCTCTCTCATGTACCTACATTGTACACTGTATTAATAAATTCTTGGAGTAAATTTGCCAACGTTATATATAATAAAAATAAAGTTAATACAGAGGTAAAGAAGAAGGTTGCCTGGAAGATATTGCTACCAAGCAATAAGGCCGCCTGTTGCTTCTTATATTCTTGTTTGTGTCTGTACCTTATATCTTTTTGTGCAATAAAGAATATTTGTATTGTATTGTAAGAATCAAGAGAGTAACTACAATAGTACAAAATACAATAGGTACTTAGTGTCCATTTCAGTATCTACAGCTAAATTTTAACTGACAGATAAACCTATATCTATTTCATAAAATATGACGTTTTTAGATAGTGACAGGTATGAAATATCTGTCAGATAAATTTTATCTCTAAGTGCCCGTTTCAGCATCTACAGATAAATTTTAACTGACAGATAAAACTATTTCCGTTTCATAAAACATGACGTTTTAGACAGAGACAGATATAAAATATCTGACAGATAAATTTTATCTGTAGGTACTCTGTTTTAGTATGCTAACACAAACCAGCAATTGTAAATCCAAATAATATAATATAATGTAGTATGTATATTAAAGTCTTTTTGCTCGCATGTGAGAAATTGCTTCTGCAAATACCCTTTGTAATAAAAAAGCTAGATTTTAATATTCGTACCAGAGCTAATATTTGTAAAACCCAAAGTTCATTCCAAAATGTAAAGGTAGACATTAATAGGGATAGTATTTTAAGTTCAGTCATCTCATAAGTTACCCACGCTAACTTTATGAGTCTGACACCCCTATTTCTAGAACAGTGTTTGTCAAACTTTTGCTATGATAATACTCATTTTGCTATGATAATGATAAGTGAAAAACTTTGAAATGCTATTTATTCGACCAATTTTACGCAAAAACAAACCAGATGACAGAGAAATATTTTCAATACAAAAGTAATGTAAAAACAAACAAAAAGTAAAAAACATCGACAAATATGACGGAGGTCGCATCACCGCTGAGTTGCTAACCGATGGATTTTATGGCTATGACAATACATTATTAATTGTGTAAAATAATTATAATTATGTAAAATTTCCAAGATATGACGATAAATGCGCACCAAATCACCTGCCTTTCACCAGCCTAGTACATTCATAATAATCTTTCAAAGCAAAGTTTGAGAAACCCAAACTAACTATTTACCTGGCGAATTGCCTCCAGTCCCTTAGTAAGTACGAGGCTATTCGCCCCGTTGTCTTGCAGCTACCAATTTAATACATTATAGCGATGTTATCCCTTAATTTATGGGGAATAGGGTTGTCCGTGTCTTATTAAAGGAGATAAAGCGAGATAGATAAATATGCTTTGATGAAAATCTAAAATTTTGGGATAAAAGTATTCCATATTTAATTTATCCGCGCAGATCGGTCAGCGTATGGAACAAAAAAGTTCTGGAATGGAGACCTCGCACTGCCAAGCCCAGCGTGGGACGGCCACCTTCCAGATGGACCGACGACCTAGAGAAAGCCAAGGGGTCTCGTTGGATGCAGGTGGCAAAAAACCAGTCGCGTAGGAAAATCATTGGAGAGGCTTATGCTCAAGGCTGACATGATGATGATGATGATGATGATTTAATTTATAATGGGGATGATGACTTCATACAAAAATTCAAAAAATAATTAGTGCGTCTTTTAGGCTATTAAAAATATTTGAAACACATTTTTTATTTGATCAAATACATAAATAAAAACAAACATACAGAGCATCAAAGTTACGGAGTGGGGGTATTGACGTCACTCCTGGGTAAAAATCTTACTTAGGCGTGACGTCACGAGCAACTTTAACCCATTGTACCTTTGTCATTTTTAGTTTAAGAGGAAAAAGAAAAAATATGTGTCGAATATTTTAAAATAATCTATGTGATGGACGAAAAAATTGTTTATAGTCATCATGCCTATTGTAAACCAGTTGACATCCCTAACTGCTCCAGTCCTTATCTTCACCAAATGGCACGTATCCCATGAAATAGGGCTTAGGGATTAAGATGACTTTAATGAACATTGTAATCTCGACCAACTTTAATGAGGACTGCCACACACATATGTACATACACACACACTCACACACAAAGGTTCTCTTATACACACACATAGGTTCATATTATAAATGTCAATGTTTGTGCCGATGGGTGGATGGATGGTTGTTTGTTACTTCATCACATAAAAACCACTGCACAGATTTTGATGAAATTTGGCTATATTGTAGGTTATATATCAGAATAACACATAGGCTATATTATTTTGAGATATCATGATTTTTTTCCAAGTTATGACTATGAATGCGTACGAAGTCGCGGGCAGCCTCTAGGTAGGTTCGTATAGATATCAGTTACCTATGTATCTTACCTTCCGAGGCAAAGACCACCCAGAAATGTACCAGAGTATTTTTCAAATAATAAATAGTTGTTATGCTAAGACTTCTAATTTTGAAGAACATTGAATTTTTTCCTTTGCATGCCAAAAATAAAGAAACTTAAGTAAAAATACTTAGTCATAATTTTCAAAAAATATCATGAAAATTTTGAAAGAAGTCGCTGAAAAAAAACCTTTCTAGCAACTTTTTAATAAAAACATGCCCAAGGTGTTATAAAGATAAATATAGAGCTCGCTTTACCACCTCTCACATGTATTTTTTTTTTGTACAATTTTCCTCAATCGTCGTATTATAACTAGAGATAGGCGTACCCCACACCGTGTTAATAGAAACGCTGACTGGATCCAACATGGCCGACCAGGCTGACACACATCGGATTATCGTTACCTTTAGACATTTCTACCGAGTAATGAAAATCGGAATTTTCCACAGAAAAAACCTTGTCGATAGTGAATCTGTGGTTTTTGTGTCAAAAGAGATTTTAATTGAAGCTCTTTTATGAAGTTTTTATGTGTGTAGTAGATGAAAAATTGTATACCTAGCGTTTTTCAAATTTGAAGTTTTAACAAAAAAAAAATTCAAAAATAATTTATTCGTAGGTAACATTAAATTTACACTTGAATTCGTCACAAAGTAAAAAAAAAAAAAACATAATAATTAATTTACAGAACCAAAAAAATGAAAAACATTAAAGGATGGGAAGCTACGCTGACTTCGGAAGGCTGATTCCCCAGAGAAGAAATAACACAAACATAACAAATATAAGGTAATACTGTCATACCCTGATGGGAGAGACGCGTGACAGATATGTATGTATGTATGTTCGATGACAAGAACCGCTGACGTGGGCAACAAATTCAAATTTAAGCATTCTAATACACGTAATAACGTGCAAGCTACTTACAATATTGTTAGTTTTCATCAAAATCTGTTAAAATGTTTTTTGAGTGGAAGAGTAACAAACATCCATCAAAACATTGGCAAAACATTGGCGTTTATAGTACCAAGGTATAGTAGGCAAGGCGTACATCAGTAAAGATCAAACACGTTTTAACATCACTCAAATATGTCATGACCTCTCAACCCTTTTGACAAACTATTCTAAATACGTAGATGAAATATTTCGACCTTTTATTGCAGAGCATGGTGTCCTTTATACGAGATTTGAATTCCAAAAGCTTTGCCACTTTTATGTGACTTTTTGAACGTTTCTGACTGCGAAAGGGATATGAAAAGATAGTGTTGGTGAACTATGATTTATGTGTGTTTAAATACCGGGGCCCAAGTCTGCTAATTTAAAATAGCCTCACTTGTGTGTCAGCAGAGTGTCAATGGCATTTTTTGACACATTTGGTATTCTGCTATATTATATTTATCCCGAAACACAGGCTAACGTCTATTTCGGGCACCAGTATCCACTAGTGTCTACCCACTTCTTTGTACCTACCTGCTACACTGTAAAATATTACACTATGTGGAGAAGAAATAAAGAGAATGCTAAAAACTGATTGCTACCAAATGTGTCAAAAAATGACATTGACACTCTCAATGACACTCTGCCGACTCACAACTAATAATATTGTAAATTAGCATGACATGACAATTTTATAAAGAACATCGATGAAGGAAAAGTAGAAGAAAAAAATTATAGTTTAAAAAACACTAGAAAACATGAATCCCATAAATCTATTGACACCGCACCGGTAGGTTACACGACGAAACATTCTAAGATAGATAACTATATCTATATCCAGTCGGGCATAACCAGAGATAGATAGAATTTTGTAAATAAGTAAATCAACTTGTTGGTGGATTACCGACACTGATGTATCATTAAAAATAAATCTGTTTACACGAAAACCCGCTGGATCCGTCTCATCAATCCAATTCGTCGATTGTTTACTAAACTGCTGTCATGTTTATTGATTTCAATCTTTATTTCATCGCGCTGTCCGCTCCGACGATTGAGTCGTGACAGATTTACCGTATTGCGTTGTTTTTAAACGAACTTTTAAAAGAGAGGGTTATTAATTTATCCGGATATTTTGTTAGAAAATAGGACTACGATATTTGACTTATTTTCAGATTATAAATAAGTATTTAAGAAAATCAAGAGTACCCTAAACCGACGGGCATGTATAAGGCGACTGATGAGTGTGGGTGAAGCGAAAGAGGTGTGTTTGGATCGTAGCAAGCGGAAGGAAGTGGTCTCTGCCTACCCCAATGGGAGAGAGGCGTGACGGATATATGTATGTATTTAACAAAATAATTGCAGACAATTTCTAATCTGAAACTAAAGACCTAAAGAATATTGTAAATTCACGTATTCGTACATTTATTTAGATTTTTTCCCATCGTGGTGGGCAAACATTACCTTCAACTTCCTACGATCCAAACCCCTTTCTCTTCATCCACATTCATCAGTCTTTTCACACAATCTCTTTGACCACATCCAAAAATAGTGAAAAAACATTTTAATAATAGAATCCCGGCCTACATTACAAGTACAAAATAAAGTGCGGTCCCACTACAGCTATAGTATACTTGTTTGGTTAGGACCCGAATGAGCCCGAGCCCTTTATTTGCAATGGCTCTATCTTCCGATTCGTGTGTCGAATTCTAATTCAGCGATATAGTTCTGTACTTTTAAATTGTTTAAATAACGAATCGGTATTTGCGTTTAGTTTCGATGTAAATAACGTTATGGGTTTTTTTGATGTTTTATTTGAGATTTGTGGTCGTAGGTGGATCTGGTCGTATGTGTAGGTACGTTATTATATGTACTCGGGATAACAAGCAACTTTTACTATGGGGCCAAGTTAGAAATCATAAAAAAATTGTTTCCCCATACTATCAGCTGGTGCATTTTGTATGGGGAGTTCAAATTTTTTTGAATAACCTTGGTCCCATAGTAAAAGTTGTTTGTTATCACGAGTACATGCATATGCTTTTCTATCGTTCACTAATTTAAAGTAACCCTATGTACCGACATTTCTTCGATAACGCCTAGTACCTATATACATACATAGGGTACCGTTATCTCACATAACAGCGTCGTTTGTCAGAAGACAGATTTGAGTGGATCTCTATAATTTGATCCGAGCCTCTCGATCAGCATGTATTTGATATCGATTTACTGTCGATTCTCTCTCGTTTTTATATTTGTTGTCGTTTTGATTGATGGTAGCATTGGTAGAAATGGTAGGTCGTGTTTGTTAGATTATAACACGATGTAATTATTTGGTTTGGGGTTAGTTTTTATTTTATTCATTTATTCATTTCTTTTTTTAGTTCACTAAAGTTTTACTAGAATTTGTGGATACATATTTAAAAAAAACGCTGAAAACACCCATAACCTACAAGTCTTCCGGTATGTTCATTCGGTTAGTATATGTATACTTGACTAGGTCCTGTACTATAGTAGTAAAGTAGTGTTTTGGGAGAGATAATACCTTAGATTAATAATTTGGTCGCCGCGCGCTACGACTAGCTACCGCCGGCGTACTTCAAAATGCGACAAAATACTACGCCGATCGGAGCGTACCGCGCTAGTCATTACGCCGAGTTGCGCCTAGTTGTCATATGATTGTTTAAAACCGCCACGAAATTGAGTTGCGCAATTTGCATGCTGTTCTTTCTTCATAGAGCGGTATGTAGTCGTAGCGCGATGAAACCATTTTAAAATCTTAGGATAATACTTATTGAATTGTGGCCGAATTCTTTGTGTATAAGTTTCAGTTTCCTTTGTGATTGTTCTTTATTTGCTATACAATAGTACGAAGTTACTCTTCCTATAACATTACTACAGCGCGTATCGATTCCGTCATCGCCACCCCCTCGAGCACTCCCAATGTACGATTCTGATTCAGAACTACTACCCTTTACGCTGATGTAAACATATAGCATCCATGAAATTTGAGGAGAGGCGTAGAAAGTATAAAAAGTCGCCCGTCCAATTTTCTCGCGATGAAATGTTATGCTGATACTTATGTGACTATCACGGCTTTTATCACATTGATTTTTTCGTGGGTTTTTCTAAGAGATCAGATTTTGTTAAACCCGTAACATAAATGTTTGTTGAAGATAATCCTATTAATATTATAAACGTTAATGTTTGTTGCGATGTAAAAGATGGCCATTTTTTATTCAACACTGAAATTTTGCATTAAGTATTCTCATTTTATACATCAGAATAACACATTCATAACATACATATTATGCTATTTACTTACGTATATTAAGTAAGTGCGTTTTTTTGCCAAGATATGATGATAAATGCTGACGAAACCGCAAGCAGCTACTAGTATCCAATAAATAACCTACTATATTTCATAATAAAATTGAGCTATAATAAAATTCCCTCTTGTCGGTAGAGTCTACGCCACTCTGCTCTGTTTTCTGCCGTGCTTTTGAGCACCTGATACGACACAACTTCTTTTTAATAATCTATGTAAGTTCTTCGTGGTCTCCATCTCTTCCGTTTTCCTTCTACTTTTCCTTCCAAGATGTTTTTTAAGACGTCATGTCGTATGAGGTGACCCAGCATCTTTCCTCTCCTTTCAGCAATGGTCTTTAAAGTGTCTCTCCTCTCGCCCACTAATTGCAGAACTATAGATAGTGTATTGATACGTTGAAGTATGGAAACACAAATGTATACTGCCTGCCTATACCTAGTACACTATATCTACTTACTAATTGACCCATCAGACCTACCCAACTATGATATAACTCGGTTAAGTTAGATTGACTGCCTGATGCGTACGGGAATCGTCAATAGGCGTCTCATTTCATTTGGCAGGGTTCTTTGAAGTTTGATAATAGAATTTTAGGTATGTGGTTTCGTATATTGGATTTCGGAAGCTGTGAAAAGGGTATTACAAAAACCAAAAATAGACATTTACGGATAAACAAATGAAGTACCTATATGCGGTCTTATTGCTATATAGTTGTTGTTATCAGCCCATATATATCCGCACCGAGAGGCACGAGCCTACTCTCATACAAAGAGTGATTAGGCCGTAATCCGCCGCGCTGGCCAAGTGCGGGTTGTCGGATTTCACATACACCTTCGAATTTCTTATTTGGTGTATGCTTAAAAGGTTTCCTCACGATGTCTTCCTTCACCGTTAACAAGTGGTAATCGAATAAATTGATCCGTACATGAGAAATAAACTCAGAGCTAAGTGCCCGCGCCAGGATTCGAACCCGCGCCCCCAGAATTCGAGGCAAGTGTTGTACCAACTGGGCTACCACCGCTTCTGCTATATAACAATGTCAACTCGACAATGTAATGTGACACCATATCACACCGAAACCACACTCGACAAACATAAGTTCATAACAACATGTTAAATATCCATAAAACGTCGTGTATAAAATATCTTGAATACAATATAAGTCGAATATAGCTCGCCTCACTGGATCATACTTGTATACAGGGTGATACTTTATTAAATTACCCACAGCTTTGGGTTGGAATCTAGTTTAGTTTATAAGCATTTACATTCGATTTGTTTCTGATTTCAACCTGTATGTGTACCTTTATAATAAATAAATAAATGACGATAACGCGGGATTTACATTACGAAACCAGTTGCACGACATCAGTTTCATGGAATGACATGAAAACTTTTACATCATGAAAGTGCTTATTTACACGTGAAACTGTGATGAAATTTAACGTCATGAAACTAGTACCTATGCAAAAAGAAATTAACGTAATAGATATCTATTATATACAAGGCGAGACTGGATGGAAATGTTGGCCGGGGAAGGCTGAGAACGCATCCCGATCAAATCAGGGCCTGTAAAGGAAAGGTCAGGGAGTACCCTAAACCGATGAACAAGAATGAGGCGATTGATGAAAGTGGTCGAAGTGAAAGAGGTGTGTTTGTGTCGTAGTAAATGGAGGGAAGTGGATTCTGCCTACCTCGATGGTAAAGCGGCTTAATAGATATGTATGTATGTATGAAACTTTTTATTGCAATAAGGAGTGGAACACGTAGGTAACTAATTATTTGTCGTTTCTCCATATTTATGATTCTTGAAAAAAGTTTTTTCAAAGCCACTTATTTACTGTATTTGTTTTTCAATGAAAGTTGTTTATAAGCTAAAAAGTCAAATGAACTTTCAACGCAACGTTTTGAAACCACCCTGTATAGTCGTATAAGCAGAAAACCAACATTATGTAACACGTTATATTAAATTCCTGGAAACATATTACTTATATTATATTGTAGCTTGCTGTCTTTGTAGTAGACGCCTCTGTGGCGTAGGCCTCCCCCAGTGATCTCCATGTATCTCTATCTCTGGCTTTTGTCATCCGTCTACTACTTAATATGTTGTAATGTTTAAATTGTACTGTAAAACAACAATAATAAGCACCAAATAACAATAATATAATTTAATTAATTACTACTTACTAATATAATATTTATATTATACTTAATAATACTCAATCAACTTAAAAATATAAAATATAATTGTAATTGAATTGTAAATCCTTTGTAGTAGAATAAAGGCTATTTTGATTTGATTTGATTTGCTGTCTTTGTACCGAGATGCTATACTCGTAAGGGAACGGCTTGTTTCAGAAAAGCTTGTTAAAGATAATTGTCCATTAAGACTTAGGATGTGAGTATTAAGTTGTTGTAGCTGAGTTAATTTTTATTCATTCTAAATTAAAAATAAAAGAAAAGAAAAGGAAGTGGTCTCTGCCTACGCCGATGGGAGAGAAGCGCGCCTCTCTCTTTCATCACGCCTAGGTGTAACGGATATGTATGTATGTATGTCTGTTTGTAAAATAGAAATTAAGTAATGTATTTAATTTAACATTTTAACACTTAATTTATTAAGTTTAAGAAAAGACTTGAGAACTTTATCCGAATCTGTCAAGACGTTAAGACATGATACAAACTTTGCGTAAAATACTTATTATTTTATGAAATATTAATCTGTTTACAGAAGCTTAAAAAGGCAACTGACCTTTTCTCTAAACATTTTAGCAGTTTTTAAAAATAATTACGAGTCATTAAAAGCACATACTGAATCATTTTACACATCAAAGAGAAAAACATATCCACTAAAAACAGATTGAAGCCTCTTTATGTAAATAACATTAAAAATGTCACAAAATATTAAACTCTTAAATTACGCACGTTTCAAATATTCCCAAAACTGAAAAATAACTTTATTTTTCGACCGAGTCAACCTTTAGGTTATTTTCGTCCAAAATTTCATCAAAATGTACTCATACTGCCTAAAAATAAAAAGCTTTTTTCGTTCATTCACTTTAATAAAATTCGGAGTGAATTCGTTTTTAGTCGCTTTCTGAGTAGGTTAAATGCTTTTTGAGCAAATTACACTTGATATTTTTTATTTTTTTTGCTGTAATAAAGAAGTTGCAATTTTTTATTTAAATTTTGATATATAGACTTTCTTGTACATCATTTTGAAGAACGTTTTAGCTGAATTAAATAAAGGTAGGATGAGAAGAGAGGCCTTTGCCCAGCAGTGGGACACAAATGGCTAAATGGCTAGATTAGATTAGAATAGATAAAGGTATTTCAGACATTACAAAAATATTAAAATTATCAATAATGAAAAATACATATAACACTAGAGGATGATCGTAACATCGTATACGCATTTTTCGACATAGGAACCTTACACAATATCTTAAAATTGTTTAGCCTATATTTGTTATTCTGATTTAATACCTATGTATGAGTCATACCAGTATCATTCTTAAGCTTGTAGTCCTAAATGAAACGACATTAGTTCGACTTTCGTTTAATTAAGGATATTTGGAACATTTAGACCTAGAACACACGGGAAACGCAACTGCAACTGCTAGTTCTTGACTAGACTCCCTAGACTTCTTTAGAAAACCACACACGACGCAACTAATCTGAAACGTTTCAAACTATGTAGTTGCGTCGTGTGTGGTTTTCTAAAGAAGTCTAGGGAGTCTAGTCAAGAACTAGCAGTTGCAGTTGCGTTTCCCCGTGTGCCTTAGGCCTTAAGCAAGCATTTTTTTCCTCATTAAGGCGACAACAGGTCGAAGATTACCTAATTAAAGATATTCGAAACATTTTCAAGGTATTTTATTCACCTCTTCTCTTGAGATACTCAAAAATCCTTAAAAACCACGACCGAAAGAATTCCTCTGAAGTTAATTCAAAAATAAACAGTGTAAAATGTTGTTTTCGTTCGCATTGCCAAGAAATGCAGTTTTGGTTTACCTCCCATAAACCATGTCGGCACGGTGCACTACATTTTGTTTGTAAATTTTGGAAAAACTTAAAGGACAAGTGTCAGTTGGAGTTAAGAACTGAGAGTTCCGCACTATAAATACTATTACACTACTAACTACTACTACTACTACTTTTACTATTTATTATACTATACTATTTAATATTCCGGACGTCTTTCTGTTTCAGCTGTTAATATTGAGCAAAAACTAAAAAAGAATCAATGTTAGTTTCTTACTTTTTTTTTCCGAACTAAAAAGGATCTAATGAATAAATAGGATCTTTTTATTCTTAACTTTAAAAATATGAAACATTGCCAATTATTTACAAACTAAATTATCTTAACATAAAAATAAGCAAAAACATTGTTGTTAAATGATTTTACTGTACCTACATGAGAAAAATATAACTGGCTAACTGTCGGTATTTTTAAGCATCTCATTTATAGCCTGGTAACAGACGTGAGATCTTAGTAATGGAGGACGGTTTCAACTTTTAAACCTTTTTCAAATTCAAAAATGTTTTTCTCAGAATATAAGTCAATTAAACACAAATTATTATAAGAAGTTACAAATGTCAATACGTATGGCTAATCAAATAATCCCCCCCTGGTCGTACCCGGTGCAAAGGTGCCCAAAACGCTCGCCGCGTTTCCACGTTTCTCAGAACTGGAACAATTACATACACTTTTTGTCGCACCTTTTATTTCTTGTCCACGGAACCCTAAAACACTCCCGTTGACGCGAGCATGTTTTCAGTAATTTAATAGCAGATAAATACCGAAGCCAAATTAGTTGTTTTGTTTCGATTTGCATCAACAATTCGCTATGTGGGTGGTAGGTCACTATGGAGAGGTATTTCAATACTTTAAATATACTTCTTGCAAATGTATTTAGTAGAAGGTGTGTAGTATTAGCAGTATAAGTACGGTCAGCATCATAAGTCGATGAACACATTCAGATTTTCTAAAGTAAAATTCACTATTATTAAACAAAAATCGCTTAGCAAAAATACTCTAGAGTTATATGAACATCCAATAAAGTTCAAAATAAGGAAAATAAGTAAGGTTTTAAGTCTTATAATAGTGAATATTACTTTTGAAAATCTGAATGTGTTCATCAACTTACGATGCTGACTGTACCTAAGAATACTACTACAGTACACCTACTATTAAATAGTTTTATTTGACTTGAGGAGGCCTGCGCCTTCACTGGCAATTATCATTATCTCTAAGTAAAACGTAATATTTAAAAAATATATAAAGTCTATGATATGCTTTATCTTACTAATTTACTGATGATTTTAATGTCAAAGTTTATGCCGATGGATATGAGGATATTTGTTACTCTTCCACGCGAAAACGACTAAACAGATTTTAATGAAACTTTGCACTTCAGCTTCAACTTTGCATACACATCAAAATAATACATAAACTATATTATTTTAATATATTCTCATGAATTTCCCATATGACGCTATATAGTACATACGAAGTCGCGGACAATCTCTAGTACCTCCTACCTACCTAACTAAATACATCATTAAACAGATTTTCCCTGACTTACATTAAATGTGTAAGTAAAGCTATGTTAGGATAAGCGCAAAACCCTTTCGGATTTAAATATTGAGCACGAGAGATCTCGGATTTAAGTGGAAAAGGGTCAGGTTTGAATAATTTCATGATTTAGGCATTATAATAGAATTCTTTACTTAATCTTAAAACCATCTTATTTCAACATTCCACTAATATTATAAACTAAGAGGTTGCACGCGACTTCGACCGCATTTATTACCATATCTCGGAGAAAAAACTTGATATCGTAAAATAATATAGTCTTTGTGTTACTCTGATGTGCAAGCTACAATATTGCCTTGTTTTATCGAAATCTGTTTAGTAGTTTTTGCGTGAAAAGTTTTAAGATATCATGATTAAGATATAACGAAAAAAGCGTACGAAGTCGCGGGCAGCCTGTAGGCCATTCATACAAATAAATATGTTCTATGCCGATTCTAAGAGAATGAAAAATTAAAAAAAAAAACATTTAAACAAGATGCTATTTCACTCTATCGAGGTGTCTTTGGTGGCTTTTTCTGGTACTTAACAATGACAATATTAGCTTAGTTTAACAAATCATTAGATTTAACGAACTATTCTACAACCAGTTTCCAAAAGCAATCTTAGAACCCAATCTAATCAAATTCTAATCAATAAATGCATAGCTAAACACAATCTATATACAGAGTGTTCTCAAAAGCCACACTAATTGCACTCGGCGGGCCAATGGGGCGCTAATTAGGACACCCTATGTTAGCTGACGTTGCTAGATCTAAAGTCTAGTCTAGATCTTGCTTAGGTCTTAGGTCTTAAGTGGTTATTAGAGTTTGAGTTTCGTGTTTTTGACACGTTTTAAGCTTTCATAGTTGTTAGAAATAAGTGCGTGTACGTTGCAGAAAAACGAATTTAAGTAATCTTCCATTAAATATTTTAGCATCTTTAAATTTTGACAAGTTTATAATTGAATATAGTTTTTATTTTAGTTACTTTTCAGCAATAGGATGTAATTCATAGTTACAGATACAGCTAGCTTATTATGTCCCACTGCTGGGCAAAGGCATCCTTGCTTTCTCTCCACCTTCTTCGACTTTATGCCGAAACCTTACTAAATGAATCAGCACCCCTAGACAAGTGGCTGTCTAAAAACGTATACGCTCATCGAATAGAATAAAAAATGTATGAAATTGACATTAGCTCACGAAATGATTTCATAGCAAGCGTAACGATTAGAAAATTCGTAGACAAGTGTCAATTAATTTTCTATTCGATCAAACAAAACGCATAGCCGTACGCTGTCCTCAGCCAAGTGGCACTTTTGACAACCCAAAACGCTCCGTGAGCGTTTTCTTTGTACGCTAGGTAGGCGAACGCCAACACCTCGTAGAATTCGCTACAAAATGGCGATTTGTATAAGCAGCTGATGGACATTCGTGTTATTTGTGATCGAATTCATTGATTTTTTTGTTAAAATGCATACGTTAAGATTATTGTGGGCTGCTCATAATGAAGAAGTGTGGCTCAGGCGTCAAAGAAGAAACGATTTTCGTCGTTGCTTGGAGAGAATTGCGGAGATGCCAGAGTTATTATTCAGGGAGCAATTTAGGTTAAATAAAAGTACATTTAGAAGACTTTGCATCGACCTAAGAACTTGCACTTCATTGCTCAGGACTAGCACGCAACCTCGGTTCCATCACTGAAAGTTTAAGTTGACTTTAAAGATGGAAATTATATCAATTCTAAACATTCTCAACAATAAATAACGATACGCTTAGAAGGTAAAAGTTAATTTAAAGTGAGTTATTAGTTTTGCGAAATACTTACCAAATTAATGAATAAATTCACAAGCACTTACTATTTCACAAGTAATTTTAATTTTATCACAGAACTCAATATTCGCGCCGCACACTTATTTGACAATTGATTTGACGTCTGCCGTCGAAGCGCTCGAACGCAACCATAGACAATTTTCGTTTTTTATCGTCTGAACGAATAGAATGAGCGTTAGCGTAGTTCGTGTAATCTTGGCTACCAATCTAATAACGTTATCGTTGTAGCGTTAACGTTTTTAGAATTAGAAATGTTACGAAGCGTTTGCCACTTGTCTAGGGGTGCTGGCTGGCTAACTTAAAAAATAACCGGTTAAAATTCGAACAAAAAACCGTTCGAAAATTCGAAAATCGAATTCACTAAACCTAAAGACTTAATAACCGGTAAATAACTCCGGACACAAATCGGGGAATCCCATTGTAATCCGTTTTGAGGGGGAATTACCAGTTGCGCAGACATTTCTAGTTAATACCGGATTGAAATTGCTTTGGAGGGCGAAGCCCTAGGGCTTTTCTGATGGTACTCCGTGATTAAGAGTAATATGACAATGTCGTATTGACTTTTGTGGGAAATTGTGATCTTTTTTGTTTTAAATTTTTTTTTTAAAGTTTTATACGAATGTTATAATTTTTTTTCTTAAATATATATGCAAGTTTTCTAGTTAATATAAATAACAAAGGTTAGACTACTCCTCGAAAAACATGGAGAGACGATCTGGGTGCATTTTCACGGGAATGGCAGGACGCTATTGGAGACCGCGTTAATTAAAAGTCGTGAAAGAGGCCTTTGCCTAGCTGTGGGATCTTAATGGCGACGTTTTATTAACTAATTGCGATTCTGAAATTAACACCTTTTCTTATAGGAATCGAACACACGATCTACATGACACTGTCACTACCAACTACGCCAAATGGCCAGTCAAATACCTCAAATAAAAGTAAGAATGTAGTTGTTCAAAAGACATTTCACCCATATCAAATGACAACAATGAATGAGAGAGACACTCCATTAAATAAAGAGCCACTGAAAAAGGGTTTCAGGGTATTCAATGGGGATAACTTGATTGTCTATTTAATTATAGGGATGGGACGAGTATCGATGTTAAAATACATCGATACTTAGGTAAAAACTAGGTGTGTCTATCGAACCGATCAAAAAGGATTATTTGTGATAACCAATTTAGTAAGGGTTGGGAGGAATGTCGATGGAATATCGATGTTAAAACATATCGATATTTATAACGCTATATGTATTGAACCGAAAAAGAAGGATTAATTGCAGCTCAATGCAGAAAACTATTTTCTTAAGGGTCGGGACGAGTCTTGATAGAATATCGATGATAAAATGTATCGATATAGTTCACATATTGAGATCCGCTCTAAAAGGGTCTGTTAAAGCTCAATAAGGATAACTCGATTTTCTATTTAATGGTAGGACTGTGGGGGTGACTCTTCTTATAACATGGTGATCTATAAGATTAAGCCGAATTAGATCACGATATCTACAAAAAATATAAAAAAATGGTACAGGTATCTAAAGATAATTTTGTCCAAATCTCAGTTAGGTACTTAGGTTATAATCATAAATTTACTTTTCTATTATGAAACTAGCAAACACCTTCATTAGATGATGTGCAACTTCGTATATAAAAAATTATAAAACAGCCACAGTAAAAAAATATTGGTATCATAAACACACCTGTGTTCGTAAGTATCGTCTATGTATAAGCACAACACTAGTAAATGCAATGCACTGAATCGTTCAAAAAAGGATTTACAGAATTAACGGGGAAGCTGAATAAGAGCACTTGATCTTCTAATTAATTATAGGGTTGGGGTGGTTATCGTATTCATACGATGATCCTACATATTAGGTTGGGGAAAAAGTTTCTTCGTATTTTATATGAAAATTCAAAAAGTTTTTTTTTATAGTTTATTTACATTTGACTAAAGTATGTAGGTGCCATTTTGTTCCATAACTTTTTGCCATCTTGTTGGTAGTGACATGATCCCATTGCTGTAAAAATTTAGAGGCTTCTGATCGAAAAACTGCGACAAGTGGTTTTGGCAGTCCTCTCGTGATGTTAACCTGACACTGCCTAAGGAATTCTGCAGAGACCGAAACAGATGAAAATCTGAAGGGGCAAGGTCAGGACTATACGGCGGATGCATTAATACCTCCCAGCCAAACTCTCGTAATTTTTGCTGAGTGGCTAAAGATGTGTGAGGTCTAGCGTTGTCATGGTGAAAAACCACACCCCTTCTGTTGATCAATTCTGGCCGCTTTCTCTCAATTTTTTGCTTCAATCTCATCAATTGTTCGCAATACAGTTCTGAATCGATGGTCCTGCCTGGCGGTAACAGCTCATAATGAATGATGCCCTTCCAATCCCACCATACACACAGCATTACCTTGTTGCGAGTTAACCCGGGTTTTGCCACAGTCTGTGAAGCTTGACCGGCCTTTGACCACGATCTTTTTCGCACGTTCTTGTCGTATGTGATCCACTTTTCATCACCAGTTATCAGCTTTTTCAAAAATGGTTCGGTTTCATTACGTCGTAATAAAGAATCACAAATGAGTACACGGTTCATTAGGTTTCTTTCAGTGAGCTCATGAGGCACCCAAATATCGAGCTTTTTAGTGTACCCAGCATTATTCAAATGAGTCAAAACCGTTTTGTGGTCAATTGCCAGTTCTTCAGCTACATCGTAACTACTAATATGCCGATCTTGCTCCACTTTTTCAAAAATGGCATCAATTTTGTCCGTAACAGGGCGACCAGAGCGAGATGCATCTTTGATATCAAAATTTCCGGCTTGAAAACGCTTAAACCAAACTTGCGCTACTCTCACAGATACTGCATTAGGTCCATAAACATCACAAATTTTTTTCGCGGCTTGTGTTGCATTTTTACCTTTTTTATAGTAAAATTTTAAAATGTATCGAATTTCTTCTTTAGATTCACTCATTTTAACAACAACAATAACAAATGAAAATCACACAAATTCCTAATTTGAATTTGGAAGTGCCTTCTTTAAAATTAAAACTTTTTAATGATACCAAAACCAGCCAGATACAAATGGTATAGCCAAAGAGATTTTAATACAAGTTCATACATACTATATGCGAAAAGACTTTTTCCCCAACCTATTATATCTAATTTACCTAATTTAATGAAAAATGGTTCTATAAAAATTTTATGGACGACTAATGTAAGGCATTCCGGAGACCGCTACATAATTATTGATTACAAGAGAAAAAAAGATTTAACGATATGATCCAAATTATCATTTTTAATCTTTTCTATACACAGAAATTACGTTTAAGTTAAGGCAATAGTATCCATAAGCCACATTTTAGACTTTAAAATAATATTATCGAGCCCAACCCTACAGAAAATCTATTGATAATTTCAAGTATCGAATAAATAAACGTCCTATGTTCGAGTGTCGATGAATTTTGGCGTCGATCAAATACGATAAGGCTGTTTGAAGTAGCTTTCAAAGCTCAAATATTAGGTTGGATTTTCATACTTGTACTTTTGAGAATCAAAATGTATTTTAAATTAAGAACATATGAAATGTAACAAATTGCAAAAAGTAGCTAAAAAGCATAATTATATGACATTTAAATATATGACAGCATAGAAAATGATAAAAGCCCTTTTTTGACAAAGGTTATTCCGTTTCATTGGCAGGTGGACGGATGTGAGGATATCTGTTACTCTTTCAATTAAAAACTACTGAAAAGATAACGTATTGTTCTTATTATTATAATTGTTATAAAATATTGGAGATATTGTGTTTGCTACTTGCTTGGACATCATCAATAACACAAAAGCTATATTATTTTAGAATTACTTAATAACTTAATAGAATAGATTCCACACATGTATTTTGATGAGGCGAAGGTTTGTTTGGATCATAGCAAGTGGAAGAAAGTTATCTCTGCCTACCCCGATGAGAGAGAGACGTGACAAATATGTATGTTGTGTGTATAGATTTTTCAAGATATGACGATATGAAATGAAATGAAGTGAAATGAAATAAAATGTTTATTTAATCTTGTAGGACGAGTTTGACATCACATAAGACGGGTCATTTTTTTAAAGTTAATGCTAGATTCGCAAGAGTGCAGTTTTCCCCAGAGAAGAATCTAGCAAGAAACTCTGTTGGGTTGCTCTTTTCAAATTTGGTATTACAAATTCTAAGATAAAAACACTTAGATACAAACACTAAAATTAACTTTTCAATAATTATTCTACATAGAGACAGCTTGACAGAAGAGCACCTAGCTTAGCATGGCACTCCGTGACAAGACGTTGTCATGCGTTTGTCACGCTTACGTCTCTGTCTATAGTTTTAAATGTGATAAGGACAGCATGCGTGAGATAATTGTCGCGGCACGCCGTGCTAAGCCCCCAGGTCAATCCCATGGATTTGAGTCATCTAGATATGCGTTGATTTTATAATAACCTTTTTTACTAAGTTTTTGTTTAACAATAATCTTAAATTTATTGGGGGTTAGTTCACGTATGCTAGCAGGGATCTTGTTGTAAAAGCGTATACATTGACTCACAAACGATAAATGCGTACGAAATCGGAGGCAGCCTCTATTTCTCTATTACCAACGTAATTACACTAGTCTACCATTCTACCAAATATAAAAGCAATGGGAAAACATTAATGCGAGCCATAACAAAAGAAATTAAATTTCTCGTGTCGGCACCAACTAATGTGTTCATTTGGCACCAACTGCCACTGCAAACTGCATGCTAAATATAGCCTGTGTGGTTAGCTAATTGAATGGTACGTGCCTTTGGAAAAATGGTGGTTGACCTATGTATTTGAGATGTATATCTAAGGGTAGGAAAGATGCAAGGATGGCAAAGATGGCGTTTACTTCACCGACAAGAGCCTAGCTCTTAAATAAATGATGATGATGGACTAAGGGTAGATATCAGATGCAATGAAGTAAACCGTTTGTAAAAAATATCGTATTTTTATATTAAAATTTGTATTGACTTCGAGTTTTACATACATAAGTAACATTCGAACATATCTGTCACGCCTCTTTCCCGTTGGGGTAGGCATAGACTAGTTCCCCTGCTACTTCCACTTTGATAAATATGATAAATATTTCATTTATTTTAAAACACAAAACTCTGTGAATATTTCAAGTTATAATATAGAGCAAAAAACAGCATAAAATTCAAGTTGGTTACATAGCTCATCTCCAATATTTATACGTATATTACTTGAAACATTTTTGGAATTTATCGGTAAAGCTGAATGAGAAAAATAATACTTATATTTGAAACTGATAGCTTTTACGGGAAATTATGCATTTTTATAAGACCTATATAGTCAAATATAAATCATAAACATACGTTACTCAAGTGAAGGAGAAAGTTAACGTTATGTCATATCAAGAAGTCAGAGCATTAGGAGAAGAATGACCTACATGGCGGATGCTCCACTGACAAGAGTCTAACTCGTAAATGTAATGATGAGGAAAATGAAAATGAAAAGTGTTTTATTCAAAAATAGGCAAATTCATTACACTTTTTTGATGTCACTTTTTTAATCTAAAACTACTGCCGGAAATCATAATTTACCACAATACTTCAAGACCTTTTTTTTACGTGGGCAAATCCATTAGGCCCAGAACACTCGGTGAAACGAAACTGCAACGCAACTGAAACTGCTAGTTACTTTTGAGTTGCATCGAAGTTTCTGCTATAGGCTTCTTTAGAAAACCACACACGACGCAACTAGTTTGAAACGTTTCGTTTCAGTTGCGTCGTGTGTGGTTTTCTAGTTCAGTTGCGTTGCAGTCGCCTTTCACCGTGTGTTCTGGGTCTTATGGATACCCTCTGTCTCGGAGAAACACGGAGGGTTATGCCGGACTCCCACCGGCTAAAACCCCACGGTGTTCCTTTTTGTCGCTTCAAGACAGGGTCACGAGAAAACTTGCGTATACTTCCGCGACCCCGTCGGCGATGTGTCCGAACCACGAACCCAACTCAGGAATACTTCAAGACCTACTAAACGGTACCCACTATTCCATTCACAAATACTACATAAACAAAGCAAATCCAAGACTGTTTCTCTGTCAATCAAATCGACATGTTCAAAGCATACTCGCCTTTGTTCCAAACTGACTTGATCACATAATTCAGACATCAAATATAACATTAAAGAAACTCCATACATTTTACTGTCCGTAAATTCTTTTGAAGTATACCTATACAAGTTTTAGATAAACTGTTTCTGGAGTATTATAGCTAGTTCATTGAAGCTATAATCTTAAGTAGTAAGAGTAAAGGGCGATAAAGAATGCACATCGATCTTTAGAAAGAGGCAATTGGCTAATTTAGATTTGAATTGAAGGACCGCGACGTATCTACTTCACTCAAGTGAAGGAGTAAGTTAACGTCATGTCGTATCAAGAAGTCAAAGCACTGGCAGAGGATAGGCCCAAATGGCGAATGGTCCACCGACAAGAATCTTACTCTTTAATAAAAATGAAAAATAGCACACCATGACGATCGTTTTGTCAGTCGTGGTTCAAATCAAATCTGAAAAACGTTAATCTAATGATGTAGGTACATGGAGATTAGCATTCGTTTGTTCGGTCGGAAATACGATGATTGCCGATGTGCTTTCTTTATCGTCCTTTATGTACCTATTTTATTCCAGCGTATTACATGTTGTACCTATAATGAAGTCAAAGCATTAGCAGAAGAGCCCTAAATAGCGGACACTCCATCGACACGATGATTATAATATGTAATAAATATGACTGCTCATCTCACTAATCTCATTTCAGATTAATAAAGGCACCAATTGAAAAACAATTGATCCAATAATTTTAATAAGGAAATGTTGCAGAAACGTTAATTTAAAATAACACTCCATTCCACTAACCTTTATTTCATTCGTTTCCAAGATAACAGAAAAAGACAATAATTAATGCACAATTAAAGTAACTGACACTTTCTGCAACATGCATTCGACAGTTTATAAGTCAGATTTGTCGAGCAAATAAATTGGTACCGTGCCAAGCGGTGGCAGGGAATTTGTCAATAACTGGAAACGGCATGACAGCTCCGCTATGACATGAAAGGTAGACATGCGTTTAGTTTAATAATTTATAGAGTGGAAAGACGCTACATATCATGCTAGATGGAAAGTCATAAGGTCTTTGCTCAACAGTGGGATTTGAATAGCTAATTAAAGAAAATATAGAAAAAAAGCAAGGCGTCCGCCTAAAGTGATGAAAAAGGTTATGTTTTGATTATTTTCTTCGGTTTTCATTTAATTTAGAAGAATCCTAGAGACTTTTTTACGAAAGTCATGAGGTCTTTGCGCAGCAGTGTGCTTTCAATGGCTAAATAAAGAAGAGTTCCGTAAAAAAGTGTTAAAGAAATTTTGTGTATGAGTTTTCACAGTGCCTCCATTGGATAGAACAGGTAATTGGGTAAATGAAATCTGTGATAGATATTTTATAATTTTTAAGGTTACTAAAAGTATAAAGCCGGATAAGAGATACTAATGTAATGACAATGAAAAATAAAACACTTGGAAGTTACGTATTTTTGGTTAGTGTAATAACTCTTTAGCATTATTAAGTAATTTGAGTTAACGTTAATAAAATTTAAGTATGGTAATTGAAAAATACCAAAGAAGTTTAGCATAAGATATATTTCTAGTAAATCTAAATCCGTAAAGTGCACGCTTGAAGGAGAACGCATCAAATAAAATAAGAAATGTAGGTTTTTTGACTTCGACCGCTTGGCACGCCATCGTAATATTCTTAAAGATTAGTGCAATTTATATGCAGCTTTGGGTTAAATGAAGTTGAAAAATAAATATACTCTGAAAAAAACTAATTTGACTTGATAAAATAACAACATTGTGTGTCTTAAAACTTAATGCAATAATACTTTGGAATTTATGCTTTTTAAAGTAAGTCTTAACAATTGTTTTTTATTTTAATAAATGTACATCCTCGCATAGGTACACAAGTTAAATTGCATACATAAACATTTTCGAATCAATCACTTTTAAAAAGTAGTTAATGTAAAAGCGACAGAAGCAGCAAAACCATACATATTTTGCAAATATGTTTTGCAAATAAATAGTTCTAGGTACATTAAAGGAGTCCGCATATCACTGAGAAAAAAAAAACAAAAACGCATCTCAAAATAAATAACCAATGTTGTAATAGCTCGAAAGAAGTCAACTTTATCACCACGGCAGTTATTCTAAGAGAATGCTACGTCTCATTTAGCATGAAAGTTATTAGCTCCATCGCCTTTGTATAAATAAATGCGATTGAAGAAAATAGGAAGCCATCTTTCTTTTATGATCGTTTTTTGTTATTTATTAGCGGCTTTTGATTTGGCTTACTTATATTTTTTTAACGTGATTGATTGCAAATTGAAACATTATTATCGTATGTACTTTAACATCTACTTACATGTACCGCATCTATGACAATAAATATAATTTATGTTTACCTTTAAAAAAAGCGTACATATCTATCAAAAGAAAGAATATTACTATACCTACTAAAAAAGAGAAAATAATTATTGTTTATAGATATTTTATACGCGCACTGTCTTAAACGTCATGTTTTATGAATTAGACATAGGTTATTAATGTTATTAATAAATTACGAAAATTATCCTATTATATTTATTTATTACGATAGAGTTATTTATTCGATTACCACTTGCTAACGGTGAAGGAAAACATCGTGAGGAAACCTGCATACACTAGAGAAGAAATTCGAAGGTGTATGTGAAATCCGCCAACCCGCACTTGGCCAGCGTGGTGGATTACGGCCTATCACTCTCTGTATGAGAGTAGGCTCGTGCCCCTCGGTGGGGACATATATGGGCTGATAAAGATAAAGACATTTAATTACTCAAAAATAGAAGACTAACTATTCAGTATTATTTTATTCATATCACTAACCCAAAGCACTCATTTTCAAGGCCAAAAACCTATATAATTTCCTTACCGTATAAAAATACTATAAAAGTAAATTACTGTTTATAGATATTTTATCCATGCAATGTCTTAAACGTCATGTTTTATGAAATAGACATAGGGTCCTAAATCTACAGTACTAAGGTAATTGTAGCCTGTATCATCCACTTCAGCTAGCTTAGCATGCACTCCGTGACAAGACGTTGTCATGAGTTTGTTACGCTTACGTCTCTGTCCATAGTTTTAAATGTGATACGGACAGCATGACGTGAGATAATTGTCGCGGCACGTATGCTAAGCCTATAGATGTCCTTTGACATTTTGCGTAGGTATACTTAAGCTAAGTTAAATCTTAAGTATTCCTAAAACTCCTATCAAATAAGTTATAAAATAAAATCCAATTTACACAAACAATGTTGCCACACTAAAACCACAAACAAAATTATCTTTTATAACACAATCAATAAAGCCAACAAATAGTTGTTCGAAATAATATAATTACCGTACCGTAGATACATTCCCTCCCTAGAGAGTTTCGTTTAGGGTTGACAATCATAAGTGAAATACATGTACTTTTCAATCAGTCTCTGTATTTTTCAATAAAATACAAATACTTTCAATGCGTTTTTGACATTTCTTTCTGACACAAATCAAAGATCGCAACCGTTTGACAGCTATTCGATTAAATAAATTATTTTTACCCGACCGCGCCAGTAGGAGGGTTATGTTTTTCGAGAGTATGTATGTATGTAAAATTATTTCGCACGCCGTTACAGCAAAAACGGGTGGATGAATTTTAGCTTGAGAGGTGTCGTTAGATTTGTATTCACAGTGAGAGTGACACTGGATACATCAAACTAATAAAATACTTTTTTAAACGCAGTCGGTTTTTTTATGAATAGGTTAGGTTATTTTAACTAAAATCTGACATTAATTTTCAATTTAAAGATATATATTTTTTCATTCTAAAGTTACATGTATTTTACTGGAAAGATTCAAAGTTGCTAAAAAAATTGTCTTTCGCCATTTCCATCCCTAGTTTCGTTTGTCCACTAATTTAATTTAATTAACTAGGTACGTTCGAAAACTGCGGCAAACTTCCTACAGTTATTAAGTTTAGTTATGAAACTGCATTAAAAATAATTTTGCGGTAAGGGAATTTTGGTTTATTCCGTTTTGTGTTTTAATTTAAAGTCGTATGTAACTTTTTAAATAGCATATCTGTTTTAAAGTATTTTATTTTTAAAACCTTTATTGGTTGTTTTATTGACCATTGACCATCGGCCTGAGAGGAGATGGCGTGACGATCTGGATGCATACTTGGAAAACTGGCCAGAAGTTGCCGGAGATAGGAAAAGATGGAAGGATGCAGGGGATGCCTTTGCCCAGCAGTGGGACACAATAGGCTAGTAAAAAAAATTACCATATTTAAAAAAAATATGGACTTATCGACCATACAATATTGTTGATGAATAAGATAATCTTTATCTAAAAACACCAAAACATAAAACAAACACAATTCAAAACAATATTATCCTTTTGTATTTATTTATTACGATCAAGTTATATTTATTTATTTATTATATATTTAAATACCTACTCAAAAATCAAAATAGAAGACTATATCTATTCAGTATTATTTTATTCATATCACTAACCCAAAGCATACATTTTCAAGGCTATATAATTTGCTTACCGCATAAAAATACTATAAAAGTAAATTACAACTAAAATATACACTTACGGACACAATAAAGTACTCATAAAACCGCTGACGAACTATTAATATTTTTTATGCCAAATTTATCGCGTAGTAAAACTAATTAGCTGTTTGTTTACATTTTTTCATAGCAAACGCGGTCGTTAAATAATTTCGAGCAGTTTTTTAGGCTATTAATTGTAATATATTACCTTTTTTTTAACGATGCTTTTTGGATATTACCTATGTAGTTGGAAAGTAGGAAGTGTATTTTAAAAATGGAATAACAAGGAAAAAAAAATTAAGCATGAAGATTTTGATTTAAAATGTTATTATGTTGTTAGTTCAAGCACTTATATGTCGTGATTACGAGTGACATGACAAATTAGTAGTAAATGAAATTAATATGTAAAACACGACAACTCGAAATGTTTTTTAAACCCAGCACATTATTGTAGTATTTAATCTTTCACATCCCAGAAAAAAAAGAACAATAGAAAATATAATGTGTCTGGGTTTATAATGGGTCAGTGGGATGTGAGAGGTTAATTGCAATATGCACGAAGCTATTATTTTATTAAGATTTTATACCTTTGATCAACAGGCCAATACTTAAACCGCATAAAAGACGCCCGTTGTTTTCCTTACAAAAACACTCTAATACTTATCACAATATTCTTATATTATAAAAATATTAAAAACATATCCCTTACGCGATCAACTTTTCACTTATTTATAATTTAGATTAGATTAAAAAAGTGACATCAAAAAAGTGTAATGAATTTTGCCTATTTTTGAATAAAACACTATTCATTTTCATTTTCTTTAAACCAACAATCTAAAAACTTAAAACTAAACTCACAAAATCCGTATTAACACTTTAAAACACGTAAAACACCGCGGCACGCCAGTGTAATCACGATTAGAGCTACGAAGAGCAATTTTAAATCGCACCACCCATATTTCACTGGTAGGAATTTAATATCGGCCGCCAGTGTACAGACACGTACACTACAAACGTTATCTATTAGCTACGGTATATTGGAGTTTCATATATTTTGGAAAATTGTTGCTATTTCGCTGTAAAGAAAATTTTTGTGTTAAATACGACATACGGTCTGTCACGTCTCTGTCTGTCCCGTCTTAACAGACAGTACCTAGTTAAAAACGACTTTCCTCCACTTGCTACGATCTAAACATATCTCTTTCATTTCATCCAATTCATAATTCTTGAAAGAGTCCGAACCACTTCTTTTATTTTCGTTGGTTTGTCTCTCACGTCTCTTTCCTATAGAGACAGACAGAGACCACCTCCTTCCACTTGCAACGATATAACATCTCTTTCGTTTCGCCCACATTTATTAATCTCTTCATACTCTTTGCTTTTTTAACATTTACTTTCTTTACCTACTACTTTTATTTGAGCCCTTCATAATTACAATTCAAATAAATATCAGACCTGCTGTCGTGCCATTATTTCTAAAACTCTTCATTCACCGAATTGATGAAAACATACCTGTAACAAGAAATGAAAACATAATTAGAGAAACTTCAATCATTAATAAGTCTTTTTTTAAATTATTTTTTTTAATAAAAGCCGAAAAGTTCTAGATTAGAAACTGTGTCCCTAAAGGGTTTACGGATGCAAGCCAATTCTGAACTTGGGAAGTAGCGGTCTTTTAAGAAAGCTTATATGTAGATATGGAAGTCCATAATTAATTTTAGTAACATAAAGGTATCAAATCTATCCGATAAAGGTAAAACCTAACAAAAATCTAGAATCTAACCACAAAATCCATATTTTTGAAGCACGTATCGAGTTTACAAGCGCCAAGGGGTTGGCCATAAACCACAGTGCTAGGGGAATGCAATAAATCGCTACACAGATATGGTACCGCAGTTTATGGACGAAACTTAATCGTTGGAACTTTATAGTTTTCATAATATAAAACTTATATAGCTTAGCAAGTATTATACAAAAGCTTGTTTTATTTTCCTGAATGTCGCAGCCGGGGGAATGTAAAATAAAATAAATGCTTGTAAAAACTGGGGACTTGTACATATTTGAGTAAACCTTTTAAGGTACATACATACATATCTGTCATGCTTCTTTCCCATCGTGGTAGGCAGAGGCCATCGGAGATCGGAGGGTTTTAAGATACCTATGTTGTTAGGATCGTAGCAAGTGGAGGGAAATGGTCTCTGCTTACCCCGATGGGAAAGAGACGTTATAGATATGTATGTATGTAATAAGATACAATACAAAACAGTACAAAGCAAGCTACACAATAAAGTAGCAAAATGCGTACTCATAGCTAGATAGCAAAATAATCCAGGCAACCTTAGGGGAAGAACAATAATAACGATTCTCAGATTGTACTTAAACACATGAAAATTAACGTCAATACGCAATTATTACAATACGTCAATTGACGTTTTTCCGTTAGCGTGAACAGTTCAATGCAAATTCTTTATCTAGATAACTACCGGAGACGTAAGCCACCGATAATAGTCCGTGCTTAAGAATTCAGAGGAAGTAATACCGTAGAGATGCCAAATATAAAGCAATAGAGATGGCTATTTGGCTATGTGCGTATGTGGAGATTTGGCAGGACGCATGAAATCTTTATGAATACGTGATTTATTCATTGGTTCGGAAAAGAAATTGGTTTCGAATGTTTGTCGTGTTCCTTTAATAAAAGTATTTTAATACTTATGTGGCTTTAGATAGCTGCTACGATATAAATAGTAAGGAAGGGTTGACGTCAAATGACGAGCCCACATAGACATCACGTTAAATGACGTCAACGTCCACATTACCCTTGCCGCATTATTTACGTACCACGGTCTCTGATAAACGCAATAGGTAACAGGCTAACGCCCGTTATTAATAACCTATTATGATCCGTTTTTTACGAAATCGAGATTGCAAAAAAAAAACACAATTGTGTTCTTGACATGTTTTTGGTACACAAGTGACAATTGTGTTTTGTTTTTTCAATCTCGATTTGGTAAAAACGGATCAGGATAGGTTATTAATAACGGGCGTTAGACTTGCCTAGGCTATTAAAAAAATCATATACTTAGATAAAAACCATATTTTATTTAATTACTGTCCTACTATTCTAATTAATTGACAAATTATCTTTGTGCTGCTTGTTTAATACGTGTATACGTGAACTTACACACATAGGTGCAGTGAATACAAGATTTGTCCAATTGTCTACAGAGTGTAACAGAAAGGGGGTATAATGCCGAAACACAGCGATAGTCCTCATGAAACTAAACAACTTTCCCCAAGGAACATGAGTCGAAAATCGAAAAATAAAAAATTCACCTCCCCATACAAAATGTCCGATTAGCTGATCGAGTAAGTATGGGCGATCCAATTTTTTTTTTTTTTGGATTTTCGAACCATGTTCCTTGGGGAAAGTTGTTTAGTTTCGGCATTATACCCCCTTTCTGTTACATCCTGTATAATGTCTATTGCACAGAATAGCACTGTAGCAAATACCTCTCTCTTATTATTTTAAAAACACCTATCAAAATTGTAAAATTCCTTAGCAATATCCAACAAAACAACAGTATGCAACAATATAACATTTCTATAACAAACGCTCGCTGAATGTGAAAAAGGTAGCCGATATTCGATAACCGCGAGATGGATACGTGAAAACATTTTATAGTTTCCTTTCAAATAAATCTATGTTATTGTTTTTGAAGTAAAGCTTTCTTTGTACGAATTTTGGGGATAAGAGGAGCTTATGGGTAGTTTCAGAAAAGAGTAGGTACTTACTCAATAATAGGGAAGTAGATTAAAATAAAATGGCGTTCTTTTAAGTCTATAATATGGTAAAAATGCGTACGAAGTCGCAAGCAGCCTCTACAGTGCTACAAGGATCATTTGGAACGTGGAGGAAATCGGAACTAAAGCTATCATCTTGTAAATTGTCATTATTTTAAGTTATTTATTCACCACCCACGCCCTCCTGACAATGTCACACAAGTGCCAATAGATCCTTGTAGTATATTAATGGGGTTTATTGGTTTATTATACAAACATGCTCACATCCATCGGCAAAAATATTGACATTTATCGGCCCATATTCTGAGGTATAGAACGGCTAATACGTACATACATATCCGTCACGCCTCTCTCTCATTGGGGTAGGCAGAGACCACTTCCTTCCACTTGCTACGATCCAAAAACATCTCCTTCTCTTCTCTCATCCACACTCATCAGTCATCATCAGTCGCCTCATACATGCCCGTCGGTTAATAAATATTTTATAATAACATATCACACAAATCCTATACAAGTAGCATCTTGAGAGCCACATACTTTAAAATATGTCCCGTAAACTACATTTTGGACGCCGAAGCTGCAATGTCCCGCTATACTGTCTCGTAAATGTGTCCCGCTAGTTGCACTCAAGTGGACAATGAAGTACTTATAGTATATACTTAAAGTGATTTAGAATTTGATGCTCTAATTCTGTTTTATGGGTATTTTGTAGTTAGTTTAAGGTCTTTGGAAAGTAATAGGTATACGTATAGGTGCCGGCAAAACTCTTGAGAATTAAAAAAAAAAAGAAAAGTGGGGAAAAGTACGTGTACCATCTCAATAAAAAAAATACTTAATAAAAGATAGGAACTTATTTACCTATCTTTTTTACATTTTTATAGATGATTTAAAGTCATAATAATAACATATTTTAAAATACGATATTTGTATCACATACATACATAGGGTAGGCAGAAACCACTTCCTTCCACTTGCTACGAATTACCCCAATGGGAGAGAGGCGTAAAGGATATGTATGCGTAAGGAACAAACACACCTCTTTCGCTTCATCCACACTCATCAGTCGCCTCATACATGCCCGTCGGTTTAGGGTAGTCTTGACTTAACCTTTCTTGAGCAAGTCCCCGATTCGATCGAGGTACGTTCGTATTTGCATCACTATCTATTCAAATTCTCATTTGTAGATATTTTATTGAAAGAAGACAATATTTAATTGATGATTATATTTAATAGACATTTCTCCAACAATCTCTCAATCAGTTATATCATGGAACAGACAGAAAACAATCCTACTACCTAATATTATAAATGTCAATGTTTGTGCCGATGGATAGATGTTTGTTACTTCATCACGCAAAAGCTACTGAACAGATTTTGATGAATCTTGGCAATATTGTAGCTTGCACATCAGAATAACACATAGGCTATATTATTTTGAGATATCATGATTATTTTTCAAGATATGACGTCAAATGCGTACGAGGTCGCGGGCAGCCACTAGTAGGTACCTAAATTGAAGAGAACTGAACCAAAGCAACGCCAAAAAAAAGCGACAACCGACTAAATTGATTCGACAACAAATCCTCTCGCAGATGTGAATAAAAAACAATATCGGCATACATTGCCTCGTAAATATCGATAATAGCACAATAAATCTCGAATCAAACATTCGTTGGATGTTGTTTGCATGTAAAAACCCTTGTCCGTATAAAGGTTTGTTTAATTAATTTTATAACAACGATTTACGTTGATGAATGACACATGCTTTGTAAGACAAAGACTTGCATAAGTATACATGTCTTATCTTATCTAGCCGTTGTTGTCCCGCTGCTGGGCAAAGGCCTCTCTCCTCCTTCTCCACGATTTTCTATCCTGAGCCGCCTCTGCCCAGTCGTTCGTGAAGGTGTCCAGTTCATCTCGCCACCTTTACCGTGGGCTGCTTCGCGTCTTTTGGCGGTTGGTTGCCATTGGGTTGTTGTGATTGCCCAAAGATCGTTCGGCATGCGGCAGACGTGACCAGCCCAGTATACATGTTTTATTAAAATTTTCTGTATTGAATGTCCTGCTAATGACATTTTCTGCACGAATTAACTTTTTTAAGTAAGTACTTAAGTAGTTAGTTTTCAATCAAACGGACGCGACAAAAAAATGCATCACTTTTAACTATCCACCAAATAATTATAACTATTATCTATGGATTTGAAGATTGATTAACTTTTTGATCAATTAAACCTGACAAAAGTATATAAGAATTGATTACAACTATAATAATCAACATCCAGTATAAATAAATCTACAAAATAAGTTTTATCTCAATAACATAAACGATAACGACTACAAGTATAAGTCCTGTAATAATACCTTATTACGAATGTTATAACATAAATCAAATACCGAAACGAACAGATTCGTCTGGCTTCGTCTCAATATTAAAAAGTTGACTAGTCGCTACATGTTATAAATCGATGTAATTTGTAACGTTCAATCTTGTTTTAGAAAATAAATACAACTGTGTCGTCGTATTATTTGTTGAGGTTTTCTTGTTAGCGATTTTGTTATAAATTATTAAATACTTCTTGAGGCATAAAATATGCATTGCGTTTGGGCGAGGTATAGACGCAGCTTTCTAAATTTTTAAGTCGTTTCTTTTGTAACAATAAATTAATATAATAAAGGTAAAATAATCGCAATACAATCAGAATATTAAAGTAAATTCTAAAAATTAAAATACTAGTTTATAAGTATGATTTATCACTAAAATATTTGTTTATTATTATTTTTAGTTAATATCCACAATTTCAGATCTCGCGAGAGTGTTTTAATTCTTTAATCATTCTCTAACTAAACATTATCCTCAAGCCAAACGCTCTAAATTCAAATAAAACTTTACCATCTTAAAAGCCAGCAAGAAACGCAATCCAAGGGGAACGTTATTGAATAACGCAAATAAAACTTGTACCGTAGACGCTATAAATTAAACTATACTTGTCCATTTGCATTTAATATCTGGATGCCAATAAGCCGGATGGAGAACAATAAGATACCAAAGTTTTCTGCGATGGGTGTGGTTTAAAAGAAGGGTACGAGCGATTTTTAACATACATGAAAAAATTATAGGCACAAGGCTCCTCGCCTCTTTGTCTCTTACTTATATTGAATGGGAAGGCAAAACCAAAAGTATCTTGGAGGATCAATTGAGGGTTTGACTAATAAAGACTATCAAGAGTATTCTGAACCGACTGATGACTGTGGATAAATCGAAAAAAGTGTGTTTGGTTCGTAGCAAGTATAGGGAAGTGATCTCTGCTTACCCCGATGAGAAAGAGGCGTGACGGATATGTATATACGTACCTATATGATAAAGGGTCAACAGTTGATACCAAGGCAAGTGGAAGTCACATTCTTTTTATTTTGGCTGTAGTGATGTAAGGGTCATTTCTATTCGATAGGTTCTTTCAAGCCAGCTCATCACTTATTAGTAATTACGAGTAGGTAAAGTTCTTTCACCAATAAGAAGTTCACAAAAATGTCTGCTTCTCAAAAACTACCCTCAATCTAGAAAATCCATCTCAATTAATAAGAATTCAGCTTATAACTTGGCCGGAAGAAATTCATGAAGGAATCGCACCGAATGGCTAAGTTTTGTCGAAACAGAGCAGAGTTTTCGAACTACAGTTTAATTAATACTTCTGTAGTATTCTGGTGATTGGTCTACGGAGAGTTCTTTCAACTATATCTGAAGATAATAATTCAATGATTTATTCAATATTATATTCTAGGCAAACAGCAAATTATATTATATTCTAGACCGCAAAATTAAAATGGAACTGGGCTGGACATGTTTGCCGTATGCACCCGGATCGATGGGCCAAGATTTCTACCATCTGGTTGCCGCTCGACGGCCACAGAGGTAGAGGTCGGCCTGAGAGGAGATCGCGCGACGATCTGGATGCATAATTAGCAAACTGGCCAGAGGTTGCCGAAGATAGGGAGGCATGGAAGAATGCGGTGTAGGCCTTTGCCCAGCAGTGGGACACATTAGGCTAATAAAAAAAAGGCAAGCATATAAAACATGTGATGCCGTTTTTCCATCAAACTAGAGACTTGCTACGATCTAAACATACCTCTTTAGCTTCATTGACATTAATCAGTATCCTCATATATGACAAATGTTAAAGTAGTTCCAAAATATCACTTTTAGAAATAAACTAGCGTTTAAGCTCTGTCTTATTTATTTTCGGCGCTAATTAAACGGCCATCTTTAGAATAGCATTTTTAGCCACTGAAAATCTTAGTTGCCTCCTAAATTCCTTAATATTTTTTTTTGCTTTGTGTCTTGCATCAATCCGTTTTCTATATCTCGTTGACAACGAATCAATACCTATTTTAAATCAATTCTAATTTTAGCTAGAGCACTTAAAACCTTACTATTCTAAACAACTCTACGAAGAATCTATTTAAATTCTAAATCATTACTTTCACACAATCGTTCCAAGAATTCTAATAAAGGGTAAAGCTATCAAACAAAAACAATTTAGATAAAGGTGCTCAGTCTTGTCTAATCTAGGTATCCTAGGTATTCTAGGTACTCTAGGTACCCTAGATATGCATTGCAGCGTGCCTAAACTCATTAGTCTCTGAACTTAAACATCTGAAATCGCATTACACATCTGAGTGAGTCGTAAAACTTGGCTCTTGAGCCGTTCCTCGTAAAACCAATGAAACTGGGGATTTGTTATATACTAGTGGCTGTCTGCGACCTCGTACGCTTTTACAGTCGTATCTTAGGAAAATTTACACAATATCCTACTAATATTATTAATGTCAATGTTTGTGCCGACGGATGGATGTTTGTTACTCTTTCACGCAAAAACTACTAAACAGATTTTAATGAAACTTGGTAATATTATAGCTTATCAATCAATCAATCAATCAATCTAATCAGCCCGTTTCTCCCCACTGCTGGGTATAGGCCTCCCTTTTTTCGCGCCATTCACTACGGTCCTGTGCCAGTCTAACCCATAGCGGCCCTGTTGATCTGACGATGTCATCTGCCCAGCGAGCGGGTGGTCGGCCCACTGATCGACGTCCCTGTCTCGGCCACCACTCTGTGACTGCTTTCGTCCATCGACCGTCTTTTCTCCTAGCTAGGTGTCCTGCCCATTGCCATTTTAGTGACAAGATCCGCGAACCGACATCTTCGACCTTAGTTTTCCGGCGAATTTCAATGTTTGGTACGCGGTCCATCAGCGAAATTCCTAGCATGGCTTATATATCATATATAAGCCATGCTATATATAGCTTATATATCAGAGTAACACATAGGGTATATTATTTTATATATTTTGTGTATTATTCCGTAGATATGACTATAAATGCGTACGAAGTCGCGGGCAGCCTCTAGTCTTTTAATAATACAGCCTATGTGTCATTCTCATGTGTTACCTACAATATAGTTACGTTTCTATTAAAATCTGTTCAGTGGTTTTTGCGTGAGAGTAACAAACATCCTCACATCCATCCAGAAGCACAAACATTGACATTTATAATATAAGTAGGGATAGGATTAGAAGGATTCCGTGCGCTGCCTTAACGATTCAATGTAATTAGGCGAGAAAGCTGAAAATATGTGTCCAATATTTTTGAACAGAGGAAGAGAAAGAGGAAAGAGAGATAGAGAGGAAGAGGAAGACCAAGACGTACTTACTTCACTCAAGTGAAAGAGAAAATTAACGTCGTGTCGTATCAGGAAGTCAAATTGTTGGCAGAAGAAAGGCAAAGATGGCGTTTACTCCACCGACAAGAGCCTGGCTCTTAAATAATAGGGATGATGACTACATTCAAAAATTCAAAAAATAATTAGTCCGTCTTTTAGGCTATTAAAAATATTTGTAACACATTTTTTACCTGATCAAATGCATTAATAAATACAAAGATACAGCGCATCAAAGTTACGGAGTGAGGGGTATTGACGTCACTCCTAGGTAAAAATCTCACTTAGGCGTGACGTTACGAGCAACTTTAACCCAGTGTATCTTTGTCATTTTTAGTTTAAGAGAAAAAAGAAAAAATACGTGTCGAATATTTAAAATAATCTATGTGATAGACAAAAAAAAATTTTTTATTCATCAGGCCTATTGAATGAATACATTTTTGAACAGACGAACTAAACATAATGCTATTTTATATATTCGTCGTCCCTATTACAATCCGAAACATATCACCTAGACTTCATCACGCTCTATACAGAATTAGCCTCTCAGACTTGTCATATGTTAGTACCTCGTAAACTTTTTATGTCACAGCTGTAAAATGTTGATAATTTATGAATTCGGACTTACAGCCACGTGTTCGTTTACGACATTCTGATTGGCTGACAATTGTCAAAGTGGTAGGTTTATTTTGAGCCAAAGGTTAGCGTGTTAATGTTTAATTTTATAATTTTAAGTGCTTTTTGATTGGAGAATGAAATGTTCTGGCAATTGTTCGTTGATTGAATTTATAGAACTTTATTTCGAGTATTTTAAGTGGGTATTAATTTTAGGGTATTCTTGACAATCACAACAACCCAATGGCAACCAACCGCCAATAGACCTCGCGGCAGACCACGGAAAAGGTGGCGAGATGAACTGGACACCTTCACGAACGACTGGGCAGAGGCGGCTCGGGATAGAGAATCATGGACAAGGAGGAGAGAGGCCTTTGCCCAGCAGTAGGACACCGATGATAAGATAAGATCTTGACCTGGCCTTTTGGTGTGCTCAAAGTTGATGATGACGAGCCGAAATTCAATGAAGGAAAAGAGATAGATATATTTTGATCGTAACTGTCTCTGTCTACTGCGATAAGAAACAAAAGGGTCAGATGTGTGTGGGACGAGAGCGGTTTTCTAGTTCCAAAAAAAAATCACATTTGTACACTAAAACACAGAATCTTACCTACATCTATACAATTCAATTAAGATTTATTCTTAGGTAACCCAAAATTACACTTGAATGCGTCAGAAATATAAAACAACAAAATAAAAATATAACAAATTAACAAAAGTAAAAACGAATAAAAAAGTAAAAATAAACATATTAACTGACTGAAGCTACGCTGACTTCGGAAGACAGATTCCCCAGACAAGAAGACACCAACAAACTCTAGAGGTTGCTTTTTAAAAAATATTGTTTACATCTAAAGTAAGAACGAAATCATCTATCTAAAGTAAATACGAAATCTTATATTTTCCTAAATCAAAAGTCAAATGGAAAAGCCACTCGACCTCATTACACTAAACACTTAATCTTACAAAAACATGACACTAAATCAAAATAACACGTAATCCAGAAAATCGCTCAAATTATTCAAACTTAAATCTCTTAAAACTACAATGTTACGAATGAGTTATAACTGTAATATGGATGATGCACATCTTTGAGATTTATAATAAAAACATAGTTTGAGTGAGATGTGCGTAGGCGCAGATTGCGGTACGAAACGACTCACCTGTAGTGTTGGTATGTTAGGGTGACTGTACACTATCTGTTCAACGCATATTTTTCACAAAAACACTAAAAGAATCCACTACAAGCTTTGTCAAGAAATTACCTATACCTAGGTAGTACAAAATCTGTTAAATTGACTTCTAGAGTCTAATTAAGCTTTAAACTACTCCTACTCCAAGTGTTGTCTGGTAGAGACCACTCTTAGTAATAAGGCCGCCTCTTACAATGTAATAGTTATAATTATAAGTAATGCTTGTATCTCTTTGTGTGCAATAAATTATTTCTATCTTTGTATCTCCCTATCTTTAGTTTAAAAAATGACATATTTTGATTGCAATGTATAGGCAATTACCGCTTCCTATAACATTTCCATATAACACATTAAATAATAAATTTCATACTTCGAATAAACCAATTTATCTTTTAAACATCCAAAACCACGCAACAATCAAACAAAAATGATAAACAGAATCGCCATGCCAAACGGAAAGTGATTCCTGGCCTAAACGTAAACCAACATTCTGGCATTGGGCCAAGAGTTGGCCCAACGCGCCACTGTCCACCAAATCCGTGTGACTCATAATAAATTGGGACCGGCGCACACCCGACGGAGCACAGCGCAGAGCATTTTTGATTGTTGATTGTCATATTATTATCGACATTGTTCTCATTAGAATAATATTCAAAATCAGTTAATACAACATTCGCATGTAATCGCTCCGATGCTCGTTTGTTTTGTGATTCTGAATATTATTCTAATGAGAACAATGTCGATTAAAAAATGACAATCAAAAATGCTTTGCGCTGCGCTCCGTCAGTTGTGCGCAAACTCTAATCCACTATAGGACCGCTCGTGTTTCTTGTGACGTTTGCCATTTTGACAGCTAGACGATTGGCGATTTTTTTTAAATGACCTTGACTTTTTTTTAAAACAGTTACTATATGAAAAGCAGATAAAACTTATAGCTTGTTTTGTTAGTGATTGTCTAATGGGTATTAAAGTTTTCTTGATTGAAAAGAAAATACAAGTTTTTTTTTTCATTGAACTAATGTTTTTCTTTTTCATAATGCAAACTAGAGTTTCGAATTTATTCATTAACATATTCAAACGCCAGGCATCGAATACCTGAGGCCCCAAGTCTGCAAATTTTCAATATTTTCAGTTGTGTGTCGGCAGTGTCGATGTCATTTTTTAAAACAAATATTTTTTTGTTTTCTTTATTCAGGAAACATACATCAGACAATAATACAGATATTCAAAAACACACTTAGAGTAATACAATATGCCAAACAGTTTCCATTGATAAATTTTACATAATATTATGTTGCACTGAACTTTTTGACACATTTGGTGACAATCAGTATAGGGTTATTTAGCAGAATACCAAATATGTCAAAAAATGCCATTGACACTGCTATATAAACAAACAATATTAAAAACCACTAATTATAAATATTATTTTAGAATCCATAATTTCAATAACTTTTTAACATCATCACCATTACAAACAAACCACGAAAACCGAACTACTCAGCAACACAACGAAATATATTACTGAATATATATTCACATATTAATATCATACGTTTCATTTCATCACATTAATGCATTCACCACCTGTGTTGGTATTGTCAAATTGCCAATGCACTAATGAAATTGTATGCGGTACAATTATTACATAAAGTATTTAATTTACTATATAATTCTGTTATTGAATAATGGATTGTATACGTTTTGTATGTTTTCATTTGTAGTTCAAATACTCATCTTATTATATTTATTTAAACAGTTTATTGTAAGATACGGCCTAATCACTCTCTATATGAGAGTAGGCTCGTGCCCCTCGGTGGGGACATATATGGGCTGATAAAGAAGAAGATTGTAAGATGATAGTACATAGAGACAGGTATGCTATGTTATATGCTATTGTATCCATTGGAAATCGTCGCAGGTAAACGAAAATCAACTATTATTAAAATTTATTTTATTGGAAAGATAATTACATAATGACACTCATAGAATAATAGACAGACATATAAATGAAAAAAAAAATTATAAACGAAAAAGATTTAGCGGATGTGAGGATATTTGTTACTCTCACACAGAAACCACTGATCAGATTGATTTGAATGAAACTACAATGTTGTAGCGTGCACATCGGAATAACACATGGGCTAGGTATATTATTTAAGGATATCATATAGATTTTCCAAGATATGAAGATAAATGCGTACGAAGGCGAGGACTGCCTCTAGTAGGCTATATTTATTTTAAGTTACATTCAAAAATTCAAAAAATAATTAGTCCGTCTATTAGGCTATTAAAAAATATTGGAAACACATTTTTTACCTGATCAAATACAAAAATAAATACAAAGATACAGAGCATCAAAGTTACGGAGTGCGGGGTATTGACCTCACTCCTAGGTAAAAATCTTACTTAGGCGTGACGTCACCAGCAACTTTAACCCAGTGTATCTTTGTCATTTTTAGTTTAAGAAACGTCGAATATTTTAAAATAATCTATGTGGTGGACTAAAAAAAATTTTTTAGTCATCATGCCTATTTCTAGGACATGACGATAAATACCTACATCGAAGGCAGCTAGTACATAATTAATTAATTACGATGACGATTAATGCGTGCGAAGTCGCGAGCAACCCCCAAAACATAAACAAAGTCGAAATCTAATATATCTTCGAGGTACCTTCCCTAACAAAATCGAAGACAAAAACGGCATTCGGTAGCCGCAGCCACAAGTCGGAAACTGACAATCACCGTGTCAAAATATGCTGGTAACTTTAGTAGTTCTAGAGATTGAACGTTAGAATAATATCCGAAAACGCCGGTGTCCGAAACTTACAAAAACATGCAAAGAAATTATTAAGTTAAATTGAAATAAAAATCCGTAACAGTATCTGAAACATACAAAAGCATGCAAAGAAAATAATGGGAGTAAATATACTTACTATTTTTGAATGTTCATTTTAATAGTAATTCTAGGCTCAATTGTCAAAAGTTAAAGCCAAAAAGTAGGGTAAGGCATTCATGTAATTAAATGTGCGTGACAAATCTTTTGACTAGACTGTAGCCTTCGTAAAACACGTCCACAAAAAAAACTACACGACTTGGTGAGGCTGCAAATGTTCATGGATGCAAGGCACTTCCTAGCGAGACGAGTGGAAATTTTTAAGGGAATTCCTGTGAACTGCGTCTAGCAGTGGATGTCCTACGTCTGATGATGATGATGTGCGTATCATTAAATATATAAAAAAGTGCAGAATAAACTCTTCATTAATTTGCCTATTGAATATCCGAAACTTTTCGTATATTTATCCGAAAGACCGCATCCCTACACCGGATATTACCAAACCGACGTAGTGTAAACAAACTATACGTAGTCACGATTAAATTGTACAAATAAACAGACGAAAGGACTCGCTTTATCTTGTTGAAATGTGTTTTATTGTGAGTTTGGTTTCGGAATGCAATTCTTGTTTCTGTGAAGATATATTAGTATGTTCATTGCAATCAATCTTCCAAATATTTTACAACTAGCAGTGGTTCGCAACTTCGTACGCATTCTTCATTACAAAAGTTAAGTAAAATTCCCGTTTCTTTTTACCATTATGTAAAATTTTACTTGTGGTGTAATCTAAAGTTTTTGTTATGCTGATAATGTAGATTAAAATTCTGTAAAAGTTTCATTAAAATCTGTTCAGCGGTTTTTGAATGAAAGAGTTATAAATATTGACGTTTGTATTCCTTAAAAGCCTTTTTAACGTCCCCATTACAGGAGCACGAGCTTACTCTCATACGATAGTGATTAGGCCGTTAACCACGTTTATGATAGTTACCAGGATAATATCATATTTTGTATCAATCACATCACGTTAACCCTTCAACCAGTGGTCAACCACAAACAAACCACGCTTAATCGTGTTAATACCACATGTGCACAGCACAATAAATCAAAGACACTCATCAAAGCATACCGTATTGGCATTAAACCGCTTGAACATACACAGACGCTACGTTGGACGTTTATGGAGGTAAGGTAGCTGTTCCACAGCTGGCGACAAGACGCTGCTTTCGACTTCGTACGCGTTAATGGTCATATGTTGGTAAACTTACAAAATATCTTAAAATAATATTACCTATGTGTTATTCTAATATATAAGGTACAATTCCGTAAATTTTCAATAAAATACGTTCAGTGGTTTTTGCGTGAACGAGTGAAAAACATCCTCACACCCGTTAGAAGATGGGCTGCTCTTTTCAAATATATAGTTTTACAGCTGGCGCCACTAGATGGTCATAGACGCCGAGGTAGACCTCGAAAAAGATGGAGAAACGATCTGGATGCATTTTCACGGGAATGGTGGGACGCTACCGGAGACCGTGTTAAATGGAAAGTCGCCGGGGAGGCCTTTGCCCTCCGGCGATTTTGTTATAAAACACTCACAGATTATCATGTATTCTTACTTATAATCGAGCTAAACAACTATCACAACTACGCCCCGGCTTAGTCGCCAACTCGTTTCCATACAAGTTCTACTCACTACTCGTTTATCGTTAGTGGTACAACCGCCTTAGAATCAAAGTTATCTCGATCAAAGAGCTACACTGTTTACTGTTTAAGGATTTAGGGCGCATATAAAATAAGGTGTATGAGATCGTGGTAAATAAGACTGATGTGGATGAAGCGAAAGTGGATTTTAGCAAGTGGGTAGGTGTGTCTACTGCGAAAATCACGATGGGAGAGACGTGATAGGTATGAATGACATTATTTATTCTTTTTATGGACAAAAGATAACTTATCCATTTCTTTAAAATAAAAATTACGAAGTCGCGAAGATTTTCCTTGCGACTAGTTAGTTTTATTAGTTTAAATTTAATATAAGCTTAACCTTAATTTAAATTTAATATAAAGATAGGGAATCGTGGAAGAAGAGGAGAGAGGCCTTTGCCCAGCAGTGGGACACCGATGACTAGATAAGATAAGATAACGCTAACTGAACTTAAGTTCTTACTTACTTGAATGATTAATATAAATTGAAGGAAAACCTGATTTATTTTGATCTATTAATACGTTATTTAAAGACGTATAACAACAGAAATTTCTTCAGAGAGAAAACATTTCTATTTTTAATCAATAATATTAAAATATTCGCTCAATTTTACTACCTAAGAATACTAAAGACCAACTTTTGCAATAATTTACTGAGATTGCATAACTGCATAAGAGATTGCAACTTCTAAAACGCTCCATTTAAATCTTAATAGCAAAGTTTCTACATGGATTATGCATCTGTTATGCAATTCGCGTTTTCATTCATAAAATTGGGTATTATAGTAAACTATTTTTAAGTATTTTGTAGAAATAATTTCTATGTTAATATACCCCGTCATAAAAAAACGAGTTTTAAATATATTTCTAGTACTAATTTAATCTTTTGACGTTTTGTCTATAGCGTCATGTCATGTCGTATCAAGAGGTCAAGGCACTGGCAGAGGACAGGCCTAAATGGCGAATTCTCCACCGACAAGAGTCTAACTCTTAAATTAAATGATGATGATGGCTATAGCCGAAACAACATTTGAGTTAGTTCTAGGACTATAAATAAAACTCAGGAAAACGTATTGTTTTGTTTATAAGGGGGAGGGCACTAGGCTAAGTGCCCGTTTCACTTACAGATAAAATTTAACTGACAGATATTTTATACCTATCCCTGTCTAATCTAAAATGTCATGTTTTATGAAATAGACTAGGATAGTTAAATGGCGAAACGGGCACTTAGTAATTTCATGGATCTAAAAAGGTTCTAAAATGAAAATAGAATACATTATACAGCTGTGAACGGTATTATTCTTTCAAGACAATCCAAACGAAACATATCTCCAATTTTAGTGCAGGCAGACAATTCTCTTTGTCTCAACTTTAGACTTTGACGTGTGACCTAAAAGCTAGCATCCAAACATAGACCTGTCATACGTCGACATTCTGATAGATTTCGAGTGATTTAGGGCTTGCCAGACAAATCGATCTATGACTGAAAGATATACTCGAAGCATGTACTCGTGATAACAAACAACTTTTACTATGGGACCAAGCTCGAAGTCATAAAAATCGATGATTAAAAGAGTTATGCATGTACTCGTGATAACTAACAACTTTTACTATGGGACCAAGCTCGAAGTCATAAAAATGTCCTCCTTTAAAAACACTCCTTACATTAGATGATGCATTTTGCAAATTTTAATGATTTCGATTTTTTTTTCGAGTGCAGCATTTGTCGTCCAGCTGAGCACCTGATACGACACAACTTCTATTCCCTCTTTTATTTGATCCATGTAATGATCTATGTAAGTATTTTTTTTTTATGTTTTCCCACACTGCATGTTATAAAATGTGTTAACATTTTTGGAAACTAAAAGTTTGCTAGAAAATAAAATATTTTAAACATGCACTATAAGTTCTCTGTGGTCCCTCTCTTCCTTTAAAAATCTAAGTAAAAAACCTTACGTTCCCCATAAACCTGCAGTCTTCACCATCGTTGCGCTTACGGTACTTAAAAGCAAATATAAATCAACAATCACGCGAATTTGACCAAATCCACTCGTGCGCAGGTCAAATACCTGGATCGAGTAAAGGTCGCGGCTATTTCCGGCACACATTTATACGAGGGACGTAGATAGATTGCTCGTTCGATGCGAGATATAAAGTTTCATAGTTAAAGTTGTTGGTGAGAGAGTTTGGGTACAATTTTTATGGTGTTTATGAGTTTATAAGGAGATAAGATTGTAGCATGTATGTATGAGGCGACTGATGAATTTGGATGAAGCGAAAGAAGTGTGTTTGGTTCGTAGCAAGTGGAGAAATGTGGTCTCTGCTCCCGATGGGAAAGTAGCGTGACAGATATGTAGGTATGTATAACAGATAAAAAAAGCTTCATTGAAGACAGTTACGTAATTTAATGATAAATCAATTAAACACGATGGAAAAAATTCAGATGAATTTATACTTAAATATGATAATCATGTTTAGATTATTTACACGCACGGATACCACAAAAAACAGCTTTTTATTCACCCACATAACACAAAAAAAAAATTACATCAAAATGCAACACGATTCAATGACATCCGATACGATTCTGCAACTGTATCTACTAAAAATTTCCCCAAACACATTTTAATCCAGATCCCTAAACAAATCACAAGACACAGTCTATGTTGACAACTTAACAAGCAAACCGCCGACGAAACATCAAACATATCGTGCAAGAAATCGTCAAACCTTTAAAGAATGCGATGAAAAATCTCAAGGACATAGATGAAAGTAGGTATCCAGTGGGTTTATTTTTTTTTATTTTTTTTTTATTTTTAGGGTGAAGAGGGGCATAGAGGAGTGAGTATTGCAAATTAGATAATATTCGTGATATTTGTAAACAAAAATATGATTTATTTTGCGTTACATGATCATTAATGTTCATCAGGTACATTCCATCTATTTTAATCTAAGTGCATCCGCAAACCGACTTGCTTGTATGACGAGACTGATGAATGTGGATGAAGCGAAAGATATGTGATTGGATCAGAGAGGGAAGTGGTCTCTGCCTATCCCAATGAGAGAGACGTGACGGATATGCCGATACAAGTGAGAAATTTTGGACGTAATAATAAGAAAAAAACCTGAAAAGATTTAACCTTTTCACATTTGAAAAACACATAGCTTTATGATTTTTATCTGTCGTGTAGAATCTACACTGTGGATGTTCCAAGATATGACGATAAATGCTTACATACTCGGCGGCTACGCACAAAATATTCTTTACAATAAATTCAACAATTCAAATACGACACTAAGGCAGACTTGCGTACCGGAGGGTTAGCTCAATAAACCCGGAGTTAGCTGCTCACACAGGGTTAAATAATTCATTTGTATTGATTTATCTTCATTTAAAACAACCTGTGTTAGCAGCTAACTCCGGGTTTATTTGGCTGCTCAAGTTGGCCTAAAAAACTAAAATATTTATGTCAAAGTATTCAAGCCTCGATTCAACAAATGTTTTCAAATCAAATGTCATAGTTATTAAATAAACCGTTACTTTATTTAGTTATAACAAAATACCTTGACGAATTGAATTGACAGGCTTGAAAAATCACAATGGATTCGTAATAAGTAAAAAGTATTGTATTTAATAACTCTTTTAAGTTGAATTTCCGATTAAACGTTTGAAACTTTTTTGTAGGTACACAGTTTATTCATTTGATAGGTAGTCCATTCCTGGTACAGGATACTTACTTTTAAACTACTTTGTAATACCAATGGTGTGCTAATAAACATTTGAATTTGAATTTTGTAAACTATATTCAATCAAATTATAGTTGTATTACATAAATGATTAAATATAAATTCATTTGACTTTCGGCTGTTGTCAAAGAAAAGCCACGAAGAGTACTTACCGTAAACCGATGTGCATTATATAAAGCGACTTCATAAATATGGATGAATTGAAGGAAGTGTTTTTGGATTGTAGCAAGTGGGGGGAAATAGTCTCTGCCTACCTCGATCACTCTCATATGAGAGTAGGCTTGCGCCCCTGTAGTGGGGACGTTAAAAAGGCTGATAAGGTATATAAGGTAAGATAGAAAAAAATGAAAAGAATAAGGAAGAAGTAAAGAGGAAGTGGTCTCTGCCTACCCCAAAGGGAGAGAGGCGTGACGGATATGTAAGTATGTATACATGTATGTTGAAAAAAAAAAACAACAATGCTCACTCCAATAAGCCAACTCAGTCTCTCCTACAATGACTTTCATTCTCGCGTCTGAGAACAGCGTTTCCTGAATCCGAACACGTATTTACGTACATTTAACGGATTAACGACATTTTGAATGTTTAACGGTTATACTACTGCCAGATGTACGATGCGACGTATGATTGTTATAAATCGTTTACCGATGATTCATTTTTTTAAAGATATTTTTTTATGTTTAAGTTTTAGTGTATTTTTTTTTTTTTTGTTTTCAGAGTGCCCCCATATTTAATGAAAGCATTTTAACAATATAGCAAAGCATAGCTTAGGTGGAAAGGCCCATTTCGGAATTTGGCACCCTAATTGTTGAGATTTTAGGGTCGCCTAATTTTTTTTTTATCAGCCTATTTCATCCCACTGCTGGGCAAAAGCCTCTCCCATGCTTCTCCAAAGACTCCTGTTATTAGCTGGTTCCCAACAATCTTCCCTGAAAAAGTAAAAAAAGGTGACCCCATTATTAGGTACTATTTCATTTCTGATAATCATCTTAAACATTTTCGCGCATTTTCGCGCGCTTATCACGCGTACAGTCACGGAAAAAATCATGATATGTGTATAGAGAGGCCAGGGGCGCTGTTTTCATCATTCTTCAACGAACAATTCTGTCATTCAAGTGATCCTCGTTTATCGATATGAGATTTTACGTTGGGTGTAAGTTACTAGATGTCGCGATAATTTGAGGAAAAAGGAGGAGGTAGAGGGAGAAAAGTTAAGGTGGAAAAGTGGATAAATAACGAAATATACATTCCAAAGGTCGTAGAAAGAAAATGGAAAAAAGTTCTTGTGGCCCTCAAAGAAATAACCAACACAAACCATACTTACATACCCGTCAGGCCACTCTCCCATTGGGGTAGGCAGAGACCACTTCCTTCCACTTGCTACGATCCAAAAACACCTCTTCCGCTTCATCCACACTCATCAGTCGCCTCATACGTGCCCGTCGGTTTAGGGTACTCTTGATTTGGCCTTTCTTGAGCAAGTCCCCGATTTGATCGAGGTACGTTCGTCTTGGCCTTCCCCTCCCAACATTTCCATCCAGTCTTGCATAAACTATACATACTTTTAAATAGGTTACAAATATCACAATGATTTTAAACGGGTAAAGTTTTAATTCTGAAAAATTCTCGCGGTTTGATTTAGTATTATTGCCGTCTCTATCTAAAGGCCGGTAATGACAAGGACTATGTACTCCACTGTCGAGAACTAAGCTATCTACAATACAGATATACGAAAGAAAAGCCAATATGGCCTTGCCTTACATACATATAAATACATACAAATTAGTCTCGCCTCTCTCCCATTGGGGTAGGCAGAGACAACTTCCCTTCACTTGTTAAAATCTAAACGCACTTCTTTCGTTTCATCCACATTCATCAATCGCGTCATACAATCACGTCGGTTTAGGGTACTACTGACTTGGCCTTTTTTAAACAGGTCCCCGATTTGTCCTTTAATTATGACTAAAACATTTTTTTTATTTTTTCTCTTAAACTTAAAATGATAAAGATACAATGGGTTAAAGTTGCTCGTGACGTCACGCCTCAGTACGATTTTAACCGCCTCAGTACGATTTCAATACCCCCCACTCCGTAACTTTGATGCTCTGTATCTTTGTATTTATTTATGTATTTGATCAGGTAAAAAGTGTGTTTCAAATATTTTTTATAGCCTAAAAGACGGACTAATTATTTCTTGAATTTTTGAATGTAGTCATCATCCCCATTTCCGCTCTCTCTTCTAACACATGCCTTATACGCGAACCACCCGTGTCAGCTATCTCCGAGGTAATACGGTAAAAAAAACTCTCAGCCATTTATTATAAGGACTGCACCCCTCCGATAACAAGGCTTAACGTGCCAACTTAATAGAATCTTGCGCAGTTTAGTATACTACATAGTTTAGTGCCTTAGGAAATTAGGTTTACACAGAATGGATTGCCTTTTTTGTCTAATTTATCGACTTTTTATCAAATGGTCTTTACCTACGCCGGTGGGAAAGAGGCGTGGATATGTAAGTAATGGCCAATGCGAAATTAGTCGATTTGACATCTTCTAATGAACTCCACTCTACTACAGGAGTATATTTATTTATTTATCGGAAAACCAACAGCTTCATTATACTTACATTAGAAAATTATAAATTAACAGACGAGCCAATTACAGGTTTTCACAGATAAAATATTTTACGAGCCTACTCTCGCACAATTTTTTTTTAAGTCAAAACAAACATTTATTATTTGTTTTGTTATAGAGCTAGAAGAATTATTTTTTAATTAACCCAAAAAAAAATCCCTTTTCATACTCTATACCCATAAAAGTTAACATTTTCTTAATGTTGCGAAATCGACACCTCAAGACTTTCATTTACAAAAATTAAAATAAAACAAATAAAATACACTAATTCAAAATTCCTAACCATAAACCGATTCACGCAAAGCTATCACCCCCTCAACTCGAAATACCTCGACAACTCCAACTTAATTGCTGACATTTAACGCTCGTCGCCGATAGAGTGGCATTGTCCAATAACAAAGGCGTAGCGCTCGATTTGAATGAGCCGAGAAGCCCTTAGGATTGTGGAAGCGTTATGCTATGAGACGATATTGGAGTAGCTTAGTTATAACGAGGGATCTTGTTTTATTATGCTAAGGCCCACTTGCGCAGCCAAATAAACCCGGATCGAATTTCTTCTCCGGTGTATGCAGGTTTCCTCACGATGTTTTCCTTCACCGTTAGCAAGTGTTAATCGAATAAATTGATCCATACATGAGAACCCGCGCCTTCGGAGTTCGAAGCCAGCGTTCTACCAATTGGGCTACCACCGCTTTTATAACCTACATATGTATCACGTCTCTTTCTCATCGGGGTAGGCAGAGACCACATCTTGCAGAGACCACTTGCTACGATACAGGATCTTGAAAAACTTAAAGTATTTTAAGGACAATTTATTTTAAATACTTATCAAATGCGTAGTAATTAAACTTGCCTATGTACTAACTAACATAACAGATACGCAGGCTACTAGTTATTTTCATATATAAGTAAGTAAGTATGTATGTACCATACATATCGCAGTTTTTCATACACGTAAAAACTTTAAAAAGTGTGTACATAATGTTAACCAACGTTCATTTATTTAGTTTCATATCAAAACAATATTGTAATGAAATTTTAAAAACACGTTTTTATTCAAAGTAATAAATACCTTGATGCAATATGAAGTTTTCGAATATTACTGTAAATTGTTAGTAAAATTTATTTTAAAATGTGGTTTTCGTGGTTTTACAATACTTTTTATATGCTGATGGGGATGTTCGTTAGTCTTTCACGCAAAAACCACTGAACATTTAAATGAAAATTTACAGAATTGTAGCTTACACATCAGAATAACAGGCTAAATTTATTTTGAGATATAATGTAGTTTTGATGCTATGTCAATGAAGCCGTAAGAAATCTCAGGCGTCTACTAGTTTTAACATACTGTTTATTTTATTTTTTTAATTGTTTATTCGAAGGTGTATGTGAAATCCGCCAACCCGCACTTGGCCAGCATGGTAGATTACGGCCTAATCACTCTCTGTATGAGAGTAGGCTCGTGGCCCTCGGTGGGGACATATATGGGCTGATGACAACATAACATAACAATTTGTTAAAGTGTTTATGGATCGTAGCAAGTGGAGTGAAGGTGACCTCTGCCTACTACGTAGGGAGTAACATTCGATATGTATGTATGTATGTATGTATGTAAATTTTACAAGATACAAGACTATAGCACGAAATAAGTATAAAATAAGTGCAGAAATACACAGTCAAAAGCTAAGTAACATTAACACACGTGACGTGTGACATTAGATTAAAGAAACATTCCAGATAATCTCTTTGAAGAAACGCTGAGAAGTCTTAATGTCCTGTCGACGTGTCATCTATATGATTCATTGCTTTCGTTTTAGATTTATTTCGCTGCCTTTCTCTATTAGTGTTAACAAGTCTTTTTAACCGATTTTAAAAAAGAAGGGTTCTCAGTTTGCCCTGTTTTTTAGAATCATTTACTTCTAACAAGATAATTATAAAAGGCAAGAGTGGATTGAAATGTTGGGAGGGGAAGGCCAAGGCGAACATATGTCTATGAAAACTTGCTGAAAAAAGGCCACGTCAGCAGTACCCTAAACCGACGTGCATCCATGAGAGGTGTGATGAATGTGGATGAAGCGAGGTGTATTTGGATCGTAAGTGGAGGGAAGTGGTCTCTGTCTACCCCGGTGGGAAAGAGGCATGATAGATAAGTATTATGTATAAGTAGGTATGTCATCATCATAATTATATTTAAGAATTAGACTCTTGTCGGTGTACCATCCGTCATTTAAGCCAATCTCAGTATATGTATGAACTAGAGGCTGCCCGCGACTTCGTCCACATTTATCGTCATATCATGGAAAATGGACACAATATCTTGAAATAATATAGCCTATATGTTATTCTGATGCGCAAGCTACAATATTGTAGTTTCATCAAAATCAGTTTAGTTGTTTTTGCGTGAAAAGGTAACACATATCTATCCATCCATCGGCACAAACATTGACATTTATAATATTAGTAGAAAGTATGTTGTAACAAACATCAATCCACATACCTAAACTTTCGATTATAATATCAGTAAGATACTAATGGCCTAACATTCCATCTCGTAGCGCTAAATAAACAACAATATTGAATTAGCCACTTCTGAATGCCAAGACGAATCGAGTTCCTAATAAATTACTCGGAACGGATATGCCGAGCGAAAATAAAGGCCTCGATAAAGTTAGAATAGAACTAGACGCTGTCCGAGACTTCGTCCGCATTTATCGTCATATCTTGGAAAAAAATTATGATATCTCAAAATAATATAGCGGCCTTTCCGTAACAAGTCTCCGATTTGATCGAGATACGTTTGTCGTGTTTACGTTTAATATGGTTTGACAATTGTTTTCAACGCCATAGTGGTTACACATCAGTGATGAAGTGTGATAACCTCCTAACTTCATCATGAATGTTTATTCCTATGGATAAGAGAATGGTTGGATGTATGTGTCGATGTTTGTTACTCATACACGCAAAAAGTACCGAACAGATTTCTATGAAACTTTACAATGTTGTAGCTTACACATCAAAAAATACATAGCCTATATTGTTTTAAAATATTAGTGTAAATTTTCCAAGATATGACTATAAATGCGTACAAATTCAAAAATTCAAAATTCAAAAATTATTTATATTTTACTTTGTGACGAATTCAAGTGTAAATTTAATGTTACCTACGAATAAATAATTTTTGAATTTTGAATTTTGAAGTCACAAGTGTAACGGGAAGTGTGTTTGGATGGTAGCAAGTGGAGAGAAGTGGTTTCTGCCTACCCCGATGGGAAAGACGCGTGGCAGACGTGTATACGTATGTAGGTAGATAGATAGATAGAAATACTTTATTGCACACAAATAGATACATACAAAACTTAAAACTATAACATTGTGCGCAAAGGCGGCCTTATCACTAAAACTGATCTCTTCCAGACAACCTTTGGAGTAAGATACGTTTTTAGGTAGGTATGTAAGTCACGGACAGCTTTAAGTAAAACATAAAAAAACGCAACAGGCCTTTTAATAAGCAGCTGGAATATCCAAAATCATCGTTAAAAGCTACTTTCGAGGCAATATTTCGTCGACACCGTAATGACCTATTAAGTAATTTATTCCTGGTAATACCTTTTTGTCACCGGAAGTCGGCCATTTTGTTCCACTATTGTACGCGTCACGCCACCCTGTAGGTAAACACGTTTGTACAGGGTGTTATGTTGACGGCAGGTTGACGGACAAATTAGTGGAAGATTGGGTATTTTTTCGTGTTTATTTGACATGACATGATGGAAGTATTTACTATAAGGGGACGAGTACCTACTTAATTGTAGCTAAGTTGACATGAATGTTATAATAAAGATGTATTTATTAGTCTAAAGACAAAACTGTCTTTTTAACCTTCGATGTAAAAAAGAGGGATGTTATAAGTTTGTCGTGCTTTTGTGTGGTCTATCTATCTGTAGTATTATTGTTTATTAACTTCCGAACGTGTGAAGCGATTTTGATTTTATTTTTTAAGTATTTGAAAGGTCATTAAATCGAGTGTTCTTTCCCCGTGTTTGATTAAAATCGGTTCAACAACAAAATGAATTTGTTACGAAAAATAAAGTATTTTAAGTTTTTAATTACCTATATTTAATAACTTATTAATTAATTCTGCCAACACCCCGTACATAGAAATGAAAGTGAAATGTATTCATAGATAATAAATGAATATGACGTGTGGGTTATAGTTAAAGTGTTTGCATATTATAACGTCAAATATTTGTCGTACATACATACCACAAAATGTACGTTGAGGAAATTAATCTACTTATGGTAGGATGTTTCTTAATAAGATGCAATTAAGTACTTATACTTGTACATAATTATATGCATGTAATTTTTCGCATGATAATAAACAACTTTTACTATGGAACCTACAAAACGAATCATCTAATCAGTACGATAGAGCTGCCCATTTTCTTTTATATTTCGATGGTTCGGTAGTAAAAGTTGTAAATTAATCATATCTTTCATTATTATCATATTAAAGATCGTCGCTCTTGTCGGTGGAGTCTTCGCCACTCTGCTCTATTCGGTGCCGTCCGTTTAAATAAGGTTCGAATTAGGAAAGATCCCATTAAGTCCCCACCAGTGCGTTTTCACGTTCATCTGCGTTTTCATTTGAAAAATACCCGAAAACCATAGCGAATGCAATAGCGCACGCCTCAAAATGTGTCAAACAGTAGCGCTTGACACAAAACGAACTGAAAGATGAAACGAAAGCCGAACATGAAAACGAAAAAAACGGCATCCAAATCCGTCCACGCGTTTAAGAGCTACAATGCCACAAACAGATAGACAGACAGACAGACACACAGACAGAGGCGTCAAACTTATAACACCCTCTTTTGGTGTCGGGGGTTAAAAAAACTGAAGCCTTAACTAAGCCTTATCATTTCATTAAAAAACACATTCAATTTATAATATTTTAGTACAAATCCGTAATAAGAATATTAACGTTGAATGATGAAGCATTAGGATATTACACAATAAGCTCGAACGATTATACGTATAATCGTATAATCAATATTGCTTAGAAACCAAAACCTATTGCGGAGAGAAATTTCTGCCTTCAGTAAGGTATCGCAGAACTCTTTATAAGAGATTAAGTCGCTTTCTCGTTAGTGCTGTCTCTATCTAAATGCTGGTTATGACAAGGATCTTAGATAAATAATTGGTCTCCACGCGCTACGGCTAGATACCGCTCTATGAAGAAAAAACAGCTTGCAAAATTGTAATTTTCGCATTTTTCATGTATGCCAAAGGTATCTTGAGAAATTATTCATTTAACACAAGAATAGTGTTATGCGAGTATGTGAATCTTTGTCGCGAACGCTGAAGTGTATATATAGGGTGACTTTTAATTAGTGAATGATAGAAAAGGATATGCATGCACACGTGATAATAAACAACTTTTACTATGGGACCAACGTCGAAATCATTCAAAAAATTTTGAACTCCCCATACAAAATGCACCAGCTGATAGTACGTGGGAACAATTATTTTGTATTATTTCGAACTTGATCCCATAGTAAAAGTTGTTTGTTATCATGAGTACATGCATATCCATTTCTATCGTTCACTAATTTAAAGTCACCTTATATACAGGGTGGCCCGTCGATTGACGTCCAAAAGGAAAATTTGGATTTCTCGTGTCGTGGGGTATCCGAATCACCCCCATGTATGTTCCGCGATTTTATACGGTTTTCGAGTTATGACGTGTTTTCTCATTTTTTGAGATTTTTCAACCAATCACCCTAAAAAGGTTCCTAGAAAAAAAAAGTACAACACTTTTTTATAATTTTATTTTTGCATCAGATGCTTCATGACCCGTACTTTTATGCATAAAATATTCAGCTTCGTAACTTTAATAAAAGTTGGGGAAATTTAGGTCGGAAGAGGAAAAATTTTATTGACTGAAAAATAGTCGAAATCTTCAAACTTAAATTAAGAGGTCAAAAAGATGACTTCATGGATTTTAAACTAGCTTAAAAAATGCGCCAACTTCTCTTTTATATAAAAGCTTTCATAATCATCGAAAAAAATTGATACTTAATGGAGTAGTTTTGCTAGAATCAGCCTTTAAAGAGAGCAAGGTGGAAAAATTTCAGAATTGGACGTATGAGCAAATTTTTTTTTCTTTCATATTTTATGATAACCTAGGCCTCAGTAGGTTTAAAGACAGTGTTATCTTACCGAAAAGTAAAAAAAAGGAGCCAAGATTGACACATTTGGGGGTTTTGGAGCACCTGTAAGAGATGAGTTACACCTCGATAAAATTATGCAGATATGCCTCATTTCTAAGGGGTTGCACAAGGAAACGGCCTTGAAGCGGGAAGACGTGGTGGGCTGCAACCTGAGTCTTATCCCGACCTTCGTATTTTTATTGACATACGCCAAACCTTAATGGAAGTAAGAACTCCTGGTCAACGCGAGGGTCCTGAAGGGATCCCACTTCGTAGAAGCTGTTTACGATACAGTCGTGCCGCTTCAAGGCCGTTCCCGTATGCAACCCTTTAGAAATGATGAATATCTGCATAATTTTCTCAAGGTGTAACTCATCTCTTACAGGTGCTCCAAAACCCCCAAATGTGTCAATCTTGGCTCCTTTTTTGTACTTTTCTGTAAGATAACACTGTCTTTAAACCTACTGAGGCTTAGGTGATCATAAAATATGAAAGAAAAAAAAATTTACTCATACGTCTAATTCTGAAATTTTTCCACCTTGCTCTCTTTAAAGGCTGATTCTAGCAAAAATACCCCATTAAGTATCAATTTTTTTCGATGATTATGAAAGCTGAGAAGTTGGCGCATTTTTTAAGCTAGTTTAAAATCCATGAAGTCATCTTTTTGACCTCTTAATTTAAGTTTGAAGATTTCGACTATTTTTCAGTCAATAAAATTTTTCCTCTTCCGACCTAAATTTCCCCAACTTTTATTAAAGTTACGAAGCTGAATATTTTATGCATAAAAGTACGGGTCATGAAGCATCTGATGCAAAAATAAAATTATAAAAAAGTGTTGTACTTTTTTTTTCTAGGAACCTTTTTAGGGTGATTGGTTGAAAAATCTCAAAAAATCAGAAAACACGTCATAACTCGAAAGCCGTAAAAAATCGCGGAACATACATGGGGGTGATTCGGATACCCCACGACATGAGAAATCCAAATTTTCCTTTTGGACGTCAATCGACGGGCCACCCTGTATAAACTTGGTAGGTATATGTATAAGTAATACTAGAGGCTGTCCGCGACTTTGTACGCTTTTATCCCCTTATCTTGAAGGATTTACACTTAATATAGCCTATATTATACTGGGTGTACCAGAAAGGGGGTATAAAGCCGAAACACAGCTATAGTCTTCATAAAATTGAACAACTTTCCCCCACATGAACATGGGTCGTAACCCGATTTTTTTTGGATCGCCCATACTTGCTCTATCAGCTGATTGGACATTTTGTATGGGGAGGCGAATTTGTTTAGTTTAATGAGGACTATCGCTGTGTTTCGGCATTATACCCCCTTTCTGTTACACCCTGTATAAACCTTACGTCTATTGCAGACGATATATAATGAAAGTGAGTAATATAGCCTACCTTTGTTTTATTCAGATATGCAAGCAACAATACTGTAAAGTTTCATAAAATCTGTTCAGTGGTTTTTCTGTGAAAGAGTAACAAACATCCTCATATCCATCCATCGCCATTACCGTTGATATTTATAATATTAGTAATATTAGTTAGGCCTACATACTCAAGTATTATATTAATTCAATATTTAATATATTAATCTAATAAATCAGTCCAAATATCTATAACAAAGAATTACGCGAAGTTATTTATAGAAAATAAATAAATAACGGAGTTCAAAAACCTTTAAAAGCGATTCGTTCCGTATTTATCATGTTTGATGGTATGAAATAAGACAGCTATTTTAAACGAACGCCAGGTCTGTTTCATTTCATACTAATGTTGATCTATTTCTATAGCAATGTAATTGGAAATATCATTCTTAATCTTTTGATATGTTTCGTTATGAACTTATTTGCGTCAGTGTTTTGTTTCATGATGGCAATGACGTTATTCCATTAATGGCAAATGGGTCATACAGACATGAAAAACAAAAAATGTCTCTCCTGTTCCCGAAAGTTAAGGACATTGGATGCTAGTTTCTCAACTTAATTTATATCCACATAATCTGTGCCCGATGTAGTTTTGGCCTGTATAAACATTTTGAGGATTAGATGCTCCAGTATCATCAGGAACAGGAAAGACAATTTTGAACCTAATTAAGTGTACTTATGACTCAAATGCTTCAGCAACTTCGTAAGCATTTATCATCCATATTTTGGATTATTAAATTACTTAGTACTTTCACCACCTTCAGATAAAATTTAACTGACAGATAAACCTATGTCTATTTCATAAAACATGACGTTTTAGACAGAGACAGGTATAAAATATCTGTCAGATAAATTTTATCTATAGGTGGAGAAACAGGCCCTTAGTATATTAAAATAATGTTATTCTCACGTACAATCTATAATATTATAAAGTTTCACTAAAATCCGTCAAGTAGTCTTTGTGTGAAAGAGTAACCGTGAACTTACAGCCAGGTCATCTTTCCATCTAATTACGGGTCGAGTAAGGCTGTATTTTTTTTTTCAGGAAAAAAGAAGTGGTATGTAGCACTTACAACCGTAATGGAAAATAGGCGTAACCGCCATTTCCAAAGACACTGACCAATCGTCTTCATTTGGCTAGGGACTAGGACACGCCCATTTGGCAGATAACATGCGCATGATTCATAATTTCGAACAAACTATGCTCTAAAGTTTGACAGTTGGTATTTCAGTGATTATTTTCAAAGCGCTGATTTGCATAGATGATTGATATCGTTTCGTAATTGACGTTTAAAAAGAGATGAAAATTCGGATACATTTTTGTCTTTAAAATATTTGACAGTTATTTTCTTTTTTTGGTGTCAGTCAATGCCCTTTTCAGGGTCGGCCCGCCAGACAGTTTGACATATATTTTATTCTTTTAAAGTGAAGAAAGTTCAGTTTTACTTTTAAAATATTAAGCGAACACGTCTGTGGACAAAACTGGCTAGTATTTATGGATTAAAATATTAAAGTAAGGTTGGAAAATGTCTTAAGCCAATGGATATGCAGGTATGAGACTGATGAATGTGGTTGAAGTGAAAGAGGTAAGTTTAGATTGTAGCAAGTGGAATTAGCGTGGTGGATTATGGCCTAATCACTCTCTGTATGAGAGTAGGCTCGTGCCCCTCGGTGGGGACATATATGTATGGGCTGATAACGAAGTGGATATGGAGTGGCCTCTGTCTGACCCGACGGGAAAGTGGTAGAATGTTCACAGATATTTAAAAATAAATGAAATAATATGTTAAATGAAATTAAAAATCCTACTACTATACCTAAATCAATGATTAATAATATTGTCAGCGGTAATGGCTGACAATATTAAGATGTTCTACAACGCAAAAACCACTTAAACAGATCTTTATGAAACTTTACAATGTTGTAGCTTACACATCAGAATAACACATAGGCTTTATTTATTAAAGATATTTAGTTAATATTCAAAAATACACCGCCAAATACTAACAAAATACTAACCTACCTACCTTACGTATGGTTAAGCTGTGGATATCCTTAAATAAATAAATAAATCGCGAACGGCCAAAAATCGTTTTTAAAACAACAAAGAGATCAGATTTAGATTTCTCTAAATAAAATCTTGACCTACCCTACTTTCTCCGTCTGTAAAACAACACACTATCTAAATAGGTATAAAAAACCTACCTAAAGTTCTAGACCAAACTCATTAGGTGCACGATGAGTGACAAACAGACATGCTATTGTCATAATTATCTATTCTAGTTTAGTATATCTAGTTTTAGGTTTCGTACGTTATGTTTAAATTTTAAGATAGTGTTTCCTGATTGCGTTCATGCAACATGAGTCGGTGGGCAAGTCGTCCCAATCGCACAACCTTCAAGAAACAAAAATATTTGTTCTAAAATAATGATCCTATCATTGGAACACTTTTTTTGTCTGGGAGCACTATTAGTCATCACAGCACAGTCCATAAAAATTTACTCGAGTAACAGATTAGACTGAGAGAAGATACTTTTTTCTTTACAGGTTTTGACGACGCGAATTAACCGACACAATTACAAAGTAATAGCCATTTCATTCTTTCCAACTATTAAATCAATAGATAAGAAACGTAGCTACAAGAAAACCCTTCGGAAACTAACATCGATTGATCCAAAACTCAAATAACCGACCAATTAAACTTTACAAAGACGAACAGATGGTTTGTAATTTGCGGCTGCAAAGATTTCAACAATTGGCCCAACTTACTGGCCAACTTGAGCCAACTTCAGGCAGATATCTGGCCCAACTTACTGCCCTATCCGTGGCCCAACTTTAAAACATTAAGGGAGATAACTGAGTCGCTATCTCGTAAGATGGCTTTCATAAGTGTCTCTTTCAGGTTTATCGCTGTGAACGTAGTTGCTAATGCGGGTATTATGAAACTAAATTAAATTTTAACCTATACTAAGTTCATAAGATGTATTATGTTAGTTAAGTAATGTTACGCATATTATTAGCATCGAACAACTGTAGTGGCGAGAGACAAGGATGCATTCAGCTAGCTGTTGGCTGACCTCAAATAATGGAGTGCAACTATAGAAGGAGAAGAATGTTTTGAAAAGGTATCTAGGCACCATCGTAGCCTTAGGACTTCCACTGTTACATATAGAATAGAATAGAATACAATACAATACAATAAAAATATTCTTTAGTGCACACAAAGGTGATAACAGGCGGCCTTATTGCTAGGTAGCTATATTTTCCAGGCAACCTTACCTATATAGATCTATACAGATCTCTCTTTAAGATTTTCGTATGTCGGAACCCACTTGCATCCACCGTGAGCCTTTGTCAAGTCATCAGTCCACCTTATTTGTGGACATCCTAAAAACTGAGTCTTAGAACTTTTAACTTTAATAAGAAGAAAGAGTTATCTTAACAATAAAGCTGTAAACAATGTCAAGACAAAACCATCTGTAACTCGTCCAAAACAACTTTTGATGTATTTAGAGTTTAGACGTATCTTAACATCAAAATATCCGTCCAATCAATCAAGATGCGAATTATGTTTTTGATATTCAATATTCTTCATTACCGTATGAATAATGATAAATATGATCGCCTTGATATTTTGTTTATCTAACCTAAGACTTTTGATGTTTTATTATTTCGTTTAAATGATTTATTTTTAAAAAGAAAGAATGTTGAATCGGAGTTCAATGGAATTATTTAAAAAAACTAGAGGCTTCGGGGACTTCGTACGGATTTATCGTCGTATCTTGAAAAAATATTATATGATTCGAAAATATAGCCTATGAGTTATTCTGATGTGCAAGCTAGAACATATTTTGATGAAACTTTGCAATATTAGTAGTTTTTGCGTGAAAGAGTAACAAACATCCATCCTTCCATCCATCCATCGGCACAAACATTGACATTTAATAATATTAGTAGGATTGGACACAGGAAATGCGATTATTTTTAGTAGGTACCAAAACATTTAAAAGAACTCTTTTTATATCGACAATTTTCCTAGTAAAATGTTTTTTTTGCATGGAAAATCATAACTTGGCATTGGCAATAAAAACAAAAAAAATTTCTACTGATAATTTCTGCCATTGTTTGCTAATCAACATTGTTTTATCAATCGGAAAATTGCGACTAACTCTGCTATTAAAGAAAAATACCTTCTTTTTATAATTTTCTATTCACGCAACTTACAAACTTCTTTAATATAAAATAACATTGATTATTCCTTAAGGGCTACATATCCGGGTCAGGGCTATCCGTGTTCCGAGTTGTCCGTTTCACTATAGACGCTTTGACACGGAGTTGTGTGAACAAGTTCATACAGATTGTATGTAACCGATATTTGCCGTGTTCGTCAGGGATGTGTTCCCGAAAATGTGTGGTTAGCATCGAAAAACTTTTAAAAGCAAGTTTTGGATAAATAAAATCTAATAAGACTTTACAGATACCTTTTTAAGTCTTATAGCTGGATAAAAGCGTTCTTACTCTACATCTAGTTCTAAAAGACACCTCGATTTACGATTCTGGGTAAATGGGAAAAGACATCGCGACCTAAAAGATGGCGAGACGATCTTGACTCATTTTTTTTTTTTTTTTTAATTCGTCCATTCAGGACAGGCAAAGATCAGAGACCATGCAGCCTCGATCTTGACTCATTCAGTAACAGGAGTTTTTTTTTTATAACGCCGCCGGCAGAGTGAGTAATGAATATACATTCTAATAGATTTTATTTTTGGCAAGATTGGAGGGAATTTCTTGATGTATAGTTTGTTTTGTTGAGATTTAAGTAATTAGAATAGTAGGTACAAAAACAATGTGTAGAATATAAAGACGACATATAAGAGACATTAACTTAACAGATAGGCTAGGTTTATGATGTCGTTTTAATGTTAAGTAAGACTATAATAAGTTTTTTGCAGAGTATTGATAAATTCGTATTAGATTCCGTTCAGGATGATATTTAAAAGGACTGGATAAGCTTCAAAAACATTGGTTATCTTCTGTTAAACAAGCCCTTTATGTTTATTAAAGACATATCATCCAAGAACAAGATTACGTCGATATTCGCAACATGCGATAAGGAATTACTCGGCATTACGTTTTATTTATCTAGAGTTCCTACAACATCGGCTTTAGGACACCTGCTCCAATAAAGTAAACGAAAAATCCGATAATCAGGTCAATGACATCAGGGCAGAGCTTTAAATTTTTAAATAAATCCTATAATTATCTACCAACGTGTAGCTGCCGGGTTCCTATTGTTACTGGCTAGAAAAATAGGCATTCCGTAGCCGAGCCGATCCCTAATGACCGAGCTATGTCAATCACAATAATTGACAGTGTCTGCCTCAGTTATTTTCGGACTCTCGACTTTACCGCCAAGAAGTGGCTGCAACGCTAATTTCCTCCGCCACCACGCATGAAAAAAAAGCAAACTTTTTTCGTAGGCTTTTAAAAAAAACCCTTATCATATGTCAATAACGAAAGTAACCTCAAATAACACCAAATCAACATCGTTACGAAAATCCATCATGACCAACGTTCCTATTTCTACGTAAATATTGACCATTCGAAACAATTATTGGCTGTAGGTTGAAGACTGCATGAAATATGCAAACGTTTCGTGATTACAAGGCAAAACATGAACGGGGTATCGTATAAAAACACGGCCATTTTCGTACTAGGCGACGTAGGAAGGTAGACTTTGACAATGGTTTGTGTAAAATGGAAACTTACCCTTTCTACGTCGAGATCGGTTCCTGTACACAGTCTCTTGCCACCACTACCGTTGTAAGCCATCGTGCACCACAAAACAAAACACAAATCACACCGTAAACGCGCTTTGTTTCAATGAGATCGAGAATACCTTCCCTCACGACAGTCGCGGGCAGACTGATTGAACGAATGGATCGAAGAAGGAAATGAATCTTGAACGAATGATTGACTGCCGACGCCGCCGCGCATGATGACTTTTCTAAAGTGTTGCCATTACAATTAAATCAATTTCCACAATTTTTATATTATTTTGGTACTTTTAAACGTATTTATTTTGAAAACCTAAAATATTAGCAAAATAGACTTTAAAAATGACTGATTACAATTTTTTTGATAAAATATAACTTAGTTTTGAAACGTTTTGTTGCAGGGTCAAAAAATCAATAAAACAATGTTTTGATGGCATCCCAATGTGTCAAAACAAATGTCATTCAAATCAGCTGTTTTGAGGTTAATTCTCGAGCATTTTGCATTGCATTTTATCAATTTAGCCCTATTCTCTCAATGGAAAGCGATTTAGGAGAAGCGGAAATAAAAATAGAATACAATGAATCATTCGAAACTGATCCGTTAAGTGAGAATTTAGAAGAAAATTCACAGCAAAACATACGTAATGTTGATCAACAATCTTCAGAATCTCAAGATTTGATTTTTAATCGTGTAGGTATTTCTTTATAAACAAAACATAAAATTATAATAACTATTCCTAAAACCTATGTCACAAAAAGAAGACATCGTCTAAGGCGTCTCCTTGAGGCATTGTTCCCAAAATGCTGACCACTTCCCATTAGAATTTTAATACTTAGTTATCTTTCAGTCTTAGGTCTATAAGGTTTAGACCAGTTAGATATCCATTTTTTACCTACATACAGATACCTAAAGCTAGCTCTTAAAATGTTTACTATGTTACAGGCAGCATCTGTAAATGAATCAACTTCAAACTTCAATGGGAATGGAAACCAATGTAGCTATTTAGATGTAATCGATGGGGAAGAAGAGGTAACTAAATAATGCTTAATTGTTATTTATATTATTTAATTTATATGATGTAATGTATCTATTCCATATCTTTTATCTATCATAAAACAGGCACTTCCAGGTGGATTCCGTTATCCAAACTATCAACTCTAAACAACAGTAGATTTTATATTAATTGTTTTTCATAATAATGTAATCCTTACCTTAGTGTGTTATGTAAATAAGGCTTTTAATATTGGCTTATTATTTTTGATAAAAACAATGTTACCTTTTAATTTTTTTCTTTACAGACCCAGCAACTAAACACATCTTGGTACGCAGCCATAAATTCATCAGGCAAATATTTATGCCGTTACTGTGACCTTACATACTCCACAACCCAAACATTAAGACATCATATCAAAACAAAACACCCTGAACAAGCTAGACAGCTATCTCAAATGATGATAAGTAACAAACGGAATAAGAAAATAAAATGTCACATTTGTAAAAAAAGGTTTTTAACGATAACGGAATTACAACAACATGTAAAAGAAAATCATGATTTAAAAAAGATAGAAACTTCTTGCTTCTACTGTGATGCTACGTTTTCAAATAAAGCAGAGATGACTAGTCATTTATATTTGAATCACGAAAAGCAAATGAGTAATATATTTACATGTACAATATGTGGATATAGAACAGTAAAAAAATCTCATTTTAATCAACATAAAAATACTCATTTAAGACTGAAATATTTTGACTGTAACTACTGTGATTATAAAACGAATTATTTGCCTAATTTAAAAATACATTTAAGAATTCATACAGATGTTAAACCGTATCGTTGTGATTATAAAAATTGTGGTTATCGTTGCTCAGCCAAATCAGCGTTAAGAAGTCATCAATTGAAGCATAATCCTAAAGCAAATATGCTTTACTGTGATAAGTGTAGTTATAAAACTGTTTATAAGCAATCTTTGAAAAAACATATTGATAGTCACAGAAGAAATTGTATTGCAATAAAATTATAAAAAAAATATTGTTTTTTTAAAATTTCCATTTTTAAGATAGAGAGACTGTGTATAGCAGGAGTGGCCAACTTGATTAGATCCAAGATCTCCTGTTTACTATTAAAACCCTGTGCGATCTACCAATTCCATACTTATTCAAATCTTAAATGAAACAGAATACCTAGTTCAGTACCTACACAATCATGTAAGTAGTATTTTTTATTGCGTCTGGGCATCTTTCACTAGTTTAGCTACCATGTCTGGTCTAAGTACCTATTCATATTTTTTGCCGTGCCACGATCTACTGCCCTACTGGACTGACAGTCGCGATCGACCTGTTGGCCATCGCTAGCATATAGTGTGAAAAGGTCTCCAACAAGGTGGACAGCGCAGGACCAGTCGTTGTGGAGATCCTTGGTGGAGGCTTTTATCCAGCAGTGGACGTCCATGAGATGACAGAAGTTCCAAAAGTTGCCATGCTTTTAAAAAGATTTTCTTTTTTGAGAAATCAAAGAAAATTAACTTTAGAAGTTATTTTTATTGTTCAACATTTGTACAACTGAAAAGTCTACTTTCTTAACTATTTATTTAAAGCGTAATATTTACAAAATAGCGATTGTACTTTTAAGTTATTACCAAACTATTGCACATTACAATACAATTCAACAAAATGGTTAAACATTTTCGATATCCATTTTCAAAACATATTTCTGTTAGTGATCGTTCGCACTAGCGCTTTTTTAACGCGCGTTAAAGAAACGTTCAAATGGAACAAATGCTTTCCCTAGTTCACACGACGCAGTGTGAACAGATACTAGGGAATGCTAGGGATACAAAACAAGGACACTTATTGTTCAACGATATTGGTCTGATATTAAAAAAGATATCAGTGAAATGTTTTTATGTATTGCATTGAAGGGTAAATAGATCTGGTGACCAACTATTTCTATTAAAATAAAAGGTGCAGGCATTTTTATTTTCTAATCTATTCAATTCTCAATATCTCATAAGAATTGAGCCACCGACCTTGGCTGGCTCCAAAAAGGTTAGTGGCTCATCAGAATGCCAGACTGATACTGTATATCAGTGAGGTGTCGGCTTATGTCCATCTACATAGAAGTTTCTTGTTGCCTTTGGAAGTTCTAACTCTATTCCTTCTAAGTCTTTGGTTAGTGTTATTTGACAGCCTGAAAAAAAAAGTTATAAGTTTATGAAAAATAGATTTCCAAATCACCAGACAGACCATAATTTCAGCCTATAGCTGCCCACTGCTGAGCATAGGCCTCTTCAATGGGACCAGTCTGTTGTAGTTGTCCCATTAAGTCCTGTAATGGGATTTATCATCCCAAAAAACCAGATAATGGGCCAATTGGAATTTGCATTCCCAACAGTCCTGTGATGACAAACAGATGAAAGCAAGCAAATTCGTGAAGCTAATGCTAGTATAAGACGTCATGAACCTTTTGGGATAAAAAATCCTATAAGGGGCCGTTCAAGTATTACGTAAGCACTATGGGGGGGGCTGGGGGGTCTTTGCTTTGCTTATTTTGGATGACATGGGGGGTAGGGGAGTCTAGATGATGATTACGTCACCGGTAGTTATTTACTTTTTTACACGAATGGCAACCCTCACATTGTCTTTGCTTAAAAACGAAACGCATTTTCGGGGATTCCCGCAAATAATGCATACGTTTAGGCACTCGCTTTAGAACCGAGTATTTTCTTATTTTTAAAATTATAATTATAATATAAAAAAAAAACAATATATTAATTGAAAAATGTTTACGTAAGCATGGGGGAGGGGGTAAGAGCTTTGCTTACTTTTGCTGACAAGGGGGATGGGGGGGTAAATAATTGTAATAAATCTGCTTACGTAATACTTGAACGGCCCCTAAGTCAACATCAACAGTGCATTTGGGACTATACGGTTCATATAAGCAATATAGAGTAGGTATTTAGCATCCAAGACAGCACTGGCACATTACCAGGAATATGCACCATTTGAAAAGAGTTCTGTTTTATACTTATAAGATTCTAATTGGATAAACACTGAATACCTAGTGAGATCTATCTACTTATCGTCTATGAGACATTAGGTACCTAGGTACTAAACAATAACATACCTAATCTAGAATTTTCTTTTAAAAATGGAGCCATGTCTAATAAGTCGTCCTCCTTCTCTTCTGAAGGGGGTAGTTTATCAAAATAGTTGTGATGTACATAAACGTGGCATGTTGTACAAGCTAATGATGCTTCACATGCTCCTGAAAATGGCAAAATGAGAAAAAAAATATTTATTCTTACAGTTTTTTTTTTCATCTTACTTAAGAGACTGTAACAGAAATTCCTTCAAGGTAAAAAGTTTTGATAGGTAATGACTTGTAATATATTCCTATCTCTTAAAGAATATCAAGACAAACAGGACATTATTATGAGTTTGGAATACAATAAAATCAGTACCTATAAAATAGGTGAATAACAAAAGAGATACTTTATTTACTCACCTTCCATTTCTACTCCGTATCTATGGGCAAGATATAGCGCATTATCACCTACTTTACCTCTTACATGAGTTCTCTTTCCATCTTTGTCTATAAATACTACATTCACACTGAAATTAAGAACATAAATAAAATTGTAGGACGTTGATGTGCAATCGTATTGCAGTCGTATGTTTTTACTACTTACACTTCATCTTCAGATTTAGGATCTTGCCATTCGTATTCTCCATGTCTTAAACCTGTAAAATACGAAATAAATGTAGATTTGGGCTTCATTTACGAAAATAGATAAGTAAACAAAACGATACCTGCAGAAAGATGGATTTTTTTCACTTGTAAAGGGTATACAGTTTTATGCACCCTATAACTATACTTATTACATAACTGTCTTACTAAATTATGAAACATTTTGAGTTTAATTACGCATTTCATGCAAAAAATCTTGATAAATTGTAGTTGTTTGGTTATAAAATTAACACAACTTTTTTGACAGTAAGATTTTTAAATAATCGGATGCGTAATGCGTTGCATGAGGAACACTAATCATTCTGCCAAGTTTCCTTAAACGAAATCGGATACATTTTCATTACCTAGTATGTATCCGAATACTTAATTATTATATTGTTGCCAGTAAATTAACTTTGCCTGCAATAATGTTAATTATAAGTTTTTTTTTTGTTCTGCCAACGTAGGTTGGTCGGTGAACTAGATTTTACTCTACATTGTAAGGCGGAGACATGGACGATGACGTTTGGTTTGGGGTGAGTCCCTAGAAATTCATTAGTTGAGTAGTTGAGCATTAGTGTCCCTCAGCTAGGCAAAGGCCTCTCTCCTCATCCGCCAATATTTTCGGTGTCAAGCTACCTCCTTCCAGGTATTTAAGAAGATGTCCAGCTCGTCCCGCCACATTCCGTGGTCTGCCGCGACGAGACGCCACGCCGCCGTTTGGCAGGTGGTAGCCATTGGGGAGCTGTTTTAGCGCATAACTCTTCCTGCATGCGCCAAATGTGGCAGCTGTTTTTGCTACATCAGTAATTGACAGGCCAGTTAGCGTAGTCGGTAGTGAGTCTGCCTCATACGCACGGGTCGCGGGTTCGATCCCCGCCGGTTAACAAATATTTGTGTGATGAGCATAAATGTTTGTTCCGTGTCTGGGTGTTACATATTTATCTTATGTATGTTTATCAGTCCCTGATACCCATAGTACCCATAGTGTGTGAAATGTCCCCCAATATTTATTTATTAGTAATACGGGTTTTGAAGTGCAATATGGTTTTTCTTACATTGTCAGTAAGTTTTACACCATAGCATACTATGTTTCATAGCCTGTTGACAAACCTTGAATTTGGACTTTTGAGTTTCCGTCAAAGTCCAATACAACAGACAAAAACAAAAAGACTTATTCTGATGCGAAAATAACATTTAAGTAACATGAAAACTAAAGCTTTTTTCAGAGGCAGTCTTCCAACTAAGCGTGACGTTTCTAATATAAAGGCAATTTTGAGCACATGTTGTGCATTCTTATTGATTTTGTCAGTGGGTGTTAAATTACAATTACAGTGCAATGTCTAATAAAATTCGTGAATAAAATACCGTCCAGTCCAAGCTGTGTTTCAATATAAATAACTAAAGGTTTATAATTTTATTCCATAAATTGGGGAGTTTGGAAAATGTGTGTCGACAACCCTAATTATGAAAAGTCATCGAATCGACTGTCATTTTTTGTACGCACGTATCATAATCGGTCGAAATCGGAAAAAAGTCAATAAAATTATTTGTTGAAAATGGCCATTTTGTGGTGAATAGATTTGTATTTTATTATAATTAGCTTGTAATTAGATAATTAGTGATAAGTAAGTGAAAAATTTGTTGACATTTTGTACCCCAACAAAAGTGTTTTGGTAAGGTAGGTGTTCTAATTTGACTTTTATATTGCTTAAATTAATTTCATTGTCTGACGATTTTTCATAAATGTGCATAGGTATCTGTGATAAATTTCGTCGGTTATCTAAAATCAATTTCAATTTGAATATCTTAGATGCTTGAAAAGTGTGTAACTGTTGGAAGTATGAGGTCTTATTTGAATGCACTATTATCTTAGCTTTTATCATCATTTTTTGGAAAACTTACACCATATCTAAAAATAATACAGCCTATTTGTTACAGCCCTTAACATGACTCTCCGACCAACATCTTTAATCTATGGGCCCAAAGTTACACATTTATTTAAACTAATATAGGATAAGTGGTTATCCTTATTTAATGATTTGATTAAATATTTCAGATCAAACAGTCCACTATGTCAGGAGAAATAAAAATCGAGCGTAAAGATCCAACATCTTTTTTACCCGAAGAGCCAATGAGCTATGAAATTAAAAAAAAGAAAAAGAAAAAAAAGAAGAAGCAAGAGGACGATCCGTTTAAGGACATTGAAGAAAAAGTTCTTATTACAGAAAGGATTTCCGTACCTGATGAATTAGGTTTGGATACACAAGTTACTATCAAAGCTGAAAATATTGAAGTTGAACTGGATTTCAATGATGTAAGTTATTTAAATATTAATTATTGTCCTTTATTTTAAAGAGTAGTAGAGACTGCCCGCAACTTCATACACATTTACCTCGAAAATCGAACAAAAAAATAATACAGACTATCTTAGAATTATAAGCCTATGTGGTATTCTAATGTATAAACTACAATATTGCCAAAATTTCATCAAAATCTGTCAAGTAGTTTTTGTGTGAAAGAGTAACAAACATCCATCGGCACAAACATTGACATTTATAATATTAATGTGACTATAAATTAATAGTGGCTAAATTACTTAGAACAAATTTATCATCATATCTTGTAAAACTAACACAATAGAAAATGTTCTTTTTAATCTTCAGTGTGTTTTACATGAAAATCAGTATTAATTTTATGTTTTGTTAGCAAAATACTAAAACAATATGCTGTACCTTTTGTATAACTCCTCTTTTTTTCTGTCTCTATGTACTATCATCTTACAATAAACTGTTAAATAAATAAACAAATAAGAGCTTGAACCTCAATATAACTTTCATTCTAAGTTTTAGATTGTTGAGTATGTTGAATATAATTGACCATTACCATTATGATTTTACAGGAAAAGATAGAGGAAAAAGTTAATATTAGCACAATGTTATATGACGAGTTAAGATTTCTTTATTACTTCCGAAAGGTTTATTTGTATTTTATATGAATGTATGCCTTTAAGTAGATAGTTATGTAGTTATTATTAGATAAAGTATAATTAGTATAAATGTAAAAACTTGACTAATTTATTAGTAGGTAGGTAGTAGGTACATTATAAAATAAGTAAATGACACATAAAAAATTTATGATGGTTAGATAATTATTTAGATTAAAAAGTTTAACCCCTTTATTGCAAAACGAGGTTTATAGATAGTCCGACGTTAGTTTGTTTCGGCTATGGACAGCGTTTTGTTTTCAAACTAAACGAACTAACGTCGGACTATCTTTAAACCTCGTTTTGTAATAAGGGGGTTTATTGTCTACAAAAATAAATCATTTTGTACTTGTAGCTTACTTCACTGTAGAAAGAGTTTTAAGTATCCGTTTAATAATAGGTATTCAAAAACTTTAGAAAATTCGAAAACTCATTTATCTCTTTTCAAATTACAGTTCACTGACAATGGAGACTTGCTGCTTCAAACGCAAAGCGAGGACAGCCAAGAACCAGAAATCAAAATAGAACCTCAGAACCACGAAGCTGTCATACTTACATTTCAAGATGTCATCAAACATGAACAAGATATTGAATATCCGGAATTACCCCCAGATGCAACCCCCCCAAAAGGCCACACATGCAAAATCTGCCATTTAATATTCAAAAACACAACAACATTGAAAATTCATCAACGTAGAAAACATGAGATCGGTCGACGCAACTTGAAACATATTTGTGACACTTGCGGTATGGCGTACGGCCTTAAAACTAGTTTAGTGATGCATATTAAAAGGAAACACGGACCGAATTCTACAGTTGACAACTCTGAGGTTGCTTGCGAGATATGTTCTCTAGTTTTCAAAGGAAGTACGAGACTAAGAATGCATATGAGGAGAAAGCATAACGCTTTCGCAGATTCGTTTCAGCATGCTTGTGAATATTGTGGCTTGACATATGAAAAAGTTAGTAGTTTAGTTGTTCATAAGAAAAGGAAGCATTCCACGCAAGAGCCAGCTGCGGAACAATGGTACAGCTGTCCATTTTGTCCAAAGATCTTCAATAAAACAGAAACGTATGGACGTCACATGCAAAGAAAACATCATGTGGACGATAAAGGAAAGCCACAAAACTCAGACGAGTTCTTTGCAAGTTTTAGAAATGAAGCCGGAGAGGTGACTTGCAAGCAATGCCCGTTTGTTTTCTCATCTATTAATTTCCTCAAGTTACACATGAGACGTAAGCATAATGCTTTGAAAGAGGATTTTAGATTGAAATGCAGAATTTGCAATCTGTCTTACAACAAAATTGAAAGTTTAAAACGGCATGTTAAAAGAAAACACGATGAAGGGTCTTACTGCAATGTATGTCGTAAACAATTCGCAACAAGGGAGCAGTATATTAACCACTCACATGTCAAAATTATTAAAGAATGTTCACTGTGTGGTGCAATTTTCGTTAACCAAGGCGGGTTAAGAAGGCACTTACGGACTAAACACAAAATCGACGGACAAAAAGTAGTGTTTTGTAAAATTTGCAACGAAGGGTTTTGTGATAAACGTCAATTGAAACCCCATATTTTAAGAGTACATTACAAAGTTACATATACTTGTGAACTGTGCAGGAAGAACTTCCAATCTAGAGAGAGTTATAGAAAACATGTTTTAGATATTCACACAACTTTGAAAACTAAAACGGAGATGCAGGAATGTAAAGATTGTTCAGAAAAGTTTGATGACGAAAAAGAACTTTGTAAACACGTCCAAATGGTTCATACTGACCGTGACACAAAACCAAATATAGTCAAAATCGAAAAGGAAGAAAACGGTCAAGAATTTGTATGCACGAAATGCCCTACTACATTTCAAAGTTGGGACGAATTGAAAGTGCATTTCCAAAAAGCACATCATCATATTGAAACCACTCAATGCCAAGTTTGTGGCGAAATCGTTCCTGAAACGAAAATAAAATTGCATATGAGAAAAGCACATCCGAAGACACAAGTTTTCGAATGCAAGTTTTGTGAATTCAAAGCTGAAAGCCGACTGAGTTTAACCCAGCATTTATTGAGGCACAAAAATGCAAATACTATTAAATGTGATTTCACTGGTTGTAGATATAAGACGTTTTTTGAAAGTGCTATGGAGAAACACAAGCGTAGACATGCAGACTTGGGAGTCAAGTTTCAATGTTCTAAATGTCCATTCCAAACTATGAATAAATATCTTCTGAGATACCATGAGGAAGCTCATGAAACTGGCAAGAAACGGTACGCCTGTGATCAATGTGACTACGCTACAATCCTACCAGCTAACCTAGTACAGCACAAATATAAACATTCAACGGATAAAAAGTTCAAATGTGACTTCTGCCCTTTTGCAACTAAATATAATACTTCGTTGCGTTTCCATGTTAAAAAGAAACACTGTGATTTACCGACTTAATCTTTGTTACTTAAATAAAATATTTTGGTGTCGAGTAATTTGTTTTTTAATTAAATCCTAAGCATCTACCGGTAAAAGTAATCCATATTTATTGGATTTCCTTCCCCAACAATGTAGGTACCTACTAACACTAGCTAGCTCGAGATAGGTAGGTGTGTAAAAGGTGTTTATTTATAATTATTGTCTCACTGTTGAGCATTGTTTATAAAGATGATTTATAATATAATAGTAGTCTCAAATCTAATCTAGCCAGTGTCCTACGGTTGGACAAAGGTCGAGACCGAAAGTCATGGTGGATGAGGACCGAAATTAGTAAACTACTCAGCCACTCGGCCAATGATGGTAAAACTTGACGTATTATTCCATCATCTAAGATGTTCATTTTGTTAAACGATTTTTTTTTAACACAAGATAAAAGCATGATTAACAAAACGCACTTGACATTTCGCCGTCAGAACGGGCGTGTGATGTCATGTCAAAGTTTGCATTCTATCTCTTTTGTGCCTACAGCTGTAACGTTAGCAAGAAAGAGTAAGCGAAACAAAGATTTTCTTTGGAAATGCATTCTTTCTTGTGGCATAGAAAAGAAACATCGCGAATGTTAATAACCCAAAGTTATTAAATATTTGTGTAAACCGCATAGTTTTCATCATTGTTTTTTTAATTATCTGGTGATGTTTTGAATAGTGAGTTATTTGGTGAATGAATTCCTTGTCCCTGCAACATGGATTTACTACAATTACCTGTAGTAATGCTTGAAAACATCGTATCATATTTATCTTACGATGAAATCGCAAAATTTCGTGTGGTAAGTAAAGAAAACACGTTAAGATACATCATTGACAAATATCCTGGCTGTTTCTTGCTTCGTTTGTAGCTTACCGGACGTTTTTTCTGTAGTTTCGAGTATTTTCTAGTCGCCCTAACAATTGCTAATTATAGACGTACATTAAGCGTAGGTACATAATAGAAACGATATTTATATGTATAATTCGTGTATATATCATTACATGTTTATTATACGATCTTAGTTTGTATAGATAGTTTCATTGTGAATTATTTAGAATAGCCTAGAATGTTTAGAAGCTTATTATATTCAAGGTTTATGTACATTTGTAAGTATAAAGTACCAGGCATGCATACATGATCCCCTATGACTCATAAGTCATAGGGAGTATTCCAGTGTTCCCTACGTTATATAGTCTATTTATAGGAGATATCTACATTTTATATCAATGTTGAATATAGCCTTGATGATTATTGTTCTTTTTATGTGAAAGTACCGATATGTGTAGGTACCTAAAAATGGATGTTTGTAATGATTGTAATGAAATATCACTGAATAGATTGGGATAAAACTAATTCTTACAGCATTGTGGCTTACACATCCAAAAGTTTTTTAATTTACAAGTATTTTCTTGAAGTAAGTGAGGTACTTGCCTCCATAATCAAATTTATGAATGTCTTTGAATTAACAATAGGTACTGAATAAGTTATTTATTAATTTAATAAATAAAATAAAAAACATAGGTACTACCACACTACCAAGAAAATCATACAACTATTCAATAGCATATAAAAAAAAAATGAAAGAACTTTGAAAATTGTTACATGTGAACATTTTCAAAGTTCTATATTTCTGAAAGTACCTATATCACTTTCGACATTTGTCCAAAATACTATTGTCTGTCTTATAATATTTTTCTCTATCAATTGATGTAAGTTTCATCAGTGGCAGCCAACTTTTTCTTTCTTCATACTAGCTCGAATGTGTAGTGTAATTGATACCAAAAATGTTACTATACCAGGCTCCATACAAATATGTTCGATGCCATTTCAGGTGTCACGCACATTCAACGAAGTATGCAGCCGTATGCTGAACCGCGGGTTCGTTATGATAGAGCGGCGTCATGCGCTCGCGCTTAAGAACGTTAAAGCACAGTTGCCTAGGAGGGAGTCTGAGAGAAGGTAATAAATAAGAATAAATCATTTCACTATTATATTGTTACATACAGGTACTAAGGGCTTACAGCATACCTAAAGGTGCCTAAAAACCGGCGCATACCTGAAATAAACAGCGCAGAGTATTTTTAGGGTTCTGTACCCGAAGGGTGAAAATGGAACCCTATTGCTGAGACTTGGCTGTCCGTCTGTCCGTCCATCCGTCTATCACCAGGCCGTATCTCATGAACCGTTATAGCTAGAGAGTTGCTTGTCGATTAAATAGGCTACCTACTGGACTGGTATTCTGGCATAGTGACCATAACACCAAAAGGGTTGAAGGCAGCAGATGTTGGGGCTGGTTGATAAATGAAAGCCTTCAAGTGGTGGAAAGAAGGAACTGGGTTTATTCAATTTAAAATAGTTTTTTTTACACACAATAATTAGCGCACGTAATCGTTCGGAGCAGGGAGAGAAAGAAGTATAGCCCGTCGGAAATATCTGCGGACCTGGCTTGATGACGTCATGCAACCCGTCACGGTACTGGATAGGCGAAAACGGGGGAAGCGCGGGGGAAAGCGCATTCCAGCGAGGTGCGCAGATATTTCCGACGGGTTATATATTGCCACATAAAAAATACAAAATTAGCTAGGTACTTTATGTTGGTGTTGCCAACAAGGGTCATCAAAAAACAATTTCTTTTTATTTTTTCAGATACCACCCATTATCTCGCCATTGTGACATCCTGACGTCCATAGAGACGCGTATATCCATGCTAAATATGACTTACTCTAAGTTTATTGATCATGGTTTGTGCTGTTTCATACCTGGCAAGGTAAGTACTCAATACTCAATCATTTATTGCACTCCACAGGTTTTTACAGATCTTATAAACAACTTAAATTACCATATGTGGACCCTGATTAGGGCACGGCAACGTGTAGCAAGCAAGTATTTGTCTATTTAATTTGATTTTGCCTTATAAGTGTGAAGAGACTGATGAATGTGGATGGAGTGAAAGAGATACAAATATTGTTGAAAATATGGTTTTTACAGATCTTATAAACAACTTAAAGTACCAAATGTGGACCCTGATTAGGGCACGGCAATGTGTAGCAAGCAAGCATTTGTCTATTTAATTTAATTTTGCCATATAAGTGTGAAGAGACTGATGAATGTGGATGGAGTGAAAGAGATACAAATATTGTTAAAATTATGACCATTACTGCTACAAGTAATGCAAATATCTGTCACGCCTCCTTCCCATCGGAGTAGACAAAGACATACATCCACTTGCTACGATACAAACGTTCTGGTAAAGAAAGGCTAAGTAAAGAGTACCATAAATCGACGTGCATGAATGAGGCGACTGATGAATGTGGATGAAATGAAGAAAATGTGGTTGGATTATGTAGGTACAGTCAGCATCATAAGTCGATGAACACATTCAGATTTTCAAAAGCGATATACACCATTATTAAACTTGAAACCTTACTTATTTTCCTTATTTTGAACCTTATTGTATGTTCATTCAATAAGGTTAATTATTTTTGCTCAGCGATTTTCATCTAATATTGGTGTTAGTTAATGTACTTTTGAAAATCTGAATGTGTCCATCAACTTATGATGCTGACTGCTACCTTCCCTAAAAAGGAAGTTGTGTTAGATACACATTTTATAACTCAAGAACGGCTGAATTTTGGTTGAAAATTAGTAAACAGATATAGCTAAGAACCAGGAGAAGGACATAGAATAGATACTTTTTATATCTTTTAGTATTTAAAAAATAAAAAAATCTACACCTTTATTACCTGTAAAGCTCTATCTATCCGGGAAAAAATATCATTCCATACATTTTTACACACGTCGTCATGACAACGTAAGTATGTGAACGAATCCATAGAAAATGTATGGAATGATATTTTTTCCTGGACACGGCCCGGATGTGTGTTGATAGAACTTAAGGTGAAACATATTTCGAGGGATCAGCTAGTTATTAAAACATTTAAATTTCTTTCTTTCCACCAGGTAATCGACGAAATAAAACGCGTGCTACTCATAGTGGAGACCTCAAAGACTCCGCCGCGAGCCCACGAAGTACTTCAAGAGTTGCGTGACATATCCAGTATGGCGATTGAGCATTTCGATGATAAGATATCGCCGGCTTTTCGCAAGAAATTGCAAGAGGGGATGCAACCGCCAGCGCCTAGAGCCCCTGGTAAACACTTCTATTGTATATTAAGTAAATTATACTTTGTGTTATTCTGATGTATAAGCTACAATATTGTCAAGTTTCATCAAAATCTGTTCAGTCGTTTTTGCGTGAAAGAGTAACAAACATCCATCGGCACAAATATTGAAATTTATAATATAATTGGGATAGGAAGTACCTACGATAGCATAGGAAATAGGAAGTAGTAGGAAGGGAAGTCATTTTTCAAGCTGACTGTATCTTTAACTATCTGTACAATAGTAAGTAAATTATAAAAAAAATAAAAGTAAAGTAAGTAATTAAAATAAATATTTACTTACTAGAAAAGGCTATGCATGTACTCGTGATAACAAACAACTTTTACTATGGGACCAAGTTTGAAAACAAAAAAAAAATTGTTCCCCCTATCAGCTGATGCATTTTGTATGTGTGTAGGTAGTTCAAAATTTTTTGAATGATTTTTACCTTGGTCCCATAGTAAAAGTTGTTTGTTATCACGAGTACATGCTCCTTTTCTAGCGTTCACTAATTTAAAGTCACCCTGTATAAGTAAGTAAGTAAATATTTATTTTATTTACTTACTTTACTTTTGTGTTTTTTAATAATTTACTTATTATTGTATAGATAGTTAAAGATACAGTCAGCCTGAAAAATGACTTCCCTTCCTACTACTTCCTATTTCCTATGCTATCGTAGGTACTTCCTATCCCAATTATATTATAAATGTCAATATTTATGCCGATGGATGTTTGTTACTCTTTCACGCAAAAACTACTGAACAGATTTTGATGAAACTTGACAATATTGTAGCTTATACATCAGAATAACACATAGAATATATAATTTTAAGATTGCATGCTTTTTTTTTCAATTTATAACGAAAAATGCGTACGAGTAGTCTAGTAATCTAAGATATAGTGCAGGCAGTCTCTAGTACAAAAAAAAAATGTCAACAAGTTATTATGGAGAGGCCAAACTTTTGTTATAAAACATTGAATTAATTAATGATATCTTTTAGTGTTGCCGCTTGATAGGCCAATATCGATAGCCTATCGATAGGTCGAAAAACATGTACCCTATCGATAGTATCGATAGTATATTCAATATTGGAGAGCAATACTATCGATAATATCGATACTATCGATAGTTCATTGATCGGCAGCGAACGAAACTATCGATACTATCGATAGTATTGCTGTTAACCGATACTATTGCAGCGAAAGTAGGTATCGATAGTATCTATAATATCGATTGTGCTATCGACATGTTTTTGACGTTTAACAATCGATAGTAAAACTATCGATTTTTCGGCAACGCTAATATCTTTTGTTTATATTAGCTGCAGCACTCCTGGCCCCGATCGCAATCCGCCAAGAGCTGAACTTCCTCCGTCGCAGGACTCTACTTAACGCGAAACTGTCCACGTTCCTCGCCACGCATTTCAAGAAGTTGCATAAGAAGGTTTGTTTATTCATTCTTATCTTATCTTTTCTAGCCACCGCTGTCCCACTGCTGGGCTAAGGTCTCTCTCCTCTTCTTCCATGATTCGCTATCCTAGGCCGCCTCTGCCCAAACATCCAAGAAGGCGTCCAGTTCATCTCGCCACCATTTTCGTGGTATGCCGCGCTGTTGGTTGTCATTGCGTATTTTAAAAAAATCAAAAAAATATCTAATAATAATAAAAAAAATATATAAAAAAATCATTCATTTAAAAAAAAAATTACCCCTTCTCCCATTACGATACTTCGAGGCGATTCAAGTATCCTGCAAGTCTCAAAGAATAGTCACCGCGAAGTATCTTACATACATTATATCGGTATCGTAGTGTGCGAGTATTCAAATGTATGTGAGATACTTCGCGGTGAGTCTTCGAGACTTGTAGGATACTTGAATCGCCTCGAAGTAGGTAGGCTTTAGTCTCTTCATCCATCTTAGTCTCTTCTTCATTTCTCTTCTCTCTTCATCTGATTGGTTTTGAATGATTTACTATTTCGACGATGATACGAAATAACCAATGGACGATGGGGCAGAAAGGTTCTCGAGTGACGACACAGTGTAGGTCTCCATCAAGGTGGACCGACGATTTGGTGAAAGTCGCGGTAATCCGCTGGATGTGGGCAGCGCAGGATCGGTCGTTGTGAAGATCCTTGGGGAGAGCTTTTGTCCAGCAGTGGACGTCCATGAGCTGATATGATGATGCCTATTTCGACATCTACTTAAGCTACTTGTAACTTTAACAGTAACTGAAACTGTCGATAATGATTTTTTTTCTTCGGTTTCAGATGGTAGAGTACAAAAAGTTGACGTTCAAACAACGCAAGACTATAAGGGAACTGACTAAGAATACACAGGAGCAAGATGCTACTATAGGTAATATTAGTACATACATACATATCTGTGACGCCTCTTTCCCATCTAGGCAAAGACCACTTCCCTCCACTTATTACGATGCAAAATAAATTTCTTTCGCTTCATCCACATTCATCAGGCTCCTCATACATGTACGTCGGTTTAGGGTACTCTTGATTTGGCCTTTCTTTAGCAAGTCTCCGATTTGATAGAGGTCCTTTCTCCTTAGCCTTTATTGCGTGTGACAATAGAACTATGTTGATGTTTGTTATAACCTTTATAACAGTTTCTTGAAAAAAATTATTTAACTATTTGTTGAACGATTTACTTCCCAACTTATCGAACGATTTCCTTCCCAACTTATTGAACGATTTCCTTCCCAACTTTTTGTGCGATTTCCTTCCCAACTTATTGAACGATTTGCTTCCCAACTTATTGAACGATTTCCTTCCCAACTTTTTGAACGATTTCCTTCCCAACTCATTGAACGATTTGCTTCCCAACTTATTGAACGATCTGCTTCCCACAGCGGACCTAAAGAAACGCATAGAAGAGTGTGACATAAAATACAGCGAGCTGACGCACACCAACCAAGCCGCGGGGGGGAAGGCTATCGGAGGTAATACGAGGGGCCGGTCGGGGGGCGGGTGTGTTTTATAACTACTGATTATTACTAGATACCTATACATAATATTACTAGAGGCTGCAAGCGACGGTGTACGCATTTATGTATGGAAAAAACATCATAATCTTGACTGACGTGAAGTTGACGCTTCGTGGACACATTTGATTGTTTTATTAAACGTCGAATGTAGGCATTCGTCTCGCAATCGTCAAATGACGAAAACTTGCGCCTCCGTGGACAATGGTCCTTAGTTTTACAGGAATTGGACACTTCATTTATATAAACATTACCCTTCCTTTTGGCTTTGCCGTAGTCAAGTAAAAATTAAATTACCTAATATAAATAACAAAAAAGAAACATTATGGTTTGTAGGTTTTTATCGTGATATTTTGTTTTTTTATACATTTGATATTTCCATTTTATATTTTCACGTAAATAAATAAAACACATCCAACTTTCGGCCGGTCTTTCGCTCACTAAGTTAATCAGAGTTTCTAGTTCACTTATATTTTATTTTAAAAAATGATTTTTTTTTGTTTACTAAAATTGTGATTAAAAAAAATGACATTTAATTTATAATATTATTAACTTAATTTTAAACCTTATTTGTAAATCACTAAGGTTTATTTAACTCTGATTAACTATAGTGGAGTTTTTAGTATAAGTTACTTATAATGTTAATTATTAAGTTAAAAAAACTGTTCCATACATTTTATTTTTTTAATAAAATTAGTTCCGTATTGAACAGTTTTTTTTCAATGCAACGATAATTAGTAAACTTTTTCATACAATTTTAAAATGTTTTAAAATTTTGTATGGAACGGTTTTTTTATTTTCATTTAAGTCTTAAAACTACATTTCTTTGGAAATCAATACTTTTTTACATTGTTTTATTTTTTCTTTATTTCGTTTACATTTTTAACATTTAATTTAACCTATTACTTATAAAAGAAATACGTAATTTAAGTACCTAACCCTATTTTTTTAAATGTGCTTTATCCTATTTTTGACCCTTTACTCTTCATTCATCTTCATTTAAAAAGTCATCAAATCATCATACAAATAAATAAGTACTTTTTTTAAAGTACAATTTTACTTTCCATGCAAAACTCGAACACCATATTTTTTTTCAATACACTTATATCATTTCCATATGGAATTTTAAACGATTATCATACATTTTTCCAATACAAAGATTATAACTTCCATACAATAATCCAAAACCTTTACACCATCTTATTTAAAACAATTTTTTAATTTCCATACAAATATCTTAAATCCTCCATACAGTTTTTCAATACAATTATTTCATTTCCATACAAAACCCTAACACCATTCAATTTTTAATACAATTTTTCCATACAAAAGAAAGTGAGCACCATACAATTATTTTTAGCCGGTGGCGAACCATCAACATCGTCGCAGCCTCTCCGTCACTTCGGCAGTCAGATCAAACTCGATCTATCTGTGTTACCTATTGGTACTTCGAAAAGAACTTCCGGGGGATGTAAGTATAGTCCTACCAATATTATTAATGTCAATGTTTGTGCCGATGGATAGATGGATGGATGTTTGTTACTCTTTCACGCTAAAACTGTTTGTGCCGATGGATGTTTGTTACTTCATCACGTAAAAACTACTGAACAGATTTTCATGAAACTTTTCAATATTGTATGTAACTAAATAAGCCTCTCGTCGAGGGTTAGTCACCGCGAAGTATCTCACATACATTATATCGGTATCGTAGTGTGCGAGTATTCGAATGTATGTGAGATACTTCGCGGTGAGTCTTCGAGACTTGCAGGATACTTGAATCGCCTCGAAGTATCGTAATGGGGGAAGATGCTATATTTTAAGATATTAAGAAAGTTTTCTAACATTCATTCATTCTTTGATAGTTTTTAATTTGAAGTCGTTTAAAAAAATATTTAATTTCAGTACTCCCAAATATAAAACCAAGAAACCCGCTTATCAAGCTACCCAGCCTATCCGACGACACAGAGCCACCAGCGAAAATAGCAAAGATAGCTAAAACAGAATCGCCAATCCAACCTATACTCAAACCGAATCCAAGAACGAAAAGCATTTCAACCATGGCTAAAATCCGAGGGTTAACAAACGAAATCCGCCAGTTAAATAACCTATCTAGAACCTTCGATAAGCAGTTAAAGAGACCGCTAAGTTTAACTTCGTTTAAACTGCCAGATAGTGATTGTAAGAAGGTTAAGTTAGATTAATAAAGATTTTCGTTTAATATCGTTTGTTTGTGTTGAGTAAAAGATTTTTTAGGGATGGTTTTTTTTTCTGTGGTCTTAAATTCAAGCTGTTACGAAGGACTAAGGACAAAGTGAAAATGGCAGACTTGATGGAGCACAGCGCAGAGCATTTTTGATTGTCATATTATTATCGACATTGTTCTCATTAGAATAAAAATCAGTTGACACAACAAATGAGCTTCGAAGCGACTACATGCGAATGTTGCATGCTCTGCTGCTGCTGAATTGCTCTGCGCTGGGCTCCGTCAGGTGTGTGCTGGCCCTAAGAATGTCATGCCCATAGGCTCACAGGTCACTTGTTAATGCCACGCCTAGCTTGTTACGGGCCAGAAAATAAGTATTTAGCATTCACAATTTCATAAACCAACGTTTGGCACATTTTTGGTTTTGACACGCCTCCTCAAGAAAAACGTTTGTAACCTGTCTGTAATGTCGATTTTTTTAAATTTTAACTGTTTACATCGACTTACCAAATAATAGATCAGTTTCATAGAAATCACATAATTTTCTTTCGTAATGCTGACGCTGTTTTAATCTATACCCCCCTTATTACAAAACAAGTTTTATTTCTGATCCTAGAATATACTGAGATAAATGATGAAAGAAAACTAAATTCTTGCATTTCTATAGTTGATGTGCTATTCTGCCAATTTGAAAATAGGGTAGGTAAATTAATGACATTGTAATAGTTCAACGCTTTTTGACCGTTTTGTATCCAAATCATAATTTATTAGAAAACTGTCACAAATGAGAAAATTATAAAAATCTGCCCCAAATTTTTTTAAACACTGCCAATGCGATAGTACTTTCTTTAGCTCAGTGTTGCCCTACCAAGACAAGTGTTGCCAATGTAAATATTTAAATTTCTACCATTTTTTTGTCAAGTACTTACCTGCTTTTATACTTATATAAGTAGGTACTAATATTAATAAAAAAATATAACAGTTTAAATGTTTATGTTACGGATAGATTCGAAGGAATATCAATTCATTATGTAGACAAAGTCGTGGGCTAAATATAGTTTAATATTTAATATTAAAGCAATAGAAGTTGTGAAGTGTGATTGATGTGCAATTTATAGAAGTATAAAATAGTTTGTCATTTCGCAAATAGGGTAAAAATTTTAATTGCATTAATTCTGCATAAATAGTTTTAGATAAAACGGTAATCGCATTTCGTTCAATTAGTTATTTACGCATGTAGCATTAGCATATTATTATTATTTACCTACCTTGATCGAAATATGTTTAGACTTAAAAATAACATTTTCGGAATATTTTGTTAATGTTACAAAAAGCTAAAAATATGTTTGAAAGATACATTGAAAATATTTTTTATTTAGTTAAACTAGAAGTACAGACAGACCAAGTTATCTGTGAACTGAACGGCGGCGCTAGTAGTAATACAAAATTGTATTTCTACCAATCGCAGCAGTTCTGGAATTTGACGTTTCCGTATTAGTGGCCGTAGTTCCAATAACGGCCGGTTCACAGATAACTTGGTAGATCTGTAACATCCTTTGTACATTACATAAATAACGTTATGTATTTATTTACTTTATACAAGGTGACTTTAAATTAGTGAACGATAGAAAAGGATATGCATTTACTCGTGATAACAAACAACTTTTACTATGAAACCAAAGTCGAAATCACAAAAAAAAATTGGTCCCCCCATACAATCAGCTGGTGCATTTTGTATGGGGAGTTCAAAAATTTTTGAATGATTTCGACCTTGGTCCCATAGTAAAAGTTGTTTGCTATCACGAGTACATGCATATCCTTTTCTATCGTTCACTAATTTAAAGTCACCCTATATTTACATACTTACATTATTATTTTTTTAAAGTCAAAATCTTTTGTTAAATATTTTAAACGATATAATGTTTAATCTTATTTGGTGTCATAAAAAAAGTTGTTTAAAATCTTAAACTATATTAATATTTTCGGCTCGACACAAACGTTTTACTTTTTTTAAATTTAAATGGCATTCTGCCATTGTGTATTAGATAGTGGAGGTGTTAGATATTGTGGAGTAGAGATAATGAGGAAGGAATATAGACTGGAGTGGCCCCATTTTTTTTTCATATACAAATGAGTTTATGACGTGCCAAGGTTGCGCCAAGTTTTGTCATAGTTTTCTTGGTAGATGACCTGTCATACGATAAGTAGTACCTACCGTACACAAAGTAGCCATTCTGCGCCAGACCAGGCACGCAGATCCAGACGGTATGGCTCCTCCTTACATATTATATACTCAAAGAGTAGAGATAGAAAATTGGAGAGTTCGATTTGCGTCAAAATGTTGACAGTAAAAATGACAAATGTCACGATTATTTTTAGGGATGTAAAGATTTCAATATTATTATTTACTTTTTAACCTAACCTAACTAAAAGATACTTTTGAAAATTTCTTTTCATTCCGCCTATTCTTATTAGTTTCTATTGGTTTGTATTTAATTTAAGCTTAAAAAATACCTATATTAAAAAAAAAAGAAAATTATTGACATTTAAAACATTTTGTTGGTTGATTTTGATTAGAAGTATAAAAAGAGAGTATTTCGGATATATTTAAAACATGTAGAAATCGCCTAGGGTATCTTGATTTTTTTATTTTTAAATTTGACATTTGCAAAGAAACTTTTTTTAGGCAATTACCATCGTTTATTCTGCCAATGTAAAGTAGGTAAGCTAAAAATAATGCTATTGTAGGTACCTACTAATAATTATAAAGCTTATTATAAAGATAAACTTATCTATACCTACATTTATACATAAAAAGATCCAGATAAAAAAAAAAAACAAATAGTCTATGGTTACCTATGTTGGTAGCTATCCTAGCCGATTTCTATGTATTATGTATATTCTATGCATATTTCGTGTGATTTTGAGTAAATAAATAAATATAAAGTAATTAAGTTCATTAGATATTATTTAATACATATTGATGTTTACTTTGTGCCTAACAGATAATATGTACCTTTGTGTGTAATTAAAAATAACGTATTATACAGGGTGTTAGGAAAAGTATCTCTTTCCTTTTAACCAGGTAAAGGTTTAGTGATGTAGAACAGTAGAACACATTCCACGAAAAAAAATTTTTTTTTAATCTATTTTTTAATTAAGAATTTCATTATTAATCGCGCGTTCTAACGTAAAAAAATTTTTTTTTCTTGGAATGTGTTCTACATCACTAACACTATACCTGGTAAAAGGAAAGTGATACTTTTCATAACACTCTGTATAAATAAATACTTACTGAAACTTTTACAGCCAGATGCACTACAAATTATACAGGGTGTAACAAAAAGGGGGTAGATAGAATGCTGAAACGCTGCGATAGTCCTCATGAAACTAAACAACTTTCCCCTAGGAACATGGGTCGTAACTCGAAAAAAAAATTCGCCTCCCCAAAAAAAATGTCCGATCAGCTGATCGAGTAAGTATGGGCGATCTAAAAATTTTTTTGGAGTTGCGTACGACCCATTCCTTGGGGAAAGTTGTTCAGTTTCATGAGCAGGTACTATCGCTGTGTTTCGGCATTATACCCCACTTCTGTTACACCCTGTATTTTACAATTTCGTAATAACCTAACCTTTTTATTAAAAAAAAACCCGACTGCGTTTAAAAACCCCATTTTTTTATTTTGAAGTACTCAGTGTCACTCTCACTGTAAATACGAATCTAACGACACCTCTCAAGCTAAAATCCATCAAGCCGTTTAGGCTGCAGAGCGTGCCAAAGAATTATACATACAAACATACATACTCTCGAAAAATATAACTCTCCTGGCGAAGTCGGGTAAAAAGTAAGCTTAAACTTGTTCGAAAATTTATATTCTTTTTATGAATTCGTAAAGTTTGTGGGGTAACTGGCTTTTAGTATAGACTTACATTATCTATGGTATATTCTATTTAAAGGATTTTCAAGGTATTATGCGAATACTCCTTCGTGAATAAATATGATTTAAAAAGTTTTACTTGTATTTTCATTTCCCTCCATTGAATTCATATTTCAGATTTAGGGCGCCTTTCCACCAGAGATGTGTTATGCTACGTTGCTATGGACGTGTTTGATGTCCACCAATCATATTCATTGAGTATAAAGGCACCTTGAATATGATTGATGAATATCAAACGCATCGATAGAAAAGAAACATAGCACATCTCTGGTAGAAAGGCACCATTGAAAGCTATTTAATGAATAATGGGCATGATGACAAAAAAGAAATTGTTGACTACATTCGAAAATTCAAAAAATAATTAGTCCGTCCGTCTTTTAGGCTTTTAAAAAATATTTGAAACACATTTTTTGTCTGATCAAATACATAAATAAATACAAAGATACAGAGCATCAAAGTTACGGAGTGGGGGGGGGGGTATTGACGTCACTCCTAGGCCTAGGTAAAAATCGTACCTAGGCATGACGTCACGAGCAACTTTAACCCAGTTTATCTTTGTCATTTTTAATTTAAGAGAAAAAAGAAAAAATACGTGTCGAATATTTAAAAAATTAATCTATTTGATGGACTAAAAAAAATTTTTTTGTCATCATGCATATTATACGGAATTAAAAAAAGTTAAATCTCTATGTAGTCAATTACGATTATAACCACATTTATAACAATAAGTTCACTTTTCTTTGTTAAACCACTTATCTTTTGTTAAATCATTAAAATTACATTCACTTATCGGGTAAGCATGTTATTATGTAACAGTTACTTTTACGTAACAGGGAAGTATTTGTATGTCACTGTTAGCGGTAACAGTGATGTACTAGCTTTCACAGTTTTCACTTTTCACCATACTAAGTGTGACTTGAGTATTTATTTGTTTTTATGCGATAACATAAGTAAGTATATTACCTACTTTGTGTCAGTTTAAGCAATGTTTCTTTCTGTAGAGTTGGTTACGTAGATATAAAGGATATAACAGAAAGGGGGTATAAAGCCGAAACACAGCGATAGTCCCCATGAAATTGAACAAGTTTCCCCAAGAAACATGGGTCGTAGCTCGAAAATTTTTTTGGATCGCCTATACTTACTCGATGAGCTGATCGGATATTTTGTATGGGGAGGTGAAATTTTTTTTTGAGTTACGACCTGTGTTCCTTGAGGAAAGTTGTTCAGTTTCATGAGGACTATCGCTGTGTTTCGGCTTTATACCCCCTTTCTGTTACTCCCTGTATAAGTATAAAATTATGCTTTTCATCTATTAGGTCACTTAAAAGGTCTTGTAAACTTAGTTCTTATAACAATTCGATCTAATGACCATTACTTATTTTAAAATTAGGCCTTCTGTCCATAGGTGTTTTAAAATTTAGGCCTTTTAAAATTAGGCCATCTGTCCATAGGTGTTTTAAAATTTAGGCCTTTTAAAATTAGGCCATCTGTCCATAGGTGTTTTAAAATTTAGGCCTTTTAAAATTAGGCCATCTGTCCATAGGTGTTTTAAAATTTAGGCCTTTTAAAATTAGGCCATCTGTCCATAGGTGTTTTAAAATTTAGGCCTTTTAAAATTAGGCCATCTGTTCATAGGTGTTTTAAAATTTAGGCCTTTTAAAATTAGGCCATCTGTCCATAGGTGTTTTAAAAGACCTTTCGTTCATAGACATTATTACCGTAGGTCTAACAACTTTAGAGATTGTATTACTTAATAGGTACTTTCTTAATATAATTAGGGACATATTAAATTACACATATCTTTGATTATAGATCTATGCCGTCATTGGTATTGGATAATGTTATATAGGACTATGATCCATATTCTCGTTTATCTTGGATCCAATAGGTATATATACGTAATCATTTAAAATGATCCAAAAAATATATAGTTTTATATCCCCCTTACAGGTAGGTAGGTCGGTTGATAGGTAGGTACAGTCGAGAACAGAGCAATCTTTACAAAATAATTCAAATATCGCCCATATATCGCAATGAAATAAGGTGCCACTGTGTAAAGCTTGATGTGCCCTCGGTTGTACTAATCAGAAAAAAAAAATTTTAGAAACTTTTTTATTAACAAACAACACTTAAGCTTATTTTATAAATAAGGCACAAGTAACTTAGAATATAGAAAAATTTAAAATATATACTAGGAAATTTAAATAATCTACAAAAGTTTTAAAGATTCCTATCTAGGTACTAAAAAGTAGCATAAAGTAGGTACTTATAAATAGCCTAAAATAGCTGGTTTTCAGGATAAATATAAATCTAATACCTAAACTAAATATTGCACAAAGAAAACTTAAATCAAATTCTAAATACAACGGTTTAGAGTGCGTTTCATGAAATAGTTCCTTTTCCGCCATGTAGGCAGCATTGAAAATTTGTACTTACTGCGAAACGTCATCAAGGGTAATGTTTCAGTACAAATCAAGGCTGCCAACATGGCGGCATAGGAACTATTTCATGAAACGCACTATAATTGTTATTCATTTTTATAAAGAAACATTTTTTTATCATGAAAGTGGGTATAAAACTTAACTTCTTAAGCATGACTGATTGATGTTTAATTGTTATGCTAATATCTAAGATAAAAAAAAAAAACATAATCAATTAAGTTAACTACTCAAAATGAGTTCCAAACTTTCTTTTTTTTTGAGCAGTTTATTTTTAAATTTAGTTTGTAATGACACCGAAACTAATTTAAGATTTTGCGAGTTAATTTCAATTGAATTTAAATAGGTAAAAATGTGTGTTTTTAAAAAGAGAAATTGTTTTTTTTTTTCGAAAATACTGAGGCCTTAATGCTTTGTTTAAAACTTTGTTACTAGTGGGTAAGTAGAAAGGTAGGTAGGTAGGTAAATAGATACATTAAAATCATAAAAGGTTCTGACTTGCGCTTTTGAGTAAAGTTCTTTACAAAAAAGGCGGATTACGTAAGTAATTAATTTCTTTAAGGCCGACTTGCGTACCGGAGAGTTAGCTCAATGCTAACACAGGGTTATATCAAGATAAATCAATACAAATTATTTATTTAACTTTGTGTTAGCAGCTAACTCCGGGTTTATTTGGCTGCGCAAGTGGACCTAAGAGAATGAAAAAATTAAGTACTTACGTAGTTTTAATTAAGACTATGTCTTAAAATTCCAAATCCATAAAATATAATTAGTATAAAGTACCTTTTTTCTTTCCATAATACCAATTTGTAAAGTACGACGTCGAAAAAGTATCTAGTAAGCAAGAACATAAAAAAAAAGTAAAAAAAAAAGTAGGTATGAAAAATGTCGTTGGTTTCGTGGTTTGCAATGTAAGTACGAATTTCAAATCCGTCTATGTATTAAGTTAAGAACATCAAAATAATTATGTATATGTATATGTACGTAACACTATAATAGGTACCTACTCATAGGTACTTAAAGATCTTAGAGTCGGCCACACCATAATAGCTAGCAAATTGCTATTTCCTTACTCATGTGGTAGCAAGCAATGTAGCGGGGCAGTATATAATTTGGAACGGCCACTCAAATCGCCATAACATTCACGAATTTGCCAAAAAGCCGCCGCGCGTACAATTTTTTGAATTTGTGAAATCGAAATTTTTAATTCTTACGTAATTGTGAAACTTTTTTAAAGTTAATAAGTTCGTGTTTTTTGACGGTACTTAAGTCGTTTTTGTAATAAGTGATTAAGTTAAGTTTTTTATTACTAAGTTATTGTTATGTTTAGGTATATATCTTGTTTTTAATATTTTAATAAACTTAAGTTATTAAAAATTATTTATTAAATTAAGTTATCCTATAATTTATAATTTGACTATTATTTCACATTGTTTTTTGTTTTTATTAAATAAGCTATATTTCCCGAGTTTTATTTTGCACCTTTTTAGTTTTATCATGTTTCAATAAAAAAATAATGATGATTGACTTGTGTGCTAAAAATTTATATTCCAGATATTTTATGTTATTTTGAGATTGAATTAATAAGGAATGCAAATTAACTAGATAAGAATCGCTCTCATTTTTTTTCGCTAATTTCCTTAATCAAAAATTTATGGCCAAAATTTTATATCACCAAAAATTTGTTGCGCAATTTTTGAAATTTTTCGCCAATATTTGAATTTTAAATTATTCACATATCTAATTAAGTTTCGAATTTCACAATTTTCACTAATTTAAAAATTCATATTAGTAACTGTACAGTTAATTATGTAGATAAATTATTTACAAAGATAAAAGATCTCTAAAATAAAGGAACTTATTATTTAGAGCTTTGACAACGCTCTATACAAATAAAAAAAAACAGCTCCTGGAAAAAAAAACAACAACACACAAAAAAGCACCGGCCATTGATAATAATAATAAAAAAAGATAATTGATCTTATAGATCTTATAGAGATATACGAGATCTGTATCCACAAAAAAAGTTCCCAAATTTTTTGGGAACCGTCGCCATTTTGAAAATCGGTTAAAAAGTTGAGCGTACAATTTCAATGTAAATGATCATAAGAAATGTCAGCGTGGAAGCCTTCAGGTCCAGCAGAATATTGTACCTTTTGCATTCTTCCATCAGGTAATAAAACATGATATTGTCCATTGGTTTTCTCGCCATTTTTCGCTTCGTGGTGCCCAAAGTCATTGCCGCTATGGTAATCCTTCACTCTGTATCCGAATTCGTAATTAGCTGCGTAGTGGAGCTGAAAAATTAAAGTTGTTTGAAAAAAAAAGAAAAAAGTGTTTTTTTTCTTGCGTGGCATTGAATGTGTTTTGTTAAGTTTTTAAATGTATTTTGTTTAATTTATGTAAATAAATAAATGTCTTTTTGAATAATAAATAAGTGTTTGGTATTAACCTCATTTTGTATTATTTTTTAATTTGTTTTTGCGAACAGGTTTTTTTAAAAAGGTAAAAATCGAGAAAGGATCGAGATAAACACACGATTAAAGTAACTTAAAACGATTTTATTCTAATCAATAAATTAACAAAGGCAAGATAAATTTGTACATGTCAATAAATAAGTTCCTATTCTAATATTACAATTAATAAATTAACATCATTGTCGACAGGTAGGTTGTCATACTATTTTAATGCTGGGTTATAAGCGCTGTTCTGTGACGTTTATTACATGTTTGAGAACAGATTTGGGGTCTGGTTGAATAGATTTTATCAGTTTTTGTATCATATATGACCGCGACAAAGGTACTTTACTCAAGTGAAAGAGAAAGTTAACGTCACGTCGTATCAAGAAGTTAAAGCATTAGCAGAAGACGTAAACTATATATTATAAAATGATAGTATTCTGGATAATAGTCGAAAGTGATGTATACGTACTTTCGGAGATATAGAACTTTGAAAATGTTCGCATGTAACAATTTTCAAAGTTCTTTCATTGATTGACGTAAGTTTCATCAGTGGCCGCCAACTTTTGTTTTCTCCATACTAGCTCGAATAGAGGATGTTGAGCTTAATTGATACCGTTTTTTTTTAACTATACCAGGCTCCATACAAATATGTTCGAAGCCATTTTATAGATACATAGGTAGGTACATATCTGTCACGCCTCTCTCCCATCGTGGTAAGGCCACTTCGCTCCACTTCCGAAATTCATATGGCTCTTAAATTATGTAACTTCCCTAAATGCTTTTTGAATTTTCTGTAGCCGTATCCACTTCCCCTACTTCTGTGTTTATGTTTTCTTGGGTAATGTGGCTTTTGCTTCTTCTTAGGTGCAGGAGCTTGAATTATATCGTAATGCTGAATATTCAAATTGTGGTCTCCTACTAAATCTTTTAATTGCGATTGAGTCAGCATGTATATTGGCTCTATGACGTTATTCTGGCTTTGGATTGGGGTTCCGTATCGTACAGGGATGATTGGAGGGGATGGAGGGCCGTATTCGGGTTTTGGAGGACCGTATTCAGGTCTTGGAGGGCCATATTCAGGCTTTGGAGGGCCATATTCAGGCTTTGGAGGGCCATATTCTGCTCTGGGTAGGCCATAACCAGGAGGTTCAGCAAACGCTTGTTGTTCAGGAAAATATGATGATGAGCCATAAGAATCTTGAGGGTCATAGTTATTTTGAGCACTATATTGGGGAAAATCATAGTTTTGATTGAAATTCTGATTGAATTGACGATTGAAATGCTTATGTCGTTTAGAATAGCTCTTTAAGTCGCCATTTTGGTAGTTGTTGCCTGGAGCGTAGTTTTGGAAACTGTTATCATAGAGTGAAGGTTGGTTAAATCCTTGATTGAATCTATTACCATGTCTAACTGGTCTATCATAATCAGATTCATATTCTTGATCATCATACTCTTCTTCTTCATCATCTTCTTCATAATCAAGTTTAGCAGGATGCCTGTTTGGTCTTATAAATGGCCTTAATCTTGATGGGTTTTCGTGATCAATCACATCAGCAACATAATCATTAGCGACGCCTACCGGAAAATTTGGCGTTGTTAAAAACGTACTAAGCTCACGATTTATATTTCTGTTACCGAAATAATTGACTCTAACCAACGAGTCTGCCTTAGGATCTGTTTCATTAGTTTTAGACGCGAAAGTAATCGGCGATTCTGTTAACGGTTTTATTTGGTTTGGAACTAAAAATGGGTCAGTATCTAAAGTCGAACGCGTTTTCCTAACCTTATTACAAATGTTTAAGACATCACTATCATTCGTATTTGCACATATACTTACATTTTCGTCTCCATAAGCGGATACCCCAGTACCATCTTCACTTAGATGCTGTATACCTAAATGTTGAGCGTTGTGGTGTAAGTAGCTTACACTTTGATCTTCTTGTGGCTTTTGTTCAGTGTTATAAGCTTGATAAGGTCGATATAAGGCTTGTTTTGTTTGTTTAGCCTCTTTATAATAGTAACTAGCTTTAGGATTGTAAGGAGCACTTATAGTTTGACTAGCAACTTCTACTTTGTAATAATTATTGTTTTTTGTTGTTGTAGTTTCAATCACATCTTCAGGTGTTGGTTGTATAGCTTGTAACGTGTAGGGTTTTGGTCTGTGTTTGCTTGGATCTTCAATATCATCTACCTCTTCTGTAATTGGAGTATGGTCTTTATTTGCATGTGCGTAAGCGTTGGCGTAGTTGTGTGCTATTTGTGCGTACTTTTGATCGTAATGCTGTGGTAGTGAAGCAACTGGATCTTTGACGTAAAAGAACAAGTCTATAGGGGTTTCTAGAGCATCTTTGGTAGTTTCGCCTGTGTGTTGTTCTAATAAAGCGTTTAATTGAGTAAGTTGTTCAGTGGGATTCTTTTTGAGGATAGAATTCAAAGCATCAATGTCATAAGCGGACTGGTAATTCTGCATTTGGTTATACTGTTTCGGGTATACGTACTGAGTTTTGCTAGGAATCGCTTCTGTATACAATTTAGGTTCATCTTGAGAGCTTGAGGCTTTTAAACCAGCGAGACCGATGTTTCCATTAGGCTTTATTGTCACACCTTGATCGTATGTAGGTCCAGGCGAAACGTAGACAGTTTGATATTTCTTTGGCTGTAAATGTTGATAATCATTAGACCCGTAAGATCTGTGGTTTCTAACACCAGTTTTGCTGTCTCTATTTCTTCCTCTATCACTTCTTACTGTATCAGTTTTTATTACAGCTTCGTTTCTTTTCGGTATTCTCTTCACTGGAACAGCTTGTCGCAATTTCGGAGCGATTGTCGCGGTTTCTCTGAAAGCTTTTGTTGTCGATTTCGCTTGCTGCTGTTCTAAAGCTAGCTGATGGTTTTCTTGGGACTCATGATACGCTTTCATGTAGCTGTCTTCTTGTTGCGGTGCTTTCGTCCATCTTTGTAACTGCGCTCTATGTTGCCTTAGCTTCTCCGCTTGAAACATCGCTTGTTGATTTTGCGCGTGTAATCTTGCGTTTTGTTTTGAGTTGCCAGCTAGTGGGTTCCCATATGGTAAGAACCCAGGAGGTCTAGATATTTCATCTATCCTCGATTGCTCATTTATTACTTCTATAACGGGTCTGGCGTTTGTTTTTGCGGGCCCTGATGTGGCTGTGTGTAAGCTTACGAGTAAGACGGCAGTTATGTATTTCATTTGTTTTAGTTTTGAAGTCATTGTACCTGGAACAAGAAATAACATATTGAGGTTTCGTTTCGATAGAATTTTTACACTCTTTTGTTTTAAAGTTAAACCAGGGTCCCAAGTGTGCTTATTTAAAATAGCCACAGTTGTGTGTCGGCAGAGTGTCAATGGGTTTTTTGACACAATTGGTATTCTACTAAACAATGGCTTACACTGATTGCGACCAAATGTGTCAAAAAATAACAATGACTCTCATTGGTACTCTATCGACACAAGGTCGACACACATCTGAGAATTGTAAATTAGCAGACTTGGGTTCATGTACCACTGCTGGGCAAAGGCGTCTTTATTCTTCACAATTTTCGATCCTTAGCCACCTCTGCCAAGTCATACAAAAAACCGTACTACTTCCGGGAAAGTTTGCACACTATAGTATTTGTACAAATGGTTATAAAAGTTTACACAACCATGCATGGATGTTAAATATGGCACGGCAATGTATAGCTATTTAAAAGGCTAATGATATCAATCTTAAAATTTTATTAATTTTTAAAAATATAAAATTACGAGAATCACACTGGCGTGCAATAGGAGAGGCCTATGTCCAGCAGTGGACTGCAATCGGCTGAAGATGATGATTAAATTTTTATTGTACATTAATTTTATGAATTTATTCTAAGACTGTTTAGCTATTAAAGAGTTGTGATGATCATAAAACAAGTACTTAGATATCGAATGATATCTACACACCAAAGCCGCCTTTTTTGACAGCTGCCATTCGTATGACATAAACCCGCCAGCCTAGCACGGCGGCATGCCGGCGGCTTTGGTGTGTAGATAGCATAATACCTATAAGTAGGTAGGTAATGCAAGTTGAAACGAACTGCAATATTTCAACAAAAATTTAACTTAAAAAAGACATTAAAAAAAAAAGACATTTAAACTATACCAAACTATTCAGTATCCTATTACACAATAACTACTTAGTTTATCATTAACCTAAAAACATAATTTTTGCGTTTCCACAAATCATAAATCACGTAACCTTAATCACGTATTAACGACAAAACTGTGACATAAAAACTCTTTTAATTCAACATAAAGGCTTTAAAAAAAATTTCAAGACTATCAAATTACGACATAAAATTAGTCGCCGGAAGGAAGTATTTACTTTTACATAATGGGTAACTAAGTATTATGTTGTTATAAAGATTATATCATAATGGTTAACTGCCATAGCTAAGTGTACCGGAATCTAAGAATGAACTGTAATTTAAAAACTGGCAAAGTGCGAGTCGGACTCGCGCGTGATTGGTTCCGTACCATTCACTAGGCCAACAATAGCAGCAAATTTAACATAATTATAGGTATATAAGTATAACATGACAACGAGCAAAAGAACCGGCCAAGTGCGAGTCGGACTCGTGCCCGAAGGCTTTTGTATAATTCACCAGGTTATGAATAATGGCTACTGATAGACAAATAATAATGTCTACCAGTAGCCATTATTGATATAGATAGAGCAAAAATAAGCAAAAAAATCACGTTTGTTTGACAGTTGGACATTTGAGCCTTAGTAATAGGTCCCGTTTTTAACCTTTGGGTACGGAACCCTAAAAATGTTGGTCACACGTAAGTATCAACTTGCGGTTTTCAACGTCTTCAAGATAGTAAGGAAGTACTTTTATTCTAAAATCACCGGAAATAGTAATTTATTGAGTTTTTTACCCGACTGCGCCAGAAGGAGGGTTATGTTTTTCGAGATTATGTAGGTATGAATGTATGTATAATTCTTTAGCACGCCCTACAACCTAAACGGCTTGATGGATTTCAGCTTAAAACTAAGTTTATAATTTTTTTTTCTTTTGATGCACCCAGTGTCACTCACTGTAAATACGAATCTAACGACACTTCTCAAGCTGAAATCCATCAAGCCGTTTAGGCCGTAGAGCGTGCCAGAGAATTATACATACAACTATATGACCTACACTACATACACACTCTCGAAAAACATAACCATTCTTCTGGCGCAGTCGGGTAAAAAAGCTTGAAATATATCTATCTGACAATCCCAACCTCTAAGATCCCAACTAATACTTCACCGACTAAACTAACTAACATAACAAGTAAAGCTCATTGGCCATGAAGACTTTCACTAAAGAGTTCAAATGTACATATACGTAATGTACTTAGTAACCGGTTGTACATCCGATATAAGTTGAATTAGTTGCTCTTGAGTGTATCTACGTTTTTTACTTGATCTGTTTTTTTTGTGTTGCCGGGAAAATTCTTGTTTTATATGGAAAAGCTGTATCTAGTAATCACTTGCGGTTAAATAAAAAACATATTTAAAAAGAATAGCGTTCGTGCGCATCTTTGTAATAATTAAGGTATTGTCCTATCTCGATAACGACCATATTATCTTAAATTAATAAAGCTTTAATCCGCGCGTAGTATAAAACGTAGTTTAATTGTGTCTCATTCTTGTAAAGTCTCATTAAATAGTTTTAATTAATTAATAAGAAAGATTTGCTTCTATATTTTTTTAAATATAGGTACTTAATTATTATTATTAGGTACTTATATAAGGTAGGTATATTTTAAATGACACAAAAAGGATTCACAAACTCCATCCTAATAACAATAAACTCCATCCCAATACAAAAAAATAAGTTTTTAAAAACATTTTTTGTATGAGAGTTTGTACAGCGCCTCTAGCGGACACTACAGGTCATTAAATACTGTCATAGATATTTAAAATCTACTGTAGTAAGTTTACAATGCAAGTTAGACCCATAACACACGGTGAAACGCAACTGCAACGAACGTTTCAAACTAGTTGCGTCGTGTGTGGTTTCCTAAAGGAGTCCATAGCAGAAACTACGATGCAACTCAAAAGTAACTAGCAGTTGCAGTTGCATTGCAGTTGCGTTTCATCGTGTTTTCTGGGCCTTAGTGTCTACTCCACACCTTGCAAAACCAGGAAACATTTACAAAGACACGAAAGCTTACTCTTATTAGGTCAATAGATTATTTGTGAATCTAGACTTTAATACTACGTTTTAGAACTTATATTAGAGTGTGAATGTTTGGTATTTCAAGGCTTTATTGAAATTAGTTGGAATAAACGAGTGAACTTTGTGGGTTTAAGTGTTTTAGCTTAGGTATGTACAAGATAATTTTTTAAATTTTGCTTTATATTATGAGATTCTGAATGATAGCGCTTGTTTTTTTACGAATGTTATTTAAAAAAATGTAAATTCCTAATTAATTATAAAATATTAATGTTTATGCCGATGGACTGATGGATGGATGTGAGAATGTTCGTTCCCTTTTCACGCTAAAACTACTAGACAGATTTCAATGAAACTTTACAGCACGAATAATAAATAGCCTATAAGTACATAATAGGAATAAATATTTAAAAATATTGTGAAGAATCTTGAAAAAATAGAATAATCTATCGTTTTCTGACAGAGTTAACCACCCTGATTTTTACATGATTTATGCATAATAAAATATGAAATAACTACACCAAAACCCCATAAAGAAAGCTAACCGTGGGAATTACTTATGGGTTGACACACAGATCCAATGATAAAGCCATTGTTAACTAGAATGAGATTGAACTATCACTTTTACTCAACACAAGGTCACTGAAGGTCATTTATCTTGGCTCTTTTCTTTGTTATGTTATGAACCATAGAGCATACAAAGTAACTAATATATTTTTTAACTTTTCTTTTGAGAATATATTTTTATTATTTCAAAGTAGGTACCTACTTACTTAAGTAATTAAATACACTTGAGAGCAAATAATCCGGGTCGGTTACAAAATTAAATTGTCTATTGAACACAATTTATTTTAGCAGTATTCTTGGTTTGCGAGATTTTTAAGATTTGTATCTACCCGACCCGAATTCTTTGCTCTTTAGGCCTTAGGCCTTTGCCCAGCAGTGGGACACTGACGAAGGCTTGAATAAAAAGGCCAAGTTATAAACGGGCAAATTAAGAAGCTAGGTAGGTAGATATTTTATCGACTGAAACATCATGCCATCTTCTTCCTATTTTTGACAATGTCAGAGTCAGCTATACCTACGTTTAATGGTGGATTATGTCTGATGAAACTTCTTTGCAACCGGCCTTAATAACATTTTTTTATATTTTTAGGAAAAGAACAATTTTATGCTTAAATTGTTAACATTAACTACCTAATATTAGGGTATGCTTTATTACTTATTGTAATCGGAAGTTAAACAATGCATACTCGAGATATAATGCATTTAATTGATCTAATTTCATTATGAGAAGTAATTATTTTTATAGTTTCTTTTTAGCGTGCCGAATACAATTATAAATTAAGGAAATAATTATAAAGTTTGTTAAAAACTCAAGATTGATTGATTTGATATTGTTCAAAACAGATTGATTGGGCATGATGATTGATGACTAAAACATTTTTTTTAGTCCATCACATAGATTATTTCAAAATATTCGACATGTATTTTTTCTTTTTTCTCTTAAACTAAAAATGACAAAGATACACTGGGTTAAAGTTGCTCGTGACGTCACGCCTCAGTGCAATCTTAACCGAGGAGTGACGTCAATACCCCCCACTCCGTAACTTTGATGCTCTGTATCTTTGTTTTTATTTATGTATTTGATCAGGTAAAAAATGTGTTTCAAATATTTTTTAATAGCCTGAAAGACGGACTAATCATATTTTGAATTTTTGAATGTAGTCATCATCCCTATTATGCGGTTGATTGATGATTGATAGGATTGTAGTTTATTTTAAAGGAAATATTAAAATATAATACTTATCTGAAGAAAAAATCAAAGTAGGTACTTGTAGATAAAAAAAAAGTTATGAATTTTTTATTACAAGGTATGAATTACACTTTTTTACGTAAACTCTACTAGATGTAAAAAATATCATAAAATCTTATAGTAATAAAATTCAAATTAAGAACGAATTACTATCAAAAAGAATTCTAGATTCAAACTTAATCAAGATGTCAACAAAACGTCAAGATAGTCACAACAAAGGAGATGAATCTCAAAAGAGATTTTATAACCATTATTGTTCATTCAATGTAAAAAAATTACCTACCTACCTACGTTCCATTCCACTGGCTGCAAAAAGCGGATGACATGTAACATTATGTAACGGATGTTGTAATATACCTAACGTTTTGGCGCGAACTTACTCTTCCGGTCTGAGGTCAAGTGTCTGTTCCAAAAAGATTTTATTTTTTAATAAGTAAGTTCGTTTTATTGGTCACATTTTATTTGCAAATTATTGTGGCACGTATTTTTTATGCAGTTGACCTTAAAAACTGAATTTATGATGTCGATTTTTTTACGTAATAAAATAATAATGACTATGAATAAATTAACTTTTTTTGAGAAGAGATTTACGTAATAATATATGGCTATGAATAAATTTACGTTTTTTGAGAAAAGAAACTTGGTTACGAATATTTTGGTTCTAACTAGAAATATAGGTCATATTCACGTGTTTAGATTTTTTAAATCATTTTGAACTACACTTATTTATGTAGTTTTTAAGCAGTGTTGATTTTTTTTTGCAAATGTCTATTTAGAATGTTATTTTTAGGTAGGTTTTTTTCATAGACTATTTTCTTTTTAATCTTAAAAATGAATGATATGACTTGACTTTACTGTATACCAAGGTAAAAATACCTACGACGGGAACAAGAACCAAAAAATCTAAAAAAAATGATTCATTTTTTTAACAATATTTTATAGGTAAGTTTTGTTACCTCATCGTGTATTTTTTTTATACTTAGATACCTAATACTTATTTATACAGCTTTTTTTATTATCATAAGTAGAGTCTACTTAATAAAACACAAGCATTTTTTACAGATACACATAAAAAAATCCACGACAATCATTAATCATGATTACCTAATTTACCAAATGTGTTATAAACAAAGTTCTCAAGAGTTTACCATTGAAAACTTACCCAATATTAACAATGTGAATTATAAATGAATGTCTTTTGTTTGTTGTGTTATTGTTAGTTTTCATAATGGTTGTTATAATCAGGTGTTGAGGGTCGCAAATTAAATGGTTTGCCCTGTTACTTTACTCAATGACATTTGGAAAAAAAATATGGCTGGCTATGGACTTAAAATCGTCGGGCCCAAGTCTGCTAATTTAAAATAGCCTGAGTTATGTGTCGGCAGAGTGGCAATGTCATTTATGACTCATTTGGTCGCAACCAGTGGAAGCCATTGTTTAGCAGAATACTAAATGTGTTAAAAATTCTATTGACACTCTGCCGACACACAACTGAGGCTATTTGTAATTGGCTTGAAATTAACAGACTTGGGCCTCTAGGCCGATTATGGTAGACCGAATAGCTGCCAAAAATCATTCATGTTTTTTTGTTCTAATAAAATGGCAAAATTGGCAAATACCATTGTGGTTTCTGCCACTGTAAAGTGAAGTAAAGCAAGCTTACTATAATTTATATATTGTAATATTTGTACTACAATAATTACATAAGACATAATTATGCACACAAACACCCAGAATTAAGATAAACATTTCTGTATATCACAGTAATGTTTTTGTCTTGTGGAAATCGAACCCACGACAAGGCAAGGCAATAAGTACCTAAGTATTTAATTAAGTAAATAGAAGTAGTACACCTTGACATTGGAAGAATCTGCAAAGGTACTCGTAGTTGCAATTCATAAGAGGCCTATATTTTAAATTTTAAATCAATAATTCTACTATATTTTATAAATGTTAATGTTTGTGCCGATGGATAGATAGATGCTTGTTACTCTTTGGTGCAAAATCTACTGAATACATTTTGATGAAATTTGGCAATATTGTAGCTTATATATCAGAATAACACATAGGCTATATTATTTTGAGTTATCATATTTTTCTTTCCAGATATGACGATAAATGCGTACGAATTCGCGGGCAGCCTCTAGTTTTGAGTTAAAATTCTTCATTGAATAGCCTCAGCTGGGATGTGCTATAAAATCATTTATTGTATGAAAGTTGCGTACCTTGACACGGCTTTATAATTGCCCAGGATACCTTTAAATGTGGCCTGTTAACAGTTGGGCACAGTTTCCTTCCATTTTAATTAATTCCCCTATTTACATCTTTGTATTTTTTATTACGCAATAAAAAAACATTATCTAATAGGGTAAGTAAGTAGTTTATTTTCTAAAAACAGTTCATTACACTGTGTGCGAAAACATTATGAAAATTAAGTTATAAAATATAAGAATTACCTTTGAAAACTTATATTCACAGATTTTAGTCATTTTGTGCCTAAATAAAGTACCTAAAATCATTGAATAAATTGACTAATAGTAGTTCGGTATCTTTAAAAAAAAATGTCTTATAAGTCTTATAAATATTTTTTATTGATTGGTTTGCCTAACCATTGGCATAACCTATTTCCGGTATAGGTATGGCAGAATAGAACCTTTTGTGGTCAAACTTTTTTGCCGGTAGGTACCTATTCTAAAGAATTCTTATCAATTAATCTTGATTTTTTGTTAAAATCTTGTTTTGCGGTTAAGTCTTTCATATATTTTCATCGAAATTTAATTAAAGCTCCAAATAATGTCTTGGACTTTTCATAATTAATAAAAAAACAGGTATTTAAATTTTCCGAATTTATTTCTATTTTATTCCTTCCCGCCTATTATATTTTCCTATTTGTGATAATTAGCATTTATTTTAAGAACTCGAAACATAAATAAATATATTACTTACACATTTATTAAAAATCCAGGGCGTGTACAAAAAAATACCTTTTAATAAATAACGATCAACTTTTTAAAGTTTGACACATTGACACTAATTCGAAAAAGTTTTTATTCCTAATTGAAAACTTTTTAGTTACACCAAAGAATACGCACGATCTTTTTTTTTTCTATTAAAAAAAATAAAAGTAGTGCGTTCTCTAAATATTGAATACACACTGGCAGTTTTAACAATATGTTTTGAGTTTTAAGTCTTTGATGTGATACAAAGTGGTGGCAACTTTTACTATGGCCCACATACGTTCGTTAAGAACGCGTGAACACTCAGACATTGCTGCGTTTCTTTATAAATTGTTTACATATTGGCTTGTGTAAGCTGCAATGTAGTGCAAAAAAGTGTATGTTTTACTACAAAATTTTCAAATAAAATCATAAGTTGATAAAACAAGTTTTTGATAGGTTTGTAAAGTTTTAAATTTATTGTGGGATGTTCTCATATTCTTTGCGTTAAATTAGACAAAAATAATTAAAAAAGATTTTTTTTATAAAAAAGATTATGACTCCTATTTATTTATTTTTTATCATTCCATAAACTGCTTTTGCATTATTGAAAAGAGGTATGTAGTAAAATAATTAAAATTCTTTGTCTTAAATAAAACTTTGCTATTAATATATTTTTAGGAGCTTGTTTAAACATTTTTTCTTGGATCGGTATCTACTTATATTTTTTGCCACCCAGAAATTATTTATGATAGTATTTAATTAGTACCTGTAGTATCCACTAGAGGCGCTGTATTACCATACAAAAAAAATATATTGACACTACTCCCATTTAACCTAAAGAGTAGGTACTCTTACAGATACAGAGCCTCCTATACAGAGCGTAACAGGAAGGCGGTATAAAGCCGAGAAAGAAACACAGCGAGTCATCATGAAACTGAACAACTTTCCCCAAGGAACGTAACTCGAAAAATTTTTTTGGATGGGTGATCCAAAAAATTTTTTCAAGTTACGTTACGACCCAAGTTCCTTGGGAAAAGTTGTTCAGTTTCATGATGACTATCGCTGTGTTTTGGCTTTATACCCCATTTATAACAGGGTGTAACAGAAATGGGGTATAAAGCCTAAAAGAAAAAAACCTAAAAGAAACTAAATCATATAAGTAAATAAAATAATACTTAAGTAAAGTTACCTAATAGGTTTTATAAATAAACTAGAGGCTGCCCGCGATTTCGTACGCATTTATCGTCATATCTTGAAAAAAAAATCATTCAATCTCAAAATAAAATAGCTTAAGTGTTAATATAAAATATAAACTACAATATTGCCGAGTTTAATCAAAATCTGTTCAGTAATTTTTGCGTGAAAGAGTAACAAACATCCATCCGCAAACATTGACATTTAATTATAATATTTCATTGGATAAAGTTTTAACTTCACAGAGGATTAATCATAATAATTAAATTCTAGCTTTAACCCAATTTACTTATTAACCGTAAATCTAACTGCGGTTACTTAACCGACAGTTAACCTCACTGTTTTTATTAACGGCTTCGATACAATCTTATTCGGTTTTTATTGTCATGGGAGTTCTTTTCACTTGTGATATAAATTACATTGTGTTTTATTGAGGCTCTTAGATGCGAGAGTATTTAATAGTGTTACATAGGTAGTTACTTACTTACTTATCTAATCTAATCTAATTTAGCCACTCGTGTCCCACTGCTGGGCAAAGGCCTCTCTTCCCATTCGCCATGACTTTCTGTCTTGAGCTTCCTCCGCCCAGCTACCTACTTAAGAAGATGTCCAGCTCCATACCTATAGAAAATGTTATCTTTGTGTTTACTATAACTAAAATGTCTGGATTGCCAAACGAAATCGTGAAATAAGAAACAATTTTTTTTTTTACTTTTTTTACCATAAGTAGGGTACTTCCGACATGGTTTTGAAATAAGTACACATTTTTGTAATTAAAAAAAAAATCAATATTTTTATAAATGTTAAATAAATAGATATCTATCTGAAAAGTTAAATAGGTACCTATCTGAAATTTTATTTCAAGCTGTTTTATGAAAAAACTTACAATGGGTAAAAATACTTACAAAAAATTACTTACATACAATGATTATTTTAAATGATTTTACTTTAATTTCGAATATTAAACGCTAATTTAATAGCCCATCTTAGTGTGAACGTATTATTTCGCAATTTACGTAATTACCAGCGAATTACTGGGACTTAGTCACTATTGTTTACCCACAGTTTAGTTTAATCCTCAGTTAACTTTAATGATAGGTTTCATTTAATTTAACTGAGCAAAATGTTTAACCGCAACATTCTCCGGATGAGAATAATGACGTAAATTGTTCTCTTCGTCATTATGGTTTTCGAAAAACTTGTCATCTTGTTAGGCGAACGCGTTTTTTGACAAAATGATTTTATTATTTATATCAGACTAGAGGCTGCCCGCGACTTCTTACGCATTCATCGTCATATCTTGGAAGAAAAACATAATATCTCAAAATAATATAGCCTATGTGTTATTCTGATGTCCAAGCTAAGTTATTGTAGAATTTCATTAAAATCTGTTCAGTGGTTTTTACGTGATGAAGTAACAAACATCCATCCATCCATCGGCACAAACATTGACATTTATAATATTAATAGGATCTACACAAAATCGCAACACGTTTTCATTAAATAAAGAACTACAATACATTTTCACAGGGTTTATAAATAAAAGTGATGATGACGTTTAACGGCCATAATTCAAATTTTTGGGCATTTTCTAAAGATTGTCTCAACAATCATAAAACATTTAGCACCTACTTAGGCACCTTTTAGAATTTTATTACCTACTTAATAAAAAGATGATAGGAATCTGAGAAGCATGGTAGAGGCTTTTGCCCAACAGTGGGACGAACGAAGCTAGATAGTAAAAGAATAGAAAGATCGAAATTACTTACTTTGTGTCCAAATTAGTTCGCAATACAAACCAATTTAAAATTACAATCTGGTGTTAAAAATAATACAGGGTATCCAAAATTAGACATAGATACATACCTCATGTACCTATGTCTAATTTTGGATACCCTGTATTATTTTTAACACCAGATTGCTTTGTAATGAAATTTAAGCCTTCTTATTCATTAATAAGGTATAAAGTTACTCCGTATAATATTCATCATCACATTATCCACATATTAAAATGGCTAAGAAAAAGTGAACGGTAATTTTGATCTACAGTCCAACCGGCTCGTTGGTCTAGGGGTATGATTTTCGCTTAGGGTGCGAGAGGTCCCGGGTTCAAATCCCGGACGAGCCCAATTCTCTTTTTTTTACTATTTTTATTTAGTATCTATTTTTTTATTTTATTAGTTAATATTTTTTTTAGTTATATAATAGTTTAGAAAATTAAAAAACCTAAAAAATTCGCTTTATGTAAATAAACTTTTTCGAAAGGAAATAAATTCGCTTTAAGGCGCGCGTTTTCTGATATCGAAAAAATTAATAATTGTGAAGCTAAGCCAACAACCAAACAAAACCGAAGACATTTTGTAACGATGACAATTTTAAAATCCAAAAACAAAGCCAAAGACAAAAAGACAAAACAGATGCCACTTGGCCAAGTTATAAAAACTCTTTAACTAACACTAATGCGTAGTGTTACATACTCCCCCTTTTGACCTAGTCTGTGCCCTCACGACAGGTCAAACAACAAGCAAGAAGAGAGTCAAACCTGCAAGCCTGTATAAAACAGCAAACAACAAGAAGGGAAAAGAAAAACAAAAAAAAACTCTAACAAGTGCTAACTTCAAATGGAAGCTTAGCGTAACTTTCGCGGACGGCCACGCCTCCTCTTAGGTGCTATGGGAACTACCCTTTGTGGTTCTTGTCCATTGTCATGAGAACGCTCGTGGTAGCGACGAAGATCCATAGCATGATACTTCCCAATAACCTCGTTGGCCGGCTCGCAATACGTGAGCTCGTAGGTCGTGGGACTTAGCTTTTTGGATATACGGTAAGGCCCGTCTCGTTTTGGCACAAATTTAGAGCTGATACCTTTGTTGGCATTACTCAGCACATGAGTCCTGAGGAGTACCAAATCACCAGGAATGTACTCTTCTCCATTTCTTCTAGTCTTGTCCTTTATAATTTTCCTTAAATCTTGCTCTTGCTCGATTTTCTCTTTAGCAGTTTTCAATGTATCAGCAAGCTTAAGCAGATAAGGCGTGATCTGCGGTACGTAGTTCTCAGCTTCTGCAATGGCACGGAGATCACTCTGTACAGCGACAGGGGTGCGTAGCTCTCGTGCAAACGTAAGATAAGCAGGAGTCTGTCCAGTGCTACTAGTACAAGCAGTGTTGAGTGAAAAACGAACAAACGGTAGGACTTCCGGCCACTTATTGTGTTCGTCTTTAACTAAGATGGCGATCTGTGTCTTGAGGTCTCGGTTTTTCCTCTCCACAGGATTAGCTTCGGGATGATACAGGGGCACCAAATTTTGCTTGACACCCAGGACAAACATAGCGTGCTGCATGACATCTGCAACAAATTGTACGCCGTTGTCGGACACCAGCCGTCGAGGCAAGCCGTAGCGTAGAAACACGTCCGCTATAAGCGTTTTAGCGCATGCTTCAGCCGTAGCTTCATTAAGAGCGAAAACCTCTACCCATTTGCTTGCAGTATCTTCTACGATGAGGATCCATCTTTCTCCATTGGACCCTTTAGGCAAGGGCCCGAAGAGATCAACAGCTAATACTTCGAAGCGTTGAGCAGGGACTGGTGTTTGTATGAGTCCTGGTGGCTTTTGGTTAGAAGGTTTGTACCGTTGGCATTCTACGCAGGATTTCAAATAATCTTCTACGTAACGCCGCATGCCTGGGAAGTAAAACCGTTGAGTAATGCGATGAAGTGTTTTTTCTACACCACCGTGACCTGACGTAGCAGCGTCGTGACATTCCGCCATCACCTTCTGTCTCAGGTTAACAGGAATAACGAGCTGCGGTTCCTCGCTTTCAGTGTCAGCATAACGGTAAAGAACGCCCTTACTCATATGATATCCTCTTTCAGTCCACCTTTTAATAGAAATTTCCTCATTTCCTTCCAGCTCCTTTAGAATTTTAGCTACCTCGGGATCAGCGAGTTGATCCTCACGAACGGCCGTAGCACTCCAATGTGGTAGTTCGGTGACGACGGTACACAACCCGCAGGCGTCACGTGTTTCACCTTCACAGGGTGGACGGCTAAGAGTATCCGCGATAACATTCGCCTTTCCAGGTGTATAACCTATGACGAGGTTAAAGGACTGCAGCTTCATGGCCCAGCGAACCAGCCTGCCAGTGGGTGACTTTAGGGTAAGTAACCACTTGAGCGGTTGATGATCGCTGGCAACGCGTACCTCGTGTCCATCGATGTAGCCGCGAAACTTCTCGGTGGCCCAGACGACGGCCAAGGCCTCGCGCTCGGTGGTCGAGTAGTTGCGTTCGGCTGGCGTCAGCAGACGACTGGCATACTCAATCGGACGTTCGGTCTGCGGTGACTCCCCCTGGAGTAGCACTGCTCCCAAAGCGTAGTTGCTCGCATCAGTCCTAAGAACAAACGGAAGATTATAATCTGGTTGGGTAAGTATAGGAGCGCAGGTAAGTAGATTCTTTAATTCTTTAAAAGCTTTAACTTGATCATCTTCCCATTTCCATGTTTGGTCTTTCCTCGTAAGCAGCGTCAGAGGTTGAGCGATTTTAGAAAAGTTCGGAATGAACTTTCGAAACCACGAACATGTTTGCAAGAACGACTTCAGATGTTTCAACGAAACCGGCTCCTTCATTCCTGCAATAGCTGCGACCTTATCAGGATCTGGTAGCACTCCCTGTGGAGTGATAATATGACCAAGGTACTTGACGCTGTCTCGCGCAAACGTACATTTCTTACGATTGGCTCTGAGGCAAAAGACACGAAAGCGATCGAAAACGGCACGCAGATCCTGCAAGTGCTGTTCAAAAGTCGCCGAGATCACGATGAGGTCATCGATATACCCCAGGATCGTAATGTCTTTAAGCGTAGAACCAGATCTAAAACGGTCGATTAAACGTTGAAATGTCGCCGGAGCATTGCAGAGACCGAACGGCATACGTTTGAATCGATGAACGCCGAAAGGAGTGACGAAAGCAGTCTTATCCCTGTCTGCCTCTCTAACACCAACTTGCCAATAGCCAGATTGGAGATCTATAGTAGTCATAAAACAGCTTTTACCTGTGTATTGTAGCAAATCGTCTATGACTGGCAGTGGGTAGGCATCCCTTTTCGTGACAGCGTTGAGTTTGCGGTAATCCACGCAGAACCGGAACGTGCCATCCTTCTTGGGTACTAGCAGAGCCGGCGCGGCCCATGCAGACTCGCACTCTTCGATGACGTCTTCTTTCAGCATTTTCATCAGCTGTTCCTCCACGACTTTCTTCTTAGCGGGCGTTAACCGATAAGGCGGCGACGCGATCGGCGGGCTGTCGCCGGTATCAATGCAATGTTCGGCAAACGGCGTGGGCCCTGTCCGTTCTTTGAAGATGTCTTCATATTCCTGCAGCAAATCCGCTAAGCTGGCTCTCTGTGGCGGTGACAGCATGGCACCTTCGTCTGCCCTCAGCACGTCGGCGGCGGCACACCCGACGTAGTTACGCGAAGTTTCACATCGAAGAGGGTGAACAAGATCAGGGCGATCAGCTGTAAACCACGTGTTACTATTAATGTTTAGAACAATGCCTGCTTTACGCAAAAAATCGATACCTAACAGCGTATCATTTAGCACTGCATCAGGAAAAATCACAAAAGTTGTAGGTATAAGCCTACCTTCGAGACGAACATCAACATCGGCAAGTTTAACATTCCTTTCAGATGCTATGCCGTCGGCAAGTTTGACCCTCATAACTTCCGTGCGGAAAGGATGACTATTTCTTCGGAGCAAATCGTAAAGGGTGGAGCCTGCAACACTACGCTTTGCCGCGGTATCGACTAAACCCGTTCCTTTATTATTATAAACAACGATGCTCAACACGGGACGTCCCACGAGATCCTGCACAAACTTATTGTTTACGTTAATGTTAGGATCGGCAGTCAACGTGTTAAAAGAAATAAAATCTGTCGAAGTCGACGTGTTAACCGATAAAGCTACCGTTGGAGTTAACATGTTAAGAAAACAAGCATTTGACGCAGTCGAAGTGTTAACAAATTTAACATTAGACGCAGTCAATGTGTTAATAGGTGACGTCTTATCGAAATTTGGAGTTTTACTGGTTAAGAGACTGTTATCAATCGTTAACGAGTTATCGGACAAGACTTTCCTATGAACACCGGCTGAGTTATCATGTGAAACAACATTCGGAGCACACAAGTTAACAGGTAAGTTATCAGTAGGAATCAAAACATTCTGTGTAACATCGGTATTTGGCAAGCTACAGTCTCTAACGGGAAGGTCCGTCGGTACGAAGTCACATGCAAAAAAATTTTGTTTATCGTTGCAGTTATCACAGTTTGATCGAATCACACCTGCCTTTCCACAGGTATAACATGACGTGGTAACACTTTTGTTCTTAGTGAGCTTCGCACACTCACTTTTGTTATGACCGCTACGTTTACAATAGACACAGAAACGTTTACCTTGACTGTCAGTGTTGGGCGTGGCGCTTACCACCTGAGACGGATGCGAAGAAGACTGCAGGCCCGCCGACGACGACGCGCTGCCAGCGCTGCGCGTAGATCGGCCGGGTCGCTGAGTAGGGGGCTCCGCTGCAGGCGCGGGCGGTAGCGCGGGATTCGCGCGTGTCGCGTCGCGCTGTAGTGCGCCGGGTGTGCGCGCAGACTGCACGCTCACAGCGTGCGCGGTCTCCACGCAGCTTCTCGAAGACGCCTTCTCGTCTACCTCCGTCAAGGTCTCCTCCACGCCGCGTGCCTTCTCGATGAGCTCATCCAGCGTCGATACGGACTCCCTCGTGACGCGCTTGCGAATGCTTCGATTAAGCAAGCCGTAAACGATGTCGAGCTGCATCTGCTCCATCATTGGGTACGGTAACCAGGCGATGTGCGATCGAATCCGTGCAACAAAGACTTCGGTTCGAACTGTACCTTGCTCGGAACTGAATATGTCACGGAATATCTTATGCGGCGGGCGTGGCACGCCGAACATGGAACGCAAACGCGTGAGCGCGTCATCCCATGAAAAGACGGATGCCTTTATACCTCGCCACCAAATCGCAGCCTCGCCTTCTAGTAGCATGGATAGCCCCTTGAGTGCATGAGCGTCACTGACGTTGGTACATTCTTTGTATGTCTCTATCGTGTCTATAAAAGTTTCTAAAACCTCCGGTTCGTTTGTTCCGCCTCGGAAACGAGATGTGCAGCCGGAAAAATTACCGGCGGGCGCCGCGAGTTGCGGCGGCGAGCTCGGCGAGGGGCAGTGCGAATGCGAGTCGAGTGCCCGCGCTGCGACGAGGGACTCCACCAGTTGACGATTGGAGTCAGCCTGCATGCGAGCAAACGACCGCAGCATCGCCTCCATTGCCGGCGGCACACCTCCGTCTTGTGCTTCACTATATTGTTCTTCAGTCCGTTGTGCACTTATACTACGACGTCGACCGGATCGCATTTTGTACGAACTAATGTTTTAAAAGATAACGAAAGCTAGCAATAGCTGAGGTGGCTTCGGGCCCCACGTTGGAGCGCCAATTTGTGAAGCTAAGCCAACAACCAAACAAAACCGAAGACATTTTGTAACGATGACAATTTTAAAATCCAAAAACAAAGCCAAAGACAAAAAGACAAAACAGATGCCACTTGGCCAAGTTATAAAAACTCTTTAACTAACACTAATGCGTAGTGTTACATAATTCAAAAATCTTACTTAACACATAAAATTATAAATAATCAATAGGTATCTAAATGATTGTCCTAAATCTGAAAAACTCGAGTCATTGTTACATAATGTTACATCCGAATGTAAAGATGATCAAAAAGTGATTCAGCGGAATATGTTACACTGTCTGTACTGTTTAAGTAGGGATTGCAAAAAAAAAAATGCAAATAGTTTCTACGAGCCGTTTAACGGATCCGGTATAATATCGGAAGTTGAATTCCAGTGGCAGGATATCTTTTATGAAGATTTTAAACCTGTAAGATTTTTCACGTGAAAAAAAATTCTTACCTATTTTTTTTTTGGCGCGACGACCTACACACATTAAGGAAAGATTGGTGGAAAATAGGCACTAACAGATACCTATCTGTGGAAAAGCATGGGAGAGGATTTTCACAGAGTTATGGGACGAAATATAGCCTGTTCCTACTGGGAAAATATATTTTATAAGCTTTACTTCAGTTGACATTGGCAGAATTAAAAAAAAAAATGTGCTTACGTAAGTTTAGATAGGTACTTATTTTGATCTACGTCAACAATATATTTTTTTAACTGAAGCCAGATGTGAGCCAAATGCTCAAAAGTAGCAATTTCCAAGTGCCTCTTCATTTTTTGCTGACCGTACCGATGCTTATACGTAAAATGTACCACAAAATTGTGTTGACCTAAGAAAATGTCATGTTATGATTATTCATAGTGTGACCGGAAATTAATGTTATGTGAATATTTTGTAAGTAGGTAGGTAGGTATTATAGGTGAGACGACTTAATAGAATGTTTAATTAGTCCGGCAGTTGTTTATCGAAAAATATTGAACACATTTTTTTTTCTAATGAAAATTTGTTAAATAAGATAAATAAAATTAGTTAAATGAGATAGATTCGTAAAGAGTGACTAATTAGTTAGGTGTGTACCTACCTAATTATAGGTAGGTATCTATAATAAATAGGCAGGAACCTAAAAAGGAAACCGTTGGATGTGGGCAGCGCAAGACCGGTCGTTGTGGAGTTCCTTGGGGGAGGCTTTTAATAATAATAATAATATCTTTATTTCAGACAACATAGATCCATATTGTGTTAGTAAAGTAAACTTAGAAACTATGTTAATACTTATATACTACACAAGATTTTGTTATATTAATTAAATGCCTCATAATTGGAGCATACTCCCTCTCAGCTAACGTCCTCAGGAGGCCAGCAGTGGACGTCTATAAGCTGATATGATGATGATGATGAACCTAAAATACCACTGGTAGAGTACCAGTGGTACTAACAAAATAAGCAGGTTCTACTTGTTCTACAAGTTCTACTTGACATTTGACAAAAATAAACGACAAAAATCAGAACAAAAAAGCTTATACAGCCCATTCTGCAACAGACGTTGACCTCATTCTTGGCAAATAGTTGTAACTAAATATTATTTTTAGATATTTTGCTATTGATATTTTATGAGGCGAACTTTTGGGGTGTTTGTGTGTATAATATTATATACCTTCTAATAGTAAACTTACTAATTATAAGTAATTTTTACTACATTTGACATTGGCAGAATCCATTATACCTTGTAGTTGCCTTAAAAAAGTAAGCGTACCTGAAATATCTATGACAGTATTTAATTACCTGTAGTAACCACTAGAGGCGCTGTACAAACTCTCATACACTTTGAGTATAGAATAAAAAGGAGGTGCCATACCGTCTGGATCTGCGTGCTTGGTCTGGCGCTAAATGGCTACCTTTTTGTATGGAATTTCTTATTATTTGACACGTCATCTAACAAGAAAACTATGAAAAACTTGCGCTAACCTTCGCACGCTGTCATAAACTTATATTCCTTCCTCATTGCTCATACAAATAATGTCTTTTGACATTTTCGACACCTATCTTTTTATCGATTTGACTGTTCTCAGGTACTCAGATATTGCTTATTATCTCAGTAAATATCTACTTCCATATTTTTTGCTATATCATTGTTTCACGAACTTTACTAGTTACTAGAACTACTTACCAACAATCGTAACCTCGAAACTTTATCAATATGCGTGTCCGTACAGTTACGGTGCCTAGTTATATCTTACGGATTATTTGCACAGTTTTCTGTCGTGATTTGACATAACAGTAGCGTTTCATTATACAAGAAGTTATACAACTTTTGTAGGTATACCTAGTGATTGCTTTATAAGTATTTTAATGGTTTATATCGTTTGCAAATTGCAAATCTTAGGCAAAGATGTGATCTGTGAACCGATCGAACGCCACGCATTTCTCCATATATAGGGTGACTTTAAATTAGTGAACGATGGAAAAGAATATGCATGTACTCGTGATAACAAACAACTTTTACTATAGGACCAAGTTCGAAATCATAAAAAAAATGGTACTACTATCAGCTGGTGCATTTTGTATGGGGAGTTCAAATTTTTTTGAATAATTGACCTTGGTCCCATGGTAAAAGTTGTTTGTTATCACGAGTACACTCATATCCTTGTCTGTCGTTCACTAATTTAAAGTCACCATATATTTATGATAAAAATATTGTTTTAGACAATTTTGGTATTACCTATTTGATTCAGTATACCTTAATCTAGGTCCGTATCTTTTGATTTTTAGAGTTCCGTACCTAAAGGGTGAAAACGGAACCCTGTTACTGTCACGTGGCTGTCCGTGCGTCCGTTTTTCACCAGGCTGTATCTCATGAACGGTCATAGCTACAGCGTTGAAATTTTCACAATTAATAATGTAATACAATTGCCGCTATAACAACAAATGTTGTCCTGTCCTGCCCTGTCTACAAAAGAAAGCTCAGAATAAAATCCAGAGAGTTCAGAATTCATGTATTCGATTTTCCTACCAAATTCCTCCGCGCTCACATATAAGCCCTATACTAAACCACAATAATTTATTAAATATGAAACATCGTAGGCTGCTCAAATTTGATTCATTTCTTTACAATTTAAGAAAATATTCTCTACCCGAATATTTAGCCAGCAAACTACCTTGGAGCGATAGGGAAAATACCAGTAGTAGATGTAAGCGCTACCCGGTTCTGTCTGTGTCACCACTGCCTAGACTTAAGTTGTATAGAGGCAGCTTTCGTTTCGCTGCCTCGAAATGTTGGAACGATATACCTCCACCCATTAGACTGTCGAAGTCTATATATGCATTTAAATCAAAATGTAAACAGTGGTTGATTACTAGACAGAGGGAGGAGTCAAATTGGCGGTTCGACCAAATACGAGTACGTGATATCCAGTAAATATTTTAATTAACTAATTAATAATTTGATAAATTTACTACTATTATTATCCTTATATTTTATTACATAGGTAGATAACTTGTGTTTAATTAACTTTAATTTGATTTTAGTTACTCACCCCACATTTATTTAATATTGGCAGTTGGCTTTTAAAATTAAATTAGTTAAATTAGTCTAAGTATGTTCAATTATCCTCGATTTTTGTCGCTCTGCTGGGGCGTGTCCCAACGCAGTGATTCATAGGAGGGTCCTGAAAATCAGCATTAATGCTGAGGATTTTTCTCCTTTTCCTCAAAATATGTATGGTTAAGTTATAAGTTTGTCATTAACACTATAGGTATCTAAATCTCATTTGCACTGTACATTTTTTGATGAATAAAGTTCTTTTATTATTATTATTATTATTATTATTAAATACTAAAAATAGAATAATAATAATAATAGTAATTAAGGGGGGCTCCCATACAACAAACTTGTTTTTTTTTGCTTGATATCAATAGTGACGTACGGAACCCTTCCTGCGCGAGTCCGACTCGCACTTGGCCGGTTTTTTAGAAACACGTGGGCCCAGTCTGTCTCTAGCTTAAATAATACGTGTGATATGAGGATTATTTATTGACCTAGTGTTCAAAGTTATCTTATCAGACAGACAAGTCAAATGATAATTTTATATTCGGATAGAGTAGTTAAGTAATTATAAATTAACTAGAGGCAGCCCGCGACTTCGTACCTACGCGTTTATCGTCATATATTGGACAGAAATCATGATATCTCATTATGATATAGCCTGTCTTACTCTGTTCTATACGCTACAATATTGCCAAATTTAATTTAAAATCTGTTCAGTAGTTTTTGCGTGTAAGAGTAACAAACATCCATCTATCGGCACAAACTTTGACATAAGTAATATCAATAGGATTAGGAGGATAGGATAGGATATGAGATATTCGTCAATCTCTATTAAAGGGATAAACAACAAAAAAAAAACAGAAATGAACTTCAATAAAAAAAATTATATCCATCTAAAATCTAATTCCACAACTGATTCAACAAACTAATCAATAAATAAAACAAAATTAAATACTAGACATAAAATAATCGTCAGCTGGACATGGATCATTTATATCCAAAGGCTTATATCTATAAATTTTACCTTTAGTACCGATTATTATATTATTTTTATGATCGAATACTAAACCCGTTATTTTAAAACCTAACTGAGCAATTTTCACCGGCAGGATACTCTTAGTATGAAGTCTAAACAGCGATCCTTTTACTGCAACTATAGCTTCATCGTGACTGTTTAACTTCAATATATATTTCAGCTCTCTAGTAAAACCTTTATACTGAATCGGCTCAAAATAATCCACGGAAAAGAAGTACATTCTTCCATCTACGTATTCGTAAAACGCATTGCCTTTGCTATCCAAAACGAAGTTATACGCTTTAGGTATTCTTTCGTAACGCTTCACCGCTGCCGACCCATTCATGAATCTAAAAATTTCATGGTTAGACCCTGTTGCTATGTACATCTGATTATCTGTTTTGTCTATGAAAATACTTCGGACGTCATCGTCTCCAATCGGTCTTACAGCTGATATATCGCTTCTAGTGTAATCGTAGGTGACAATACCTTGGTTAGTGCCGACGTATATGACATTGTTACTTTCATCGATGCCCACACATTGTCCTATTAGATCATCTGTGACAGGCAATTCTTTTATTCCTAAAGATCCATGTTTTAATAGATGTACTCCTTTAGTATAGTTTCTTTTATGTAAAATGAAGAATAGATGTTCAGTTTTAGGGTCAACGACTAATCCTGTCGGATATCCATCTATAGTGGCCACTAGTTGTCTTTTATAGTAATCGTTGCCAATTTTGATCCGTTCGCATCTTTCGGCGTTGTTTAATGTGATTAGTATGAAAATTACTGGTAAGATGGTAGCTGGGCCCTTTATGCCGCGCATTTTGGGTGCATGACAGGTGGTTTTGGGTCTGTAACAAAAAAAAAATGGTTTTTTAAGGATTCAATATTTTTGCTGCCAGGTTCTTTGAAAAAACAAAAGAATGACGGTAAATAGTCAACGAAAGAGACAGTTAGAGGTTTAACAATTCGTTTCTGACATGAAACTGGCAATTCGTTGTATTAACTATAACGTAAAAAAGGGAATTTTAACGTCTAAAGACCATACTTCGAAGTCATACTAAAAAATATACCTACTCGTAACCATTAAAAAAATTAAGTTACTTGAATACGTAGTTAAAAAAAATAGGTTAAAAATGTGCGATTAACTATCCATTACATATGTGCTAAATTTTTTAGTGAATCAATGAAAAAAAAAAACTAAAAGAAATTGACTTTCTTACCAGTATTTCTGTCAGTGGGGCAGTCACCAATGATGCTATAGCAAATCTGACGCCAGCATTTATAAAACATACGATCCATTGAATGTTATGAGACTAGTGTTTATAAACACGATTTCAATGTTGGAAAGATTGTTAAGGGTGCTTGGAAAAAGAGTAATGCCCATTTTCACCAACTCAAAAAAAAAATCGGGTACTTACTTACTCAAGAAAGGCCAAATCAAGAGTACTCTAAACCGACGGGCATGTATGAGGCGACTGATGAGTGTGGATGAAGCGAAAGAGGTGTGTTTGGATCGTAGCAAGTGGAAGGAACTGATCTCTGCCTACCCCAATGGGAGAGAGGCGTGACGGATATGTATGTATGTATGTTCACCAACTCACACCTAGCGTAAGGGATCCCTAACGACCCCTTAACATGTGCCTTAGCAGTACAACTGACAACGTCTGTGAAAGTCAGTAGTATGGCTAAGGGGTCTCTTACGTTAGGGGTTAGTTGGTGAAAAAGGAAATGAAAACAGGCTTATTGGTTTTAAGACAAAAGATTATTGAAAGATACTTAGGTAAATGGAGACTCAGATCAAATCATCTGGGGCCCAAGTCTGCTAATTTACATTATTCTAGGTGCGTACAGACCATGTAACATAATGTGGACACTGAATGTTATAAAACAATGTTATTGATATGTACAACAATGTTATATAACTTTGATGCGTACAGACCATGTAACATGTTATATAACTTGTGTTATATAACACGTCCACACTATGACCTTGTGATTCAACATTGCAACATAAAAATATAACAACGTTATATAACATTGTTATATTGTATTGTTATTAATGTGTACAGTATTATTTTATGTTGCAATGTTGAATAACAAGGTTACATAGTGTGGACGTGTTATATAACACAAGTTATATAACATGTTACATGGTCTGTACGCACCGTTAATGGAATTTTTGTCAGATTTGGTCGCAATCAGGGTAAGCCAATGTTTAGCAGAATATCAAATGTGTCAAAAAATGCCAGTGACACTCTGCTTACACACAACTGAGGCTATTTTAAATTAGCAGACTTGGGCCGCTGTCCATCTTGTCAGTGGATGTCTGTAGTTGTTCTTGCTGATTCGCGATCCCCATTCTATGTAGAACCAGGCCAGGCAGGTCCAGCCCTAAGTTCATTAATCGATGTCCTGATGGTGATAATAAAGATATGAAAGGCAAGTTTGTAGGGAAACGGTGACAGGGAATTGCCAGATCAAAATACCTAATCTTGACCAAATCGTGGACGTATTGAAGAAAGGCAATACCACAGATTACTGAATGGTTACTGCAATACCAAAACCCTACATGTATGAAGAGACTCATGAATGTGGATGAAGCGAAAGAGGTGAGTTTATATCGTAAGTGACAGGAAGTATTTTTTGACTACCCTAAGAAAAAATGACACTTTTTAACAATGAGGAAGGAATATAAGGAGTGGCCCCATTTTTTTTCATATACAAATGAAATTATGACAGCGTGCCAAGGTTGGCGCAAGTTTTTCATAGTTTTCTTGGTAGATGACCTGTCAAACGATAAGAAATTCCATAAAAAAGGTAGCCATTTTGCGCCAGACCAGGCACGCAGTTCCAAACGGTATGGCACCTCCTTATATATCTTTTTAAGTATATTTTTTATCCGTAACTTTATTTTTCGATATGTTTTTATACTAATTATATTGTGCCTAGAAGCAACGAAGATATGAAGTTTCAGTAATGAAAGAAAAAGCAAAAAGAAATTGTCTTTGAAACATTTGAACACCCTTTACACGTGATAATAGACAGGCTAGAAAAATAGTGATGTAATTCTATTAGGTATACGGTCATTATTATGAGAGATGGTAACAACATATGCATAATATTTGGAATCTCTATTAACAGCTATCCGATTCTCTTCATTTGTAGTTGGGTGTTTTAGTGTCCACAGATCCCTTAAGGGTCCGTAATATGAGTGCTTGGGGTCCTTCTTAGTGTCTAAATGTAAGTAAAATACTCATCATCAAAAAAACTCTCGTCGATGGAATCTTGGCCATTCTGCTCTATATTTTCTGCTGTCCGTTTGAGCATCTAATACGACGGAAATTCTATTCTCTTTCTTTCTTGATCTTTGTAAGTCCTCAGTCTCCCTCTCTTCCGTTTACCCTCTACCTTCTCTTCCATGATGGTTTTAAGTGGAGTCTACGCCACTCTGCTCTATTCTCCGCCTTCCCTTCCACCTGATACGACACAACTTTTATTACCTCTTTTATTTGATCTATTTAAGTCCTCGGTCTCTCTTCCGTTTACTTACCCTTTTCTTTCAATGATGTTGTTTATGTCGTCATATCATATCAGATGACCCCCTTTCCTCTACATTCAGCAATGGTTTCATTAGGATCTTTGACTGTAATAAGTTTCAGAAAGACTTATTTATGTATAGTAAATCTAACCTAACCTAAATTTCACTTGAAGTAACGATATCAGTTATTCACGCTCCTATACCGCGAAAATATTTTAGATTAGTTAGTCAATTCCTCTCTCAGTTCCCTATCTCCAATTTGAAATGAAAATGACGTGACTCAACAATTTCCATACTATGAGAGGAACTGGCTTGCCAGGCAGGTCTTAGATACAACACTTGTTGTACAGGGGTTCAAGTCTGCTAATTTAAAATAGCCTCAGTTGTGTGACGGCAGAGTGTTAATGGCATTTATTGACACATTTGGTATTCTGCTAAGCAATGGCTTACACTGATTGCGACCAAATGTGTTAGAAAAAATGTCATTGACACTCTGCCGTCACACAACTGAGGCTATTTTAAATTAGCAGACTTGGGCCCCAGGTTCTTAAACGGATGCTGTTACAAACCATTTCATGAAGCTTTTCAAAGTCGCATCAAATTTTGTGTTTGTCTGCATTCATAAAGGTCCTAAAAAAACTGTGTTATTGAAACGTTAGTATAATTTGAATGTTTCTGTAATTTGCTCAAAATCTCACAATTTCATGTTGTTTACTTAAGGATTCGCTTTTAACGTTATTTACAATAAAACCATCTATTATTCTTAATAATTTATTAAACACTATCCACATAATTTCCACTGTTACACATACTATCGGAACTAAATTTATAAATCATTCCACTGGTTGATAGATAAATATCACTACCCGCGAATGCAATGCCTGATGGAACGAAATCTAAATTCATTAGCTTCTTCGGTATCAAGTTATCAGGTCTCAAATGATATAATCCGTCGTTTGCTGCCAAAATTACTCTGTTTAAATCATCTACAGTAATAGCTCGTGCAGTGTTTTTGCCTATACCAGCAAATTCGAGGGGTTCACGGAAATCTTTAAGCAACACTTTTACATATTTCGAATCACATTCGTAGTAGATATTGCCGTTCCAATCAACTGCTATAATAAACGCGCAAGGTACGTGTTCCACTTTTTTCTTCTCATTTTGCAAAAGATCGAGGACGTATACTTCGTTTTCTGGGAAAATAACTACGTATAGTTCTTCTTTGTAAACTGGTTTGTAAATTTGCACTACATCTTCGTCTTTGAGGCTGAAAAAATGTGCTTTATTCGTTTCGTTTAGAGTATTAAGTCCATCATCACTAGCTATATAAACCCTTCCAGTTTTAGTGTCCACAGCCGCGGCTTGACCGTTAACATTATCGATTTTAACAGGCATTCCATTTTTAAGTATATATTGATCCATTTTGGTCTGTTCTTCGTCATTTTGTAAAGAATCTAGGTCGATTAGAGTGAATAAAAGATCTCCAGTCGTAGGATTGTAAGCTAGGTTTGTAGGTAGACCTTTTATATTTAGTACAGATGTTCTAGAAAATCTTTGGCCGCCGTAAATGTAGGAACAGTTTTCGCTAGATATCCCTGAGATGAGAAGCAGCAGGAGGTATGGCAGCATTTTCTGTGGATTTTCAAAAATGATAAACACGATCGGTTAATCAAATATTTGTTTTTATTTACTTAACTTCATTATCTTAGGCCCTTTGTGTGAGTGTTTCTGTTATTATTTTGTTTATTGGTAAATTGGTAAATAATCATTAGGTACCGTACCTAAACATATTTTGATCTGTTATAATAGCAAACCAAAAATTTTAGCAAAATATTGAAAAAAAAAAAACACCTAGATAGTACTAAAATTTTGGAGAATATTCCCTTTTTACCCACTGTTGGACAAAGGCCACTTTCCATCTAGCACAGTCTTCAGTAGAGTTATATATATTTAAATTCACTTACGTTTTTTTAAATATCCAATGATTTTCAAGTAAACACACGTTTGCGATCAAAGTGGGACACTTAATAAATGATTGAGTGTTATTTTCTGGACCTTAGTTGCTGGTATCTTAGGGTCAATGTACTTTTATCAGTCCAGGTCATTCGTATTTAGGGCTCCTCTGCAATTAATACAGGGTATAACAGAGAGGGGATATAAAGCCGAAAAACAGCTATAGTCCCCATGAAACTGAACAATTTTCCCCAAAAAACATGGGTCGTAACTCGAAAAAAAATTTTTGGTTCGCCCATACTTACTCGATCAGCTGATCGGACATTTTGTATGGGGAAGTGAAATTTTTTTTTCGAGTTACGACCCAAGTTCCTTGGGGAAAGTTGTTCCGTTTCATTAGGACTATCGTTATGTTTCGGCTTTATAACCCCATTTCTGTTACACCCAATATAGGGTGGTTATACAGGGTGTAACAGAAAGGGTATATAAAGCCGAAACACAGCGATAGTCCTCATGAAACTGAACAACTTTCCCCAAGGAACATGGGTCGTAACTAGAAAAAAATTTTTGGATCGCCCATACTTACTCGATCAGCTGATCGGGCATTTTGTATGGGGAGGCGAAATTTTTTTTTCGAGTTACGACCCATGTTTCTTGGGGAAAGTTGTTCAGTTTCATGAGGACTATCGCTGTGTTTCGGCTTTATAACCCCATTTCTGTTACACCCAATATAGGGTGGTTATATAGAGTGACTTTTAATTAGTGAACGATAGAAAAGGATTTGCATGTACTCGTGATAACAAACAACTTTTAATAGAACTCCCCACACAAAATGCATCAGCTGATATTATGGGGGAACAATTTTTTTTTATGATTTCTGACTTGGCCCCATAGTAAAAGTTGTTTGTTTTTACGAGTACGTGCATATCCTTTTCTATTTCTATTATTATATTCTTTTAGGTATATTGACTTTAAATTAGTGAACGATAGAAAACGATATGCATGTACTCGTGTTAACAAACAACTTTTATTATGGGACCAAGTTCTAAATCATAATAAGCATACATGTTTGGGTAATCAATTATTTCCACTTTATTTGAAAGCACCTTAAGTATGTTTAAAGTTAATTGCTTATTTTAGTGATAAGATTTTGTATTATTTGCACAACCCGCAACTATTATTACTTATTTCTCGCTATTTCTTAACCTAAGGTTGCCTGGAAGATATTGCTACCTAGCAATAAGGCCGCCTGTTGCTTCTTATATTCTTGTTTGTGTCTGTACCTTATCTTTTGTGCAATAAAGAATATTTGTATTGTATTGTATTTTAAGATTGATCTCTAAAAAAACCTATTAGTTGTTTTAATTTCTTATATATTTAACCAGTGTCTGGAAAAACAAAAAAAAAACTTACCCGATAAAATATTTTTAAGTATACCAATCGTATTATAAAATTATCTCAGCAAACTCACTTAAGTAATATAAAAAAATATAGAAAACAAAGAAAAACTGTTTTAAATTAAATATTATAAATAAATATACGCTTATCGTTGTTTCGTTGTGTTTGTAATGTGAGATATGGACTCGGTTTACTGATATATAACTTTTAAGGAAGGAAGGAAGGAATTCAATGTAGTGTTTCCATTGTTAATAATATTCCTGGCCCCTAAGTCTACTAATTTAAAATAGCCTCAGTTGTGAGTCGGCAGAGTGTCAATGGCATTTTTTGACACATTTGGTATTCTGCTAAACAATGTCTTACACTTGCAACCAAATGTGTAAAAAATGACATTGACACTGCCGACACACAACTGAGACTTTTTTTTACATGCTTTATATTAGCTTCACTTGTAAGTAACTATGTATGTAAACAAATCTTGGAATCTTAATTTGACCAAGTGGGTCAAATTAAGATTCCAAGATTTGTTTGGTCTTCGAATAGGATGAAATTTTGCACACGCTCTGAGTTCTGATGACAATGCAATAATATGGTACTTTCGAACTGATCTGATGATGGAGCATGTTTCGTGCGAGCTAGAGCGTGTTTTAGTTTTTTAAACTCTCTCCCATCGGGGTAGACAGAGACCATTGCTACCACTTCATTATAAAATTAAGCTAAATCTTTTTATTTAAAATAGCCTCAGTTTTGTGTCAATGGCATTTTCTGACACATTTGGTATTCTGCTAAACAATGGCTTACACTGATTGCGCCCAAATGTCTCAAAAAATGACATTGACACTCCCATTGACACTACCTCGACTCGCTGGAGGGAAGTTGTTTCCTACCCTGGTGGGAGGGTGGATCTTCAAGAGGTCGAAAATTTATGTCTCGCCCTATCATTCATAATTGTAAAAGAAATTCAAAACTTTTTATAGTTATTCTACTACCTAAATAAATGAAGTAAAAAGTTATCAAAACCGTTCAGTGATTGAATAGCAGAAAAACAAGCTATTAGAAAAAAACGCTAGAAAACCACGATATTTTAGGTGTCGCCTTTACATGATTTTCGATATTTTATATCATAGTGAAAATATTATTAATAATAGAGTAATCCTGTCTAGGAATATATTATTTATCGTTAAACAGGCAAGATATTTTAAAGAAAATAAATTTAAAAAGTAGGTGGTAAGTTAATTAAAAATTAGTTCAAACAATGTTTAAAAAATATTCGTCATTATTGGCAACACGTTTACTTAGCATGATTAAAAAAAAACGGAAAGCACCCGAGGCGTCACGTCTAACTTAAAAGTCGCAGCCCCCTCGTACCTAAGTCGAACACCACTCGTCATAGTGAACGGACGCTAATTTTTCCAATGATAATTAATTGAATATCGTTCTCCAAAGATATTCATGCCACGTCGTCATTGGTTTCTTTTGCTGTATTTTAAATATAATGCATGGTAAACTCTTTATTTATTTACCATGGCGAACTTATTAGGGAAACAGATAACGTGTAATGTTTGTTTCATAATTTAATAACCTATTTTGCCAATAGCAGCGATTTTTCCAAAATTCGTCATTGTTAGTAACATCATTATTGCCAACATTGTGTCTGACGACGATGACGTCTGTCACCAATAATGATTATTTGTGTAGAAAACAATGACGTTTGTTACCAATAATGATTATTTGTATAGAAAACGACTGATGGCAATAAATTATTTTGATGTACGATTATCATTAAAAAGCATGTTTCTCATATACAGGGCATGCTACATCATTTGCAAATGTTGAACCGGCAGAAAAATGGCAGCCCGCACTCCTGGAGGCTCCCATTTTTCATGATGCTATTCCAGCTGCCTTAACTTAAAAAACGAAATAATCTGCCGGGCGCGCCAGCATCTGAAGCAGCTGCCTGCCCATGTGGCCTTAACACTCTTCCGTAGTTGCCTATATGTCCCAACACTGGTGTATAATATGAGAACGTCTCCGACTTGGTTTTTATGAAATGTCAATGAAATGTCTAAAATCGGCGAAGACTTCAAGGTGACATTGGAGACGATTCTCAATGTAAAACTTAATGAGGCTCAATGACAGCAGACTTCGTTATCATCCGCTACGGCAGATTGGGTGTTAGAAGAAGCAGGATATCAATATATCGGCGTTTTAACCTCCTCCCACGAGGTTAACGGTTGAGTCGCTTTAAAACTTCATGTCCAAGGTGGCAATCTTCTTATTAGTTATATACGGCGGAAGCTTTAAATGTTTGGGCAACTGTGTGTCTTGAGCAGCCAAGGGACAAAGGTGTCCAGCGCTCTTGGCACGATCACATGTACAAAGCAAGCAGCCGGATTCTAATGAAGCGGCTGTGGGTAGGAATCTGGCTATGCTTGAGGCGGCATCAAGCCCAGAGTCTGGTCGTGTTTGGGCGCTGTAATCAACGAGCTCATTGAGGATAGTAATTTATCTGCGGTTGGATTGTCACGTTTGTGGTACGATTGCGGACTCTTTGGGACATCAAGGGTTGAGTTGTGTCAAGTCAGCTAGACGATTTCCTCGTCACTATAAAATATGCTTAACGAGGTTGAGCGGCGACCCCGGAACCGCCAAGCCTAAATCACACAAATGGCAAGAGGACTGATTGATTAATCCTCATCTCTCGGGAAAGGGTCTAGTTTAGGATGCAACTTGCATAAGTACCTTCGCCATGTCCCACCTGCCTTGTACATGTAGGGCAGCTAGTGACGACAAGACGAGGTAAGTACCTCTTTGTTCCCGTCGTAGTGGAGGAAAGCGGGACTTGGTGTACGGAAGCTAAGAGTTTGATGCGTGAACTAGGGAAGCGCCTAAAAAACAATAGTCGGGACCCTTGCGTAGAATTTTACTGCGCAATGGTCCCGACTAACCTTTTTTCCTCGCTATTCAGTGTCATAGCCACTTTTGCATCAGGTGCGATTCAGGGTGGGCTTTTGACCTAGCCGTCTTAGCTAATTTGTAATGGATTGAATGTTAACGGTAATTAAGTTGTAGTTAAAAGACAAATAAAAAAGTATTTGAGAATAAATATTTACATCAATAATATAACTCAAACGTCACTGTCGGTAACATTCCGTCATTACATTCGTCACTGTCGGCAACATCCGTCATTATCAGTAACACTCAAATTTTTATATTTGCCAATATTTTCTAAAATATTAAATTCTTTAACGTGTCTTTAATATAATATAGCATATAATTCATGTGTTTATAGATTTAGCTTAAAATAAACGCTATTCTCGGGGTAAAATGTGATTTTTTTTTTTTGTATGAGGAGAATAATCTTGAGTAGATTCACCCGGGAAAGAAGCGTAACGGATACATATCCGTTACAATATCCGTATGTATAATGATAATAAGTATAACTTCAATTGACATTAACAGAATCTACAATGGTTGTTGCCATTAAAAAAAAAGTTTACTATATCGTGGAACAATGGAATTGCGCCAAGTTAACACCCGATTGAATTCACGCGATGTTCAATGAATACGGCGCGGCGTGTCGTTAATAACTATCTTACTTTATTGTGTAATTCCACTAGTATGTAAATTTACCTAACTAGTAATAGTAAATGATATGTTTAATACGACTTTTCCAGAATTTTGATTAACTCTATACGAAAATTAAGGGTTTTTTGCCCCAAAAAATAAAAAAATAGCGACACTATGCGGCCAGCTGAAATGCGGTTAGCCATCCGGTTGACCGCAATCAAGACCGCAATCAAAAATTTGTACTTACGGTGAAGTAGTTTTCATCCCCACTGCGATGCGGTTGCGGCTAATACTATGGTTAACCGGACGGCTGACCGCATAGTGCGGAAGGGCCTTAGTGTGTTAAGTAGGTACACCAATCAATCGATCCAATATACAGGGTGGCCCGTCGATTGACGTCCAAAAGGAAAATTTGGATTCCTCGTGTCGTGGGGTATCCGAATCACCCCCATGTATGTTCCGCGATTTTTTACGGTTTCCGAGTTATGACGTGTTTTCTGATTTTTTGAGATTTTTCAACCAATCACCCTAAAAAGGTTCGTAGAAAAAAAAGTACAACACTTTTTCATAATTTTATTTTTGCATCAGATGCTTCATGACTCGTACTGTTATGCATAAAATATTCAGCTTCGTAACTTTAATAAAAGTTGGGGAAATTTAGGTCGGAAGAGGAAAAATTGTATTGACTGAAAAATAATCTAAATCTTCAAACTTAAATTAAGAGGTCAAAAAGATGACTTCATGGATTTTAAACTAGCTCAAAAAATGCGCCAACTTCTCAGCTTTCATAATCATCGAAAAAAAATGGTACTTAATGGGGTATTTTTGCTAGAATCAGCCTTTAAAGAGAGCAAGGTGGAAAAATTTCAGAATTGGACGTATGAGCAATTTTTTTTTCTTTCATATTTTATGATCACCTAAGCCTCAGTAGGTTTAAAAACAGTGTTATCTTACCGAAAAGTACAAAAAAGGAGCCAAGATTGACACATTTGGGGGGTTTGGAGCACCTGTAAGAGATGAGTTGCACATTGAGAAAATATGCAGATATGCATCATTTCTAAGGGGTTGCACACGGAAACGGCCTTGAAGCGGCACGATTATATCGTAAACAGCTTCTACGAAGTGGGATCCCTTCAGGACCCTCGCGTTGACCAGGAGTTCTTCCTTCCATTAAAGTTTGGCGTATGTCAATAAAAATACGAAGGTCAGGATAAGACTCAGGTTGCAGCCTACCACGTCTTTGAACTTGTTTGCGATACAGTCGTGCCGCTTCAAGGCCGTTTCCGTGTGCATTCCCTTAGAAATGATGCATATCTGCATATTTTCTCAAGTTGTAACTCATCTCTTAGAGGTCCTCCAAAACCTCCAAATGTGTCAATCTTGGCTCCTTTTTTGTAATTTTCGGTAAGATAACACTGTTTTTAAACCTACTGAGGCTTAGGTGATCATAAAATATGAAAGAAAAAAAAATTGCTCCTACGTCCAACTCTGAAATTTTTCCACCTTGCTCTCTTTAAAGGCTGATTCTAGCAAAAATACCCCATTAAGTACCATTTTTTTTCGATGATTATGAAAGCTGAGAAGTTGGCGCATTTTTTGAGCTAGTTTAAAATCCATGAAGTCATCTTTTTGACCTCTTAATTTAAGTTTGAAGATTTCGATTATTTTTCAGTCAATACAATTTTTCCTCTTCCGACCTAAATTTCCCCAACTTTTATTAAAGTTACGAAGCTGAATATTTTATGCATAAAAGTACGGGTCATGTAGCATCTGATGCAAAAATAAAATTATGAAAAAGTGTTGTACTTTTTTTTCTACGAACCTTTTTAGGGTGATTGGTTGAAAAATCTCAAAAAAATTGAAAACACGTCATAACTCGGCAACCGTAAAAAATCGCGGAACATACATGGGGGTGATTCGGATACCCTACGACACGAGGAATCCAAATTTTCCTTTTGGACGTCAATCGACGGGCCACCCTGTATATCTAATTATAGTAAGTTTTACTTCGCATGACATTAGCAGAATCCGCAATGGTCGTTGCTATTTTTAAAAAGAAGTATTTTTTTTGAATAGTTACATCATTTATATTTTTCTAGGATTGCGCTTTGGTGGGTCATCGCTAACCTCATCTTACCAACTATCTCATCAAGGGGATTGGATCTCTTCACAAATGACAAACTCATTTACAAATCGGACTTCAATATCACAAGACTACTAGCGCCATCTTATGGAAGATATGACACAACAACTGAGATCCCTACTATTTACTTCGTGGCGTGTAGTCCAAGATTTGTCGAAGGCACTTCTATATTCGCCTTAGATGGTATATATTCATACGAGATTCTAGCAGGAGGAAGAGATGTATCCAAAGATTATAGTTCAAACAAAAACATATATATGGCAACAGCAAATGATATATACATCTACGATACAGACACTAAAACTAAAACTCTATATACAACTTTTCATCACGACAAGATAATACAAATGCAAAAAGCAACACGCATTGAAGCAATTTACATACTCACTGAAGGATTTGAGATATTTAAAATAGAAAATAAAGGGAAACACAGAATTAAATTGCAAAGTGTGGTTTGCGCACTTCAATTTGTTCTGGACACTTCAAATAATGTATATTATGTATCATGCAAACATAACACAATACATATAGTCAAGCAAAGGGGTAGAAGAAGGAATAAAGAACTGACATATTTAGATAGCTTTGATGATATTGATCTACTAAGACCACCCTTTGTCATGCAAAAATCTATTCCTGTTATAGGAGATGGTACATTGTACATAGTATATGCAAATGGTTCGAACAAACGAATAGATTTTACGCTTAAACAACAGCCAGATGCATACAGCGTGGATATGGCTGTAAATCTCTTCGCTGCTTTAAAAGGAGATATTTTTGAATTTTATGCATCTGATATCTTAAAGTATTCTTTATTTGGTTTTGTTTATGAGTGGCCTTTAGAAATATTTAATAGATAACAGCTGATACTTTGTAAAAGAGAATAGTCTTGTGTCAAACAACATCCAATGACTCGTAGAATTCTTGGTATACCTGAATTTAAATTGATGTAATTTTTGCTTCTAGTACATAAATTAAGTCTTCCTTATTTAGTCGTAATAATTTAACTAATAGCTGTATTTTTCGGGTTTCAAATAAAGTACATTAACTTTTGTAAATATTTATTTATTGGTCACATATTTTATATTTGTGATGAAAACGAGTGATACATTATAATGTGTTTTATGTAGATATGGCGCGGATAAAGTCTGATCGTGATCTAGTCGACACTTCTTTAATATTATCCTCTTTTTCTTTCAAAAATTCTTTCAAATCCGCAAGTAGTTCATTTAACAATAAAGCTAAGATGTTATATCTATAGATTTTCTTGTCGTAAGCGTGAAACTGGATCAATGCTGGTTCAACAGAGCTTGCTGTAATTGGTGCTTCAATTTGAATATCAGCTGTTTCTAAAGTACCATTAGGAAACGCGAAATACACAACTTTGTCAACTACAACTACGATACCTTCTTCCAAAAGCATTGGGGGCTGTTGGATAAATAGTTTGGAGTGATTTTCAGGTAAATTTACTTTCTTTACCCCATCGTTGTTGACAACAAAAACATCTTTAGAATCAGAATAGAAAAGATTGTTAGCGTAATCTAAAACTATTTTTTCGGCGTTTTTAACATCATCTACTTTAACTTTCTTCGTTCCTTCGTTTGTAACTTTGTAAACTTCTTTGTTAGCTGTTAGTACGTAGAGATAATCGCTAGAATTGAATGACGCGATGCCAATAAGATCATCGTTTACTGTACCATATTTCTCAGCGGTAGTCTTTTCATCATTGTAAACGTAAATGCCGTCTTTAGCAGCGAAGTAAGCGACTTTAGAATCGTCAATAGGAGCAGTTACATCTCTTCCATTATCAAGCAGTTTCTTGACATTTCCTTTTTTCCTGATATAGAGTCCTTGATCTACTATTTGTCCGTCCTTTTCGTCGGCTTCGACGAAGAATATGATTGTATCATCGTCATCCTCATTGCTTTCAGAAATAGGGTCTTCCTCGAAGTTAAGATTGTTAATTGGAGTGACAATTTTGACGATGTCGTGTTGGCCTGCATAGATTTGGAGTTCTTTGGGGAAGAAGTCTCTGGTGACAGTTAGGACGTTGTCATCTTCGTTAGAGGTGGGCGCGCCGGAGACTAGCGCCGAGAGAAGCAAAACCGAAACTATTGCCAGTTTCATTTTTGCGTCTGAAACAAGTTTTAAAGTTTAGTTGAAATTCAAACTCATTCTATCAGACACAAATTCAATAGTTACAGAAAAGGCGGTTTAAGGTAACTATCCATTAAATGAAAGAAGCATTTCTAAATGCTAATCAGAATTATAATTATAGCTTCAGTTGTGTGTCAATGGCATTTTTGACCCATTTGGTATTGCTAGACAATGGCTTACACTGATTGCGACCAAATCTGTCAAAAATGCCATTGACATTCTGCCGACATACAACAGAGAATATTAGCAGACTTGGGCCGCGTTGACCGCGATGTTGATAATGCAGCGTCCACCCGTGGACCAATTGTCGACAACTAGTGGACACCGTGCGAAGAGATGGTGCGGAGTAGATGCCGCTGCCGTCTCGCTATAACACGCTATAACCTTTATTTTGTTCTATCAGTGTATAAGTAGGTTATTATTTAAGTTTATGTATTTATTATTTTATCTAATGTTAAAAGTTATCAGCCACGAAAGTCAAGTGTCAAAGATAATTTGAAATAGGTACGGATAGTAGGTAAATAACAAAATATTGCTGTGACTAAAAAATATCATTATCTAATTAATTAATACCTAAAAACATACATTGGAAGAGTAGATTTAGTAATTTTCCATTAAAAATAAAAACTTTCTTTAGCTCTGAGACGCTACCTACTGAAAAAGTTTAGTTGAAGTTTGTAAGCAATATTTTTATAATATTTGAAATAATCCACGGGCCCAGGTTTCAGTTGTGTGTCAATGAGAGTGTCAATGTCAAATTTTGACACATTTGGTTGCAATCAGTGTAAGCCATTGTTTAGCAAAATACCAAATGTCTCAAAAATGCTATGACACTCTGCCGATACACAATTGAGGCTATTTTAAATTAGCAGACTTGGGACCCTAATTAATAAGTAGGTACTGTAAATGCGAAAGTAGGTATTTGTGTATGTTTGTTCGTCTTTCACGGGTCACGGAGCGGCAAATTGACGTGATTTTTTATGTGGAGATAGATGAAGGGATGGAGAGTGACATAGGCTACTTTGTGTATCTTTTTGACTCTACACTTCTCTAAAATGGGGAGTGGAACTTTGTATTGAGCATTTTCTAAAATCCGAATTGACGTGAGCAAAGCGGGGCGGGCAAAAGACAAAATATTCTATACAGGCGTTTGAGGTAAAACTAATGAATTAGCTAAAAGGTAAAAAAAAAATAATGAATTGGTCATTCGATTAGTAAAAGGCAAGAAAATAATTTATGAAAGGAGAGGTAACCCACTCCACCAATCGTATCTTAATTTTGAATGTAGGTAATTTTTTTCATTATTGTATGAGCTATGAGCAAAAAATAGGAGATTAATTTATAGAAGAATGAAATACGATTTTTTCAAAAAGTAAAAATTAAAAAGAAACTTAATTAACCTCTCACATCCCACTGACCCATTATAAACCCAGACACAGTAGATTTTCTATTGTTATTTTTTTTCTTGGATGTGAAAGATTAATTGTAAGTATTCAAGTCAGCCCGAAATTTAAGTCATGCACAACAATAAATACTTACCAAAAAAAAAAAACAATTAAATAACAATCAAAAAATTAATATTAAAGTGAGATAACTTACCTCGAACAGAGATGATTATCGAATGATGTATAAATCGAAGCTACGACAAATAAATAGATAAATTGATGAACAGGTTTGACGTTTCATGTAAAACGCCCGCGTTACACGATTTATCCGTGGATTTGTCGAACTGGACGCGGTCAACAGCTAAATGCTTATGGGCTTTAAACAATTAGGCAGGTATTTAATAAATAGGTACCCATTGTTTAATTGATAGCAACTGCCTACTCTACTACGCATTTTTCATCATTTCTTGGAAATTTATGGTATCTACACACCAAAGCCGCCGGCTTTTTTGACAGCTGCCATTCGTATGACGTAAAGCCGTCGGCCTAGCCCGGCGGCTTTGGTGTATAGATAGCATTACTTAATATCTTAAAGTTATGTAGCCAATGAGTTATTCTGATGTGCAAGCTATAGGGACAATGTTCAGAAAATGTCCAGAAAGAATGGCGGCCGTTATGCGTCATTAATATTTTTTGTCACGAAGTTGTAAGTACCTATGGCGATTCTTTGTAAGTAGATACATCTACAATAATAAAATCATCTTTCAAAAAACGCGTGCGCATAACCAGATGACAAGTTTTTCGAAAAGCATGATGACGATGAGAATAATTTTTGCCATTGTTTTCATAAGGAGATCACATACTTATTTATAAATATTTTACTAGTTTTCTACTAAAGGTGAGAGGACGTCTAATCTGCATTTACCACACACTTATAGAAGTTCCTAGTAAAAATGTAATAGCAAAATAAATGATTCGAATGTTGCATGAAATATAAATAAGGCTCTTAACACGTTTTTGCCTGATGTTATAATTTCAATTAAAAAATATTTAAAAAATCTATCTCTATTTTATTATATTAATATTCTCTTATTTTATTGTAGGTACCTACCTAAATATTTTTTCAAAATTATGGCGCCTAGAAGGGAATCGTGGAAGAATTTTTTATAACAATCGTTATAATATGTATATTTTTAAGACAAGCAAGGATTTATAAGCATTGAATTTTTATTTTTAAATTTTTTATAATAAGTTGGTAAGTTTTTTTTTATACTAAATAGGTAAGGTATCTAGTAAAATTAATAGTGAGTGTTGGGCGATAAAAAAGGCTTGCTAATGAAAATACGAAAAAAATAAAATGTCAGACAATAAATACAATATGACAGAATATCCAATATAGCAGACTTGTTATTTTTCTGCACGTTCCCGATCTAGGCATCAAATAAATGGGCTTGATAAGTAAAATACGAAGTAAATAATATCTCAAAATTAAATTAAAGCAGACATTTTAATTTAAATAGATAATTATGATAATGATATTCTGTACTACAAAGTTTTAAATTTGATATAAAAATGGCAACACTGCCCTTAAAATTTTAAAATTAAAATACTTTTATTTTAATCAATTCAGATTAGTTGTTTGTTATATATTGTAAAAAGTAGGTATGTAAGCCGGTTTAAAAAAGTTTTCTTAATTTTTTAAGTTTTTCAAAAAAAGAAATATAATGTTGTCTTAATGTGTCATAAAGTGTGGTTGTATAAAATAAGAAAATGAAAAACTCTTGTAAACTTAAAATAAAAAAAAACCTTTATTATTTTCAGAAATTCCATAAAAATCCACAGTATAATTTTAAACATATCAAAAATTCGTTGAATTACACTCAACTGTAAGGCAAATTACGGCATTATATTTTTATAAGTAATTTACAAAAATATTTAACAAAAGTAATTCAAAAATGTCGAGCATCAGCCATTGACTGCTCAAGATTTTTGAGATTTATTAAAATAAATAATAAAAACATTGGTCCACAAAATTACATCCCAAAATATTGCAAACATTGATTTTTTTGTACTATTTCACTAAAAATATTTTTTTTTAAGAAAAAAAATGGTAAATTTGGGCAATATATATTTACCATCTTTTCCATTTCGACAATAATTAAACTTGAAATAAAAATATTTAACTCGTAATTAATTATTGTCATGAAATTATCTCACTTTAAACTTAAAATGTGCATTAAGTAAAATTATTTAAAAAATAATTACGTAGGTACTAAAATAGAAAATACTTAAATAGTAACAAATTAATATATTGAGTCAAAAGCAGAAGCTTTATAAAAATAGCTTGCAAATAATTATCGGCTAAAAAACTACGGTGGCAGTTTAAAAAACATTCATAAAAACTTTTAATAATTATTTCGGAAAATGGTACTATATTTTTCTGGAAAATTATGTCTTTTAATATATTGAATTATGAATACAAACTACCATTCCCCTATAAAATTGGCACTTTCATATTCTTAAATCAAAATAAATTACGAACACAGATAGGCGTTTCAAATCCAAAGGTTTTAATGCAAAAACTGATTAACACATTCCAAATTACAAAACAAGTTTTATTTATAGTCCTAACTTCAATAAATGACATTTCGACTACAGACAAAATGTCAAAAAATGACATTAGTTTTAAAACTATATTACTTTTGTTTTGTAACAACGGGAAGAGGGCTTTTTATACTCAAATTTTATATCCCTTTATATTTGAAACGTCAAAAATTTAACTAAATACCTTAAAACAAGTTCACACTAAATAATTTAAAAATACACGCTCGTAATATTCACAAAATATCAATTTAATTACATAAATAGGATGTTATAATTAAATACAATAAATAAATAACTATTATCTAATTTAAAGACGTGGTAAGAAGTGAGAATCGTGCGCAATTTCAATCAATCAGTGAAAAAAACATTCACGCGTGAAAAAAACACTTTTTATAAAAAAAATATTGCTCAAATACCACGCTTTAAATGAGTCTAGATAACATTTTTAAATAAATTATTTTTAGGTGTTAGAAAAAAGATCGTATATGTTTTTTGCTACAGGGTTGTCTGACCTCAACTGAAGTAACTTAATCCACGTACCTATAAATAAATAAAAAATGTATGCGTTCAGCATTTAGCTTATTAAAAAAAAACTGCAAAATAAATTAAAATCTATTTAACAAACATTTTAGCGGCCAAAAATCGACCATAGAATTTGCAAGTGGTTAAAAAAATGCGATTCTTCTCTGTCTATAAAAAAAACAATCTAAACAATAGGAAAGAGGCGTGGCAGTTACGTATATTCTAAATTTGAATTTAAAAAAAGAACGGTGAATATTACGAACGTTAAAACAGTGTCGGTTGTCGATCTCACTTGGAATGAACGAGATTCAGGAACTCCTCTCGAGTCTTCGGGTCGTCTCGGAAAACGCCGAGCATTGTCGAAGTTACCGTCTTGCTGTTTATCTTTTGAACGCCTCGCATTACCATGCACATGTGACTGTAAGGGAAAAAATATATAATAAAATATTTACCTACTCGTCATTAAGGTTTCAAATTAGCATAATAATATTGTAAAAAAAGAATTAAAAAAAATTTTGTATGCTAAATGTGTAGCAATTGGAAAAGTGAAAGAGGGGCATCTGTCTAACCCAATTAGCAACAGACGCGACAGAAATGTATTTCGTCTTCTTCTTCTCTAATTATCTGTGTTTTTTGACGAAACCTGTTGCGAATTGTCACTTATGTAAGTACTTTTAACTTGAGTTTCTGTAATAAATTATACTTCTATTATCCTGTGTTCCTGTCCCACTGTTGGACAAAGGCCTATCTCCTCTTTCATCGCGATCCTCTATCCTGAGTCGCTTGTGCTAAGATATGTCTAAGAAGTTGTCCAGTTTCACAGATATATCTGGGCACATTTTCCAGCACATTTTTCGTGGTCTACTTTTTGCAGTTAGAGTATGAAAATGTTAACTTACACTCCTTCAATGACAACAGCGACTCCTGCCGGGCGAACTGCCTGCGTTACAGCTATCGCGATCTGCTTCGTCAAACGCTCCTGGACTTGCAGACGGCGCGAGAAGATCTCCACGATCCTGGGGAAGACATTCGATGTTACAGTCATAACTCATAACCAGTTATGGTATCTACACACCAAAGCCGACGGCTTTTTTGACAGCTGCCATTCGTATGACGTAAAGCCACTGACTTAGCCCGGCGGTATGCCGGCGGCTTTGGTGTGTAGATAGCATTAAAATCATTTGGCCTCAAAAACCATCAGTCGTTGTGTCCCACTACTAGGTAAAGGCCTTTTCCACATTCTTCCCTCCCTAACTCCGGCAACTTCTGGCCAAATAAGAACCTGGTAAAAATATCCAGGAAAATTATCAAAATAACTATATTGAATCTTTTACATCTTGCTTTATGAACAATCACCTCATACAATCACGTAATTTTAGGGTACACCTGGCCTTTCCTTAAATCAATGCCCCTTAAATTACAGAAACCTGGGGCCCAAGTCTGCCAATTTACAATATTCTCAATTCAATTCAATATTTGATTAGTGGCGTCTGATGTATAGACTCAATTTCGCCAATGTCCTGTAGTGAAGAGAATACACATACAATATTCTCAGTTTTGTTTATCGAAATTAACTTAATATCTAATTAAAAACTAATTAAATACAGCACAGCTGATTTTAGCAGAGTACCAAAGGTGTTAAAAAATGCCATGACACTCTGTATAGTAAATTGGCAGATTTGAGGTTCTAGAAGCCAAATGCTTACCTGGCCAGCTTGCTAAGCCCCAAGATCTTGCCCTGAGGAAGGTATCCAATGGAAACTTTCCCGTAGAACGGCACCAAATGATGCTCACACATCGAGAACATCTCAATGTCCTTCACTACAACCATTTCATCTGTGTCTTCATCGAAGATTGCGTTGTTTAGGACCTCTGTGGACATGAAAACGATTTTTGGGAATTCTTCTTTGGCTTTTTTGTTTCAAATCTAGCATTGTATCGAGATTAATTTATGTAAGTAACTAGTTGTGAAAACAAAGGAATAGAAAAAATGGGTTGAAAATTATAAAAATACATATTTTTTCTCAATTTTTGGGTAGGTAAGTCGTTCTACCACTATTTAATTGACATTAGAATGGTAAGATATTTCTTCTTGCCTTTATTACCAATGTAACTTGGGAAAGTGGTTTTTCAGTTTTATAATCAAAAATACCAATCAATTTTTTTAAAAATATTTTACTTTAATTTTGAGTTTTTTTTAGCCCATTTCGTTCCGCTGCTGGGCAAAAGCCTCTCCAAACACTCCTGTTATTAGCTGCATCCCACCAACCTTCCCTGAACGAGCGTAGGTCGTCACTCCATCGTTTTTTGGGCCTACCTCGGTGTTTATAATATAAAATAAACTTGGATCTAAAAATCCGTAAATAAATTCTCAGTCATACCTTCAAGGCTTTGATCGTAGCCCTTAGTGAAGAAAAGCATAGCCTTCGCTGCCCTCTCTGGAGTCTTCAACAAACCCTCTCGTTCAGGGTCCTCTCCCAGTCCTGAAATAAAAAAAATATTATACTTAATTAGCCAATTGTTTTTCGATTTTTTTTTCTGTTTCCTAAGTAATGATATTGGTCTTTATTAATTATTTTATTATAGTAGATGTACATAGAATCGCCATACATCTGCGTGTAATAAAGAACTATAATACATTTTCATGGGATATTTAACTAAATGTGACGTTTAATGACCGTCATTTATGGGCATTTTCTAAAGATTGTCCTAATTACAGTTCTAATGGAGCATTACATTTAATGGCTTTTTATGCAACTAGTTCAATATGGCAATGTTATGTAGCTATTGCTTGTGGTTTATGCTTTAGGTTGTCTATGAATTCTATGTTCTCTCTGGCAACTATATTCAACGATGGCGTAGTTTTTTCGTGTTGCATAAAAAAAATGAAACAAACCTGTAAGCAGAAGCCTGTAGGAGTTGGCCATGTCGGGCAGTAGAGCCTCCCTGGTCGGAGGCCTGTGGTCCAACTCCAGGTCGTGGTGGAATGTGCAGTTCTCATGGCCTGGAGTAGGGAAACAACAGATATTAGTGATGTGGTCTTTAAAGGGGGAGAAAAATATATATAGGGTGACTTTTAATTAGTGAACGATAGAAAAGGATATGCATGCATGTACTCATGATAACAAACAACTTTTACTATAGGACCAAGGTCGAAATCATTCAAAAAAATTTCAAGTCCTCATACAAAATGCATCAGCTTATAGTATGGGGCAACATCTTTTTTTTTAATTCCCATACTTGGCCTCATATTAAAAGTTGTTTGTTATCACAAGTATATGCATATTATTATCCTTTTCTATCGTTCACTAATTTAAAGTCACCCTATATGTGTGTTAATATTTATACATATTTAATCTTTCCTTTTTATAACTAATAAAAAAAAAATGGTAATTAATACGTAAAAAAATGGCATTCATAATATATTTATGAAATTAAAATAAAATAATTCATATAGAGCTACAATGTTGTGCATATATGAATTAATGTAAAAAAATAAAAACAGATAAAAAAATAAATATAAATATTACTATAATGTAATATCATATTACAGAAGATATAAAAAAATAGATGAGACTAAACATCATGTCAATTTAATACGAGAATTATCTCTTCTTGCGAATGAGTTTTTGACCACAAAACATAATTGCTTTATTAAACGTAATATTATATATATTCACGTTTATACATATATTTATTTGTACATTAAACTTCGCTGCATGGTTTTCCTTGTAATTCAAATATTTAACCTTTGCGGTATTTTATTTAAAAAAATACCATTTTTATGGTAGAAAAAAAATCGCTACGGTACATTTTAGCTTTTGATTGTAGGTATGTATATTATATTTTTTAAATTAATATAGTTTAGACTAATGTGTATTTTTTTTTAGTATATTGGTAGTAGCTTATAAAACAAATTATTTTGATATTTAATAAAAAATGAGCGATTGGAAAATCAGCCATTTATGTTGTTATTTTTACCATTTATATTTCCATTGATATATACTTTTGTATATAATATATGATATGAAAATAGGTATAATATAGAAACATTTATTTAATTTACCAAAACAACACTTCTGCATATCACAACTAGTTTAGCAGTTAACTGTAAGTAAACGTTTTATAGCACTAGACTGGAATGTAACCGACCTTACTTTATAAACTATGAATAACTAGCCTTATGCAATATGTGTACAAAGTTACAGTATATAGAACCTTCATTTCGTTGGTTTTTTAGATGATTTTTTTTTATTTCGGTTTGGGTCCTGTTTGATGTGACAAAGGGAGAGGTAGTTTTGTAAGATGGTTTTTATTTACAAAAAATATATGAAGTTTAATGGTCTATCTACACACATCCGGGCCGTGTCCGGGACGTGTCAGGAAAAAAATATCATTCCATACATTTTCTATGGATTCGTTCACACACGTTGTCATGACGACGACGTATTGTTTTCCCACGGCCTGGGCATATCCCGGGCACGGCCCGGATCTGTGTAGACCTTTCTATATTTTAAGTGCTTAAGCACTTAAACATAAATTATTCATTTTATTAATTGAGTAATAATTATCAGATTTATCTTTGAATAAATTGTATAATACTTAGGTATTAGTTAGGAAAAGTATCACTTTCCTTTTAACCAGGTGTAGTGTTAGTGATGTAGAACACATGCCAAGAAAATAAAAAATAATTATGAATTTTATTATAGTGATACTTTTCCTAACAGCCTGTATAAAGAAAAATATATTTTTAGAACACGTCTTTTGTTTTTGATTTGTTAAATATGCTGCTATCTATAAAAAGTGCTTATAAAGAATATTCGACAAAATTTTGCCATGTGTTACCTATATTGCAACTTGCAACTTAAGCACTATTTACCTAATGTTTTTTTTGTACCTAATATGCAAAACCATTGAGGTTCAATGACATTGGCAAAAAAAAACAAGTTTTGTCAAATCCGATAGGTATGTTGCCGGGGATAGGAAAAGATGGAAGAATATGGGGGAGGCGTTTGCCCAGTAGAGGGACTGAGGGATAGAACAAGCTATTAACCTTTAGCTACCCACGATTTTAGATAACAAATTAAAAAAAACCGGCCAAGTGCGAGTCGAACTCGCGCAGGAAAGGTTCTGTAGTCTGTACCATTCAGTATTGACGTCGACCAAAAAAATCACGTTTGTTATATGGGAGCCCCCCGTAAATTATTATTGTTCAATTTTTAGTATTTGTCGTTTTAGCGGCAACAGTAATACATCATTTGTCAAAAAGCCAACGCTCTAGCTATAACAGTTCATGAGATACAGCCTGGTGGCAGACGGGCGGACAGATAGACAGACAGACGGACAGCCAAGTCTCAGTAATAGGGTCCCGTTTTCACGCTTTGGGTACGGAACCCAATAGCGTCTGGCTGGACTAATGTCTGGAATCAATTTCTTAAAAAAAGGTACATTATTAGTTTGGGTATAAAATATATAAGGAGATGCCATACCGTCTGGATCTGCGTGCCTGGTCTGGCGCAAAATGGCTACATTTTAGCATGGAATTTCTTATCGTTTGACAGGTCATCTACCAAGAAAAATATAAAAAACTTTCGCCAACCTTGGCACGCTGTCATAAACTCATGTGTACATATGAAAAAAAAATGTGGCACCTCCTTATATATTCTATACTCAAAGCATTATTAGTAATACGAACCGGGCGTAGTGGATGTTCGAGGCGTCATCGGGGTCCCAGGCACCTCTAACTCGCTCTCAGCATCATTCATATGAAAGTTTTTCAGCGCTTCCGGCGTTTTTTTATATTTACTAACAAACGATTTCGCAGCGGAAGAGTCGCCATTTTCCTTTTCCTCCGAAATCGAATTCCGAATAGAGCGCGAACTGACACGTCTTATCAGCGAAGATGGTGGCACGGGAGGCTGTTCCGAATTCAAATCTATTCCGTTGACAGCTGACATTTTCTATTTCTTTGTTTTTTAATCTAAAAAGTTTTTATTCGGTGAGTTTTTGTTTTTTTAAAAGAGACGTTCGTTCGGTACGGATTGCGACGGAAGACTAATTTTATTTTGATATTAATTTGAAGTAAGGCGACCCTATGAGAGGTTATCGATTCATATTTCATTTGAACAAGCATGTTGTTTTAGATTACAACAAAGAACATGAAAGTTTATGTGCCAGTTGTGTAACGTTAATTAAATTAATTCTTGTTTTCTTGTTTTCTATCTTATAATAGCCTAATATGTGTTATTCTGATGTGTAAGCTACAATATTGTAAAGTTTCATCAAAATCTGTCGAGTAGTTTTTGCGTGTTAGTAACAAACATCTTTACATCCATCCATAGACAAAAACATTGATATTTAGAATGAAAAAAAAAAACTATTTTCCTCCGTTATAAAAAAAAGGAAATAAAAAAACATAAACAAACTCAGGTAGTTAACAGCTAATCACGTTGTCATCGATAAAAAAACAGGTTTTTTTTTTCTCGGACCGGCTACCTTGATATTGGTCCAATAACCCATATAGAAAGTAAGGTCAACTTTGAAGGTTACACTAATTTCCGGTTATAGATTTGTTTGCAATTTTTTTTTCGGCTTGACATCTGATATACCTAATTATAATAATAGGCATGATGACTTCTTTTGTCCATCACATAGATTATTTTAAAATATTCGACACGTATATTTTCCTTTTTCTCTTTAACTAAAAATGACACAGATACACTGGGTTAAAGGTGCTCGTGACGTCACGCCTAAGTACGATTTTTACCTAGGAGTGACGTCAATACCCCCACTGTGAACGAATCCATAGAAAATGTATGGCATGGTATTTTTTCCCTGACACGTCCCGGACACGTTGTCATGACGACGTAATGTTTTCCCTCCTGACGGGCCACGGCCCGGACACGACCCGGGAACGGCCCGGATCTGTGTAAATAGACTTTTCGAGTTTCTTCCTGAATTATTGTCACGCCTTTTGTATTTAAACACTGTCAAAATCGGTTCAGCTGTACTCGAGATAAGCGCTTAGCAACACATTCAGCGACTTATTTTTTTTTATATTCTCAATTAGTATAGATAAAAGAGCAACCTCACAGAGTTTCTTGCTAGGTTCTTCTCTGGGGGAAACTGCACCTTGCGAATCTAGCGCTAGCTTTAAAAAAATTACCTATATAATAATGTAACGGTTTGAAGAGCATTTTTTGTGCCTATGAAATAAATATATTTTTGACTTTGACTTTGATCAATAAATTACTCAATAATTAGTTAAATTCCGTAAGCAAAGAAAGCTGTTTTGCAATAAAACACGAATAAAATCAAGGAAAGTGGACTGGTTTCCATACTTTTACTTTTATTTTACTTTAAATTGCTTATTTCGGACTCGTTCTGTATTTATTTAAATACTTGCCGAACGTGACGGATTCTCTTTATAAAAAAAAAAAACAAAAAGAGGTGTTGTTTCTTTTTTAAATTAGGGCCCAAAAATAACCTAACCTTTTTATTAAAAAAAAGCCCGACTGCGTTTCAAAAACGCATTTTTTAAAATTTTGATATACCTAGTGTCACTCTCACTGTAAATACAAATCTAACGACATCGCTCAAGCTAAAATCCGTCAAGCTGTAGGCCGGGCTAAAGAACTATATAAACATAAACCTCCTTCTGGCGCAGTCGGGTAATAAATATCTTTAAATCATTATCTAATACATGTCACTTGAAATTAAACAAACAAGATTTTCGGATTCTTAAGTGACCCGGATTCATTTGCTCTCTAGTGTGTTTATATTTACATTAAAGATTTATTATTTAATCGCTGTCTGCATCGAGGTTAGGTACTTTGTGTCCTTGTTGCAAAAGTGAACGTATGTTCGTTTAGTACTCGATATACAGGATGTAACAGAAAGGGAGTATAATAATGCCAAAACACAAGGATAGTCCTCATGAAACTGAACAACTTTCCCCAAGGAAAATGGGTCGTAACTCAAAAAATGTTTCTTGGGGAAAGTTGTTCAGTTTCATGAGGACTACCGCTGTGTTTCGGCATTATACCCCCTTTCTGTTACACTCTGTATAAGTAAATAAGAACTTTATACTGTGTAGGTACCTATGCACTTTTGAGCCTTGCGTTTGAACTGGGACCCAAGTCTGCTAATTTAAAATAGCCGCAGTTGTGTGTCGGCAGAGTGTCAATGGCATATTTTGACATATTTGTTATTCTGCTAAACAATGTTTTACACTGATTGCGATGCGACCAAATGTGTCAAAAAATGCCATTGACACTCTGCCGACAGACAACTGACAATATTGAAAATTACCAGACTTGGGCCCGCGTAAAGTGGGAATATTTTTGATTTAATTTCGAAATTCAAATATTTTTATCATTAAGTTAGGGTATATAAATGGTCAATTTTAATAATTTATTTATTATGTGTTATTTAATTGTCTCCATTGTAAATATTTCTTTGAATAATGGTCAATTAAGAAATTAAATAGGTAGTTAAGAATGACGTGTGTATTTTATTGACAAATCCAAATGTTTATGAAAGTAATTGCCTGTTTAACCTTCTACAGATAAAATTTAACTGACAGATAAACCTATGTCTATTTCATAAAACATGACGTTTTAAATAAAGACAAGTTTAAAATATCCGTCAGATAAATTTTATCCGTCAGATAAATTTTATCTGTCAGATAAAGATTATCTGTCAGATAAAATTTATCTGTCAGATGGTGAAACAGCCCCTAAGTATATGACGTCATTTGAGTTTGCGGTAAGTGTTTTTTAATTACCGGATCCGATATTGATAATAATATCCTAATAATACTAGCAAAATAAATGACTACGTTTGTGCCGATAGTTGAGAAAGAATGTCAAAGTCAAAGTCAAAGTCAAAATATATTTATTTCATAGGCACAAAAAATGCTCTTGAAACCGTTACATTACTTATTATAATATACTTTTTTTAAGCTAGTGCTAGATTCGCAAAGCGCAGTTTCCCCCAGAGAAGAACCTAGCAAGAAACTCTGTGGGGTTGCTCTTTTCAAATAAAGTTTTACAATTCTTACAGTTTACATATTTACATTATAACAATTATTGACTCTAAATGAATCTTTGATCCTGCAGCATTCAAACAAACCACAAGATGTAAATAGATAGCTAAAAAGTAAAGCTCTTAGCTAGGTTGAAGCCGCATAACATGACCAGCCGCCACAGCAGCACCTTCACACAGGCCTCAACGCATGTGCCAGCCATCAACCCCTTCCACATATTTTAGGGAAGTAGGAGACCCGACACACAGCGCCACCGCTGCAGCGGCGCAAGCGAGCATGACATGTTACACTATTGAACCCGATGATTAGCTTAATTAAGCGCTGCAGTATCAAAAATAACAATAAAATGTATGTAAGATAAAGGATAGTTCGTTAAACTTTCGCTCAATAGTCTTTAAGCGTCACTGACATGACATTTGTATGACAGTTTGTACAGCGCCTCTAGTGGATACTACAGGTAATTAAATATTGTCATACATATTATTTAACACTTTGGTTATTTAAGTATTTTTTCATTCTTATGGAATTGTGAAATATCTCTCCTTCGCTCTCCTTTCTCTCTCCAGAGAGTGGTCTCTGTCTACCCCAACCCAATGGGAGAGAGATGTGACGGATACATATCCGTCACACCTCTTTCCCGATTTCGATTCCCACTAGAGACAAACATTGCTGTGATGTTACAGAGCTGTTTGTCTTTGGGTGTTTCAATGTTTTTTTTTATTATTAACAAGCATAAAAATAATTTTGATATTTTACTAGAATTTTTTAGCTTAAAAACTTTTTAGATAGACACGTGTATGTAACCTAGACTGTAATGTTCTTAACCTAGAAACTAAGTTGTGAGTCCAATAAGGAGTTTCAGGGCCAAAATAAGCTAGTTTTTTCCTATGCCCATAAATATTACTTGTGACTTGCACGTCCATACCGTAATAAATGTTGAGCAATTTTAAATATGTAGCAGTTATAAGATGAATAATGGATTCTTAATAGGTACCTACTTAAACTTTGTCAAATAAAAAAAATATTATGGTAACATTTTAAACTGACATCGTGCATAAGAATATGTCAAACAATGTCACGTTATTTGACATGTTTTGACATGATATATTAATACTAACGACTAAATTATTACCAATGCTATTTCGTTGTTTCAAAAAAAGCTGCGATTGTTTTGGCAGAGGTAACCTGTGTAGTGTTAATTGACAAATTTTCTAGAGATCGGCCTCATTTATATCATTCAATGTCTATCTTTGTAGTGAATAGGTCCTAAAGGTCAAATGTTATGAATACGAAACCTAGGTACACTAGTATTTTAAAATTTTCCCAAAATTATCTAAACGAATCACCATTATAATCGCATTAAATCTTTTTATACAAAAACTGACACTTCAATTTCAAATACTGGCATATAAACAATCACTAAATAGAAAAACAAACAAAAAACGCGCGCAATCCGTACGTCGAACACTTTGAAATTCAAAAAAGAGAACCTACCTGTCAAAATTTAAATTTAAAACAAAACAAAACCACTGTCCCGTTCGGAGATGCGTTTAAAAAGTTAATTTGTGTTTTTTAAAAAAACAAAAAATTCAAACGCGCGTGAACACGCTCCTAACCTATGGCTGACTGAATGGATTGGCGCGCAACAGATGTATTTTGTACATGAATGGCGAACTGCGCTTGTGTGGAAACTGGGAAATCGATATTTTACGTCAAGATCGACACAGTGACGTCACTAGGTAACTTTAGGGGACCATCCTTAGACACAAAATGAGGTTTTAAGGCAAACTTTGACGGAAAATCCCCTTTTATGTGTTTGTGTGTTTGATTCTGGGAAATTTCTCGTGTCGTGTGTATTTTTGTACAATCATAATTTGAAACAGGTAAACTTAAATTGTCGTAAGGTAATATATATAATAACGATTCGGTAATATTTTTTGAAATCCAATTTTTACTTCAACATTTTTCATATTTTGTAGAGACATATTTTAATATAAACGACCATAATTATTACGTTTTTTTAATTAATTACTCTGTAGTATCCACTAGATGACGCTGTGCAATCTTTTATACAAATAATGTCTTTTGACACTTTACTTATCGAATCGAGTACACTATAATGAACTCAGAACAAGTTTATTTGGATAAATTCAAATAAAAAAAAGAAAGAGCCACTTATGTGGCTCTTCTCTTTCCCCCCTTTAAATATTTGTATTCTTATGAATACAAATATTTAAAGGGGGGAATCCCCCAAAATCTATCTGATTACATCCCTGTTTTCTTCAATTAGAAGAAAATAGATTCCTTTGCAATTTGAACTCTATCACGAAGCAATAGAAGCCTCCAAAATCAAC